>OY998182.1:95232625-96432625 GCA_963921935.1 Galeruca laticollis | reverse complement strand
TGCTATGAAAAGTGGCGTATTTGTCATAGCTTACTTAATTTCAAAACCATATATTGCTCACACTGTGAGAAATATTATTTCTCACGGCACTTTGCCCACACTACATACATTTATATGGAGAATCCAGTAGGGGACACTCGATGCCCAGCCAATTTCAGAAACTTATACTCGATGCCCAGCCGTTTTCGGTGGGTGGTCCTCGATGTTTAAACTTTTTCTACAAAACTATTTAAATGTGTTCTTTAAATTTGTGCAGTTTTAGAAAAAGTATAGTGTGCAACATGTGGGAAAAGTACTTTTCTAACTAGTGTGTTTGCGGCACTCGCCCTTGGCTCGTACCACAAACTTCCATACTCGTGAGAAAAGTTGAACTTTCCCCACTTGTTGCACAATATACTATTATTTAGTTTTTGACATAACTTTCTAACGTCACAATATTGATATTGAAATCTGTATTGTAACAATTTAATAAACATTTCTAAAATTGAACGCCTTCCACTTGACCATACTACACATATTATTTGTTTATTAAGTAAAATATCAACAATGACGTATTCGATCTAGAAATTATTTTAGGTCTTGGATCGAAATGCCCAAGATTATTTCCAGCTTAAATTTGGGTCCTAATACACATTGAGAAAGATTTATTTTTGAAATGATATAGATTAGTACGTCCATCTCGACAAGTTGAGTGTTATAAAAATAGAACACATTTCAAAAGAAATAATTGAAATTTACCAATCACTGCATTAGAATAATCTGTATATAATTCTTGACTCCAATATTAAATCATCTGGAGCCACAGAATTATATTCAAACAAACAAAACATTTAATAAAGTTTAATTGCACTTGGTAGTGTTATTGATATCGTTCAAAAGATTATGTATGTTTATGTTTTATGTCTTGTCAACATTCGCTTTTATGACGAATAAATAAAATCAGCAGGTATCATTTAAAATTTTTTTGGTGAACCAATTTTCTTGATTTTATTATTTGAGATTTATATTTTCTTATAGTTATTATATAGTAGATGGTTTCTATTGAAGGGCAATTTTGTTTCAAATAAGATAGAAACTAAATTTTCACATTAATAATGATACCTCCCTCCCTTGCAAGAAATAGACTGATGCAATATTAAAACAAAATTTATAAATTTAAAATATTAGGAAGTCCGGTATATATAAACTCCAATGTCCAGAATGTAATGCTGTCTATTTGGGTCAGACCCTTAGGAATTTTGAAATCCGATACAGTGAACACTTACGAGCATACAGGTTAAAACAACCAGATAAATCCCACTACGCAAAACATCTACTTGGCACCAATCATTCATTGACACCTAACACAAAACTAGAAGTGCTGCACATTTGTGAAAAGAAACAAGAACTGGATTTCCTTGAAGAATTGGAAATTAGAAGACATTTAAGAAACCCACAATATGAAGTTGTCAATGAACAGTTAAATCAAGGAGAAGAACATACACTACGAAAACGTACCGAAATCCATTATAGCGGAAAATCCTTTAGACATAGTAGCAATAGACTTTATATCAAATCTTATACCAAGTTATAATGGTAACAAACACATTTTGGTTATCGTAGACATTTTTTCTAAATTTATTAGCACATATCTATGTAGTAAAACAAACAAAAACTCTATTAAAGAATCGCTAAGAAACTATTTCGAGAAATATGGGAAACCAATGAAATGCATAATGGACAATGCAACATATTTCAGGAACAAAAAGATAGTAAAATGGTTGAGAGACCTGGGAATCCAACAAGTTTTCACCAGTATCAGACATCCTAGTAGTAATCCTGCAGAACGAGGAATAAAGGAAGTGATAAAGCATCTGAGGATACTTACATACTACGAGAACCGTATGTGGGAAGAACGTCTAAAGGAGACCACAGATTTTATAAATAATATACCGAATATCGTCACGGAAATAGCGCCCATTACTTTATTCACAGGAACAGAACCAGATAGACCATGGACCAGTGAAATTAACTACAATAAACTGATTAAAGTAGCCAGAGAAAGACAAGCAAGACAAGCTGACTAATACATTAAACGGAAACTAGCTAGTCTTAGAAATAAGAAAACATTTAAAAAAGGTGACTTGGTGATAATGAAAGCGTTAAGAGTACCTAACCATAGGAAAGGAATATGTTCTAAGCTACAATTACCTTATGAAGGTCCTTACTTAGTAGAAACCAGTCATGGTATAAATAGTTATAAGTTGATACATCCTGACACTCATCGAGAACGTGGAATTTTTCACATAAACCAGCTGCATCAATTTAACACCAACCAGTCGCAACTGAAATTTAAGAAACAATAGAATTAGAAATATTATTTATGTAATCAAGTATAAATTAATTTAATTTAGTCAATCTTAACTAAGAACTAGAAATAGTGGAATTAAAATTTATTAATAGACTAAGCATAAGTTAATTATGAGAATTTAAAGACTTCTTCATGAAATTAAGAAATAATTAAACTGGGGAATTGATTAAATAAGTAATATATAATTAGGAAATCATGTAAAAAAAAATCAAGGTAAACTTCTATAGAATATTCTTGTCGAATCAAGAATAATTCTATAGAATTTTAGGGAATGTTAAAGTGAAATATATCTACTAGGTTATGTTGAATCATAACATCACTCAGAAATGTGAATCTAAGTAATAGTAGTAGTGAATATTCGATAAAAGGAAATAATCCATAAAAAAAACATATCTTAAATATGACAAGAAACATTTACAAATAGAATACAATTGATAAAATGATATAAAAGATCACTATTTAATTTTGTAATTATTTTTCTTTAAAGTATATTTCAAGATATTGAAAATACAACAGTAACAAGTAAATTACGTCAAACATAAATTTTGTACATAACTATGATCATCACTGTATATGGTATCACATGAATTTTGAAATAAAATTCAATTATTATAATTTAATATTTTGTAGACATTTTAAGAAACCCTGTATATTGCGTAAACTATTCAATTAATTGTATAAAACTTCAAGGTCAAAATATCAACGCAAAACAACGTTCTGTTAATAGTTCGAATAGAGTATTTCGGAGTGACAGTGGAAGTGCATAAAAACAAAGTGAATTTGTCTACTATAACGCAGAAACAGATATTTTGATTCAATAACAACGATGTTTATTTATCAACAAATGAACGATGGAAAACAAAAGTAAAAAACATTGGCATGTTGTTGATTTTGAGCTTGAGAGACGCGGTGTAAATTTAATAATGGAGGACTTATTGAATTTCTTTCCTCCAAATTTTTATAAAAAACTGAAATAATTTAAGATATCTAAAGTAAAAAGTTAATCAAAGTGTTTAGTAAAGTTTGTACAATAAACTAACAAAAATTTATCACTCGTATATAAATAAATAAGTGTAAAATGGTGATAGCGTCTAGATATGGTAAGATGAATAATTACCTTTATTAATATAATCTTCGATAACTATTCACATATCTTGTTGTGGATAAGATATTTCTACTGATGAAATAATTCACATCACATCATTCTCCACATCTGAATTTCGCTTATTCGATCATAGGCGATCGTTTTTCTCCGATGCACCACATTCAGGGTCAAGAAGAACCAACCATAAACTCTATTCCTCATGTATATATTGTATTTCTCCTATAAAACATTTTTGATATATTTATATGTTAGGTTATATTGTTTGGTATCTATTTATTAGTAAAAATATTAATCTTAGATATTCAATCTCCGCTAAATATCGGACATAGAACACTAAACACATATTAAAAATTAATACTCACCAAATTCTTACAATAAATTATGATAATACATCCCAAACACTTTACTTTTTCCTTCATTTTGTAAACTAAATAATAATCACCACAGAGTACCACAACACACAACGACAAGGTTAACAATAGCGAGGGTAGAGGTTGAATCGTTTGAATTCAATAATATTAATAATTTATGAAAAGCGTTTTTCTGCGAAGATTTTCGTCAATAATATTCTATTGAGTTAAATATGAATTATAAACTTTTAACTCATAATAATTTCATTATTTGCATAATTATGTTCAATTAAAATCTTTTGTCTATGTTCGTCTTGCGTTTCTTTGGTATCTTACCTACAGTTTCCTGTTGCTGACAATCGTCAAGTGCCGAATCTCATCCCTGAAATACAGTGTTAAAAAATTAAACAAATTTATAATATTTTCTAACTTGTGTAGTATTTTTGAATTGGGAATTCGTAGAAAGCGAACCAATTCTGGTGCCCATACAATCCATATAATAAATTAAAATTAGCAAATAATTGAAAATACAATTAAATAATTTACTATATCTCAAATATTAAAATTCATAGTAAAATAGCACTCCAAAGTAGGCTCTTATAAATATAAATTAATAAATATATAATAAATGGCTCCCAACGTAGAGGCACTATTAAAAAAATATAATAATATATATCTATATATATATATATATATATATATATATATATATATATATATATATATATATATATATATATATATATATATATATATATATATATATTAATACAGTTCCTCTATTTAAAATGTAAAAGAAACATTGAAATAAGGAAAACTATTTATATGTGTATGCAATACTTTCAATACACACTGTATTATAGGTATAATCAATAATTTTGAAAGATTCGGTATACAAATCAAATGTGACATTTTAATTTTTGGATGACGTTTATGTAGAATATATTTAATGATAGACAGAATTATATTACATTTTGGAGAATATATTTGAAATTTTAAAATACAGATGTCTCTGCTATCAGAATTACAATGATAATAAAAGAATTCAAATCTCTCTTTGTTATAGGGAAACATAAATTAGTATTTTTTTTTAAAAAAGGAATTTTTCGTAACCAAAGGAGAGCAGATTTATTTATTTGAAGAAAGTTTAGTTAGTTGTGTTTGAAATCCCGAAGAGGCAACATCGTAATTAGAGTTGTCTCAATTTTTGGTAGATAGTAGAAGTTGTATATTTATACAACCAGATTCAAAAGCCATTTCATTATAAAGCCAGTGCGTGCATAACTCGAATAAGAATTGCATCGTGTGTAGTGAATGTGTTCCAGGTTTCTAAATAAAATTTAGAAAGTTTCCTGAATTCAAAGGTCAATTAGAATTGTACGAGTTGTCCAGTTATTAGTTAATGAGTCCGATCCAGTTTCTTTACAATAATTTCTCGAGAAATAAGGAGGCCTATTTTTAAATTAAATTTGACATAGATGCATCTATCAGATTTTTGATTGCAAACAAAATTAATAGATCATATAAGGAAATTCACATAAGAGAAGAAAAGTTTTGAACTAGAAAAATTTGAGTGAAGCTTGATTTTTGACATTTATCCATATCAAGATTTAGATCGACAATTGGAACTTTTATTAAACGTTTTTCATTAGGTTGATTTATAACATATAGGTTGTAGTAATTTTAAGTTTCGTAGAAATTACGACTGTTGTTTCGTTTATAATAAGTTTGGGGAATATTAATTTGTATTTGAATCTAGTAGTATAATATAGAATTTTGCATTCCTACTCACTATAGTCTTTTTATAACATTATTTCAGAAAATTAAACATTTTTCATTAAATAAAACTGTCGATCAAATCAGTGACAGTTGGTAATTTTCAGTGACAGGAATATTGGAAACGTCATCAGAGATTTAAAGTGCCTTTTATAATATTAAACATACAGTTACTATAGGTTCTGACCAATAGTGAAACAGATAATTTGGAGATACGTAAAAATTTAAACAAATTTTGAATAATTAATTTTTTAACAGTTTGATCCCACCCTGAGAGAAGAGTAATAGGTCGATTATACATATAAATTCATTTTTAGAAATACTAAATTAATATTTATTAGAGCCGGGCATATTTTTGACAACTACTGTCAAAGTAGACATTTCTTACATAAAGTTATTAAGTTGTATGTACAAGAATTGTCGCTGCGACAATATACATCAACGTGAGGTGAATTGAAATTTATCTTTACAGGAAGGTTTACATTAGAATTAAATAATTAAAATTCATCATAGAGAATTAGATATATTATAATATATATATATATATATATATATATATATATATATATATATATATATATATATATTATATAGTCAGAATTGAAAAAAACGAGAAGTACAACAAGGCGTTGGATCCAATGCGCAAGCCAGAATATAAATATTTTAAAAAAAAATACGGGAGGTACCAGAGCGTAGTGAACATATTACGGATCAATTCCAACCGTACAAAGTCTCGAAGTAACGTCTAAAGTTATTCAACAATAATATCATTGTCAGAAACACAGTAATACGCTATGACCTATAACAACATTAACATCCGCGTCCAAAATTAAGTGTCCATAATATATAAATAAAGTAAAAAACAAAAAAAATGTCACCCATCTCGGTCCAATTGAAACTGAGCTCTTCGGATTCCGTGTTGGTGTTCGATGGATCGTAAATCCTATAGAATCCCTCTTGGAACGTGCAGTATGCTTTTCCCACAAATCCTCGTCGTAAACTTGTTCCTTACACTATACTCCAGAGTAAAATTATTTGTGGACATCTAATAGGTGTGAATATAAACCCTAGGGTAACAAATCTGTATAAGATGTTATACCATACTAAAATTAATCAACAGACCGGGAAAATAATTTAATTCACAATTGTCAATTTTTTAGAATTTCAATCATTTTTTCAATATTTTGTGGAATTATTTAGAAACAGTTAGTTTGGTTTAAAAATTAATATAAGTAGATTCCATAGAGTACGGGTCGAAACAGTAAACTTCATTCATTCACAATCTCAATGTTACACTGCTTTAAGTTACCCAAAACACAACACTGTATATTAACTTAGTTATACTAACACTCGTCAGAGGTAGTAATACTTATGAAGATTTACCTATAATTAAGATATAATATAATTAAAATCTCCTTTTTTATTCCAGCAGGCGTAGAAGAAGTATAGTAAGCACCTCTTGTTAAAAATGTGACTAAAGTAACGGTTTTAACATTTGGTACTTAATATACTATTATTTATTAAAGAAAACAACTTAAATAATCAAGTAAAATCGTAAAGAAGATTAAAACCGTGTATAAGATTTTACTTCTTCAGAGAAAATAAATGAAAATGTCAAAACGTATTATCATCAATTGTACCCTTAATGCTATTAAACGTAAAATATAACCCACTGCTATATTTACTCGAAAAAAAAATAGAACTGGAATATTTTGTACTGAAACGAGTTTTTAAAACAAAAGTGGGCTGAAAATAGGTTGGTTCGCTATAAATAGACTAAAGGAAATGTTTGATAATTATTAAATGCCGACCTGTGAGTATGTTATTGAACGTTCCTTGGCAGTAGATGGATTATTAACTAAAAAATTAGAAGACTGTATAAAAATATTTATTTCTAGATGACAAATTCGAAATGTCAAAAATATAAATTATGGAAAATTTTAGGAATTTAGAACAAATATGATTCCAGAAATGTCAGCCATTATTAACACACTTAAGATGAAAAAGCTTCAGGTGTTGTAAGTATAAGACCAAAAGTATTAAAAAGTGAACGGTTAAAATTAAAACTAACTTTTCCGCATATGTGAATCGCCCTGAACAATATTCTATTATAAAATTGTCAATTTATACACTTTGGAGGCTATATAGTGCTAACAAACCGAAATTTGTCTAAAAATATCCAAAAATTTAGTATAGCTGGATTTATAAGACCCCTTGTACCAGCTCTAGTGAGCTAAAAATGAATAGGGTTCATCTCTAAGACGCCTTGATCAATATCCAATCATAAAATTGGTCACGTGTATACTATTTCTCCAAAAATTACAAAAATGTGGTTCTTCAAGTACCATAGCACCTGTTGTCCTGGTTTTGGTAGGATGAAAATGAATAGGGCTCATCTGTGATATGTACTCAACAATATTCAATCAAAAAATTAGTCACTTGTATATATTCAGGAGGCTGTATCGTGCTAAATAAACGGTTTTAAAGATTTAAACTAACTTTTCCGCATCTGTGGCCCTGAATAATATTCTATCATAAAATTGTCACTTGTGTACACTTCGGGGGATGTATGGTGCTAACAAACCGAAATTTGTCCAAAAATAACCAAAAATGTAATATATCTGGATTTATAGGACTCGCTCTAGTCAGCTGAAAATCAATAGCGTACATTCGTGAGACACGTTGAACAATATTCAATCATAAAATTGGTGACTTCTATACACTCTGGAGGCTGTATCTTGCTAACAAACTGAAAATTCTCCAAAAATGATAAAAATTTGGTACTGTAAGTACCATAGAACCCGGTGTACTTGCTTTAGTGAGCTGCATATCAATAGGGTTTACTATTGAGACGCTCTGAATAATATCCGATCATAAAATTGGTCACTTGTATATACTCCGGAGGCTGTATCGTACTAACAAACTTAAATTCCTCCAAAAATGACAAAGATATCGTACTTAAAGTACTATAGCACCTGTTGTACTGGATCTGGTGAGCTGAAAATCAATAGGGTTCATCTGTCAAGTGTCCCTAATAATATTCAATCATAAAATTGGTGACTTGTTGCACTTCGGAGGCTGTATCGTGCTAACAAGACATGTAACGAAAAGTGGCCGACGACAACGACGACGACGACATACACACAGGATTTTTTTTCTAAAAACCGTTTTACTTTTCCGCCCAACTTTTCTATATGCGAGAAAAGTATTGGTTTACCCCAAAAAAGTTGGAATTTTGAAACTTTTTTTTGAGTTATTTTTACGTTTTCCATCAACAACAACACGAAAAAACGGTTTTTAGAAAAAAAATCGTGTGTGTATGTCGTCGTCGTCGTTGTCGTTGGCCACTTTTCCTTACATGTCTTGTTAGCACGATACAGCCTCCGGAGTGCAATAAGTCAGCAATTTTATAATTGGATATTGTTAAGGTCATGTCACAGATGATCCATATTGATTTTCAGTTCACCAGAGCCAGTACAACGGGTGCTATGGTACTTGACGTACGACATTTTGTAATTTTTTGAGAAATTTCAGTTTGTTAGCACGATACAGTCTCCGCAGTTCAACAAGTCACCAATTTTATGATTGAATATTATTCAGGGCATCTCACTTATGAACCCTATTGATTTTCAGCTCACCGGGGCCAATACAGCAGGTGCTACAGTACTTTAAGTACGATATTTTTGTCATTTTTGGAGAAGTTTCAGTTAGTTAGTACGATACAGCCTCCAGAGAGTATACGATTGATCAATTTTATGATTGAATATTGTTCAAGATGTCTCACAGATGTACCATATTGATTTTCAGTTAACTAGAGCGAGTATAGCGGGTCCTATAAATCCAGATATACTGAATTTTTGGTTATTTCTGGAGAAATTTCGGTTTGTTAGCACGATACATCCCCCGAAGTGTCTACAAGTAACAGTTTTATGGTATAATATTGTTCAGGGCCACGGATGCGGAAAAGTTAGTTTTAATCCTTAAAACCGTTTATCTTTTTATTTTGGGTTGTGTTTGACGGAAAACGTAAAAATAACTCAAAAAATGTTTTCAAATTTCCATTTTTTTTGGGGTAAACCAATACTTTTCTCGCATATTAGATAGGTTGGGGGCAAAAGTAAAAACTGACATGTCTCCAAACATGACAAAAATTCCGTACTTAAAGGACTATGTGCTAGCTCTGGTGAGCTGAAAATCAATAGGATTCATCTGTACTATGTTATCAATAATATTCAATCATAAAACTAGTCACTTGTATATACTCCGGAGGCTGTATCTTGCTAAAAAACTGAAAGTTCTCCAAAAATTACAAGAATGCCGTACTTCAAGTACCATAGCCCCCGTTGTATTGGGTCTGGTGAGCTGAAAATCGATAGGGTTCATATGTGAGGAGTCCTGAACAATATTTAATCATAAAATTGGTAACTTGTTGCACTCCGGAGGCTGTATCGTGCTAAGAAGACATGTAACGAAAAGTGGCCGATGCCAACGACGACGGCATACACACAGGATTTTTTTAAAAAAACGTTTTTTCGTGTTGTAGTTGATGAAAAAAAATACTTGAAAATAAATTTCAACATTTCAACTCTTTGTGGGGTAAACCAATACTTTTCTCGCATATTAGATAGGTTGGGCAGAAAAGTAATATAAGTTCTTTAATAAAAACTCCTCTATTATATTTAATAAATTGTGTCTTTGTGACATCCATATTTCCATCCGAATTCAAGAGCAATATTGTCACTCCTATCTTTAAGAAAGAAAATCTAGATTGCTTAAATAATTATCCTCCAATATCTGTAATAACGATCTTTGCCAAAATTCTTGAGAAGGCATTCAAAGAACGTTCCGTAAAATTTTGGAATAAACACGAAAGGATAAATAATCTTTCTGATCATTCTTTCGATTATTAGGCGATGCCTTTATTATCCTAAGGTCTGAAATTTTTCATTATTTCCTTGCCGGTCTAAGAAGGTTTCTTTTGCCATTGAACTGGATGTTTTGATTGACAACTTATCCAAACTTAAGGATTCAGAAACTTCTGTCAATTTTGTATTCAAAAGTATCAACACAAATCAACTACACCCAACTCCCCTCACAAGTCTATCCTCAGGAATTTCAATTTAATTCAACACAAATTAAAGAAAAAAATCATCAATGATATTCTTATGATAAGCAAATCTGATAAACGTAATTGTTTAGTTATTCTTGACCAGGTAGATTACATACAAAAAGTTGAGGAAGTTTTTCACAGAAACAAATTTAGTTCTTTATATTTGGATCCTATTAATATATTTATTAACAAAACATAATGTCATTAATGACTTCACTTTCTTCAACAGAACTAATAATTTAATTCCTAGTAATCCTGAAATGCCAAGGCTTTATATATGATTTACCGAAGATTCACAAAGAGGAGTTTCTAAGTAGATCATGGGTAAGTTTTTACAACACCCCAGTCTCCACCTTATCAATATTTGTTCTTCAAGTTATTAAAAACCTCACTAACTAGAAACGAGCTAATTCGGTAAGTAACACTCTGGATCTTGTTAAAAAAATTGGTAAGCTGCAATTGAGTTCTTACACACTCATGATTTCGATATCTAAAATGGAAACTTTACCTCTGGTCTCAAGTTCACTTTCCACATATTCAGTATCTGATCCTATCAAACAAGATATTTTAACTTTACTGAAATTTTGTGTTTCTCAGGATTTTTTCACTTTTAATGGTAAACATTATTGTCAACCAGACGGTCTAGCGATGGGTAACCCCCTTGCTCCCTTCCTAGCTGATATTTTAATGGAAAATTTATAAAATACTTACATTATCAATAAAATCAACATAATAGTCGGTTGGCATCGCTATGTTGACGATTGCCTGGGATTTGTTGAAGGTAACATTGATGAAGACCATACAATTCTTCTTGAGTTAAATAGTTTACACTCAAATATCAAATTCACTCTTGAGATAAAAAGGGATGATAAATTGAAGTTTTTGGACCTTATCATCACTAAAATTAACAATAAATTGGATTTATCTATATATAGAAAATCCAGCAAGACTGATCACGTCATCCCCTTCAATTCAAATCATCCTACCCAACATAAAATGGTAGCTATTAATTGCTATACCAATAGATTACTACACATTCCTTTAAGCTTAGTGATTCACTAAAAGTAAGTAAACAAATTGCTTTCAACAATGGTTACCAACCTAACATCATAGATAAACCCATTGACAGATTCAACTTAAAAAGGAATATAAATCTGGCCTTAAACTCTTCTCCCGACATTCAAACTCCCATAACTGAATTTTTTCCATTCTTTTTCTCAACCATAATATGTGTTAAGATATTTCCAGATTCATACAAGATTATTTTCCATATATCAAAATTTCTTACAAATCTTGTAGAAGCTAAAGCAACCATTTGGTCAATTCAAAAGATAAAATTGTAAAAACTAGAAAGTAGTGGTGTTTATAGGTTGGACTACTCCGATTGCTCCTCTCCTTTTATAGGTAGTATTTGTAGACCTCTTTGTACTCCTAATGATGAGCATTTGAAAAGAGCTGATCAATCAGCCTTTGGTTTCCACTTGAAACTTAATAATCACAACTTTAGTCCTAATAGAAATTCAAAAATCCTACACAAGATTGATAACAAAAATAATTTCTTGGAATTAAATTTGCATGAGGAATTGGAAATTTCAAAAGAAGTTTCCATCAGTATCCATTATCTTAACACTCAAATCAGATTAAACAGGGTTTTTCCTATCTTTAGGTTTATAATGAGTGGGTCAATGACGCCCTGCACTGCGCCTCGCGAGAGTCTATTGTGGCTCCCTTTACAATAAGAAAACCTCTAGTTCGTTTTTCTATTATGTTGAGATGACTTCGTTATCCACAGTTCTGTATTATCCTTCAAGTACTAACTAATCTTTGAAAACTTGACTCTCTTAATTTTGTCATGAAGTAATTTTTCCGAACAGTTTATTAATGATCATTACTCTAACACTTTCCATATTGACGGAGTTTTCGGATGCTTCTAGATTTTAGAATGAAATTTCATCAAAACAAGAATACTTGTTTTCAAACAATTTGTTCCCTCTTTCACTATTTCATTGATTGACTTCCAAAATTTTAACACTTAAGGTTACTCTGAACAAGCTTCTCTGCTTTAAGTTGTAGATATCCATATATTATTTGTTAATGATATGACATTGACAATTTAGACAGCCAGTCACTTGTTAAGTTACGACTTGTATAGAGATGTTTGTAATGTAGTTTCAATGTTGTAACATGGTGAACCTTTTTCTCATACTTCCTGTACCTGATTTGTGAGTACTCATTTATATTTTTTTAAAATTATTCATTCACTTAACCTTAAATCATATGAAAATCAAGAATTTTTTAGACACTTCAACATGAATATTCACCTTCAGGAAGCACTGATGATAACGGAACTCGAAAGAGCTTTTCAGATTTATAAATTATATAGTAAATACAACGTTGTTTATTCATTTCTGTAATAGTAATAGTAGAAAAAGGTGACGTTTGCCCTCATGAACTAAATCATTAGAGTCTAATGAAAAATCATGCAGCCATTGATTCCTCTCCACTCTGTTAATTTTTTTTATTCATACTTCTCTATAAGCTTTAACTCGTTGATATTTTCATTTACCAAAAAAACCCAATCCCCTCTATCTGCGTGTTCTTTAATGTGAGGGTTATATCATTTGTGAGTATAGTTTATTTACGATAAAAAGACGATGATGTCATTTTTAGTTACTTTCCTGCTTATCAGAATAAATATTAATTTACCAACCGTGAATACAATTTATCCTCAACAGTCAGGGCAATTTACAGCTAACGGGTTGGCAAAACTTCAATACGTTGTCAAATCAACCGGTAAAATTCCCCAGTTTGTTTTGACGTTTATTGATATTCGATCATCGTCTAATATTTACAAGTTTTTTGGGTTCTTTTGAATTCATTGCTTCTTTAAGATTAAAAAAACAGTTATTTTCATAACTAATTATTTAAGCAAATCTGCAGTGTGTGGTTAATAAAATGCCGAAGTAGCTGAACAAAAAATGTCAAGATATGGTAACATCTTTGTTGAGCTATTTTGAACGAGAATGCCAAAATTAGGACCCGCTTCTCCCGCTTATTGCTGTAAGAGACGTAAGTGATAGTATTAGTATTATTAATATTATTGTTATATATTTAAATGTAAATGATTAAATGTTTTTAATGTTAGGTTAGGTTAATTAAAATTGAGAATATATTACTGTTTCATAAATGGAAGTAATTATACTGTAGAGAGTTGCAGAAGCTTTACAACAAGCGTTACCACTGTTAACCGTATTGCCGCCAAGAATAATTGAGCTGAACAGCCTAAAAGCCCACCTAAAAAGAGACAACGCATAAAACATACTGTTGGAATTGATAACTTTGATCTACATGCTTTCCGAAATTTTATATACGAAATGTATGGAAACAGTGAGTATATTGAATTTACTGTTTTATTTTATTCACAATTAACTAACACAATATTTTTTCAGAGGAACACATAACCTTGAAAACTTTAAGAGTCAAACTCCAGGAGCGTGAACTCTTTAATGGTTGTTTAACATCACTCTGGAAGATAGTGAAAAATACTGGATTCAAATACCAAAAAGATGATCCTCGTCGTGATTTAATGGAGTTGCCACATATTGCATTAAAACGTGTACATTCTCTAAATGAATATGTCAAGATAAAAAGGGAGGGTTTATATCAATTTGTGTTTTTGTATAAGACCTGGACGGTACTGTTGGACGTTCTTGGCAAGATTCTAATCATAGAAGCATGAAAAAAACCAAAATTGGTGGTCAAAGTTAATTGAATAATAAAATTTAGCAATTAATTTATGATGTACTAACATTCCTGCCATTTTAAGACTTTTTAAATATTTACTAGTCACACTATTTTATTTACATCTATATAATTATTAATAATTATTTTGAGCTATTCAGGATATCTAGGAAACCTAGTAGTAATTTGTTATTTCCTTATTATAGGTATATAGTATTGCATGCTGGTTCCTCTTCTGAATTCATTCCTGGAGCAGGGCTTCCAAAAAACAAGAGGGTGATTACCACGGTGAAATGAACCGAGAAAATTTTTTGCATTGGTTTGTATACCAGCTTTTAGTGAACTTGGAAAAACCTACCACAATTGTAATGGATAATGAAAGTTATCACAGTTCAGTGATCAATAAAGCACCAACAACAGCTACCAAAAAGGCTGATATACAGAACTGGTTGATACAAAATGATATTCCTTTTGAAAATACTTTCCTCAATACCCAATTATTGTATTTAGTACAACGGTAAGTTGATATAAACATTTTTCAATATATTATGGTAATACTTAGATAACTTATTTTGTTTAAATATATGCATTTTGGTAGGAATAAACCACCAACAGTATATGAAGCTGATATATTATCTGAAAAATATGGTCACAATAAAGTGCTTCGACTTCCCCCTTCCCACTGTATGTTCAACCCAATTGAACATATTTGGGGCATAGTTAAAACTTTTTATAGAGATCATATGGGAACTGATGGTTCTTCAACAGAATAAGCAATAGGTGTATGCAAAAAGTCTTTAGAAAAAGTGACTCCTGATATTTGGTCAAAGACAGTGGAGAACACTGAAAAAATTATACACGATGGGTGGGATACAGAAGTAGTATTTGATAGACAGGATGTGCCTCCACTTATTATTAATTTTGACAGTGACGATGAAGATAGTGATGATTTTGTAGTAGGGTAGTGGAAATCTTGTGTTTTATTTTTTGTATATTTTTATCCAATTTGCTTTATTTCCACCTTTTCAAAATTACTAATAACTATTATTAAATTAATTAGGTACAGTTATTTTATAATACACACATTAAAACAAAGACCACAATATCTCTACATCAATAATTCTGATAGAATGGGAGATTTTTTATTTTTATATCTTGTAACCAAAATTTTATTTTGTGTATCTTAATTTTTTTTCCATTCTATTTTTATTATAATAAATATAATATATATTGTATAAAGGAACAATATTTAAATTTGCATGAAGATGATTACAGCTTGTATTGATTCCTTTTAGCGTAAACCCTTGCAGTGCTCTTGCAGATGGTTCTATAGAGCATATAATAAGGTATAAGGACCTACAGTTCGTCATTTAACCCTCTTCTATGTAAAATAATTAGATGTCAATTCGAATATAGAATGATTGGTTACCGTTTCTTGTATGTTATCGATAGTTTTTCATGAATAAATATTTATATTAAATTAATCAAGCCTATCATACAAGCTTTTTATTTTTAAACAAATATTTTTGACTTACGCCCTACGAGGCACGGAACAATGAAAAAGAAGAACTGTCAATCTAACATCAGATTGGCTTCTAGTTTTCGTTAAGTAAAGGAAAAAACTACAACTTGGCAACATCACAATATTTTGTTTTGCAACGTCATCGTCTTTTTATCGTAAATAAACTATATATCATAATTTCAAATCTATATAATTAAGCAAGTAGATAAAAAATTGAGGTTTTCAAAATTCTAAAATTGTATAACGGCCTTATTGAACACTTTTGCTACCTACTTTGATAGATTTCTATTGCCGACCGTTTAGCTAAAATGGCGTAACATTTTATAGGTTGTCACCTCAGTCATCAACTGCTTTTACAATTATCTCAATAATGAGTTCCTGAATCATTAGGTAACCATTGTGCTATCCAATCGGCACAGTATGTCCATTGTGGTTTATGCATAAAATTTAGTTGCTTGTTGTTTTCAGTTCATTGAATGTACTAATTGAATTTCATTGAAAATCTCTGCATGAGATTTTACTTTCGAAAATATTCATTCAATGCTATATTATAAACGCTGTTACCTCTACACAGTTACACGATCGCCGTAAATTGCCTGCGCATCACGCTTGGACTCAATTTGAAAAGTGAATGTTTCCACCATGCATCAGTTATTTTGACCAATTTTCCCACGTCTAGTGTACATCCCTTTTATCGGAAAAAGTAATGTAAATGGCTTCATGTCATCGCAACCGGGCTATTTTCGATCCAGTTACGCCTGATTCATAATTAAAATTACTTGACCCAAATTATTTTACGCCAATTAGCTAATTAAAAAATACGGGAGATATTTATTTAATTGGAGTTTTTTATGAGTGTGTCGCTTAAGGAAACAATGGATATATAAACATTAATGTTAAAGAACACGTTAGGAAAGCAAATTTTTTGAATAACACTGTTTTTCCTATTAAAACTGATCTTGATGTGTTTAGGGACAAGGAATACTTCATTTGATATACGGGAAATGGATAAAAATTTATACGAGGCATATACAGATAATTTTCTACTTTCAACATTTATTATTTAATTTTTGTAAATAATAGCACTATTAGGTTTCTCCTTGCAGACAAAGACTACTATTTGAATATAGTTTTTTGGAAATGTCTCTCAGTTGTTCACTTATATGAATTCGAATTATTATTTTTTTCCAGTTAATCAACAAGCTATGATTTTTTGAAGTGATATTTTTATTTGAGTGAAGGAGAAAATGATTGGTGTAATAACCACAGATTTTGAGGCTATAAATACCTTAGAAGATAAGTGCGACAAAAAAAAGTACAGCAGTTAGAACCTTATTTTTATCAATATTTCATGAAGCGTTTGGCATTTTGTAATAAAAATCTTATCGCGGCTTTCAAAAAGAAAATAATGAAATCTGTTCATCCTAAAAATAATTGAAGTTGTAATCTCTTCTGAATTCACCCAAATGTTTGTGAAAGTTACAATAAAATTATTATTGATTTTAGGAAGCCATAGAGATTCTGTCAATTTCCAATATGCTTCCATGTAGTAGGTATTCACTGCTGTTGCTACGCATGCTATTAAAGATAAGATTCAATAATATTGAAGCTTCCAATTCTTGAGATGAGAGTGGACCTCCGCAATGTTGGTTGGTGTGCTGGATGTGAAGTATTTTCCAGGACGGTGGCCAAATTGACCGTAGGAGGGACAGATCGGTTTTTATCGGCAAGATTCAGCCGAAAGTCCTGTTTGGGTGCAGCTGTTGCAGTATTTTGGGACTGGAGGTAGAGGACTAGTGTTTAAAGGCTCACATTAGCTCGAATTCTTGGTTTCAGCCAATCCCATAATTATTCAATCGGCTCTAGGTCAGAACTGTACGCTGGCCACTCCATAACCCGAAAACCGACTTCTACAATGTAATCTTGCACGATTCTTGCGGCGTGCGGCCTTGCATTGTCATGCATAAAGGTAAATTCGTCTCCAATGTAGTCGACATAAGGTATAACATGGATTGCTAAAATCTTCTCGATATATCTTCTTCCGTGAACACGGTCGCCCCTACGAATGAACACAGAGTCAGTTCGTGCTCGTATAGAAATTGCACCCCAGATCATGCAAGAACCACCTCCAGAAGCACTCCGCTCTTCAAAGCAGCAATCTGTGAATCGCTCTCTAGGTCTTCGGTACACCTTCCTTTTTCGGTTGGTACCATAGAGGTATATTCTGGTCTCATCAGATCCCCATTGTTCCAACTTCCAATTCAGATGATCCCGTGCAAAACGCAAGCGTGCTTGCCGATGAGCTGGAGTTAATTTTGGACGAATCGCAGGTGTTTTAAGGGTTCAGGTTATTTTCCAGCAGTCTTCGTCTTACTGTCCACTGACTGATAGCCACTCCTCGCACCTCACGGAGCTGTCGTTGCACTTGAACGGTATTAGGGTAACGATTTATTAATGTTGTTGACACAATAAAGCGGTCATCATGAGCGGTTATAAATCGCCTTCTGCCTGTTCCATGTCGCCTATGAAAGGATACAGTCTCCTCATAACGTTGCCATACTCTTCGAACCGCTGCGCGGGTCATATCCAATTGTCTAGCAACAGCTCGCTGACCAAGTCCAATTTCGATTAAAGCAATAACTTGAGCGGCTTTTTGTGGTGTAGTATGCATGAAACTAACACACTTGAACACTATTGACATTATAAAAAACAAATGATATGCAAATTTTAGTTGCAAACGCAATAATTGTAATATTTGACAGATTTGTTATTTTCGTTACAATCACCACATAAACACGTTTCATTAGCTTACCGGTAGCTATGCATATAAACGATAAGCCTTCTTGATAAATTTATACTCACATTAAAGCATCTTAAATTGTCTTTCAAACAGCATATTTCTTCTTTTGATCTGACGAATAATTAAAAAAAAAATATAGTTAAAATCAAAAGTTTACAGTGGGCCGCTTTCTATGCACGCAAGTTTATTTTGCCCGAGTCTAGTACTTCCATCAATTCTTCCTTCTGCAGATCACTTTTTTTTAGTCAATCACAGAAAGAAATTATAATTAGATTATCAATTCATCTGATAATTTTAACTGATAATTCTAATATGTTCTTCTTAAGCAAATAGTAAGTATTAGAAGAAATCTTTGAAAGGGCTGTATACCCGAAGGATACCTACTAAAAAGAATGCTCGATGTGAAAGTGGTGGATTTGCATCAGATTTAATATATTTCACACCATTATTTGCTTCACCAAGGAAATCACTTGGAGCCAAATGAGAGAAACAATGGAACTATATCATATTTTTCAACACCAATCAATGAGATACAAATTGTTCTTTGCTCATAATTAGTGGAAAACCTGCAATTTATGTTGTTGAGAATCCACTAAGTGCACTAATTATATAAAAAAGGATAGATTGAATTATATTTGATTTTTACTTACTTATATTATATACTTATAAATAGAAAAGTAGCTCAACTGGTCAGTAAAACAAAAATAGTTGCATGATTTAAGTATTTCGTATTGTCAAAATGCATAATTTTCAACTTTGAAAATAAATCAATAAGTTGATGCACCTATATTGACGCCACTGGTTATTCAAAAATGAAGATCAAATGAAAATGTCTACTCTACCAGTGGAAAGAAATACTCTGGTTCAAATGATTCAATTTCTTGCAAATATAACACTGACGAACCATGTTTTTCAGTTATAATACACTTACTGAATATGCAATAATTCTACAACTGCTTAAATTGCCGAATATTCACTTATAAACAAAAAATTTCACGATCTTCTGTGTAGGCAACTATGCGATGATTTGTTATAATGAAAAACGTTTTCTGAACGAATCGGGTCCTATAGTGTTGCCACGTAGAGGGGAATAATTGTATTGTTAAAAACATGTGCCTAGGTAAATCAACAACAACGTTAAATCGCAAGAAAATCTTGCTGTATGACCTCCATTGCCAAATTTCAATAATATCATATACCTCACGACTATTATTTTCTTCGTAAATCAATGTTACTTCGCATTTTCTACATCAATTTATTATATATTTCTCGACATTTTGACAATAGCGCAAGGTGACGGGTGGAGTATAGCTTATCTTGTTATTGTTTTCGCAATGTTAGCTTCAGTATTCAATGTAAATAAATGGGTCTATTCTTTTTCTACGTCATTGCCCTATACTGTGCAGTACCTTGGAATAGCTAATTTATTATACAGTGACTAAATTCACTAGAATAATTTCTTTGGTCGGCTACTCATGCAGAGCAAGATTTAAAAAAAATGATTTTTTCCGCCTACCTCTATCCAAAGTATACATTTCCTGACCTCATTTTAGGGAGCAAAGTCATACTTTTCCTCCCTAGGGAGGAAAAGTAAAAGTGTCGTTATAGTACGTTATCAATGAAATAATTCTTGCAATTCCGAGACTAAAGTGGTCACTTTAGTCTCACATGTTAGAAATTATGTTAGACCCAAGGGATATAAAGGGACAGTTGAAATCCTAAGGGATTTGAAGTACAAATAAAAACGTACACCCCCAATGCCTAGACAAGCATTTTAGAAGTCCATCCTGGATCCCCAGCCAAGTTTAATAAAATAAGTAGTATTTATTAATTTTGTTTATTGGTTTCATAAATAAATTGTTGAAAATGTCTTGTTATTTGAGGAAGGCGGAAAAATCATATGTATAACATGGGTGTAAAGTGCCTTTTCCTTCTTCGAATGATTACTGCCCGACTCTACGCGTCTGGCAATAAACTTCATCCTCGGGAGGAAAAGTAGCACTTTCCTCCCTTGTTATACAAATAGTTATTTAATGCCAGGGCATTAAAAATAATTTTTACTGTCTAGGCACTAACAGTGTTACTTATATGATCTATAAATGTCACTAAAACTGACGTTTAATGTCAATCGGAGTAAAAAATAATTTATTATTGAAATAAATAAACTGTTGATTTAATTTCAGAATCTTTACATTGTCCTATGTATACTGAAATATAAATTTACAACTTGTGTTGACTGTAAACCAATTTCTCTTTGTAACTACTACTAATGAATGAGATAATTTAACCAGTTAATAACATCACTATGGTATTTCACGAATTTGGATAATTCAAAACAAAAAAGTGTTAAAATTAATTTATGAGTTCCACTGATACTCTGACAAGATATACATTTTACAGAAATACGTATCTAGATTGGAATTGACAGAAATTATGACAATGATGAATTATTTCACGGCCAATGAAAAAAAGTTTTTTAAAAATGAAGTAATGCACTTAATCAGTAAAACTTTTGAATTACGAGAAACAAATTTCAATATTTTACGTATCGAATACTTGAGATGTCTTTCACGTAAATAGAATGTTTACTCTCAAATATTTACTATTAAGAAAATATCGAGCAAATTCTAAAGTTAATCCACTACATAATGTTTACAGTCTATTATTACACGTATATTTACATCCTGGCCATTCAACTTTTAGATTCACAACTATTTTCGAGATTGCGAGAATAGAAATAGGTAGTATAAAATAACATGTAAGCAAACTTGTCATAATGAACGTTTACTACTCGTTCATAGTTTTTGAAGTTACGCTAAAACGGTTGGACATAGGTTATATCTAGATTGTTTTGGGCGGGGTTGAACTCGGCTGAAATATTTTACTCTATATTGGCCAATAGACATCGAAGTAAACTTCTTGCATTCATAATTCCGTTACATGTTTGCTTTTTCAGTTCATCTAAACTCTGACTTGAAACATAATGGTAATTATTAAATTTAAGGTAATTGTCAAAAAAAAATTATTTAGGAATAAGTCTGGGGATTATCCTTCCACGAATTTCCGATTTAGTAAATCTCTATAGAAGTTTAAGAATATGGAGAAGCATTTGAACTCAAAGATCTCTGATATTTAAATTCTCAATTCTGGACAAAATTTCGGAGAATACTCGAAAATTTAGCTGCATTGAGATTTCCTTCTGAATTGCTGTTCAAAAATACGTTTTCCATTCGTATCTTTGTAACGATTATAAATAAACTAGCAAAATTTGAAAACTGTATATATGTTATACACTTGTCTACTAATGATCGCAGTTGACCTTTTACTTTTTTATTTGAATCCTTTAATCCCGATGCGGACGTAGGGCTTCATAAAGGAACGCCAGCGGACACGACTTAATTTCTCCCCAGGACTTTCATTCCTCTACAATATCTTGTGCGAGAGCTCTTCGCCAAGTGTTACGCTGTCGGCCTACACTCCGTTTTTCTTGGAGGATCCACTCAAGAGCTTCCTTTGAGATGCTGTTTTGTCGCCTAAGTGTGTGTACGATCCAGCCATATTTGCGGTCCTTCATAGTGTAACCCACTGGAGTTTGGTGACATATCCTCCATAGGGTTTCATTGGAAATTGTGTTGGGCCAGTAGATGTTCACAATGATTCTCATACAACGGTTCAATACTCATTCAACAAGCATTCACACTTAGTTAAGCAGTTATCATCTAGTTACGCAATCGGTTAGTAAGTTATCGGTTACATTATGATAAGAGCTTCCTTTGGGATGCTGTTTTGTCGCCCAAGTGTGTGTACGATCCAGCCAAATTTGCGTTGCTTCATAGTGTAACCCTCTGGAGTTTGGTGACATATCCTCCATAGGGTTTCATTGGAAATTGTGTTGGGCCAGTAGATGTTCACAATGATTCCCATAAAACGGTTCAATACTCATTCAACAAGCATTCACACTTAGTTAGGCAGTTATCACCTAGTTACGCAATCGGTTAGTAAGTTACCGGTTACATTATTAACGAGTCGGTTGGTTTAATAGTGATTTGGTTCCTTAAAAAATACAACAAAGTCGAAACTCAAGTTCTAAGTGTAATGCAAGTTGGAACACCTCGTTTCACCTCAATTAAGTCAAACACGTCGTTTCTTAATTAGTTTTCGAGTTCATCACTCAATTAGTTCATAACTCAGTTCAACACTCAATCGAGTTCATTGAGTCGTCGTTTCATATCATAGTAACTCCACTCAAAATCAGTCAGAGATACTAAGTTTAACATATCGTTATTTAAGTTCTATACCAATCAAGTGAGTATTCATTAATTCGAAACATAAGGTGCCTTCCGATCTGAAACCACCGAAGTTCAAACATTCATAACTTTGTACCATTCTTGTAAATTTGTACATAATAAATTATTAATTTCAACATCAATTTTGTTAAGTTGAGATTATTAATCTAGTTGAATATCTACGCCAGTCGACGAAGTTTAACTTGAAATATAATCAAAAACAAAATGTTTACTTTATATATTATGTTTTGTATTGTTAGTATAGTCAGTGTTTTTTATATATTTAATATTTTCATCTGTTTTTAAATTATGTCGCTTTGTCCATAAAATTGTAAAAATATTTTATCGCAATAAAGCTTATGTCTCGCTCTCTCTCTCTCTCATTGTAGTGTATATATGTTTAGATTTGTGTATATTGTATTCTTTGCTCACTTTTGTATTTAATATAATTTAAAAGGGCTTGTCCGTAGATAAATAAATAAATAATGCTTTAATATTGATTAGAAATTGACTGAACGAAATTTTATAACAAAGTTCCCGCGTACTACAATATTATGTACACTGCCAAATGGCAACGAGAAACCAGATCAACTAGCAAAAGAAACGTCATACCTCATTTGTATCCTAGAAAAGTACATAATAACACATCAACGAGAGAAAAGCTGAATTACCTTTCCCGATTTTCTAGCTCTTGTGAAAGGAATTAAAAACAAATTAAAATGAGAAATGAAAATAGAATTAGTCATTTCAAATTAGTTAAGCCTCTGAAATTGTTAAGAGTGCCAAAACAAAGTGAGTTGCAAATTGGATTCAATTTTAATTTTGCTTTGAATTTTGGTTATTTTTATCGGGCGGATAACACATCTTATTTTCATCACGAATTTAGTAAATTTTGATATTGAAGCACTATGAAATTTCATCATAAGCTTTTCTGTTAACTGGTTTTCCTATATTTGACGTTAAATGTTGTGCCTTCTGATAGTAGCTGAATGTCGCCATTAGGTTACGGATAATATCGATGACAGTTCTAACGGAGATGGATCCTGACAACTACGTCCAAAATCCTCATCAGAACAAGGAGGTTACAATGTGAGCATTTTTTGACATTCTGATAGTGAGGTGAAATCATCTAAAGAAACAAACAAATGGCAATTTAAATCGTTACGCGTTACATTTAGTGGTGTTTCCACTAGTGAACCACTCGTCTAAAATAGATTTTGCAGTCCAGCAGTTGTGATTCCGTTTTATTATAACCTATTTTAATGATCTGGAGCTCTATAACTCATGTTTTTGACGGATAAGAGTTCTTTAGCCACTTTCTCCCAATTTTGCCATGGAATATTATTGTATTTATATTTAACAAATACATTTTATCGCAACTAGTTCTGACGACTTATTGCTTGTCCTGGCGTATTTCCCGCTACCAGTGTGGGTAATAGGAAAACAGTTGTTCGTTTGTTTGAACGAATTCGTAATAGCTCGTCAGAATACATCCATAGTAACGAAAGCTTGAGGCAAACGTCAGAATATATACGCGGTAGCCAGAACATACACTATGTCGTCAGAACCAGTTGAGCGTTCAAACAAGTTTGATGTTTTCGTGTGCCTTGCGTTTGTGTTGAAGCTCTAGTAATTTCGTTATTTCACTATGGAAAACGGTAAATTGGTCACGGGAATAGATGTTTGTGGCATATGAAAAAAAAATCATAACAGAGATATTTATTAGCAAAAGTGTGAGAAAGTTGCCACATAATTCAACACGTGAGTACATATTTTCATTTTTCTGTGAAGTTACATACGTAATTAGAATTATTATTTATATTATTTGATCCATCAAGAACAAGTTGTGAAGCTATTGATTATTGAAGGAATTTTTATTGAAATAGTTGGAGAGCTGGTAACGCATTTTTAAAGCCTCTTTTTATATAATTCAAAAAATATTCCAGACTTATTTGTCTATCAAAAGGTATTACGAGACCTGTCCAAATAAATTTTACTGAAATTTAGAAAATACTTTTTGAGTAGGGTAGAATTGTCATTGGGGTAGAATGGGGTAACGGCGGTCATTCCCAACTAACAAATTGTTATTTTACAATAGCCGTAGAAATGTTTTGGCGATAAATATTATGAAGCAATGTTAGTCTCAGAAACGTTTTCAAAATGTTTATGAAATATCTATAATCACAAAATGGGCACAATTTATAAAACATTTTGTTTATATAATATATTTTATATGTGCTATAGCAGCTACTATAAAATAGATATACAATGTTTATAATAATACAATAAAATTGTTTTATAAAAGATTTGTAAGTGTTTAATAAATGTGCTAGAAAATTTCTTAAATTTAATTGTGCGATACTTATATAATAGTTAAAAAATTGTTATATAAAGATTGTATATATGTTTTATAATTGAATTACATGCCACAATATTGCTATTGTAGCCGTATTAATAAATCAACTTTGTTTTATTAATACATTTGTATAAAGGTAAGTTGTTTTCACATAATTATATTGCAGAGTTGCTGGTGATAATAAATAAATGCACACATGAACAGCACCAACTTTAGAAAGAAAATAAATATGTCCGACTGTTGTAACTTAAATTTGATTTTTGTGCAAGAATTAGTTTCAGATAGAAAGAAAATTTTGATGCAAAACAAATTTTACTGTGATTTATATGAAGGCAGTGAGTTTTTCATGCTCACCAATTTTATCATGTTTTTCCATTAATTTTAGAAGTTAAAAAATTAAAAATAGTTTTAGTAGTAATATTTGTAATTACTAGTGATTTTTTTCTAAATTTGTTTGTACTTGATCATATTTTCAAATAAAACTATTTGTAATATTGAAATATATTTTAATCTTTAGAGATATTATTAAAAATTTATCTATGACTGATTATTAACATGGCGACCAATAATATAACAGTTTACTGCATGTCATGCCATATGTTCAATTTTTCTCCGTGTCGTATTTCACTTGTTTGAATTTCCATTCTTGAGTATTTTGTATTTTCTATTGAAGTAAAGAACTAAGTAAATTGTCAAACTTATTGAGTTAAAGTTACATCAAGTCTTCGCCAAAATACATTTACGTGAATTGTTGAATGTATTGCTCCTTTTCCTCAGTATTTATTCAAATGTCGCTGGTCACATAATGAAATAAGTGAAAAAGTTTTCCGACTGGTCACACAATTCTTGGAATAAAATTTGAAACTTTCCATTGTACTGAAAAATAGTTAACATACTCTTTTTTTCTATCATTTGATAACAATAATATTTTGAAGAGAATAAAGTTCATCCAGTGTGACCGCCTTGCTTTGACGATAATTTATGATATACTCAGAACAAACTTTCTCCGCTATAACTCAATTCGTAGACCACTAACAAAAATATGAATACGTATAATCTCTATTTTGGTGAAATATGAGTTTTCAAGTTGGTTCTATAAACGTATCAACTCAATATTTCACAGAACTCTTTTGCTAACAATTTTTTTTGTCGATTTCTGCTTATTTGGAAGATATTATGTCCACATTCAAGGGTTGAGATACATTGCCAATGTAAAAAAAACTTATTACTTTTGGTCCTTTAGATTTAAATAAATACTGTTCAAATGTATCAAAATCAGTTTAGTCTGAAAGAATTCGGAACAAAAACCCGTCATATCCCAATCTATTTGTAATCTTTATTGGAGATTGCGTGACTAATATTCAATTGATGTTACAAAACCATATAATTAGAGGTTGTTGATAACCCTAGTGTATCATCGAACATAATTCACAAGTTTGGATCTAACTGCCGCTAACCGACTTACGTTTGCAGAACATGTTATTTTGTTGTTTCATGCTTCGAGCATTCAGGAAAACGATCAATCCCAAATTCTAATGTTGTAAAAAATCAATTCACTATCAGTCATGAGGATTTCTTGATTATAGAGAAGTTAGATTCAAAACATTTAAGTCAAACTTTCAGTCTTTAACGTAAACGAATATGTTTTCTTTAAAATTGCTCCACAGACAAAGTTAGAAAATCTCATCGCAATTCTGACAATTTCTTGATTTATTACTTATATTATATGTAAGTTCTTGTTGTAAATACTATTATTATTACTGATGATGTGCAAAGCAAGATTTTATCTTTACCATATGTTTAACTGACATAGTGTTGCAATTTTTCAAAAATTAAAAACAAATACCTCATATTCTCTTATTATTCATTTCAAAAACACTCTTCATTCTTAAACAAAAAAATCCCAATGGCACATGACCCATGGCTTATTTCAGTAACATGTTTGCATAAAACCCAAAATAAAAAATTTTATACAAAAGTAAAAGAATGTTTTGAGATGTACAAAAAACCAAAGTAACATTCTGGCATAAAATCAAAAACAAAAAAATAAAAAAAATTCTGGTAAATTTGTGAATTTTCTTAAATAAATGTTTTAAAGTACAATTTAAAGAAAAATATTAAATACAAAAGTTGTAGAACGTGTTAAGGTCTATAAAAAAGCTTAGTAACTTTTTTGCGTCGAATGAAAAACAAAGGAAATACGATTTTTTTTCAACTTTGACAGGCCGCCATTTTGTTTTTACCGGGCCGATTTGGCTCATTAACGAACTCGTCCAAGATTTTGGCCTAAACGATTTTTGTAGCGAGTTTGGTTTTGATCCGTCAAAAAATACGCCCTCTATCGTGCTTACAAATTCCGTTATGTTATAACACATACATATATATAATAAATTGTTTTCAATTTTTCAATTTTCTTGGACCAAAGTTTAATATGTATTTGTGTATAATTTCTTAGGATTCGGTCCTTAGTAATATTTAAAGTAGACACTGAGACATCGTGTATACTTAATTTATTTTAACGTTTCGGCTGCAATCCAAGCCTTTATCAAAAAATATTTAGAACAGTAATTTTCTCCATTGGAACGTCACAATCGTTAAAAACATTTAAAAACGGCCATTCCCACATAACATTTAAAATTTTCCTAATTATAGCCGAACAATCATCAAGCAATACATTAGAATACGTACATACATGAACTGTTTTTAAATGTTTTTAACGATTGTGATGTTCCAATGGAGAAAATTACTGTTCTATAATATTTTTAGATAAAGGCTTGAATTGCAGCCGAAACGTTAAAATAAATTAAGTATACACGATGTCTCAGTGTCTATTTTAAATATTACTAAGGACCGAATCCCAAGAAATTATACACAAATACATATATATATATATATATATATATATATATATATATATATATATATATATATATATATATATATATATATAATAAGCAACGAATAGATTAGTGGGTATTGCACGCAAATAGAAGAAGGGGCTACTGAAAAGAGTGGTAACCGCAGACATGCATGTTTCTAGCTCATTAGCCGTCATCGGTACGGTACAACCTTCTTCTATTTGCGTGCAATACCCACTAATCTATTCGTTGCTTATTGTTCATATGTCACGCAC
Source organism: Galeruca laticollis (assembly GCA_963921935.1). Classification (NCBI taxonomy): domain Eukaryota; kingdom Metazoa; phylum Arthropoda; class Insecta; order Coleoptera; family Chrysomelidae; genus Galeruca; species Galeruca laticollis. Next base: position 96,404,096 of record OY998182.1, on the reverse strand, counting down.
TATTCGTACATCTTGTTATATATATATATATATATATATATATATATATATATATATATATATATATATATGTATTGAATCAGATATCATAGATAATAAGAGAATTAGTATAATAAAAATATGTTGCTAGTATTAAAATATATGAAAATAATATAATTTAATAAAACAGGTAAAAAGGAAACACTTTTCTCAATTTAAACAACATATCAAATAAAGATATATTAAATAATAGCCTATAACAATATAATAAATAAGGAATTACCTCAATAATAACACAAAATATAGAGATTGCCTAACCAATGTAATGATGTAAATAAAGTTGCCTAAGACGAAGAATATTTTCCATACCATAACCAGCTGTTCACCTAAAAAGAAATAATTGTATAGTCAAGTCAAGAGAATTTTAGATATAAGTAGTTACATTAGAATACAAATATTATTATAGATAATTCATTATAATCATTAATTTAAGAATAAAAACAAATACAAATATTGAATAGAATAGAATTCAATAGATTTTCATAGATAAACAAATAATGACATATAGACAAATGATATATGGTAAATAAAATAAACATTGAATCAATAAATAGTATTTTGTTAAAGTTTATTATAAATAATATAATGCAAAGAGTTTAGACAAATAACATAAGAGAATTTATATTTATAATTAATATGAGTGTAACCATGATATACTATCAATAACAATATTGGATGTTGTACCATGTAAATGTATCTATGTATAACCAATTTTAATTTATTTGTATGATGAAAAAACTCATAGGAACTCTATAAATGAACTAATAATGTAAAAGAGTGTATGTATGAAATTTTTAATAAGTGAAAGAAGTTTCAATTAATCTGATTGCAAAAGACAATATTTTATTGGTTATAAAATATGACAGAACAAATTGTGAATCAACAAATAAACTTTGAAATAGTGACCTGAAAAAGAACAAAAGACTGTTTGTTGAAAAAAGTAGAGAATCGAGGGGACGCTTAAAGAATAAGGGGTGCTGGTGTCAAGAAGCGAGGAGTGTGTGTGATGGTGTTCCTGAAATTTCAAGAAATTCCCGGTTTAACACATTTAAACCTATAAAGTACTATTAAATACAATCTTAGTAATACTCACAGTCAATTGTATCAAGTTTTTCGGCAAGAATCTACGAAATTTTCATCAATTTTGGTTTTTTGGAGCTTCAGAGGAGTGTTCCTGGGATCCAGAGACTTTCATCCCAATTCAAGAGCAACAGGTCAGTGTTTTTAAATCATTATTGGCCAATAATCAGAGTAAAAACTCAAATTACTCAAATAAGTACTTAATTTCATAAATTGATAAACTTTTGCAAATATGATCGATCTGAAAAAGAAAGAAACATACTTTATATAGTGAATTCATTGCATAAATCGTTAAAATTAATAAAAGGCCGAATTTTAAATAAATTAAAATATGTACTTACGCCATCTTGTAATCGCATAAATCTATTGATTGAAAATTTATCAATGTATATAATTCCTATATTTCTATCTATGTATATAACTATTTTCTTTCCACAGCAATTTGTATCATATATAACTATGATATATATATATAAATTCTTTTATGTGTTTGAACCATTTACTTGTTTGCATCGTCAAACAAACTATGTTTGTATAAATATAGATGCTTCTTTAGTGTAAGAATTGTTCGTTTTATGCTAAAGCGCATGACTAGTTTTTCACGAATGCGCATTGATGAAATGATTAAAATAAATAAGTAGATACAATACAACCAGTGGCGTCTCATATTATTTTTATCAAATATATAAAATATTAAATTTAAAATTAAATTGATTTCAAAATAATGTGTTTTCTTTTTATTTAAACAATTACAACAATATAAAAGCCAGGACTCAAAGAGAAAAAGGGTTTCATGTTCCCGAATAATCAAATTAAAATAAATTACTAAACAAAATAACAATAACCAACTGAGCTAGCCAAACTAAACAAAAATTCTGAATAATAACATCTATCTTAAAATATTCAAATTAAAATTATACAGTCTCAAATATAGTTTAATTGTCACCCAAAACGTGGGGCGTTGTAAAAATTTTGGTTATATTTGTAAAATGTAATACTTAATTAAAATGGCAAAACGAATGATGTTGAGAGATGGAAAGCAGGTAGGAGCAGATAGTGGTTCGGAAGAGGGAAGGGAAGAACGAAGTCATGGTATGGGAGACTACCAAGCGGTCTATTTGGAGCAAGGACAACAAGCGGAAGGTAATGCACAGGAAGAAGGTTTGACAGGAGACGAGGAAACTATAGAACAAGTAGATAGAATACAAGAGAGAAGGGAAACACAAGGAGGAATGAATAACAATGATACAATGATGCAAATTCTGATGAGCATAAATAGTATGAAAGCTAACATGAACAGTATGGAGGAAAAATTGAGGGGAGATATGAACAAAATGGATGGAAAAATGGATAATATGAAGGATGACTTGAATAGGAATATAAATAGAATAGAGGGGAGCCTAAACGGGAAGATGGATAAAATTAATGGAAATATGAATAAATTGGAAAAGAAGATAGAAGAGGTGAAAACTGAAAGCATCCAGGAATTCAGGAAACTTAGGGAAGAAAATGAAGAATGTAGGCAGCAGATAAATAAGGTGAAAGAAGATATGGTGGAGCAAAACAAACATATACGGATTGAAATTCAAGAAAACGGTATGAAAATTAGAGAGCAGATAGAAAATCAAGTAGTTGAACATATCCAAGAAATAGAGAGAGGTATAGAAGAAAAATTACCGGGAACGATCCAAGCGGAAGTTATAAAACAAACAGAAGATATAACGAAAGAAATGGAGTATATGAAATTCAGGGAACAAACAATCGAAGAAATTATGCAGATTTACCAACAGAATGCGGAGCAGAAATTTAAGGATTTGGATACAAAGGTAAAAAAACCGACAGGAATATATGAAAAAAGGAGTCAAATATTAGGTAGACAAATTAACAAGGAAATACAAGAGATGAATCGAAGATTAACAGACACAGTAGAAGAAATAGAATTTAGTATAAGAAGAAATGAAGGAGGTATAGGATGTTCAGGAAATTTTTATAATAATGTAGTAACAGGAATAAAATGGGACAACATGATGACTATGATTCATACAAAAGCTTTCTTTAAAATAATACATAGTATAATGGATTCATGCGAAGAAATTTATGAGATATGGGACAACAGAGTTAAAAAGGATACAGTAGAGAATAGACAGACGCAGAAATTTATCGAGCATCAAACAACAAGAGAAGAAAGCAAGAAAAAGGTTAGAAAAAGAAAAGCAAATTAAATAATAGAACAAGAGAATAGGAATGAAATATGGAGACGAAAATGCAATTCAATGAAAAAGGGAAAGGATACAGAAATGAAGTCGAAATAAATAATGTACATGAAATTTAGCAATAATGAGTAATCCAATTATAAGTCATGTATATAAATTATTTATATATGATGTTATGTTACGAATAATACTTGAAAAAAGGAAATGATAGTCATAAGGATAGATTTAAAATTTAATATTAAGTAGTGTACAAAGATAAAGTAGATATTAGACAGAGTTTTGTTTTCCATTTGGCAGCTGGTGATCCAATTAAATTCATCTCGTTTGTTTCTTCAGAACCTAAAAAATTAAATATAATATAATATAAAGAAAAATTTATTAGGTAAAACTTATAATTAAAACATTTTAAAAATTTGTGAGTATGGCAAATCAATATATATAGCAAATAAAGGAAACAATTTATAAGAGATACTGGTTTTACATAGAATGAAACTATTAAAGAATATAGGATAGAGGGGATAAAATGAGAATAACTCAAGTATCAAATAGAAGTTCACATTTTTTAAATAAGGAAATAAGATGTAAGTAATAAAGGATAGGAAAGGATAATAATGAATGATATTGATTAAAAATATAGGAGGTAATGTTTAATGTCAATTAGAATCTTATAGATTACTTGAAAATACAGGAAGGAATAAGGAAGTTGATATATATATATATATATATGAATTTAAGAAATAATTAATTATATTGAATAATGAATATTGAAAAGAAATATGATATGAGGAGTATATAGAAGTATAATGTAATTACAAAGAAATAAGTTGATATATAAGTGGATGTTAGGAAGAAATGATAATAGAGAAGTATTATATGAAGTAATATTAAAAAAATAAATTGACATTGATCTTAATCAAGTGTATTTTAAGGAAAGAATTAGGAGACAGTTATTGAAAGAAATAGATTTTGTAGTAGGAAATATGTGAACAAATATTTGAGAAACAAAGTTAAAGAAAGTAAGATTATGCCATAAAATTGTTAAATTTTTTTTTAATAGAATAAAATCATTCATTTATAATAAGAAAATTGAAATTTAGATAAATATCCAGGGTATGGATATCATTTAAATTTAAATTTGAGGGGAATTGAACCAGATATCATAGATAATAAGAGAATTAGTATTATAAAAATATGTTGCTAGTATTAAAATATATGAAAATAATATAACTTAAGAAAACAGGTAAAAAGGAAACACTTTTCTTAATTTAAACAACATATCAAATAAAGATATATTAAATAATAGCCTATAACAATATAATAAATAAGGAATTACCTCAATAATAACACAAAATATAGAGATTGCCTAACCAATGTAATGATGTAAATAAAGTTGCCTAAGACGAAGAATATTTTCCATACCATAACCAGCTGTTCACCTAAAAAGAAATAATTATATAGTCAAGTCAAGAGAATTTTAGATATAAGTAGTTACATTAGAATACAAATATTATTATAGATAATCCATTATAATCATTAATTTAAGAATAAAAACAAATACAAATATTGAATAGAATAGAATTCAATAGATTTTCATAGATAAACAAATAATGACATATAGACAAATGATATATGGTAAATAAAATAAACATTGAATCAATGAATAGTAATTTCTTAAAGTTTATTATAAATAATATAATGCAAAGAGTTTAGACAAATAACATAAGAGAATTTATATTTATAATTAATATGAGTGTAACAATGATATACTATCAATAACAATATTGGATGTTGTACCATGTAAATGTATCTATGTATAACCAATTTTAATTTATTTGTATGATGAAAAAACTCATAGGAACTCTATAAATGAACTAATAATGTAAAAGAGTGTATGTATGAAATTTTTAATAAGTGAAAGAAGTTTCAATTAATCTGATTGCAAAAGACAATATTTTATTGGTTATAAAATATGACAGAACAAATTGTGAATCAACAAATAAACTTTGAAATAGTGACCTGAAAAAGAACAAAAGACTGTTTGTTGAAAAAAGTAGAGAATCGAGCGGACGCTTAAAGAATAAGGGAAGCTGGTGTCAAGAAGCGAGGAGTGTGTGTGATGGTGTTCCTGAAATTTCAAGAAATTCCCGGTTTAACACATTTAAACCTATAAAGTACTATTAAATACAATCTTAGTGATACTCACAGTCAATTGTATCAAGTTTTTCGGCAAGAATCTACGAAATTTTCATCAATTTTGGTTTTTTGGGGCTTCAGAGGAGTGTTCCTGGCATCCAGAGACTTTCATCCCAATTCAAGAGCAACAGGTCAGTGTTTTTAAATCATTATTGGCCAATAATCAGAGTAAAAACTCAAATTACTCAAATAAGTACTTAATTTCATAAATTGATAAACTTTTGCAAATATGATCGATCTGAAAAAGAAAGAAACAGACTATATATAGTGAATTCATTGCACAAATCGTTAAAATTAATAAAAGGCCGAACTTTAAATAAATTAAAATATGTACTTACGCCATCTTGTAATCGCATAAATCTATTGATTGAAAATTTATCAATGTAATAACTATGTCCATCTGTATATAATTCCTATATTTCTATCTATGTATATAACTATTTTCTTTCCACAGCAATTTGTATCATATATAACTATGATATATATATAAAAATTCTTTTATGTGTTTGAACCATTTACTTGTTTGCATCGTCAAACAAACTATGTTTGTATAAATATAGATGCTTCTTTAGTGTAAGAATTGTTCGTTTTATGCTAAAGCGCATGACTAGTTTTTCACGAATGCGCATTGATGAAATTATTAAAATAAATAAGTAGATACAATACAACCAGTGGCGTCTCATATTATTTTTATCAAATATATAAAATATTAAATTTAAAATTAAATTGATTTCAAAATAATGTGTTTTCTTTTTATTTAAACAATTACAACAATATAAAAGCCAGGACTCAAAGAGAAAAAGGGTTTCATGCTCCCGAATAATCAAATTAAAATAAATTACTAAACAAAATAACAATAACCAACTGAGCTAGCCAAACTAAACAAAAATTCTAAATAATAAACATCTACATTTAATTTTCATAATCAAAAGTAAGTAAGTATTTATCAAATTTATAGTATAGTATATATAGATATATATATATATATATATATATATATATATATTTATATATATATATATATAACCTTTGGATCGGAGGGTGATTTTGGCATCTAGGAACACCAAAACGAAAAACTGCATTGACATTTTTCCGAAGTCGCGTCATGCTACTCTCTACAATAGCCCTATTTCATTCTGAAATAAGCCTAAAACTACTTACGCTGGAATAGACATGATAACTGATTTTTAAATCCCCTCCTACAGTGTAGATACACATATGCTATTCCCGAAAAATACATTATTCGGCAATAAACTAAATTCTAAGGAAAATTATTGCATTTTATTCTACCTACATTGAATTATGCGCGAAAACACATGTTACGTCACTTCTCAGTAGATATTGTATTTTGTTTAAGTTTATCGAAGAACGTCAACAATAAACTTCTCGTGTCTCAAAAATATGAATAGAAAATAGAAGAAGATATGACATTACAAATATTATAATATTGGCGTTCGATTTGCAGGCTCAAGTAGCCCACACTGCTCAGTCTGAGTACTCGATTGTGACACGACAAATTTAAATAGTACGCTTGCGTGTTCATCATATAACCTCAAAAAATAGTTTCTATCGTTAGTTATTTGTGATTTTTGGTTTCTTGTTTCCTATGCCTCTGACATGAATGAAATTATTGAAAAATGATCAATTCTGCTATGATAACACAAATCACAAACGGAGTATAACCTCAAAGTGCAATTGTGCATGAAACAGGAATAAAATTGTTGGTACTCGAGGGGAAAGAGGAGAAGTTTGTGGATCTGGGCCCGCCTGTGGGCTTCAAGCAAAAGTCAAAAAGAGCGCGAACGTTACACACCTGTGTGCTCGAGCGAGCAAATCGAACGCCACTAATCTGCCGATAAGCTAACCACAAAAATTACTTATGACGTAAGTTTAAAAATCGCTTGTGAAAATTAAATTTTACTTTTCTAAATTCAGACGAGCAAAAGTCTTCATTTGAGGCAAGAAATTCTCCCTACATCAACAAATCAATTGTGGCCATATTAAAGCTTTATATGAAATGATGTAGGAATCGATCGAAACGCGTAATCACAACAAAACTTCAAGCAGCACTTACGGAGTTAATTGATGGAACAGAAATTTACAATTTGCTAAAAATGTAGGAGAAATTCGTTCATAGTAATTTGAGGTTTAGACTATTTATTTTATACTTTAACCTATAATATAAACTAAAATAATAGTAAGTAGCAAATTATTTTATATTAAGGCCCGGTCTTTTCAAGTGCGAATAAAATGGCCAGTAACTAACTGGAAAATAAATTTATTAGGAGGGCTTATTCAGCAAATAAAGTGTAAATATCTCTCAAACTGACTTTAACCATTCATTTATTAGTCGGTGAATTAACACAACAAAAATAACTATCTTAACATTGGCTGCAATGAAATTACATAAAACTGACTTTATAATATGTGTAGAGAAAGATAGTTTGATGCACAATGTGTATATGATAGAAAAGGATAAACAATTGTTGTTTCGCGGTCGCGTTGTAAGCTGCCAAATAGATTTTAGATTAGCAGTCAACTGCTTGACAGCGCTGAAATCCAAGGTTACTAAGATTGATAGGTTGTGTGCGTACGAAAATTCTGTGTCTGCTAAATGTATGCAAGTTCCTTCGTTACATGTGTTACTTTTTTGATATGTATGTAGCTGTTTATGTTAAATATTTTTTTTATTTTTAAAGGTATGTTTATGATACTTCCGGAAATATTTATCTATGTGTCTAACTTGCTCTAACCATTGTTCTGATGACTCAGTTAACCCTCCGAATGATAGACTTTGAAGCCATGAAGGCAAGCTGTAGGTATGTAATAATTCTGCCTTATCTTTTTCATGTGTAAATTGTCCAAGATGTGGATATTGATGTTTGTGTTTTTTTGCTAAATATCCAGATATATAAGCTAAACCGCCTTTTTCTGATTCTATTTTGAAATCCGAAGTTCAACTTTCAGATGATGTACTATCGTCCTCTACTATTGGCTTCTCAAGTAACTCAGTTTGCATATGTCCAGAAATATCCACGTCTCCAAGGTTTACATGTTTAAATACACTTGCTGATGAAAATTCATCATCTTGCATCATTGGAGAAGATTCCACATTTGAATGTTTGGACACTAACCCATCATTCTTACCAAGAAGCATCATTCCGCTCCTGTACAAATCATTTAATGGTGAAGGATAATCATTTTAACCTCTCCGCGTCCTCAACTAAAACAAAATATTTAAATTGTTTATTGCTTCCTTTGAAAATTATCAGACATATTCTTAAGTAACAATTTCAAAAGAAAATATGAAAAGGCTTGTCTAACAAAATATGTATTTAATGATTACAAACCCTCGATTACCTGAGACAAAAAGTTCTCTAAACAGTCCCGGTTCAGTCGGTGTGTTAAGCTATATCTTGATCCAAATTCTTTTTTCACTGAGGCATATAAAGCTTGTAAAGGTTTTGTGGAAAGGAGAATGCCTTTTTGAAAAACTTGTAATTTCTTCTTGCCATTGCATGTCATTCCAACTATAGTAGAAGCTATCTTCTACAAAAACTCCTCTTTCAATTCTATGTTTGTCCCATAAGGCTCCTTTGAAGGGATTGATGCTCAAGGGGAGTACGAGTTCAATATATCAAACCAGTTATTGACCAGCTCAAATAAATCAACCACCATAGCAGTATGTTTTTTGTCGACTCCTGGTAGATACATTTTTAGAGCAGTTGTGTTTGAAAATAACTGTACTCCAAGTTTCACATTTTGTGTTTCTGTCCTTTCTACATTAATATGTAAAAGTGACAGTTTGAAACATGAGCTAATTTCTGTTCTGGAATTGTCAGTTAAGTCGTCAATACAGTCGTTACGAATTTTTGTGCCATCATTTGATATATGTCCAGTATCTAAAAACCAATTCCTCAATAGCTTTAGTAAGTGGGAGGATCAGCAAAAAATAGACAGGTTTTTTGTGATGGATGGGACTGAGAAAGTTTTATCCAATGTTATCCCCATTTGTTTCCATAACCGTTGATTTCCACCACCACATTCAGAAGTACAAGCAACAATCTCATATTTCAGTTCATATAATCGAGTAATTACATTTTCTATTAATTCCTTTGTCACTTTTTGATCAAAACCTATGTAAATTGGTTGTTTCCAGTTCTCAAATAATCCACGTGCCAATATGACTTGCATATGTTGGTTTGGTCCAACAATTTCATCATCCTTTTGGCTATATTCATACAAGGAGGATACTTTTACTTCATCAAAATATAATACTGCAACCTTAAAATGATTACTTTTTGTTTTACCAGTTGTCTCCATAATTCTCAAAACACCATCTAGAACTCCATTCCTCAAATTAATATTTGCAGCCCACTGTTGTAATGTGGATATTCCAGGCAATGGATAATGCAACGTTTCTTCTAAGTATATGTATGTTCGTTTACTGAAATATCTCAAATTAAAAGCTTTAGAGAGTTCATCCTGTGTTCAGAGTGCTTTGGATTTTTTTTAACGCAATATCAACCTTATTTGGAGATAAAACATCTTTCAATTCCACTTTTATTCTTTCTTCCAGCTGACTGTTTTTGTCATATTTATATTTCTTTATCTCCTCTTCTAAATTGAATATTCTAAGTTTTAAAATTTCCTCATTACTTTCATAGTGAACAATTTCCTTTTTTAGCTCCTCATTTTCTTGCCTTAATGCAAATTTTTTCATTATATCATCATCAGTATACTTACTTGTAGAGATGGAACATTAGAGATGTCCATAAGAATACTACTGGAACTATTACTGAGTTTACTACATGGTTCTGCCAATTTTGATTTCAACAAATCTTTCACAATATCTTAGTTTTCTTTTCGAATTTCCCTATAAGCTCTTTCAGGAACTTATGTTTTCTCATTACCACTCAACGATAAAAATAATGAAGGGATGGCTTAATAACAATTTGATAAATAATAAGATTGTCAGTTATGATTTATTGTAATAAGGATGGAAGGTATTGTGAATAGATGAAATACAAATTCAACTTCTAAGTAATAGTTTGTATTTTATCTATTTCTCACACTGCTATTTTTACTTACCATTATTTTTTAAATGTTTTGGATGATAATTCGATAATTCATTAAACGCGCTTGCAATTCATCTTCATGATCAGACAAAAGCTTGCTTGCTACATATTCTCTTGTTTTTAGGGATCCATTTATCTTTTCGGAGACATTTCTTTACCCATTCTTTTACAATAATAGGGTCTTTAGGAAAGGTAAAAAACATGATTTTTTTTCCATCTGGATCAGGAATTTTGGAATAGCTTTTACATGTAGCTATGCTACAAAAATTACCGCCACTCTTCTAAATAAATATTCAATTGATTGTATGTATTTAATGTTACTTTGTATTGGTGAGCAAACCTTAAGCACATCAATGTAAACACACAAATCTTAATGTTTTTACTATATTACATTAAAAGCTTACTTCAGTTTTCCCAAATATGTCCTCTCTTAACAACAAATAAACTTCAAAAATGAGAATAAGTCAAGAAATATACACATAAATGACGCAAACAAATAAACAACCGTGTTCAAGCAAAAGCTTATATCATCTCGATGACGTAGCAATCCCTTTCCCCCCACTACCGTCATAGTCTTAGCAGGCAACCTATCAATTTTAGTAACCTTGGCTGAAATCAGTATTGGATCATTACTCATGCGTCATTAATATCTGATAACAAAACCGACAAATGTCAAATGATTTTGATCTGTTCTTGACTATTAATAGAAAGAGATCCCACTTAATAATTATGTCGGTTATGTTATCAGATATTCAGATCCAATAAATCAACTGTATTTCATGTACATATTTAAAAAAATGATGTCATTGTATCGAAAAGGGCGTAAGGATTCTTTCTCATCCTATCTTTCAAAAAGGTCAATACGTTTCTCATGGTATAATTTACCCATATTATGGTGACGTTCTGGGTTTGCAGCATCTACTATTTCTTGTATCTCTTGGTATTCGAGTTCCTCGAAATCATTAAAAATATCCATTTCAACATAAATGTGACAGTTTTTCTTTAAACTAGGCTAGAATCGCCAACATTAGAAACAATTAATTAAAAAAAGAACAAGTCAATTCGTAGTTTATCGGCTTCAGTCGGATGTTATTCACAACCCGAACTAGTTTACTTCGAACTTATAGCTCCTAACTGAACTATAGAATAATGCTAGATATTCTGCGAATATGAATTATCCAATGATGGAAAGACGAATCAAGGGCGTATTTGATAAATATATATTACTAGCTGACCCGGCAAACGTTGTCCCTAATTCATTCTACAAATTCAATACAAAAATCATCGAAACAAGAAACCACCAAAATAATCAATGAAAGAATTTGGTTTCAAATGGCTCGAACAATTCATTCAAGATTCGTGACAAAAATCCAAGCGACCACAGACATCGTAATTAATAAATCCAATACTTATGAATTTACTTCACTGAATTTATAAATGTAATTAGTTGACTAAAACGGTTGAATCATTCGATGTAAAATTGTAGACAATAAAATAAAGACTACACTGAAGTTTTCCAAAATTCTGGAAGACGGAATTCAAACAACAAATATCGATCAGAGAAGAGGTTGAATTTTTGTTTCTTGTACTCAACACGAAAATGTTATTTCGAGAATTTTTTTTTTAATAAAAAAAGCTTTTTGTATTTTGTTTTTATACGATTCTAATCGAGCAAGTAAAGCTTTGATTTTCTTTGAAACATTGAACAGAATGGAATTGAATATTTATTTTAGAGACAATATACAGATTAGCTCGTGTAGCAATATGAAATATTGTTACAGACTTGATAATTAATCATTCATCTAATTGAGCACCTTCTGAACAATGGATACTGTCTTTGACAATCATTGTTATTTTTACGAGGATAAGAAAAAGTTGTTTTTCCAATAAAGCGTTATTATTATCCAGAATAAATTAATGTCTTTGATAACATCCATTTCTCCCATAACAGATAAATCAGATTAACCAATTACACACTTGGCACATATATTACCGTACATTATAGCAAAATTCTTTGGAACACTGTAATATCCTGATCAAGATATAGTACAAGATAAATATTTTAACAACCTTCAACGATTCAAGCTCCAATAAAACAAGAAAATGCCATAAAGTACCTGGATTAGACACTAGTAATGTATATACATATTCATGGTAAGTGCTTTGGTTCATTTTGACTAATTTAAGATATATATCTTTTATAATTTTGTAAGTATTAGAGGATGTCGTTAATAATAAACGAAAACGATTCTCGAGCAATGAAAGTCGTAAACGTTAATCCCTGTTTTTGAATGACTCTGAGTAATAGACTCTTCAACCGATGTACAAACATCATTCAACTACACTCAAACCGAAAACACAAATCGATAACACCCTACCAGATCAAATCATTCAAGCAATACACGAAAAAAATGAAATAAGAAAAATATGACAGTTAACAAGAAATAATAATGATCATTCACTACTCAAAGAGTATCAACACAAAATAAATACATTACTTAAAGAACACAGAAATAATGGATTTTCTAGGTTTGTAGACACGCTAAAACCGGATGATAATTCGCTCTGAAAAATCAACAGACTCCTCAGAAATCAACAATGCGAAATATCAAAAATTGTCAATGAACAAACTTTTATTAACACCACTGAAATCGCAGAAACGTTCGGATAGTATTTCCAAAGCAACTTCATAAATAATTCACAACACACACAATACCACCAAAATATAACACACATAGTCCAACAACATATAAACTCACTAAACACATTATACACAAAAAATGTAACTGCCTGTACATAAATATATGACCCAATACAACAACTAAAAAATGGAACAACCCTTGGATCAGACACTATACATAACATTTTACTTAAAAACGTACGTAAAATAGCCAGCGTGCAATTAACATACATAACCAATTATATTATCAAAACTTTACAATACCGGGATATGCTGAAAATAGCCAATGTCATACCCATAATCAAAGCTAACAAACAACCGTGTTATGTAGATAGCTATAGATCAATATCCGTATTGAAGGACATAGTGGTGGTCGACAAAGTACTCTTAAAAAGACGGACCATACGCTATTCGAGCTGAAGTACCACAAGGCTCTATATTATCACCATTGTTATACTCCCTATTCATCCATGATCTCCCAACATCCCCATAAATACTAACTACAATATACGCCGACGATACTTGTTTTGTAGCTACAGCAAACAGACATACGAGGTCTGACAATTAAGTAATGCGACCGATTTTTTTTCTCGGCCTGTGGTAACACTGCGAATCTGTAACTCAGCTACCGTAATAGCAGATCCCTACTCTCGATTGAGACCTTGACGACTCTCGTACGATCATTTCTTCGCCAGCTGTTCAGTGTTTTCTAACAACACGCGAGTAGTGCATGTCACGAAAATGGAAGAGAGAAATTTAGAGCAACGGTGCGCAATAAAATTTTGTGCGAAACTCGGCGAAACCGCGACAGAAACTTATGAAAAAGTACTTAAAGTGTATGGTAGTGATGCCCTAAGTCGTAGTCAGGTGTTTCGGTGGCATGGCGATTTTAAAAATGGCCGTGATAGCGTCAAAGACGAAGCGCGCAGCGGAAGGCCAATTCAAGTGCGAACCGACACGAATGCGCAGCGCGTGCGCACCCTTATTCGTCAAGACCGGCGACTAACCATTCGAATGTTGGCTGACGAGTTGAATATTAACCGGGAAACAGTTTGAAAGATTTTAACCGAAGATTTCGCCATGAAAAAGCTGTGTGCGAAGATGGTACCGAAGAACCTTTCAGATGAGCAAAAAGCCCACCGATTGAACATCGCTCAAGATCTTCTCGAGCAGGTTGAAAGTGATCCAACTCTTCTCGATCGAGTTATTACTGGTGATGAAAGTTGGTTTTTTCAATATGACCCCGAAACTAAACGAGAAAGCCAACAGTGGCTATCCCCTGGGGCGCCAAGGCCAAAGAAGGCGAGAATGAGCAAGTCCCAGGTGAAAACCATGTTGATTTGCTTCTTCGACAGCAAAGGGGTGGTTCACAAAGAGTTCGTACCACCTGGACAGACCGTAAATCAAGTATTCTACCGCGATGTACTCGAAAGATTACGAAAAAGGGTGCTCAGAGTGCGTCCAGAGATCGCGAAGACTTGGGTTCTGCATCACGACAATGCTCCCTGTCACACTGCGTTTAGTGTCTCTCAGTTTTTGGTGTCTAAAGGCATCGCAGCGTTACCGCAACCGCCCTATTCACCGGACATGTCACCCTGCGACTTTTTCCTATTTCCCCACATGAAAACATTCGTCAAAGGTCGACATTTTGACTCCGTTGAAGATATCCAAGAATCTGTGACGAGGGTACTAGGAGAGGTGCCGCAAGAACTGTTCCAGAATTGTTACGAAAACTGGAAAACTCGCTGGAATAAGTGTATAGGTGCGGGAGGGGACTACTTTGAAGGGGATCGCATTGATGTACCTTAATTTTTAAATATACTCGATTTTTGAATATTGTCGCATTACTTAATTGTCAGACCTCGTAAACACAAAAATTATACCTCATTTACCTAAACACAAACTAGATATTAATGCATCCAAAACAGAGTATTTATTACTCAGGAGAATGACTAGAAAAAACACTTCATTACAATCTCAGCTTTATGTAGATGGTCATCTTGTTGTGCCCAGAATTCCCTAAAACACTTGTCGTATACTATACAAGGGAATACCAAATGCGTACATCATGCAACAAGTAGCCAAGATTGCAAAGAGCAAACTATACCCACTTACATGCACACATAGTAAACTCAAAAGAACAAAACTCTCACATACAAATACATAATCAGACCTATACTCACATTTACCGCCCCAGTTTACTTCGCTGGTACCAAATATAACTTCCACACCACGCAGTTGGTACAGAACAAGTGTTTACGGATGGCAATTAAACATACATGTTACCCTAAATGACCCAGAACCTCTTGGTTACATGATAAAACCGATATATCTACTATTAAAGACTTCATAACTAAAATCTCGTCAAACTTTTATAATAATTGTCTACCAAAAGATCTGCGAAAGAGTCTCATAGACGCCAATCGCGCAGAAGACATCTGAGATAGTGGATTTAGGCTTCTACATGGCTTGTTAATTAACATAGCATAACAAGGTTGTTTAACTCTAAACCTATATGATGTACGCAACGTGTGAAGCATTCCAAATAAACATATAATCAAACATATATAAATCAACGTCAGTCATGTTGCCTTCTCTAAAACCAATCCCCAAATCAATTTTGAAACTCTGTTTATCAGCTCCTTTTCAGGAAAAATTCAGGCGAAAGAAGCGAGGAGCCATAGACACATACCAGCGATAATGTTATAGATAGTCAAACCAAATGGGCAAGGAGCCATGTCCCAACAATCAGACGAACACAACGAGAAGAATCGCCAATACATGGGCATACATTTTTTGTATATTATGTAATTCTTTCTAATTGTTGTAAGTGGGAAACATAATATCTAATAAAAAATATTTTTAATAATCATACAAACATTTTTCTCTAAGATGGAATATCCTTATGTTTATATTTGTCGCAATAAGTATGGCATGATTGTAAAATTCTTAGAAATTGGGAAATAAATCTATACAGAAAACATCTTTTACTTGTATGATTTGCTTTAGTTGCATAAAATCTAAATTCTGTCTGGTGTGCACAGCTGGGGTGGATAGCTAGGTCTTTTCGTACTCTGTTCAGAATCAGTTCGCATGAACGTTATTTAAATATTATTAAGCATTGAATTAAGATGAGTAATTTTTAAACTTGTTTAGTAAATGCATGGAATAGCAGCAATATACATTCGTACTAATCAAGTAGTATCCATAGCATGAGAGAAATTGCAGATAAATTATGAGTTATGATGGTAGACCAGTTCAAGTTCTTCTATATAATGGATACTAGCTTATAACAGCTTGAAAACTACCCTCTAACGCATTTATTTATTTATTGTTAAACCATCCAAATCGGTGTGTAACCTAATTATATGGATTTATAAATAATTACAATAATTTGAATAAGAATGAGAATAGGAATAGGACACAAGTCAGTACTAAAAATTACCATACCAAAACAAATAAAATTTAAATTAGATCAGAATCAAATCCTGATTAAAATGAGAATCAAAATACTTAAGCAGCATACCCTATTATCGAAAAACAATGGAATTTTGTTTGATAAGTTATTAACGTAAATTTATATATATTTATTAATTAAAGCCAACAGATCACTACACTTTGAAATGTTATTTCAAATAAAAATAAACGGTTGTAAAGACTAAAACTAACTTTTCCGCACTGAACAATATTCTATTATAAAACTGTTACTTGTATACACTTCAGGGGATGTATCGTGCTAATAAACCGAAATTTCTCCAAAAATAACCAAAAATTTAGTATATCTGGATTTATAGGGCCCGCTGTACTCGCTCTCGTCAACTGAAAATCAATAGGGTATATCTGTGAGACACCTTGAACAATATTCAATCATAAAATTGATCAATCGTATACTCTCTGGAGGCTGTATCGTGCTAACAAACTGAAAATTCTCTAAAAATGACAAAAATTTGGTACTTCAAGTACCATAGCACCCGTTGTACTGAATTTAGTGAGCTGAATATCAAAAGGGTATATCTTTGAGACGCTCTGAATAATATCCAATCATAAAGTTGGTCACTTGTATATACTCCGGAGGCTGTATCGTGCTAACAAACTGAAACTTCTTCAAAAATGACAAAAATATCGTACCCTAAGTACTGTAGCAACTGTTGTATTGGCTCTGGTGAGCTGAAAATTAATAGGGTTCATTAGTGAGATATTCTGAATAATATTCAATCATAAAATTGGTGACTTGTTGGAATCCGGAGGCAGGCTGTATCGTGCTAACAAACTGAAATTCCTCCAAAAATGACAAAATGTCGTAATTCAAGTACCATATAGCACTCGTTGTACTGGCTCTGGTGAGCTGAAAAGCTATAAGGTTCATCTGTGACATGTCCTTAACAATATTCCATCATAAAATTGGTGACTTATTGCCTTCCGGAGGCTGTATCGTGCTAACAAGACATGTAAGGAAAAGTGGCCGACGACAACGACAACGACGACCACGACCACGACGACGACAACATACAATTTTTTTCAAAATTCCATCTTTTTTGGGGGTAAAGCAATACTTTTCTCGCATATTAGATAGGTTGGACGGAAAAGGAATACCATATTTAATAATTTACGTCTAGCTGTTAATGATATAACATTAAATTCTTCCCGTAAAAAGGTTGATCTGACATATGAACAGTCAGGCCATTTCCGATATCTTTTGAGATACAAATACCCTAGAAATTTATTTTGAATTTTTTCTATCGAGTTCAAGTGCACCTGAGGTTGACTATTCCAAATAACAGACCCAAACTCCAATTTTGGTCAAACCAATGAAAATTTTATAGCATTCCTATTAGTGAAATTGGATGTCTGTCGAAAGACAAAACCTTAAGCTCGGTTTGCTTGTGATACTGTCTTTTGAATGCGTGTTGCGAAATACATTTCATGACTGTAAATAACACCCAAATTTTTCATTTCCTTAACCCTTCAATTTTGAGTATAAGATGGAACAAAATAACTTTTGTTCCATCTTATACTCAAAATTGATAATATTTTTATCACGAGAAATGGACATTATGCAACATTTATTTACATTGAATAATAATTTATTTTCTTGGCTCCAATTTACTAGATTATTCAAATCCTTTTGCAGAAGTAATCTCTCTCTGACTGAATCTTATTTAATATTTTAAAATCGTCCGAAAATATTAGGCTACTGGAAGATTCAAGAACACTGGGCAAATCGTTAACTAATAAAATAAATAGTAAGTGACCTAAATTCGTCCCCTGCGGGACCCCTGAGATGGTATGAAATTTTCCTGATGTATTTCTGTTGAATCTTACCATAAAATGTCTATTTTGCAAATAGTGATCAAACGGTTTTAGCAACACGAATGAGAAGCAAAAATTATGCAACTTTTTTATTAATAAATCATAGTTGATTTTATCAAAGGCTTTCTGGAAATCCGTATATATTACATCTATTTGCGATTTATTTTCGAATCTATCATTAAACCGATTCTGCAAACATCATTAAATTTGTATTCAATGATCTACCTGACATAAAACCATACTGTTATTCTAATATACTGATTTTGATATGGTTGTAAATATGGGCGTACAAAATTTGTTCGAACAGTTTTGCAGGAGTGCACATAATTGATACTCCCCTATAATTGCCTATTTCATTCCTAGCACCTGATTTATGTATTGGAGTATGAACTGACAATTTCCATATCTCAAGAAAACAAGCAGAACCACTAATACAGTTAAAAATATGAAGTAATGGTTGTTTGAGCTATTCATGACATCCTTTTAAAATTTAGGGAGATATACGGTCCAACCCCGCAGCTTTCTTTGGTTTTAATTTTTTCACCGCAACATCATAATCTATATCGTTGCTAATACCTATATTTAACACACTATTATTAATAATTATATCCACTAAATTCAGGTTATATGATGATTTTTCTCTGCTGTGAACTGAAGCAAAATATTCTGCAAATGATTCTACTACCTGAGCGCCCTGTATTAATTTATCGTTAAGTTTAAATAGATCTACTAGACCTCCCTCCCTACTATTTTTATTAACGTAGTTCCAAAAAGCAGGGAAAAATTAATTTCGTTAGGAATAGGTTCAGGGAATTTGAAATTATGATCAGAATGGACTGACTCCTTCACGTTGTAGGACATGTTAAATAGAAATCTTCAAAGAGGCGTGTTTACACGTAGATTGGTGAGACTAAAAGCCAATAAACCTTTCCTATTGGTCAGTATTATTTACCCGGATGGAGCCATTGACAAGAATATACAATGGACTCATCCTATAAATATTTCAATTTCTATTGAACGTTCAAAAGGTGAGACTGTCCTTTTGTAACCTTTTACTCAAAAAAGGTTATTCAAATGTTTATTACAGACTCTCCGACACCGATCTATTATTAAAAGATTTCGTCTTATTTAACAATAGAAACTCAAATACAATGGGACAATAGGTCTTTTACGAATTTTACAATGTGCTATTTCGTTTGCTCTAAATAACGGCGTTACAATTCTATTAACACAGTAAAATAATAGTGTGAAACGTGACATTTTTCTGGTTTTTTAACAATGCTACAAAAATACAATAAACTACGCTTTGAATACACTGACAATAGTGAACGGATGCAAAATGAGTTTCATATCTACAAATATTTTACACGGTTTTAAAAATACCGTAACCTATACAATTCAAGAATTCCCAATCTTGAACAGACTTGCTTACCCGAAATATTACTCGGAGCCCACATATCAATATCCCCCAAAATGAGAACTCACCACTTCTTTCACTGTTTACCATTCACATCCAAAGGGTTTTTGTACACTCGGTAATATCCAAAACAAATTTCATCGTACATTCGAATTTTCTAATAATACTTTGCAAACCTATTACTGGATTCTCGTTCTGAATGAGGAAGTTACATGTTTTTTTTCTGTTATTTACTATTTAAATAGATTGCAATTTACTGATTAAAATAGCGTTTAAAAAATTGAAATCGGTTTCAATATAGCGGAAAAATCTTAGGTTGAAGTCTGCACTAAGGTCTTCCCCCTTAAAAACTCTGTTACGTGATACGACAATTTGAAGGTCGGTGTAAGAGTTTAATGATAGGGCTTATCGAAATAACGTATTTGTTTGGCGGAGAAGATTTTCGTGCTGAACAGTGTAATTTTTCTCACAACAGATTCCGATTTCTCACAGATTCTCTAGCCGTTTCTGTTGCTCTCAACCATCAATCTCAAATATTTGAAACCTCATACTAGTTCAATATCTTCCTTTTCTCTCAAATATTGTGTTTGATTTTCATCCAATTCAACTATACTGTTTGTTCTTTCTATATTTATCTTAGGTAAGGTCATTAATCTCTTTCATTTTTGGGCTTCAAATCAGTGGCGTTACTAGGATGTTGTGGGAGGAGGTAGGTTACCGAATTTTTTTTCAAATTATAAGCTCCTAAAAATCCAATTTAGATTTGCTTTTTATAAAAAATTGCAGCCTACACTTGCTAGCTTTTAGTAGATTTCAATCAAGTAGGTTTGCTGTGATTATGTTTTAGAGTTTTTTTCTTCATTTTTAGGGTTCTGAGAGTTCTATCCCCCCGTAGTTACGTCACTGCTTCAAATTAATTTAGTTTCTGTCTTATCACGCGATTTTTTCCAACCTTGTGCTGTTAATATTTAATTTTCATCGAGCTTCTTTATATCGTCACTCTTTCGAATTAATATTCGACCTCAATTTCTTCATATTTCCCTTCATAAGTTATTCTAGCAACATGGCCGAAATTTTTTTCAAATTTTAAGCCCCTAAAAATGCAATTTAGATTTCCTTTCTTTATAAAATTGCAGCCTACAGTTGCTAGCTTTTAGTAGATTTCAATCAAATAGGTTTGCTGTGATTATGTTTTACAGTTTTTTTTTTCATTTTTAGGGTTCTGAGAGTTCTATCCCCCGTAGTTACATCACTGCTTCAAATTAATTTAGTTTATGTCCTATCACGCGATTTTTTCCAACCTTGTGCTGTTAATATTTAATTTTCATCGAGCTTCTTTATATCGTCACTCTTTCGAATTAATATTCGACCTCAATTTCTTCATATTTCCCTTCATAAGTTATTCTAACAACATGGCTGGCCCAGTTCCATTCCAGATGCAGAATGGTCTTGACAGAACCCGATACTGGAAACATCCTACATACTCTTCAATAAACAATCACAAACCGTCACACCATTTAAGGTCCCTCTCATCGGTCTCACAAGACAATAGCCCACAGGTATGGATTGACTCGTTATCAAATTGTATTTGAAACGTTTCAAAGAGGCTATCTACTGGCGTTGTCCTAGCTCCATGAGAGACAGAAACGTATACTAAACAATCAAAGATCTTAACAGATGTCATGGGGGATGGGCTTCGTGTCACGAAAGTTGAAGACACCTGAAGTTGGAACATTGACAATCGCAGAAACCAAATTCTCTATTGTTTATCTACGTCGCTTAGTAACGACCACTGTCGATGGTTTATGCCGATAACCACTTTATAATTTGACATTTGAGGGTTATGTTTCTGTTTGTTTATTTGTTGAATATTTTTCATTTTGAATATTTTAAGAAGTTTAGCTAGTTTATAAGTGAGGATTCTGTGTTTTATTTAATCTAAAACCATATTTTTTAAAAAAACTTGTTGGTGTAAAAACAAAATTTATCATAGTCAATGCACTAAAATATGGAGAGGTGGAAAGGATTTGGGATATCATTTACAATTTCTACATCCTGGAGAAAACGGCTCCTACTTTAAAATGTAAGTTTCATAACATTAAATGATAAAGATACTAAAATTAATTACAAGAAATTTCTGTCAGTTTACTTGTAGCACGATTTTTTAAGCTAGTATTACTTTTATCAGTCTTAAGAGAAAAATAGTTTTATATTGAAGTATACCTATTCATTTTTTTCTAGGTACGCTTTACAAAGTGCACATTCTTTTACCTGAGTTTACTATAAGTAGAGTAGTTTTATATTGAAGTATACCTATTCATTTTTTTCTAGGTACTCTTTACAAAGTGCACATTCTTTTACCTGAGTTTACTATAAGTAGAACTTCTTTCTTTTTTGTGGCGGCTGCTAAAATGTATAAATTGTAGGTAAGTGGGGAGTTTTTATTAGTTATTGAAGATTAAAGTGTTAAATTGAATGGGGAGAGATGTTGAACGAGTGGAACAAATTCATGATCAGAAGAAAAATTAAGATAAAATTTCAATAAACATTGAAAAATTGAAAATATTAATATGTAATATGCATAAGTATTTAATTAAAAATGATACCTTTATTGTAAATGGCAGTGCACACAAGAAAACTGAAAGGTGATTATGGAATCGCATGATAATCGCCTTAAAAGAATTAATTTCTCAGAAAATATTATTAAATACAGAACTGAAGGATGGAATATTGTGTATATTGATGAAACATACAGCCGCAGCTCGCGCATGCCATCCAATTATAATTGTTTAGTTTTTATGAATGTATAATTTTAGGATTTTTTTCCTCGTACAAGAAACGCAATATAAAGATCTGAGGAAGCACCCATATTCGTGGAATGTGTCCATCAAGAATTCAACTTTACATTGAAAGTGATGGTATCTATTTATCAGATAACTTTAATTTGAATATTATATTGTTACGAAACAGCACACTGGTATAGTCCCTGAAACCGACTCTGTCTAAGCCAGGTATGGAAGCTAAAATTATGGCGGATACGCAGTAGTTTTTTTTATATACGATTGTGACTATCTTATCTAGACATTGTTTTTGTGACCAGTCTTATCTAGAAAATGCCTACCTACCACGATGTGTGGGAAGCACTTCGAAACCTCCGAGACCATGTGTTGGAATCCAGCGTGAAGAAGCTGGCTATGCCTAAGATAGCGAGTATCCAGTTGGATTGGCGAATCATCAGGAACATGGTAGAGATTATCTTTCAAGATACCGGTGTCCAGATATTAATTTGCAGCTACAACCCCCGTTATCAGTATCCGATGACGACGGTGCCCTGCTATTTCCATAAGATCGGAAAGTGTAGAAATGGGGCCAGTTGCCGATTCAAACATTCAGTCTCGGCTACACAAAAGTTCCAGGAGGAACTTCCATTTAAGGAGGGGGTAATGTTACGAAACAGCACACTGGTATAGTCCCTAAATCCGATTCTGTCTAAGCCAGGTATGAAAGTTAAAATTAAGGCGAATACGCAGTTTTTTTTATATACGATTGTGACTATCTTATCTAGACATTGTTTTTGTGACCAGTCTTATCTAGAAAATGCCAGAGCCAATTGTTTTTGTGTAAACCGCAATCCATAATTTTCTAGTAAAAAACGAACTAATATATATATAAGGAACCGACCCGAGAAAGTTTAGTTTAGTTGATAAAGTGATCTCGAGAAATAAACAAAAATACACCGAAATAGCGAACAATAAAGTTTTGATGTAAATTAATAATTAAGTTTGTGTGCATATAAATTAAATTTGAGTGATTAGTCAAGTATATATAAATTACGTGTTAGTGAGTTGTTTAGTGTTTAAATAAATTAGTTGTTTAAAATTTGTCCCACCTGTTTACTGTTTAAATAAATAAGAAAAACATTACAATATTTTAACTTACTTGTTATTATAATTTAAAGGAAATATGGTGGTACCAATCACTGAAGCACAGGTGGGACACAAAGATGAAATACATGCCAAAATAATGAAGGAAGAACTCAAAATAGTATAATAAACTAGCAGCAGGTATTACAACAGACAGGGAATTGCAGAAGAGCAAGTTTGTTTCAGATACTGCCAGCACTACATTAGAAGATGATTTTCATATAGCTGAGACAGCTATAACTTAAATGAATTATCAAAAAGAAGTACCCCATTTTTTTGAAGAAAGGTCCAGCGCTCAAGCTTCACTTAGCTTAGATGAAATAAGAAAGGTAATTGTAAGTGCATCAATATGTTTTTTTAATACTTCAATTCAACAGGACTCCATTTAAAAAATTAATTATTTCATCAACAATTTAAACTACAAACCATTGGCTAAATTCAATAAGACCAATTCCAGAATAAGAGGAAGTTTGTAAAATAATAAAAACAGAGAAACAGGCATACTATCCTAATGAAAAATAGGATCCGTATTTGGTTTCTATATCTGTTTTTCATAAATTGAAATAAATAATTGTTTACCTTTCTATTTTTTCACCTTTTTAATACCTAAATGATGTAATTACGATTTCAGGTAAGTTTGCAGATTACTTTGTTTTTAATTTCATTACTACATTTCATTGAACTTTTGGTAGTGTTTGTTTTCCCTAACCATAACCTATAAGCATGATATAGCGATGAAACTTAAAATCAACTAGCAATCTTCAAAGGAACTATCATATCATGATAAATAAATTATTATTAATATTCTTCATCCTTCCTATTCCAGAAAGGATGAAGTCAAGGATCTTAGAGTTACTTATAATAGTCAAATGTATTTCTTTTCACATATATAAAAATCAGTTCAGAGAGCCAATCGTATAATGGGTTTAGTTTTCAGACAAACCCTTCATTTTTCAAATATTCAGACTAAAAATGTTGTTTACTACTTTAGTAAGACCTAAACTTGAGTTTGGATCTATTACCTCAAATATATTTAGAAAATATAGAGAAAGTGTAGAATAAATATTTACGTTTCTTGTATTATAAAAAATATGATCGTTGGCTGGATTATAGAACAATTATGACGTAAATTCAATATGATGATTTTTTTGTATAAAATAGTTCGAGATCTAGTAATTTATTGTACTTAATTCCTTTCAAAGTTCCCTCAAGGTTAACTCGATCCTCATTATTGTTTGGGAGAGTAAGAACATTAGTTTGTTCTCCTCTTGAGACCAAGTTAAAGCTTGCCAATAATGTTATCGAATTAGATCAGACAATGTCAATAAGACAATATAAGATCAGTATGAATATATTAAGAAATTTGGTGTATGAAAGAACACATCTGGAAATTAGTCGTCTTTGTCTTGTTTTTAATTCTCTACATTAATCAATATATTACTGTTATATTTATAAATGGCCATACTACATAATGTTAGGATACAATTTATGTATTATCAATTCTTATTTCATGTAATAAAAAATAAATCCTGTTTGGAATTAATTATTAACACTTTAATTTTGTATCAACCCACAAAATGTAAAATCGTTACGCTACTGATTTTTAATTTTACAATATGGCGGTGGTTTTGACAACAAGTGAGCGCATACATCTGCAACTTCAAGTGGCTTCAACTATCGTGAAACGGACTCTAGAACATTCCATAATTTTCATGGAATCTTGGAATAATATTAATTTCCGTTTGAATTTTTGAATGTTACACCCTTTCATGTTTTCTTTATTAAAAATTATGAACTTAAAAAAATTTTTTTGCTGATACCTCTATTTTTGTTTCAGGTGAGTACAATATTTGCTGTACAAGTTGGTAAGATTTATTCCTTATTTAAAGTATAAAATGGATATTTTATCCTAATTTATGTAATAAACTTACAAAAGCACTCCAGAGTTCATTTGGTGATATTTGTTGCGAGAGTATCCACAATCTTAATTTTAAAACTTACTTAATTGTACATATAAATTAGCCTCGGAAACCAAAATTCCTCTCTTATGGGCTTTTGTAGTCATCAGCTTTGAGAGATCGTCTGATAGAGGTTATATAACGCGGACATGGTCTGCTGAGAGTTTGTTTGACAAAAAAGAAACTGCACTAAAGCATTCTTGTTTTCTAAGTTTTTGTTTGCTAAGGTTTATAACTTTGGAATTTAAGAAAAATAGTACGTCATATTCACAATGACTGTCAATATTGGAAAAACATTTTATCATAAAAATAGCGCTAGAACCGCTAACCATAATAGTTATTCGTTTAACTAGGCAGCAAAGTAGTAGATTGACTGCCGAGGCTGAATTCATAGCCGAGCGTAGCGAGGCTAGGAATTCAGCTAAGGCAGTCAATCTACTTTGCCGCCGAATTGAACATATAATTTTTTCTCCGATTGTTCATAATGATATAGGAGGATATTGTATTTGCAAATTATTACAATTCCCACAATCTCCTTATTTTTCCTGTAGTGTTCAATTAAAATAAAATTTGATAGAAATCGCAGTTGTTGGAATGGTTGGTTGCTATGGAAATATCCATAATAATTATAGTTTGACAATTCATGAAATTTCTGACAGTTGTGCGAAAAAATAGAATCAAACTGGTAATATAATTAATGTAGAGAGAACGGTATCTGAGGAAAGAAAGAAAGAAAAGGTGGCCTATCCGTTCAAAATTGTAGTAATTTTACCATCAATGTTAATAACAACTAAACATATGTTTTTAAATTCTGGTTAAAAGTGTTATGTAATAATTCCTAATAAATGTTTACGTCAAATGTTTTATTCCAATTGAGTATAATTACTTTGCTGCCTAGGCAGCAAGGTAACCACTTTGCTGCCTAGGCAGAAAAGTATCACTTTGCTGCGTAGGCAGGAAAAGTAATACTTTGCTGATTGATATGTGTCAGCAAAATTAATATTTGCTGCCAATCGGAGAAAAAAGTATTTTTTTTAATCTAAAATCAGTGAAACGAGAAAATCGTATCCTGAAAAATTATTCAATTTTATGCATTCATTCATGCAGGATATATCAAAGTAAAAAAAGTATACTGTACAGTACTAAACTTCTTGCACAATATTATACTATTATAATTAGTTTTAAAATATTCAATTCCTACTTTTTTAGTGATATATTTTTAGTTAGTCGTCAAATTTCACGCATGTTTTTCATATTCTGCGCAAAATAAATTCCTAAATATCAATCTTTTCATACATTGGTCCAATGGAAAATTAGAAAAATTCAATAAATCGCATAAAAGGAAATAAGATCCGGTTGTGGAAGCAACTTAAACTCAACTCGGAATTTTCTACAATTATTGATTCAAAAAGTTTCCTTGAAAAGCGATAACAAGAATTTGGTAGCAAATAGAATGAAGAGAATTTCAAAAAACAAGTAGTAACCATTTGTACGTTCTGAGAATTAGCGGTTTATACTCAATATTCAGTTGAAATACAACTTCCAAGGAATGCATTCCTGATTTGAATGAAAAAAATTGAAAACTTATTTATGATGATTCTGATCATTGTGCTTCACATTTTGTTCCAATTGATAAACATGAGAATTTGAAACTATTTGAATTTATTAAAAACAGTATTATAGCAATGCAACTATATTTGAGTCGACATTATCTGAAATATATATATATATATATATATATATATATATATATATATATATATATATATATATATATATATATATATATATAACTCGAATGCACAAGTAAAATGAAAAACATTTGACATGTATAAAGCTTTGAATCAGATACTTCACTTGCATCAATTATTTTTTTATGAAACACCACACGTGGAGTGAAGTTACTTTCGATCACTTTAAGCATGGATGAAAACTTTGTAGTGTTGAAACTTATCCTGGAAATCAAGGATCAATTTTTGTTAATCATTAACTCGAAATAGAGTGCTTATACTGCTAAATTCCATATCATCAATGGTATTTGTTTTTGGTCAGTAAACAACTTCTGTGAAATGATCGTAAGATTGATAACATTTTTCACATTTGAAACTGAAATTTGAATTATGAATAAATCATGGCACATAAAGGTGAAGTGAGAATATGTCACCAAATGAAACCATATTCTGAGGACGTCATTAATTTGAGTTATAGATCGACCTCTTCAGAAATTTGATATATAATTGTGAATCAACTCAAAAATAAAAACCATGTATTATGTATGCATTACTATTTCAACGCAAAATAGAAAGGACAAACAATAAATTTTTTTCTGACAGTTGTGAAAGTTATTACGGTTTGATTATTGATTACCATATATTATCATGCGTAGGCTCAAAAAATTGAATGTAACATTTTATTCCATCACAAACAGAGCTGTATTTTGGCAAAACATTTGCTGCTTGCCTGTAGTAATATTTGTCATTGACAATCCTTGTATATAAATATATTACTTACTACATAAATATCACAACACCATCAGCATACTTATATGAAAACTTTTTATGCCATCCTCTGTATCTCTCAAGGCACACTAAAACATTCTACAGGGTAAAGATTAAATGGTAGAGGAAGACACAACCAGGTTTTACTCCTTTCTATATTGGAAAGTTTTGTATAGTTTCAATTCCCACTTTCACTGATGTTTGATTTAAGTTGAGGTTCATAATAAATCTCAAATCGTTTGACCCAGTCGAACGCTTTCTGATAATCGATTAAGTACAAGAAAATGTATTTTTGCTGGTCTCTGGACTTGAAATAAAACAGTCAAACTGAAAAGTGCTTCGCGTGTGTCGAAGCCTTACCTAAATTCAAAGTGTGTCCCTTTCACATATGTTGTAAATTATGGCATGTATTGTCGTTAAGAAGAGTTTTAGGACCTTATTTAATAGAATAATCGTTCGGAATTGATCTCAACGGTTTTTCGGTACGAAGGTCGATTGAAGCTAGTCCTGTGTTATTTCAGTCATCTCATAGATGGTGTAAAATATTTCCATCAATAAATCCACATTTTCGTTATTTAACAGTTTTGTTACCTCTATGTATATCATGTGGTCCGCTGCTTTTCCTTGTTTACTTTGATTTTTTGCCTTTAGAATTTCGATATAAGTATTTTTGGGGAAGGCTCGCCTTTGTCTTCGTCTTGAAAATTTCGCCGGTTGTTGTCTGCGTACAGTTGTTGATTATATGTTTTCCAGTGATGAAGAAATTCCGTGGGATCGGTGATAATGTCACTGTCTTTTACGACCTGTTACTTTGTTACGAATTTGTATCTTGAAGTAGTTATGCTTTCCTTCTAGTTTCTCGATTTCTGTGAATCTATCTTGTAACCACTGATATTTGGCTTTGATGATCTCTTAACGAATTTCTTTTCTTGATTATATCATACTTTATTTCGTCTTTATTTTTAAATGGTCTTACCTTATCCATGAGCGACAATATTTCATCTGCCATCCATTTCTTTATATCGATTTTCTTCTTTTGTTTAACTTTCTCAATTTTATTTTTAGTTTTCCTACTACAGGATTGTGATTAGACCCGATATTGGTTTTAGGACTGGTTATAATTCCATGCAATCCCTTTCCATATCTATAGTTGATCAATGTAAAGTCGTTTTCGCTTCTTATAAGATGATCATCCGAATGTTGTAGGACTTCTAGTTATGGAGTCTCATTGGTGGCAGTAAGAACCATCTCCTCTATTGTTCCGGTGTCCCAAACCCAAACCACATTTAACGTTCCCAACACGGCCTTTACCAATATTGGCGTTAAAGTATCCCATGATTATGATACTTCCGTTTTTCTGGACCAATCCCCTCAGCTCTCTTATCTACTTTACAACTTAGTCACTTCTTTATCAGGATTTTTCAACGTCGGCGCTTAGATTTGAATTATATTGAGATCAACGGAATCTGCTTGGACATGTAGAAGCGCGCTGTTCTATCCGATTGAGCTACGAAGTTCTCCACTGATTTGTTAGTCTTACTATCTAGTAAAAAGTCTACTCCATTATAATGGTGAGGTGGATAGTTTCCGGTGTAATATAGTGTCGTCTTCTCTTCAATACATTTACCATCTGTATGACCATCTGACCTCGCTGATTCCTATTATCTCCAAGTGGAATATTTCCATTTCTTCCAACATTTGACCGCGATTAATTATTGGTAGTGTGCAGAGTGAAGGGCATCGCTTATACCAGCAGATATCGGACGGTTTACCGGGGATGATAATAATAATAAAATCATTCGTTTAAAAACTCTGACACATCATAGAAACACTCGACAATTAAAACTTTTTGTTTGAATACATTGAAATCGCTCTCACATCTTATACAGCTGGGCAAATGATTCAGGAATTGAATTTCTTTATAGACAGGACTTTTTTCAAACAATGAGGTTTCATGTTTTGGTGGCCGTATAAGTTTTCCAGATCTGGTTGGGTAATCATGGAAATCAGAATTAAGACTAAATTCACTGAAATTACTTTTTGCATATAATATGCACTTATAGATGTAAATAGAATAAAAAGTTAGTACACCGAAATCTTTAAAATGGTTTCTGCATGTTTCTCTATAATCTAGTTTAAAAATTAGACGGAGAATCGTTTTTTGAGAAATAAAAATCCTCGAGGCACCCCCCCCACAGAATGAGATTATAGGAAATATGGGAGTATACTATTGCATAATAAACATTGATCAGTTGACTAGTTGTAAATATATTTTTTTAGCTGCAATATTGCAAAGTAACTACTATTTAATTTTTTACAAATGTGATTGATATAGGTATTCCAACTCATATCCTTATCGAGGTAGGTTCCCAGAAATTTCGTAGAACTCGAAAAATAAACATCCGTCCCCCCAACTGAGATACGGCTATTTTCAGGAAAATATGTTCTTGTAGAAAAATGCATGAGGATGATTTTTGTCGAATTTACTATCAAAGAATTTCTTTCACACCAACTGATAAATTCTGTTGATAAAATATTCATCTTTAATAGCAGCTCATCCGGAGATTCAGAATCTATTGTCAATGTGGTGTCATCTGCATATAGTATTAAATGATTAGTGCTAACATATTTAGAAGGATCATTTAAGTATAATAAAAATATCAGAGGCCCTAAGATTGATCCCTGAGGTACACCAATTTCCACAGGTTGGGGGAGGGACTTCTGATCTTCAATTCTGACAATAAGTTTTCGGGCTTCTAAGTATGATTTCAGCCACGATAGAAATTTGCGCCGAAATCCAAAATCTCGTAGTTTATTTATTGCTATATCAGCACTAACAGAGTCAAAATCTTTTGAAAGATCAAAGAAGAGCGCCCCCACATACCTCTTTCTATCCAATGAGGTGTGGATAAAATTAAGCAGAGCTGATGGTCCAATATAACATTATACTTTTTGAGGAAAGAAAACATTTGTTCATCACTACACTTTTCTGGCCGAGTGAAGGGCATCGCTTATACCAGCAGCTATCGGACGGTTTACCGGGGTTGATATATCAGCTCTTCGGCCTTTGGGACCATTGAACATTATGTCTCTTCTGCTCCTTCTACCGCTGGCTGTTCTTCATCCATACCCTAGACATGGGCCCTTACAGGGTGCTATCATCCGAGCCAGGTTGATCCTGGCTTTTGAACGAGGATGTTAACTCTCACCTCCTTCCTTCGTCACTAGGCTTAGGATAGGCGTGGCGGAGTTACATGGAACATACAAAACAGAATGATATTTTTTGTTCAAAATGCTTAAGTTTGCTTTATCATTAAAAGCTTTAAGTGATTAAAAGTTCTAGAAATTATAATTATAGTGAATTTAAGTAAAATTGTAAAGAAAATCATGTCAATATTCGAATAGAACAAAACGAAACACTAATTAGATGTACTCGTATTTACTGTAATTATTACGAATATTTAATACACAATTGAATACAGTAATTATAAAATTTTATTGTCTATTCAAAATCATGAACGATAAAGTGTAAACAACGAGGATTTACCTTGATTCGTGGCATGTTTTATGAATAATTTAAAACTTCTCTAATGGATAATATATGTATATCTTCAGTAAGAAACATATTGTGTTGAGAGTCTTATAAGGACCCATAAATTGATAACCTATAACAGAAACTAATTATTAGTAAACGTTAGTTTTAATTACCATTAAGTTAGAATTGAAGATATTTTTTAACAGAAAAAAATTACAATTGGTACCAGCCATGAATTTAATTACAAGTATACAGGATGTGAATCCAATCCAAACTAAAATGAAGAACAGTATACAAGAAGGAAGAAACGAAGTTCAATTTTTGACGGAAAGGTTTGATAAGAAGTATGAGTTGCAAAAAAAATTAGAGTAATCAAAGATAGAGTAGAAACAACAAAAGTTAAATTGAAATCATTAGAAGGAATGATGGAGCAAACATCGGAGCAAACATCGGAGAGAGACAAATTGGATTGCAAAAAATTAAGTACAGCAAAAAAATTGCAAGCATGAAAGATCAATTCAAAACCGAGACAATATAAAAACTAATAGAAAAATCACAGACTTGGAAGAAACTGAAAAGGAAGGAATTAATCTCAACATGAATAAAGTAGAAGAAGAGAATCGTAAAACTTAACTAAATATATGAAAAGACATAGAGAGGAAAATACAAGAATCCTTGAATAAAAACATCAATATTACACATACTCACACATAAGAAATGGTGAGAAGATTTCAAGAGATGAAGAGGGAAATACAAACTTTATCTGAACCAAGAGTCATGGGGGAATGTGGAGCACCTTACATTTCTTATATTGGAAAAAATATATTTCTTTATAAAATATATCAAAACTATGATAATACTCAGGTGAGTTAAATTTCTAGTATGTTGAATATTTCTCTAATTCCTCTTCTTTAAATATGTCTTAAATGAAGCAATTTATATAATTAAATTATATGTGAGTGTAATAATCATATTTATTTACTAAGTAGTGTTACTTCTATTAAACGTCATTAGAATTAAAACGATACAATTGCCTTGTTCATCTTTTATTTTATGACTGGTTACATTCAACTTAATAACACTTCTTCTGTGTTGAGGTTATGCAACCCGTTATGTGACATTGAGGTTATACAGCCAGTTATATTATGACATCTTCCCTTTCCAATACCTCAACACATTGACTCCAAAACCTCAACACATTGACTCATCTACAATAAAACAGACTTAATTAAAGTATTAATGCATAATAAAACCATTATATCTACTAGGCAGTTTAATAGTCCTAGAAGGCCTGACATTTCCTTGACTCTGAGGAGGGCTATCTGACATTCTAGAACTGTGATTACTCATATTATGACCTGCATTCTCATAAGGTTCTTGACATTGAGATGAACTATCAGACCTTTCAGAACTCTGATTAGTCCCCTTATTTTCATCCAGCAAATTGTCATTGCAGAAACTTGTTTCATATGAATTATCAACATCTAGCTTACGATTAGTTAATGATTTTCTGAAATGATAGCTATTTCTTCTGATTTGTATTGACCCTGTATTTATTATATATGATCGAGGACTGGAATTCTTAGCTACTATTACTGCAGGATGCCACTCCTTGTCTTTTCTAAATACAACATGTTCATCTTTTATAAATTTAACATTGTTTTTGAGGTTTTGTTATAATACTTCCTATATTTCTTATTTCTTCTTCTTTCAAGTTCTCCTTCGAATTTACTTATTTTAATTATCTTTATTTCATTGACAGGTAATTTTGTTTTGAGATTACGTCCAAATAGTAGTTGAGCTGGAGATCTCTTTAAACCTGTAATTGGGGTATTTCTATATTGCATTAGTGCATCT
This sequence comes from Galeruca laticollis, assembly GCA_963921935.1. NCBI lineage: Eukaryota > Metazoa > Arthropoda > Insecta > Coleoptera > Chrysomelidae > Galeruca > Galeruca laticollis. The sequence continues at coordinate 96,370,315 of OY998182.1, read as the reverse complement.
TGTATACTATTACTTTTCTTTAAAATATTCTTTGCAGTTTGTACGAATCTTTCAGCCAACGTATTTGATCTCGGATATCGGAAGCTACTTGTTTTGAAATCAAAATCATAAGATTTAGCAAACTGTTGACACTCATACAATGAGTACGGCATATGGTCAGGCACTACTATGTCTGGTACCACATATGCAGCGCAAATACCTGTTTAAATGCCTGTATAACGTCAGAGCTTTGCTTATTTTTTAAGGGTATGATTTCCAGCCACTTAGTTAAGTAGTCAACAATAACTAGATAACTGTTTCTATTAAACTCTAATATATCAGATGCTACCTTTTGAAATGGCTGTTCAGGTATTTCATGTAAAATCAATCACTCAATTTGGTTTGAGAATGCAAATCTTTCACATATATCACATTTCTTAATTAATTCATTGATTTCACTCGACATGTCTGGCCAAAAGAAAGTCTGACGCGCCCTATCTCTATGTCGATTAATACCAAAATGTCCTTCATGAGCCAATTCAAGCATTTCCTGCCTTAAATTTTCAGGAACTACAGTTCTGTCATTATAAAAAATTAAACTTTTGCTCACACGAAGGTCATATATAATATACTTTTAGCTCCCCTGTGCATTTTTTAAACCCCACCCCTGCTGACAAAATTCCATAACTCTTTTTAAAGACTCATCTAATAAGGTATGTTTTTTAAACTCTTCCTTCTTTTCATTACTCATTCTTAGATGTCTTTCCACTGAGTGTACTAACTCAAGCAATTCAGGATCTGCTTCCCTCATCACTGACATTTCTAGACAAAAAGTCCGCAACATGCAAATATTTACCTGGTAAATATTCTATTTTGATATCATACTTTATTAATTTTAACCTTATCCTTTGTAATCCAGCAGTGTGAATCTTAGCAATCTGTTTACTCGTGATATTGACATTTGGTTTGTGATCTGTAATAATTTTAATGGGACCGCCATATACAAAATAGTGGAATTTTTGAACAGCATATAATATTCCCAACATTTCGTTTTCTATAATTGCATATCTTTTTCCAGTTTCTGTTAGACCCCTTGACCCGTATGCCACCTCCGTAACTTCTTGCATTAAACAACAGCCAGTGAAGCATCAGTGTGAACGACAATTTCTCTTTTTGGGTCAAAGTTCATAAGAGTTGTGTTTTTATTAATTTCTAGCTTAATTGATTGCAATGATCGTGCAAATCTGTCTATTGAAATAAAATGTCTTTTTTTAATAATTTATACAGTGGGCTAGAAATTCCGCTCAAGATTGGAACACATTTTCTGACATAATTGACTAAACCTAGTTATTTTTGCAGCTCTTTTGTAGACTTTGGTGGTTTCAGGTCATTGATAGCTCTGATTTTATCTGGGTCTACCTGCATACCATCCTTATTAAAAATTTGCCCTACATATTTTACCTCATTTTTCCTTAATTGTAGCTTATCTTTATTAAATTCTATACCCATTTTCCGAGCTCTTTCTATAGCTTCCTTTAATGCTTTATCATGTTCTTCAATAGTATTTGTTGCAATCAATAGATCATAAAAATTAATTACTCTATTTTTTATATCTCCAAAATGTTTAAAATTACTTTTCTGAAAATATTCCGTAGCCAAGCTAATTCCAAATTATATTCTCAGAAATTTATAATATCCAAATGGAGTTGGGAAGGTTGTTAGTTTAGTAGATTCACTGTTTAATTTCACTTGATAGAATCCATCCTTAGAATCAAGTACAGAAAAATGTTCTCCTGACAATTTGCTGGATATTTCGTCCAGGCTGGGAATTTCAAAAAATTCCCTTTTAATACATTTGTTCAATTCCTGAGGATTTAGGCACAAACGTAAACTTTTATTAGGTTTTTCCACAATAACTAGTGAACTAACCCACTAACTAGCACCATCTACTTTAGCAATAGTTTTTCTTTTCTCAAGATTATTTAAACTATCCATTAATCTCTCTTTGATAGCGAGAGGTATATGTCTACCCGGCATAGCTACAGGAATACTATTTTTATGTAGTGTTATATTACATTCGTCTTTGAAAGTGCCTAAACCCTCAAAAACGTCAATATGTTCATTAATGAAATTTTGTTTATAACTAGTGTTTACACCATTACTTCGTTTTATAAGGCCTAACTTATAACATGTAGGTAGCCCAATTATTGGGGTAACATTTAGGTCAACAACAAACATTTCTAACTCTACATACTTATCCTTGCAGAGGAAACTAATCCTATATCAGGGCACACATCTAAAACAAACACCTCAACTACAACAATACCATCCAACACAAACCTTCTTTCGAACTTCTCTCTCTCACATACTTATCTGAATATACACACTTAAGTTTAACTTTACCGATTGGTTTTATTTTTGCACCCCCCAAAAGCTTCTAATACTTGCTCACTTTTCACTTTCACGCCACATCTTTTCAAATATCTTCTGTGGGATGATATTTACTTCTGATCCAGAATCAATTTTAAATTCAACTAATTTTCCATTTATCTCAACTTTTTTTGACCAAACTGACTGCGCACATACAGGTTTTCATCATCTGCCTCCTCATTTAGTAGTGCAACACTCTTAACTTGAGAATTCTTTGCTTTGCAGACACTTGAAAAATGATTAGATTTCCCACATTTATAGCACATTTTTCCATAAGCAGGACAATCTGCAAATTTATGTAATGTATTGCATTTTGTACAGCATCTTTTGTTTATTTAATATTTTTCTTCACCACTTGGTTTTCTAACTATGTCAACGCATATTTCTGTCTTTTCTATTGTACTACGTACAACTTCCAACATTGTTGTATTGCCTTTGCATTTCTACAAATTCCACAAACAACTTCTAATGAAAGAAAGATTTTGTGTATTGAGGAGTTTCTCATGGGTCTTTTGATTATTTATTTCCAGAATAATGCGATCAATAAGTATTGATTCTTCTTGCGTGTCATATTCACACGACTGTATTAGTTTTTTAAGATCTCCAAAGTATATATCAAATGGTTCTTATTGGCCTTGACAGCGATTATTGAAAACAAATCTTTCATATGTTTTATTTTTTCTGGGCGAGTAATATTTTTTAAACTCATTAATAACACTTGTGTACCTTATTTCACTGTCTTCATCTTGTGGTTGTAATCTAAAGGTATTATAGAGATCCACCCCTTCAGTTCCAATCAAATTTAACAGCAATGCTATTTTCACTTTGTCAGACAGCATCTTTTTCCGTTGTTATTAAAAAAGTTTCAAAAGCTTGTAGGAATGTCTTGTAACTTTCATCAAGATTACCCTCGTATTTTATAGAGTCTGGTAATCCTCCACTTTCCGTGCTTCTATTTTATATAGACTAACCTCAGTTAATTTTAGAGTTCTGTATTTCTTTTTGAGTCGTGTTTTCACACAATATTTTCATTATTCTAAGTTGGTCGTTAACTGCGCCATGTAATAATTATATTTATTTATTAAGTAGTGTTACTTATATTAAGATGTCAGAATTAAAACGATACAATTGCATTGTTCATCTTTTATTTTATGACTTCAACAAAAGAATACATCTTCTGTGTTGAGGTTATGCAAACCGTTATATAACAGTGAGGTTCCTTTAGACAAAATAAATATATGTATATACATATATATATATATATATATATATATATATATATATTGTGGTAGAATGAACGAGCATATAAAGAATAGTAAAATCATAATAGAGTATAAAAAATTACGATATCTATCGATAAAAGTAATTTGTCAAAATTTTATCATATTAATAAAAAGAATGTATGTAATCAATTAAATCAGTACACATAATCATAAAGAATATGAATAAGGGAATCAAAATAATTCATAAATAATTATTGCTAAACATTTATCAAAATAATTTATTGGCCTTAGACAGAACAAGCAACGAAGTTCCATAAAATAACGTGACGCCACGCGTAATATTAGACACATAAAAGATCTGTTTATATTTAAAGAATACATGCAATAGGAATAAAAAATCAACAGAACTATGAATGATGGATAAATAAATAAAATTTCGAATTAGAAAAAATATTCGATTATAAACTTTAATAGGAAATATAATAAAATGTAGAAACCTGTAATTAGCAAGTCATGTCAAACAAATAGAAATGTAACAGTTGACGGCAGGTATACCAACGTAAAAGGCAATTGATATGAGATAGTAAGAATAAAAATAAATGATTACTGATCTATTTATGTATAGCGATATAGTGACTAAGAGGAAAATAAAAAATGAATTGTATCCATATGTATTATGTAAATATTTGGGTTGTAGAAAGTGAAAAATTTGTATATTTGCATTGACCAATCGGAAGACTTCAATATAATTGACTAACTAGAAAAACAATGATAAATGCTATTTCAGTGAATAATTGAAGGATGATAAGGTTATAGTGCATAAACAGCAATATATAATAACAAAAAAAAACAATAAAATGTTAATAAAACCAAAGTGACAGTTGAACGATAATCAAAAGAATTTTTTCGAAGATACGAGCTTCCGGTCAACAAATATTAGAGTTGGCGGATAGAAAACGCGGCAGTGGGCAGTGAAGCGTTGATGAGAAGAGAAGCAACAGGTGTAAATGGAATGTGATCCATTTTTATAAAAAAATTGAAGAAAAAAGTGTTATATATGAAATATAAAAAAGTCCAACAAATATGAAAATCTAATTGAGTGCACAGACAATAATTGTGTTAAAGAAGTAACCCCAAGGAATAGAATTATCACCCGATAATGCTAAGAAAAGAAATCACATCATGGAGCGAGAAAACGTCCTGGATGGACATTGTTGAAGGCGTCAGCTTGTGAAGAGGTCTGTGGTGTGTTTAATTAATATATATTTTGGATCCAAAATTATTGAGTGGTGATACAATAATAATTAAATGACCATTTAAAATATAAAAACCTGATAAAACAATTTTAAATAATAGAAAAATGTAAAAAAAACTTACTTAATAGAATTGTAGATACATGTATTATTCAGTTTGCGTTGCATGTTTTAATCATATATATAAAAGTTTCCACATATAGTAACAATGCACAACTATTTTCAGTTTATCACATGCACAAAGTTATAATATGTTAGGATTTCAAGATTAAATGAAGTAGATTGAAAAATCAAAGTCATCCACTCCATTACACGGTTTCGTTTAAACTAAAATAGTTCCAAATATTTCAATAATACCTTTTAGAGTAACAAAAAAATTACAATATTTGAATATTTTTAAAAACAGATGTTTCTCCTTCAGAGATATATAAACGTCCCAAACGATTATGTAAATTTATGCTAATGAGTCTGCATGGCCGTCTCAAACAATGAATAGTTTTAAGGTTTTATAATAGTTATGTGTGTGAAAATTTAGATATATATATATATATATATATATATATATAATCTATTTTGTATTTTGTTGCTATAAGGATATTTCGTATGTTTGAAACAAGATAATCATTTATTTTTTTTATATAATACTCATATGAATCCACAAGGATTTGCTTTTTATATGAGCCCAAAATTTTAACTAAATAATCTCAACAAAAGAAAAAGGGAAGGTTTTTAACAAATTTTCTGTAGCAAAATATGTATAAAGCGTCGTTTGCATTTCTTTTTGAGTATCCATTTTTTTAAAGTTTCGCTTTTTTTCATATATATAAAATAAATTTCATTGAGTAGTGATGTTGATTTTTTTTGTAACTGCGCCCAGGAACCCTACTGAGAAAAAGAGTGGTAGAGAAGTTGAAGTAGCTAAGGTAAAATTTTAAATTGAATGAAACTTCATGATTAAAAATAGCTGGATGAGTAGGAGAAAATATAATAAATAATAATATAAATATTTTCTTAACATATTAATTAGCTATCCAAAGTTAATAATCTGTACAATTATTATTTCAATATTAACATTACATTCATATCCATTTATTATTCACTATTATAAAATGAATATGTCTATAACAAATTAACCAGCAACGTGGAGCATTAAAATAAAAAAAAATTGTGGTAGGATTTTCTATTAAATTTCATATATAAATATCATCAATAAAATTCTCGCATTAAAACAAATCCACAATAAATTGTCGATCCCAACGTGGGGCATTTCAATAATCGATCCCAATTGAGAAAAATCTATCCACAATAATATATATATATATATATATATATATATATATATATATAAATATATACATAAATATATATATATATATATATATATATATATATGAATATATACATGAATATATATATATATATATATATATATATATATATATATACATAAATATACAACCAAACATATTGGGGAAACGGCCAGGTTACAAAAGAAAACTCTTCTTACTGATATTCCAAGTAGATGTCATTTGGTTAACCTAGTTTTACATTCCCACGTATAATTTGAAAAATAATGGTATTGTGATTTCAGGGGATTTATTTTGCTGCCAACTGGTGAAAAAATGCATGGCTTTGTGTTGATAATAAATTATAATAGTCGCCTTAATTTATATTTACTTCTTGATTACGTTGAACACAAAATATTATCTTTAACTCTTGTTGTTGATTAATGAAGTGTTGATTTAATTCCCGCGAAAGTGTGAACTTAAATACCATTTGACGCAAAAGTACGTCAGTGCTTCAAAATAATTATCCTCAATTAAAATTTTGGATAAATAAATACAAACGATTTTTGAGCAAATAACACAATTTTTTTGAAGCGTGTTTGTTTTTCCTTGTTCATATTGATAGTCGTAACGTTTCGTGAATAATATACAGCAATGATTGGCTTTTATATTGATAGTTGCTCCCAAAGTGTATTGTAATAAATATATAATATATTATTTCCCACACCATCATCGAAAATAAACATGTTTGAAATTTTAATGTATAGGAACCGACCAAATAAAAACATTAAAATTGACGTTCCTGAAATACACTGCTGATATTTTATTCACATATGTTTTTTGAAGAAAATTGAACGTAGTTTACCAGAGTATTATTAAACGAAACCGTCGTGATTGAAAACCACATACATTTTTCAAACTTGGTGTGAGCCAGTGAAAATTTTGAAATTGACATAAAAGAAAATGATATGTTAGAGGTGTCTGAGGAAATGGCAGTAGAATTTATTTTCATTGAATTTTTATTTTGTTAAATTGGAAATTGGAATTTTGGAATTAGTTTTTGAATATAAGCTATCAATTGATTCTATGAATTCAGATTTGAATATTGCTGTAAGTTTATGAATAATTCCAATCTAATATTCAATCAACTTGGACACTATTAATTTAACAATTGAATTTGAGAGTAACCAAGGTTCCACTCTGCGTTTAGTGCAGCTGGATCTCGAATAAAAGGCGCTTAGTTTTGGATCAATCCAATCTTGGCATAAAACTAAATGAGTGATATATTAAAATGTTCGTCTTGAAGTGCTTAATGTATATCCAGAGCTACGACATCGGCCATAGCTCCCGACAAAAGTTATTGGTAGTAAACAAAACAAAATACATTTTTTTCTAATAAGTTTAATTAATTACTGACCTGGTTCCCGCTGCAGTTATTGAGACGTTTTCAACACTATTACTTACTATAGAATGTCTACTTTCCAACAATTGTAACATGTAATCGTGGCATGTTTCAATTTTCATTAGTTATTTAGGAGCGTTACTTATTCTTCAGCTACTTCCACGTCTAATACAAAATAATTTTATTTCAATATGTTAAGAACGCGTCGAATGACCGTTTTTTCATCCGTAAAAATTTCTATTTTAACGACGATTCGAGTCGAATCAGTCCCTTTTCCGTTGATCATCCTTCGATAAGAAGTAAATTTATATTCAGTACAATAATTATACTATGTGTGTGGTGTTATCCTTGTCTGTCTGCGTACGTGACACCTAAAGCTGATTGAACCCAGAAGTCGCCCTCGCTATTTCCAGACCACCAATGGCTCAAGAACCTGTCGATATCGCTGAGAGCTGATGTCCCGAGTCTTCCCAAGATAAGTCCTTAACTTATTTTCGGTAGTTATAAAATCTTGGACATTTTTATTGTAATACTGATTCGTATTGTATTGTGAGTACATGGTTTACGTGAATTTATTTTTGTGTTGAATGAATCCATTTGTCACGAAATTTTTGTTATGGTTTTACCTTAACCCAGTTGAGGTAATAAAAACTAGTGCAACTGGGGCCGAATTCACAACCTGAGCAGAGTCCTCAAGGTCGGGGAAGTTCACGTGACAAATATATATATATATATATGTATATATATATATATATATATATATATATATATATATATATATGTTAATTCAGTTATAACCTAATTAATTATAGTAAAATCGATTTAGTTAAAGTGCAGCGATTATGTATACCCACCCCTCTCCGCACTTCCCGTGTTGAAGCCCAATGTGGTTTACGAATTACTTGTAGGACGTGGATTCTTTTTCTATTCTTTTGGAGAGACATTTTATTTTTCAATGTTACCGTTTCATAAAACTTGTAATATAGTATATTTTGTTTAGTTTTGCAATACGCATTCAAAAATCAGCACCGTCTACCTCACCACTTTCCTCGGGTACACTTTGGATTCTGGCATAATTGACAACAATTACATGGTGAATAGCAGAAAATCCCTTATTTGACAAACGTACAGGTTAAAGAATCGCATTTTTTTCAGTGCAGAACAGATCTAGGAGCCCTCTCAAATCATAGAGAATTAGTTCTTGAGTCGCAGTGATCGGTGAAAATATTCCGTTTTTTATTTTCCATCACAATTGAAAAGCATCTAATTTGTCAACCATAATAACATGACTGTTGATCCATAGGTAACACTCGTAACAAGATCTACATAAAAAATATATAAATTGCAAGAATATTTCAGATTTTCGTTGTTACCATACCCACCAGCAATGATAATTTCTCTGTTTGAAGGTAATTTGAAAGGTGGCTTGTTCTTCGGTATAACTGGATAGAAATGCTGTCAAAGCTATCTTGTTGCCAAAGGACTGCAAATATGTTTTGTAGTCTGCCATTTATCTGTAACCTACTATATTATAAGTGTTATTTTACATTGTGATATGGGTTGATTCACTCTAGACCAATGCAAATGTGGTAAAAGATTTGTTTTTAATTATGTTAGTAGATATTACAACACATAACAGCTTCAAATATTTGTGCATATCACTATTTTAATATTAATCAATCCTTGCAGACGGTTGTTGTCCGTGTTTGTTTCTTTCCTTCTGCACATTTTCTGCATCTTCTTCTGGTATCTCCTTCAATAGGAAGGTGTAGAGATACAGTACTCAACCTTCTTCGTTTCTCGACTGTCTACCATTTTCTGACAGTCTTTGTTCTTTAGCAGCTTTTTTACATTCAGCTATAATTTCTTCAGCAAGAGGAACTGTAAATTGAAACAAGGGCATTCGATACCGTGGACCACAATATACTGTTATCAAGCCTTGACGATCTAGGAGTGAGGGGTAAATCACATGACCTTTTCAACTCATACTTAACTGACAGGAAACAGCAAACAAAAATACAAAACATACTCAGCAAGAAAGAAGCTATATCATGTGGTGTGCCCCAGGGGACGGTGTTGGGGCCTTTGCTATTCAATATTTATCTAAATAATTTATTCTCCATGCGAACACAGGGCAGCATCATAAGTTTTGCAGATGATACGGTCATATTCTATGAAAGTAACACATGGGACGACTTAAAGAATAAAATAGAAACTGACTTTGGTAACATTAAGAAATGGTTCGATAATAGACTACTATCAATTAATCTCAAAAAAACTTTCTACCTGCCGTTCTGTAGCTTATCTGCGAACCTCCCAACATTTGACAAAATATCAATAGAAGATGACCTTGAAATCTTACCATCGAAAAGGGTTAAATACTTGGGTATTATGATAGACAGCCACCTTAGATGGGACGTACATGTAAACTATTTAGTAAAAAAATGACGTAGTGTTCTGTATAGAATCAAACAGGTCTCACATATACTCAACTTTAAACAAAAAAAAATTCTTTACCACAGTTTAGTTGAATCACATCTAGGCTATGGTATTATAGGATGGGGTGGAGTATCCAAAACATACCTGAAATCATTAGAAATCATACAAAAGCGATTCTTGAAACTAATAATGTGTAGAAAAAACCGATATCCAAGTGAAGCGCTATTTGAGGAGACACAGGTTTATGGTTTGAGGAAACTTTATTTCTTGGAGGTAGGAAAAACACAATATTTGCATAAGAACGAACTCCTTACACATTCTCACCAACATAAGACGCGACAAAAGGACAAGTTTATACCCCCATTTATGAAGAAGTCAATTGCTTACCTGATAGTATTAAGAACGCACCCACAATCCAACGCTTCACTAAAACAGTTAAAGATTATATCAGAGAGCTACCAACCACCTACGTAAAATCAATAATAGGAAACTAAAACAATGAATAATGATAATTAAAATGAAAACTATTTACATTACTAACAATTGGTATGATGTTAGAGTACTATTAATATTTTTTTTTCATATATCTAATTAGGTTATTTAAGCGCTACTTTTTATGTATTTTTAATTTTAAATTTTAACTTTACAATTAGGAACTATTCTGTACATTTAAATTCGTCTTGTGTTTAGTGTGCCGTTTTGTGTATTGTTTGTTTATTTAATTATATATTCTCGCTCTACATACAGGTATATATGTGTATTCCGATATACATACTATACCTCGTAGATTAACCTCTATTTATTCACACATTACCTGTATATAAATTGTTATTTTTTATCTTTACCTTGTGAATAAATTATTATTATTATTATTATATATCGTTTGTAATTCCTTATAAATGATCCACGAATTAACAACAGCCATCATGTACAAACGATAAAAAACTAATTCATAAAGTCCTCTCATGTGGCCTGCTAAATCCACCCCTCCCATAATCTATCTAAAGAATATTATCATTTCTGGATAGGAAATAGTACATTTGGATCGATCCATTCTTCATGGTTTTCTGGACAGGCATAACCTTGTAAGTATTGCAGTGCAGTTAACATCTTTTGTGACTTGCCATTTGACAAACGTCAATCCTTCATTACTGCCTAGAAATATACTATCTCCTTTACCTAATTTCTCCTTTTGATGCAGTCATTTTATACAGATTACGTTAATAACCATAAAGAAAAATTAGAACATATTTATGAAGATGTTCGAGAAAATATGAATAAAAATAATCAAAAAGTGATAGAGAAAACAAACGTAGAATGTGGCACAAACATACAATTTAAAATAGGTCAAAGTATATTCAAACGAAACCCCAAAAAACGAAATAAAAAAGAGTTTTAGGACCTTATAATATAACAAAAATATTAGATAGAAATAGAGTAGAAATTTCCATAAAATCCTTAAAACATAAGAAACAAATAATAGACAAACAAATAGTACATATTAAAGAATTAAGGAAACCTCCTATTACAGATTCTTTCTCTGGATCGCCAACGCAGAACCAGACACACCCCAATTCCATAACTTAAATGATAATCCTGGTCTTTTTCCTCTTCATTTAGGAACAGCACAGATTAAAATAAACTATTGAACGTTTATACATATATTTGATATTACAAACATTAACAAAGAATTTCTTGCTTTAAAGGAACAATATAATAATATCTATAACTCTTTATCGAAATCACCTGAAATTTATAATTTTAATGAACATTTTCAAAATTCCTAGCACCTGATCAAATTAATTGAACAAAAGATTACTCTTCAATTGAACCAGTTAAATCCATTTTGGAACATAAAATCAAAAAGTTTATTATTTGACGGATTAGGATCTGCAATAAAATTTATAACCGGAAATTTAGATCAAAATGATGCAGCGTTATGACGAAGCCATTACATATTTATCTAACAGTCAAAACAAGTTGAAATCTCGTATTCACGATCAAATAACTTTACTCCAATCGTCTATCAACAACTTTGAGGATAATATCAAAATTAGCTCATTACCAAATAATACTAAGTTCACGTATCAATGATTTACAAAAAATAATTACAGATTTAAATTTAGATAAAGTAGAAACTTATCTCTATTTTGCAATACAACAACTGGTTTCAGAATTTTCTATAAGTTTTCGAATAACATATGATATACTTGAAAAAATTGAAACGGCAATCAGTTTTGCCAAACTTAACATTTTTCACGATTCAATAGTTGATCCTAACGATCTATTTTCTGAAATATTAGAAGTCATTAGAAACATAAGCAAAAATAACAAATTTTAAATCAATTTGTCTCTGCAAAACATTTTATTGTTTGAGAAAATAATTTAAATCAATAGCTATAGTAAAGGTAACAATACGAGTATAATTTCCATACTAGAAATACCAATTGTCTAAAACTCTATCATCTCTATTCATTACCTACACCATCAAAACAATCCTTTAAAATTATTATAGCACAATCCAAATTTATCCTGCTAAACGATCAACATTACAATTTCTCAGAAGAAAGCTGCTAAGAAATATCTCAAGAAGACTTCCTGTGTAGTGATCTTCAAAAGTTACCAATTACTCCACACACCCCTTGCGAAGTAAAACTACTTAAATACTCTCAGTCAAGATATTTACTATGTAAACAAATTCCACTGATTATCAGTAATGTGAAAATTCAGAAGAGGACAACCAGTGGATCGTGATATCTCCATTTAACACAGTGGCCATCCAAAAATGTGGTGAAATTATTAACAACATTCCATTAAACAGTATTTTTATAATTGAATTGAATAACCAGTGCGTAGTCTCAATAAACAATTTTACATTCAAAACTTTTGCAAGTAATATACCCAAATTTAAAAGTGTAGAACTTCCTAAATTACAATTTTCGGACGAAGACTCTAAAACAGACTCTTTTCATTTAAATAAAGTGCAAATAGACTCAGTGAATTTAGATGAAGTAAATAACATTCAAAACATGCTCTAAGAAGGCAAATCGAAATTAGCAAGATTGGACTTGGCTCCTGTCAATTCGAAAATAGCTATTTGTATAACAAGAGAAGAAAGTGCTACTTTTCCTCCCGAGGATGAAGTAATCATTCGAGGGAGGTAAAGGCAATTTACACCCATATTATACATATGATTTTTCCGCCTGCCTCAAATAACAAGATATGTTCAATAATTTATTTATGAAACTAACAAACAAAATTAGTAAATACTACTTATTTTACGAAACTTGGCTGGGCATCGAGAATAGACTTCTAAAATACTTGGCTGGGCATCGAGGACGGACTTCTAAAATGCTTGGCTAGGCATCGGGGGTGTACGTTTTTATTTGTACTTCAAATCCCTTAGGATTTTAACTGTTCCTTTATATCCCTTGGGTCTAACATAGTTTCTAACATGTGGACTAAAGTGACCACTTTAGTCTCGAAATTGCAAAAATTATTTCATTGATAACGTATTATGACGTAGGGAAGAAAACTACGACTTTGCTTCCTACAATGAGGCCAGGAAATTTATACTTTGGATAGAGGTAGGCGGAAAAATCAGTTTTTACACAATATTTATTATACGTTATAGTCTTTTTTAGCATAATCCTAGTAGCTTTCAAAATTTACCAAAGAAAACAGAAGAAGACTAATGAGAATAATGGGAAGAAACAAGGAAAAAAAAATTTCCAGTCATCTGAAACTCTGGAGAAACTCCATAGTTTTCTCTTTGGCCGGAGTAGCTAAGAAACGACAATGGTTGACCCTTGTAAAATATTTGCTTATGTTGTATTTTCAATTAAAACTATATAAAAGAATAATCGTGTAATAATGAGAAAGATTGTTTGTAAATTTCATGTAATAACGTCTTCAACAGTAATTTTTCGTTTTTCTAAACAGTATTCGGAGTGACAAAATATCATTCGTGGTAGCTGAGGGACTGTCTAGGGGCGGCAAAAACATAGATACGGCCCTGTCATCAAATGCCACTTATCTGATTGTAATTAAAAACAGAGATCAGCTTATTTGTTTTAAAATATTTTAGAATCATTTTGATATTATTTTAAAGTTGGAATATATATTTTATTTTTGTCAATATATTTATTGTTAATATTGTTAATTTGCGTATATTAAATGCAATCCACTGGCCCAAATCATCGACATAGTTATTACACATCAAAATTTAAAACATTTATTGTGCAGCTTCATGTTTAGCTTAAAATATCTCAAGAAATATTAATTATCGTTATGAGGAAAGAGTACCTTATTTATGTAGAAAGTATAGGTCAATCGAAAAATGTTACTAAAATTTCTATTCCGCCAGTGGCGTAGAATGTGGGAACGATTAACCAGTCACTTGCCCCTTTCGTACGCCATTGGTAGCCAGAAATGTTTGTTTAACATAATTTAAGAGGGTGTACAGTGTCTGCACTTCCTACCAAATATGAAATGGATACGTAGAATAGGTTTAAAAAACTGAGCAGCTACATTTTATTTAGGCGTTTACGGTTAAATCTCCATAATTTGAAGTCCGGATTATTTTCAATTAATATGGAAAAAGTTCCAAAGATGTCCAATCTATAAATGAATCTCATCATTTTTTTAAAAAGCCAAGTAAAGGCAACTTTGAATAAATTATATAAAAGTAATGCATGCATGATTTAAAGGTATAACAATCTCAAAACTGCTGAGTGAGGAGTCGATGAGATTTATATTTGGAAATAAGTCTCTCATTAAAAAATGTTGCGATCATTATCAATAAACTTATAGCAAGTTTGAAATTTCAATCTGCAAAACTTTTAACGAATGTTTCAGGAACATTTCTCATTAACAAAATAATCAGTTTCTTTTCCTTTGATAAGAATGATCAAATTTCTCACGACATGAGCTACAGATAAGTTACATCATGAATTTTTATCACAAGAGAGATCACATCTATAGTTTGACAGCATTTTGTCTTCAATGATAAAGTCGTTTGAACGTGGCTGAATAATAACGTCTCTAATCGGTGAATAGGTAGGTCAAAATATTAGCTAGACACTTTGATGTTACGACTTTGAATACAGGGAAGCTCAAATTCAATTAAATAGACATTTCCAACCCCAATGCTACATGTTCAGGGTTTTCCACTCTGCGAAAATAAGGTTTGCGGATGTTATGAATGAATATGTATTTTTTTATGGGCTGAGATAGGAAACCCATGTTCGAATGGGTCCTTTTGAGGACCCAAGCACTGTTGGACACATCCCTAAGAGGATGCCCACCAACCAAACCCACCTCCACCCGCCGTTACCCGCGCTTCAGAATCACTACCCTAGCATAATTTGCGACGGGCGGCAGTCCCTCATCACATACTCTCAGATCGATCGATCATCTTCTCTCTTCTATCACTCTCACCTCGCACGCCTCCCCCTTATCATGCTCGCCACTACACCAATTACCTCCATCTATTCCCCTTCCCCCTCAGCATCATCTCCACCATGTTTCCACTATACACCGCCTCCCCTAGTTTCTTCTCCAACTTTTCCAACACCTCCTCTTCTAGCATCTAAACACATGCTCCACATCATTCTTCAATTCACACCTCTCGCACACTCCAGAAGCTCTTTTCCTAATCTTGTGAAGGTACCCTACTCTCGACGCATGTCCAGTAAGCACCTGTGTGAAGAAGTAGTTCACCTCCCCGAAATCCCGACTCATCCAATCTCTTCTACTTCCAATCGCTCCTTTTAGCGCGCTCTCATACTCCTCCCATCTTCTTCGATTTCCTCCTGTACTTACTCTCTGCTCGCACCCCTCCAGCATTTATTCCTGGCTCTAGCCATCACGTCTAATGGGTAGGACCTTGACAGTACCGCAGCTGCCAGTCCACCCACTATCCAGTAGCCCTGCACCACCCTCGGGAGTATCCTTCTCTTTATCCGCATTCACCTCCTCCTTTTACCCCACATTTCCGCACCGTACTTCATACTCTTGCCCTAAGCACCCGCCTTCGCTTTTTCTTACACTCTCTCCTCAGTCCCTCTATCTTTCCTCATTCCCCCAGTAATTAGCCCTCCGCTCACGCATATTACCCCTCTTTACCCTCTCTTTTACAGCTCTGTATCACCCCGTACAATGTATCTACCTCATTTCCAAGTCCCCTTTCTATTCCCTCTCTTCCAAAAATTCCTTTCTCCCTTTCCTTATATCCGTCTCCACATATCTATGTATAATCAAGCTTTCCTCCTTCTCCAGCACCTTCCAACTACTCACTCTTTCTCCCAGCTGTTCATCACATGCTGTTACATCAATGTATGACGAACCTCCGTCACCTCTCACGAAGGTGGGTGAGTCCATAGTTCATCACCGCTAACCCGTTGGATGCCAATACTTCCTTCAGGATCTCTTCTTTCCTGTTTATTTTCTTCTCCCCTCCATGAAGTATTCTTAGCGTTGAAATCCGTCATCATTCTCCTTATGATCCTCCTTTTTCCTTTTGACACCCTCAGGTCTGGCATTTGTGCTTATATCATACATACTGTACACTACCCTGTCTTCCATTCGTACTACCGCCCGTCCATTTCCCTTCTTCACTCCATCCGCCCGAAGCCTCTTATTCCTGCCTCTCATGTATCGTCCATAATCTATCCTTGCTTTTCCACATATCTAGCATTTACTTCCGATCCACACACCACATCCACTTCCCTCCTAAAAATCACTTCATATTATACATCGTGCGTTATCCTGCATTTCTCCAAATTTATCTGTATCACCCTCCATCCCCTACATTCCTTCTTCCCGCGCACTGATCATTCCTTCCTCCTGTTTGGCCAAAATCGGCCCCTCTGAAAGGTCTAGATGGTCTCTCCCATTTTTTTCCTCCTCTTGAATGAATGTGAATTCGAAATTTTGTTTGGCACAGATTTGTTATCAGTAATTTAACGTTTCTTCATTGGCCATCACCGGTAGCTTACACACTAAAATCTTCTATGATTTGTGGAATACAGTTAATACCATTCATTCATATTGTTACACAAGGGGTTTTTAGATGAACAGAAAAAAGTTAGGATGTGATTTTCCGATTGCAATTTGATCATCGTTAGCTTATTTTCTAGAATGAAACTAATAGTGCGGAAGTTCTAAAAGTATGTGGTCGTCATTATCTTGAAGAATAATCTAAATTGTAATAACTTTTTCTATAACCATCATTTTTAGATGAAACCGAATACAACACATTAGCTTGGTGTTTATTATTTATATATTATTTAAGACAAAGCAGCGACAGGATACACTGCGGTATTATAATCACTTAGAAATGAATATAAAAAATGTAGCTAGACATCAGTCTATTAAACTTTTATTATAAAACAAGTGGGTCATATGACCCTTTTTGGCAGGCTTGTATTATCAATCACTCCTCTAAATAATATACATCATCATAGTTTAGAAAATTCGCGAACAATGTTTATCTCTATGTTATTTTCTACATAAATAGTAATGTTACCAAATTGTAGTTATAACCACAGATAACGTTTGTAGAAACTCATTAACATTATGGTCGAACCCTCGAAAAAGTAATTCCTGATTCACATTATTTGTAGAATTCTTATTATGATAAGTCCATATAAGATGTTATTTTACAGCAATTATTTATGAAACATGAACTGCTAACACTTCTAAATCTTAAAACAGCGATATCTTGCTTGCGTAAATTTGTGTACAGAGATTGGACCGATAATTTTAGAACTCATGTTTATGGATTTCGAAAGAAAACTGGAAACAGTTCACGTGTTATAAACTGATGTAAGAATAGTAGAAAAATTTCAACGTAATTATTAAAATGATTTGAACAAATATACAAAACGACCATTTGTATATATTTATACCATTTATGAGTAAGATTTCTTCTCTGTTATTAAAAATGGCACATTGACTTCATATGTACCTACTTTTAGATACTGATAATAAAAAGTTTTGGGACAAGTGAACTTTATGTTTATACCACTATACACTGTGTTCATTTGAAAATCATTCCATCAATATTTTAGATACGCATTGAAATGAACAAAAAAGCCAAGGAGTTAAAGGTATAGAAGACCATAAACCAACCGCAAATAATTACGCAACTATCAAAATTTAATAAACACGAAATCTCAGCAGCCGTTATACAAAACCACTTCATTGACATAATAAACAAATTCTATGCAGATGCTTTGAAAACAGCCGAATGAGTAGGAGCAGCAATCTTCTCCAAAACTCACAACGCCAAATTCAACCTACACAACAACTTCAGCATCTTCAACGCAGAACTCTACGCAATCCTAGAAGCCCTGAAGCACATTAATAAATGCGACCAAAACAAATTTACAATGATAACGGATTCAATGAGTGCCCTGTGTGATATCCAACGCATGTACCCCAATAACCTTATCCACAAAGAAATTAACAGTGAACTCCAGAACGCCGCATAAACAGGAAAAGAGGCAGTATTTATCTGGGCAACGTTTTGCCTCAGCGGAGAAGAAAATAGACATAATTGCCGGATTTGGTCTAGACGTAATCCGCGTTGGATGAGGGAGAGACACACGCAGTGGCCGCAGAAAATAAATGTCTGGGCGGGGCTTATTAATAATCACATAATCAGACTTTTTATGTGGAAGGTAATTTAAATGGTGACAGATATCTGGACTTGTGAAGAAATAATATTGTGCCAACTATAGCAGCCATATTTTCCAATCCTAACAATCCAATGTTACCTTCTAATGACATATGGTATCAACAAGATGGTGCTTCCGCCATTACACCCGAGCTGTAAATACCCATGTTTCCATAGAGATGGATAGGACATCGAGGAGCAATAGAATTGTCGCCCCTGTCACCAGACTTGACCCCATTCGAGTTTTTTTGTGGGGATACCTGAAAAGTAAAATGTACAGAAACAGACCAGTTGATTTACAAACTCTATAAGGTCTTATGTTGAGAGAGATAAATCTGATACCACAAACATATTTACGTGATTCAATTGGACAATTTTTCTAAAAGACCTGGATACTGTCAAATCGTGAATGGTTTGCACTTTGAACATTTACTTTAGAATTTGTTCACTTATTTTTCATCATTTCTTTGATTGTTGATTATTATTAATAGGATTCAAGATGTAATAATAAACTGAACACTTTGAGGCTTACTGGTTACGGTTTTCATTACCACTCCGCGTATTTTAAATATCCGTGGCAACCCTGCAACACATGTGAAAAGATTTTTATTAAAATATTTGTGTTATTATTAGTTTAATCAATACATGTAACCCATAGAATTTGGGCATAAGGTACTTTATAACAAAGTGAATCCAGAGGTCGAAAGGATTCATAAAATGATATATTATACAGGATGTTCCATTTAAAAATTCAATCTCAGCAGTCACTACGCTTTTCATGATCACCCTGTAAGTTTTGTAGTATCACGAAAGTATGCTCCTGTGACAACCTTGCAACACGTGTTAAAATATTTTTTTTATCTTCTTCCGTTTGTGAGATATTCAGATGTTTCCATACTTTAAACTAACCCTGTATACGTTTGTTCTATTATTAAGAATCTAAAAACTAACTCAAATAATCTTTTTTCTCGAATCAATACATACAAAGTTACATGAAAATAGTGGTATACTTGAATTTTAATAGAGTTAATAATTGGTATTAGTTACGAGCTTCTACTTTGGGAACATTTTATTCATTTATTTAATTTTTTCTGAAGATACTAATTATCTGTTGACGGTAGAGGTTCATCAGCATCGAGACCACATTCTCTGACATTCCATTTTCTCGCCAATTAATTGTTTCACCACATAGTCGATAAATGCAGAGGTTGACCTTGTGACCTTAGCTTAACTGAACAGAAGAGTAGAATCTGATACTGCAGGACGTCCACGAGGCTATTATACGGAAATTGCTTCGGGGTGTGCTCTTATATACATTTCAGGGCTTGTAAACTGTTTTCACACGCGCATTTCATTTCTTCAGTAGTTTTCGATCAGAGGTTTAGCCTGTTTATATTAGCCAACCAATATTTATATTACGCTAAATGAAACTGTTGAATCATTTGAAATTTGAGAAAATTATACTATCTTCCTTTTATAATCAATTCACTCAATGTACTGAGTAGTTAATTATACGGATAAATGGAGGAAACGAGTAAACAATCTTGTTTTCATTTCCCCATATTTTAAAAATCAATTTGAGATTATCTCTCAAATATTTTCTTTCAGATTAAGTGGGCTATTATTGAATTGCTACTTCCATAATTATGGACGTGTTGGGATATTATATATTTTGGATGTGTGCTTATTTTAGTTTTTAATATTTGTTGGGAATTTCATAGATATTTGGAATAAAATTTCACATTATTTGTATTCTGATTTGGGATTTGGAACTTTTCTGAAACCGGTGTGTGATTTATTGTAGAACTGGCAAAAAGATTGAATAAAAACACGATTTAGTCTTGGCAGCAATTTTCTTATATGCATATTTTCAAAGATAATTGAAACCAACATGCAAATGAGGAAATTGAAATGACCGTTTGAAGGATTTAAATCTGAAAATTATAGCAAGAATCAATTAAAAGAATTTTATAAATTCACTGGGCACTTTTAGGGCCCTGAAAATAGAATCAGTCTCTTCATACTATACATTGAAAAAATTTGGACATATTCGTGTTAATTTATGCATTTTAATAATGTAAATTTAATTACATTCTCTACACAGATAATTATTTTTCAAAATGTAGAAATTTCTTATATTGTACACGTCTATTGTATTAATTTTCATGGCGTCACAACTCTACTCGTTCTCTACTTACAAACAAATGACTTGGTAATATTTTCCCATTGTCAGGAATGTAATTGATTTTTGCATGGACATGCGGGGAGAAGGGTTGGTAACGAATGTTGAATGGCGAGTTGGGAGTTTTATTGCTTCAATTATGTGTCGTGAGTGGTGAAACAATTGCCAGACATTGGCGTGGGATGCCAATACCGATACAAACTTCTTTACTTCGATTAGGTTTTTGTAAAGAAGGACCAGTCGTAATTTTAAGTACGTTTACTAAAAAATATTTATGTGGAACAATATTAAGAACGTGCAAAAAATCTTACAAAAAACAGATATTAAGTTAGATAACAACAAATGATGCGGCGAGTTGATAGTTACGTAATTAGTTATAGTTGTTATTATATGCTCCACTGCAAGATCATCTGCGTACGCGATTGTACTCACTCCCTCTAGTGCCAGATCATTCAACTCGTTATCATAGAGCACGTTCCACAGGGTAGGTCCTAGAACAGAAGCCTGTGGGACTCCAGCTTGGACTTCTAGTATTACATCTTTTTCTATCTGTAGGGATCTATCCTCCTACTATTTCCAGCGGATATCTAGCCACCTCTCTTGCTTCCAATTTCTGTAGGATTTTATCTCAGGATGCCGTGTTGAATGCATTTCTCAGGTCCAGTGTGATAAGAGCCGCCCATTTGTCATCTGGTCTATCCTTTACTGCATTTATTACCCTCTCTATAGCCTGTATAGTTGATTTCACTTTTTTGAATCCGTATAGTCGCTCTGAGAGACCACCGGTAACTTCCGACTCTTCATCCAATCTTTCTCTCAACAAACCTTCGTACACATCACTAATGGCGTTCAATAGGCAGATTGGTATAAACTTCATGTCTTCTATATTTTCTTTGGGGATTAGAACTAGTGTGGCTGGCTCTTTTCCATTCCCTCGGAAAACACTTTTGTCTGAGAATTGCATTTAGTGGGTTTAGTATTGCAGCTGGCGAGATCTGTTTCACTATCTTGATGGCTTCCGTGGGGATACCGTCTCGTCTATGCCTGGTGCTTTCCCTGGTTTCATATATTTCAAGATTATTACCAGTTCTTCCTCTTTGAACAGAACTACAGCTACTTCGGTTTTAGCTCCTCTCCAGGTCTTGGTCTTTCTCGTAAATAAGTCATTGGCAACTTTTACCTTCTGCTCCGCTACTAGTGGGAAGGAGGCATACCCTACCATTTGGATATTATTCAGGGCGCCTTAAAGATGAACCTTGTTTATATTCAGCTCACTAAAGCCAGTACAACGAGTGCTATGGTACTTGAAGTACCACATTTTTGTTATTTTTGGAGAATTTTCAGTTGGTTACCACGATACAGCCTCCATAGTGTATAAAATTGACTTTTATGATTGAATATTATTAAGGACGTCTTAGAGATGAAGCTTATTGATTCTTAGCTCACCAGAGCTAGTGCCAGGTGCTATGGTACCTGAAGTGCCACATTTTTGGTCCTTTTTGGAGAAATTTCGGATTGTTAGTACGATACAGCCTCCGGAGTATAAACAAATGACCAATTTTATAACTGGATATTGTTCATGGTGTCTCACAGATGTATCCTATTGATTTTCAGCTGACTAGAGCGAGTACAGAGGGTCCTATAAATCCAGATATACTACATTTTTGGTTACTTTTGGGGAAGTTTTGGTTTGTTAGCACGATACATCCCCCGACGTGTGTAATAGTAACCAATTTTTATTGTTCAGGGCATCTCTCAGATGCGGAAACGTAAGTTTTAATGTTTGAAACCGTTTATTTTAATAGCTCTTTGATAACCTTTTCACCAGATATCTTCCTCCGGTTCTTTACATAACTCGTCCCTGTGCTTCCTCTTTGACTTATTTATCAAGAGCTGCATCTCTTTCTTGAATTTTCGTGCTACTTGGCGTGTTTCCTTTGCATCCTCTAAGTTTATTGGTGATCTATTGCTGGTGGCCTGTTTCTCAGACTGAGGCATTCTTACATTTTTTCTTTGATTTCCCCATTCCACCAAAAAAGAGTACGTGTGATTTCCGTTGTGCTTAGGCTTCCTCTGTATGCATCCGCCATTGCTCTTCCTAAATCTCTTGTTGCTTTCCCTTCTGATGTGATTCTCCATTTCAAGAGCTCCTTGAATAGGTCCCAGTCGCATGTCGCTCTACTTCTGTTTTCATTCTGAGTTTTCCGTCCTATTGATATAGAAAAGTATATATACTGGTGTTCAGTGACCGTTTCTTCTTCCAATACTTCCCAGTTTCTTATGTCTCTATGCGGGTTGCGAGTCAAGCATGTAATATCTATGAAGGACTCTGACTGTGCTCTCACAAATGTAGGCTTCTTACCATTATTTGAGATATGTAGGTCTAGTGTTGACGTTCATTCGTCCCAGTATTCCCCTTTCTTGTCTCTGACAGTAGAGTCCCAGGTATGGGATTTAGCGTTTATGTGTCTCATGATTACATTTTCTCCCGTTTTTCTTCTTATGTCGTCCATTATGTTATCCCATTTTTCAAATCTTACCGTTGGTGTGTTTCGAGAAACGTAACAGTAGCATATAGAACAGGTCTTTAGTTTAATTCTTATGTATTCTTCCTCAATGTATACTTCTTTAACTTCTGATCTTTTATTTAAAAACATAACATCTACATCTGTCCTTTTGTCTTCAACCCATTGCGTGTTTTTCATTAGTTTTTTGTTGGGTTCTCCTACTACTGATATATCTATATTCCTTTTGATGGCTGTTGCGTATGCGAGATTGTGTGCTACATTTTAATCGACATTTTGGGTTATAATGTATCCTCCTGTTGCTACAACTGCGTCAGTTGTCTATTTTACAAACAGTACATGGTGGTGGGTTTGGACAGTCTTTCACAATATGCCCCAGTTGTGTACACTGGCAGTTTGCGCATCTATCCTCTCCGCTGCAGTTTTCTCTCTGGTGTCAGAATAGGTGGCATTTGAATCATTAATGTATATTACTTTTTTTTCTAGCTCTAAAGTGTATCCACCCAATCTTAATTTCACCACTGTTTATCACCTTCTTGGCTATTTCTTTCTTCATAGCCACAGCAGCAGTTTGATTTCAGATTTGGGTTGGCTTTGTCGAGATAATCCTGAAGTACTTATCTAAGACCTTTTCTGCTTTTTATATTCCTCTGAATAATTCATCTTCCTCTATGCTAGCGTCGATATCACTGATTTGAACTACCATATCATTATTTGGAACAAATACAACAGTTTCTTCTCCCACCTCCTGTATAGTTTGTTTAAGGGACATTGCCTTTCCTCTCCCTCTCCTGACTTCCAGCATAAGGTCCCCTCATTTGGTTTTCCTGATGGATGTTACCTCTATCGTAGCTTTTCCCTTCTGATGCTTTTATGATTACTTTCTCTTTATCATAGCGTGTCTTCCTGTTAGTCTCATTCCTTTCAGAGGTATTTCTCTGAGCCTTCTTCCCCTCTTCTGTGCACAGGTTTGCCTCCTTAGAGGCCTCCTTAGAGCAAATACCGTGCATTTTCTAAGGTACTCTAAGTTTTTTTTACCTAGAGTGCCTATCTTCAAACCTCTTCTGTTCTTCTTCACTATCTCTTCTTTCAGCTGGGTGCTTAGTTTGTGAATCATTTCCGCATCATCCACGTCGTTCTCATCCATTTTTATCCGTAGGATATATACTGACTTTGTATAGTTTCTTTGTCCTTGGCCCCTGCTGCTACTGATTCCGATTTTCAGATTCGCAAAGTCCATAACCCCTTCCACCAGACCTTCTTCTGCCATAGGAGCTATCGCTGGGAATGCCGTTACGAGCTTTGTTCATAGTCGCGTCGATGTCTCGTACCACTTGGGTCTATGAATACCACTAGATCTTCCTCTAGGCCCTCTTCGAGTAACTTTTTCTGATGTACACGTGCACTACTTTATATATATATATATATATATATATATATATATATATATATATATATCTTCTGGCCACACTTCATCAAGAATTTTCGCTAGGCTTTGGAATTTTTCTCATTATTAATGATTCTCTATATTTCCGTATTCTTTTCACTGGTAACCTTTTCTTATTCCTCTTGAATTTCCCATACATTTCTTTGACGTCTCTTTTGTCTGCTTTTTTCTTTATTAATTTCTTTTCTCCATTTATTTTAATCTTCCTTCTGAACTTTTTCAGCATAATATGTCAACTTAGCACTTATCTCTGTTAGTTCTTTCTTTGGTTTATAAGTACCTTCTACTAATTTTTCTATTTGTCTAACTTGTTGCAGCTTTGCGTTCAGTGATCTAGTTAGATTTTGTTCGTTCATCTCCCTACCGTGTTCGGGTGTGTCAGGAGTAATTTCTTCCCTTTTGCGCTTTTGATTCTTCAAAGTAGTAACCTTTAGGTTCCCCGGTATCTCTTTTGAGTTTGTCATGTGGGCTTTGGCTTCTGCCGAGGAGTTACCTTTATGATGCTGGGTTAGGCTTTGCTCTCGTCATTGACGGACTCTACGTTTTCTAATTTTTTTCCGACGTGACCTGTGACTGTGGCGCGGGATAGAGGAATCAACCTTAATCCGCTATGATGAGCTGAAGAGAAACTTGGAATATAGTACATACCTTCATGAAAAGAGTGATACATCCGAAATAGCTAGAAGAAAGAAAAAAAGCAAACCGAGCATAATGTGATCAATGCACTTCACTCCTGAAGATATCCGACCAACGGTTCCAGGGTAGAGAGCAGATCGAAAAAGGTTGTTTTTAATCAGTCGGAGTCTGACACTACCGCTAGAGACCAAGTGACCGGTGCACTATGCAGGTTTTTTCCACAACAAAAAAAATATATTAGATAAATATGTATTTTTCTCCGTTATTATGGAACTAAAACACTGTTGTATTTCGCGTCATAACACGATATATAGATTGACCGGAGAGAATAAACCGACTGACCCGTTCGAAGATACTTGTTACACACTGAAGTGCGACCGTTTAGTTCAAGAGATTTTTCACCATTGCTTTCTCGGATGAGAGATTTCTCACTACTGTCTTGTTTGCTCAAGAATTCGTCTTCTTATTACAAGGCAAAAAGACAGTTAGATGTTCATTTTGTGACAGTGATTTATTGAGAGACCATTTGTAAATACAGATCCGGATGTCGTAAATGTACATCTCGACGCCAGGTAAATTGCCCATTGACAATAGGGGATGCTTCTTTACTCATGATTGAATGTTCTATTTATTGTCTCAAAGCCATTAATATATTTTAGTTTTGGTGGGAGGTAAATTATGTGGAACAGCATCAATAATTTGAGTTATTTTGTTTCATTATTTCAAATGTTTTTAGGAAGTTCCATAATTCTTTCTTATGAAAGGATTTTCAGAAGTAGGTCAATTTTTAAGTGCCAGGCACCTTTAGAGAGGATTTCTGTTTTGGTGCCCTACATTTATTAGAGAATTCACAGATTGAGGGAGAAAGTTTTTGTTAATTTGTTTTCTTGACATACACTGCTCGCCAAATATGTAATTGACTTCTCTATTAATCGCAAATTGTTTGTTTATTTCCTTAGCAACGAGCTAAATAACGCTTGTTTTGTGACAATTTTTCGATATTTTTAGTGGAAATATTTAAAAATGACTTCACCAGAGAGAGAAATATCACGTCTCATTGGCAACTGGCTCCAAAAGAAGAAAGTTATAATCAATGTAAATGATGATATTCTTATCGTTTTTTTGTCAGAAAGCTTCAAATTTATGGAGTCAATTTTCAATGTTAAAAAGTTATCTGGTAGTGAAAGAACGTGAATGTCAATAATTTTCCACATCTATTGCATTTCGCAAACGAAAAAGTGTTAGTTACACACCGAAAAAGTATTAACTGCTGAACAAGTCGCCATATTCATACTTGAAGTACCAGACGAGACGTGGTTATTAGGTAAAATAATTTCAATATATGGCATATTCGGTGCCTGCCGAAGAGATTATTTGATTCGTCTAACTTTGAAGGACGTGGAATATCAGGGCCTGCTTTTGATAGTATTCCTCAGAGATGAAAAAAATCACAAATCAAGAAGTTTCAGAAATACAAAGAAATGATGAACTTTTTATCGTAAATATATCAATCTAAGACCTACGCACATGAATAGTAAAATATTATTTATCACGTATCGTAATGGTAGATGTTTTGCTCAACATGAAGGGTGTTATACAATCAGTGGTACAACAAAGCAGATTGCTGAATATTTGAACCTAGAAAATCCAGAAGATAATACTGGACACTACTTAAGACGATCTTCAGCATTTATGTTAGTCGAGAGTAGAGGATATTTGCTTACTCTAAGAAAACATGGAGGTTGCCAATCCTCGATTGTGCATGAAGGCTACGTCGAAAAGTCGGTAAGCAGAAAGATTGAAGTTGCGTGTTAATTGTTCAGCCATTCAAGAACAGTAAATAACGCCAACATCAGAATACAATACAGTGGGGGAAAATCAAAAACTGATTACTTCTACAAATATAGTAGCCACTTCGAACTTCATCAATTACAGTTTTCGAAAATGAAGTAGCTGCCAAAGGATCAGCTATTCATAACAATACAAATGGTACCATGAATTTTTCAATTAATAAAAATAAAAAAATACATGTTTTTGTTCGTTCATCTTTAAAAATAAATGTTTCTTAACCATCTGTGACTTTCAGATAGATTCAATGAAAAATATCGTTCATTACACGTTCATAAATACTTTTTCCGTGCTTGCACGACTTCTCGGGAACTTGTCACGTACGCACAGTAAGAGCCTAGTTTCTTGACTCCTAATGAAATTTTCTACTACGTATTTAGGACTTCGTGTTGTGCCTAATAAGTCGGACTAGGATCTCATCCAATATCGACTAAGAAACATTCTGTCATCAGTCTCGGTTTCCTCGACGGTACCACCCCATTAGTTATTAGGAAATAGCTGTTGCTCTTCCATCTATATGTCTAGGTCACGGCCTCGTTGCACCCACTTGTCGGAGTCACTTATTCTTTCTTAACTTCATTCAATTTTTTGCACGTTTTCATTGTAATTGACGAAGTTCTTAGAGAACCTCAGTTGCTTCCTCCAGGCCTCATCCGATGATAGCATAGCTTCTACTAGGAACTCTCGCCGATTCCTTATGCCTTAATTGGTGCAAATATGTTCGAAATGTTCCATGTCAGTGCCAGATAGTAGTTGATATGATCATGATCTCGGTTTAAGCAAATATCCACCTATCTTTTTTGATGAATCTTCCTATCGTCGTTTTCTATTCCGCCATTCTACCATTCTCAGTTCTTCAGATCCTCCTGCGGCCTCCAGGCTAAGGAATATTCTTTGTAAGGGGAACTTTGATTGACTGAGGACCGTCAGGAACAGAGAATGGGAGGAGACTGCAGAACAAATAGAAACTCTATAGATTTTGCAGTGTCCCGAATGTGAAGCAAAGTAGTGGACACTCGACCTCAACATAATTGAGGTCATCAGAAGAATGACCAGAATGTGGTTCAGAAGCAGGAAAATTTCCAGCGAAAGGAGTATTAGGTAGAAGATTGCGTTTTTCTGGTTTATTGAAGAAATAAGAGAAGTTATTAACACCGATTCTGGCTTCAGATGGAGTTATTCCATGTGCAAAGTAAGAGCCATCTCCGTACCAAAGGCAAGCAAATGAGAGGTGGACCTTCTAAAATAAATTTGATCTATTTTTTATAGAAGACAATGAAAAAGATCTTAGAACTCTACATAAGATGCACGGTTGATGCCATTCACAATTTTGTTTAAAAGGTAGAAAATGCGTTAAAAATAAAAAAAAAGTAGCTCTAGCTGCATTCATCGACATTGAAGTTTTGGTTCAATCAGGTCTGCGGAGACCAATAGAGGGATAGGTTCGTATTTGGAAAATTGCATCCCATCATTGTTAGGTTCGGTAGGGTAACAACAGAGTCATTATTATGACAACACGTGGCTGTTCTCAAAGAGGTGCTTATTAGGACAGGGGCTTAGTTCTAAAGAGGCTCCAAATGAGATTATATCCGTTCGTGGTGTATCAGAAGTTATTTGGGGGGTGAATCACAGGGGTGAATTATAGAGCGCACACCCCTAGAGGGACATTTGCACAAAATAGGCAAAAAGAAAGATGCAGTTTGTAGGATCTACCTAGAGGAGGAGTAATAATCAGAACACATTCTATGCTAAAGCGCAGCGGTAGAGAGGATGATACATTGCCACTTCAGCCTAAGAAGGGGGATATTGAGTCCCCAACAGCTTAGGAAAATAAGTTCTAGGAGGATGTGTGAGTTCATGAAATAGGGGGACTATGATCCTCAAGAAGTGCTTGGTTTATTGATTTCAGCTTCGCCAAATAACAATGATTTAACTAAAATCTTGAATTGGACATAATATGCAACTAAAATTTCCCATTTTCATAACATTTTCAATTTAGTAATATCAAGTAGTTCGACGACATATAGTGATATGTTTCCAAGTCCTCGTTATCACGAGTTATTCTTTTCTCACAAAAATTGCCATTTAGGTGAGCTGTAAATAACGCAAAAAATAAACGGCATGAAGGATTGAAGTGCACATCAAAAAATAAGAACCTTTCCAGATATCCATATTTCTCCACATATGAAGCATGATTCTAGTTCTGGAATTATAATAATCTTTATGCAATTGCCATTTAATCCACCCTATGATTTATATATTCAAACAGTCACATAATTGATGGAACTCAATCGAGTATCGAAATTCTTTCTATCGCGAACTTTGCACATTCTCCTTTATATGTATTGAGTTCTAGCATAAACTGTCATTTAGTTTATTTACATTACTCTATTATTCAATTCATGTTAAGAGTGTTCTGCAATTTTGTCAATGGATAAGAAAGAGCGCTCAATGTGATATTAGGCTTACGATGAATCAATTACATCAAATTACTTGCACATGAGTGGTATAGTTCATTCAAAATTTCACTTTGAGAGAGATAGCCGCTGAAATGTATATGTCTCACAAATTAACTCTTGACACTTGGATTATTTCTAAAGATAAGTGTGTATATCGGAAGAGAGCTTACTTTGATGAATAATACATATTTTGTTTTGCATACAGCAATTACCGGTAATTTTTCGACATTTTTAGAAATTGTTAGAATATAATATTTTGTTATCAATAATTTGTTAAGTGATATTAATTGTAGGGCGATATGAACAGCTTCAAAATATATATTAGCATCTGAAAGGGACAAATTTTCAAAACATTGGTAATTCACCCTTTACGTTATGTAACATTAAATATACGGAATATGATTTGTGAGATACAGTGTAAGCGCAAATTCATAAAATTTGATGATTGCTATACATTAGCATAAAACTTTTGAAATAAGTGAGCTTCAAATATGCAAAACATTCGAAAGTCAGTTCTGATTTTCCGGAGTTTGTTTGTGACGGTTCCATTAATAATTATGCAAAATAAAAGATTGATTTTAAGTGCTACGAAATATGAAAGGTTTTTAACAGTTGCCAGCTGTGTTCTTTTCCCTTTCTTGAGGATTATATATGTTATGACACAGCTGGCAGCCGTAGTTATAAATGCTACAAGTTCTTGTTTTGTATGAAACACTGCCGTATGAACTGAACAAAAATGTAAATTTAAAAATTTGAACATTATTCCAACCGCAGTTAAACAACGAGTTTGTCTTCAAAAAGTAGTAGAAATCCAACAGTTAGTCAAAAGAGCTTAATTTTCCGTTACGGAAGCAATCCACTTTTAGACGTTCTCTGAATTTTCAAAAAAAAACCGTTTCAACATATTGAAACATAGGCAACTGATCTAACAGTGTAACCGTCTTGATATTTAGAATATCAGCTTCACTCGATTGTTAAGTTTATAACGAAATATTGGAGTAATAATCAGGACCCGCTGTAAATTATAAGTAAAATTTGGAATAATGTTATTTCTTTTTCTAAACATTATACAATTTTCTATTGCAAGCGTCACACATGAGTATTCAACGTCGTTGTAAAAATTAGATTTACGGTAGCCACAATAAAATAAATCATAGCTTAATACTTAATAGCATTCGTAGTAACGAAGTGCGCAATATATTTCAAACCGCGACATTGTAATTTGCAATTTCGGGTGATGTTTTATTCCGGAAATTTAAAAAAATTCCGAATTAAAATATAGAATAGAGAAACAATGAAAATATAACTAATATATTATGCATGTGTGTCAGCTTTTTTACATACCATTTTCATTTAACAAAGTGAATAATATAAGAATTAACAGAATATTAAATTAGGGGAAATCCGGCTGTGATAGCATAACTTTTTTAGCAGCCCATAATTTGAAAACGGTTGAAGATAAAATGTTGAACAAAAAACAGTTATAGAGCCTTACATCCTTTATATGTAATGTAAATGAATCCCTTACTGAAATTTACTGTTTCGACTCTTTATCTGTGGAATCTAATATTAGTTTTTGAATGAAACTAACTGTTCCTAAATAATTCCACAATACTGTTTTAAATTAAACTTACTGTTTCAAGTCAATTCCACAATATATTAAAAAGATTTTAAAAATTCTAAGATAATTGACAATTGCTTCGATATTAAATATCATCGTCAGAATGACAGAAGATACATTTCATTTGAAGCCTATCTGATGTTTAATAATTATTTTGGCTAGACCAAGAAGTGACCTACCTAGTGATATATTTTAATAGAAAAAAGAAGAAAATGTGATGTTACAAATATTAAAGCTTAGATATTATTAGCCCTATGGAGATATCCTGGATATCTTTTTTCCAATTAAGATCAGTATAACTGTGCAATGATATAGAAAACATGGAAAACTATAGCTGCTGATATTTACAATTATCATTTAAGAAGACAATTTAAAAGTGGAGATCTCCCTAGATTTATCGGTTCATTGACAATTGTGGGTTTCTTAAGTGTCTTCTAATTTCTAACTCTTCAAGGAAATCCAGTTCTTGTTTCTTATCACAAATATGTAGTACTTCTAGTTCTGTGTTGGGTGTCAATGAATGATTGGTTTCAAGTAGATGTTTTGCGTAGTGGAACTTATCTGGTTGTTTTAATCTATATGCTCGTAAAGGTTCACTCTATCTGATCTCAATATTTCTAAGGGTTTGACCCAAATAGACAGCATTACACTCTGGACATTTAAGTTTATATATTCCAGACTTCTTTATGTGGATATTTTTGTTTTTACATTCAACAATTTTATAGTAACATTTCTTTCTGTTTTAAAAGAAATTGTTGTATTTGTAGCTGAAGATATTACCTTTGAAACATTATTAGAAATATTACCTGCATATGTGATGGTTTTATAATTTTTATTTCGTTATTTTGTTCAGAAAAATTTAGTTTTAATGCCACTTTTTCCTTTTTTTTATTAATTAATTTATTTATCATATGTGATGGATAACCGCTGGATATTGCTATTTGTTTAATGGTATTGATTTCTCTAATAAAATTACATATTTGTTCATAGCAACTGAAAAAGCTCTATGTATCATTGAATTATATGCTGCCAATTTATGTGACTTGGGGTAATTGGCGTTATATGGAATAGTTACATAAGTGTATATTGGTTTTCTTTAAATTGAATAATCAAGTACATTCTTAATTCTTTGAATTCTTAAATCAAGAAAATTGATTGAGTTATTTCCTTCAACTTCTAATGTAAATTTAGTTTTTGAGTGTATATTATTAATATGTTTGAAAAATACATGTGATTCACGTTCAAATATATTAATAATATACACGCAAAAATTACAACTATTAAAGCTTAGTAAAATTGTTAAATGTAAAAACAAAAATAGCCCATTAATAGAGTCCGGAATATATATAATTGAAATATCCAGAATGTAATGCTGTCTATTTGGATTAATGCCTTAGAAATTTTTAAATTAGATTCAGTGAACACTTACAAGCATACAGACAAACCAGATAAATCCCACTTCAGAAAACATCTACTTGACACTAAACATTCATTGACACCTAACATGAAACTAGAAGTATTACATATTTATGATAAGAAACAATTCGAGAGGTTGTAACAAATCAAAATAATTGATCCGATGTATATGTTGAACATTTCATTGTTATGCTGGGAATTGTTCTAGTATTCAATTTGAAAGCGGTTATTACCTTTTGTTTTTTTCAGATTTGGTAACGTGAAAGATGTCACTGAACACTTGGCTCGATTTTGTGTGTATAAATAAAAAAGGTTTTACAGTTTTTACGTTTGTTCACAAATGAGAAATGA
This sequence comes from Galeruca laticollis, assembly GCA_963921935.1. Taxonomy (NCBI): domain Eukaryota; kingdom Metazoa; phylum Arthropoda; class Insecta; order Coleoptera; family Chrysomelidae; genus Galeruca; species Galeruca laticollis. The sequence goes on along the minus strand of OY998182.1, from coordinate 96,337,138 downwards.
ACTCTTCGTATACACACAGTACAAATTAAAAAACACTTTCGCTAAAAAACATAAAAATTGAGAATTCTAATGAAAATACCTATTATTTAAAATAAAAGTAATATTCTCATAGGTAATAAATTAAAAAATAAAATTAATACTAGTGTTTTTAAATGAAACTCAAGGTCTCTAGTTAATTCCACAATATAATACAAGTTATTGGAAATTCTAAAAAATTGACAATTGTTTCGATAAATCAATATCATCGTCAGAATGACAGAAGTTACATTTCATTTTATGCCTACCTGATGTTTAGTAGTTATTTTTGGCTAGACCAAGAAGTAACCTAACTTGTGATTGGCTTAATATATGTTTATAGAAAAAAGAAGAAGATGTGATATTACAAATATTGAAGCTTAGATATTATTAGCCCTATGGTGATATCCTGGATATCATTTTTCCAATTAAGATCAGTATAACTGTGTAATGATATAGAAAACCAGGAAAACCATATCTGCTGATCTTTACAATTATCACTTAAAAAGACAGTTTATTAGTGGAGAATTCCCTAGATTCAACTGTTCATTGACAACTTCATATTGTGGATTTCTTAAATGTCTTCTTATTTCCAGTTCTTCAAGGAAATCCAGTTCTTGTTTCTTTTCACAAATATGCAGTACTTCTAGTTCTGTGTTAGGTGTCAATGAATGATTGGTGTCAAGTAGATGTTTTGCGTAGTGGGATTTATCTGGTTGTTTTAATCTGTATGCTCGTAAGTGCTCACTGTATCGTATTTCAAAATTCCTAAGGGTCTGACCCAAATAGACAGCATTACATTCTGGACATTTGAGTTTATATATACCTGACTTCTTTAATAGTGGTATTTTTGTTTTTACATTCAACAATTTTGTACTAACGATACTTTCTGTTTTTAAAGAAATTGTTGTATCCGTTGCTGAAGATATTATCTTTGAAATATTTTTAGAAATATTTCCTGCATATGTGATGGTTTTATAAGTTTTAATTTCATCAGCTTGTTTAGGATATATTAGTTGTAATGCCACTTTTTTCTCTTTTTTACTAATTAGCTTATTTATCATATCTAATGGATAACCGTTAGATGTTGCTATTTGTCTAATTGTATTACTCTCTCTATCAAAATTACATTTGTTCATAGGAACTGAAAAAGCTCTATGTATCATTGAATTATATGCTGCTAGTCTGTGAGACACAGGGTGGTTAGAATTGAATGGAATTGTTACATCAGTTTGTGTTGGTTTTCGGTAAATTGAATAATCAAGTACATTATTAACTCTTTGAATTTTTAAATCAAGAAAATCGATTGAGCTATTCAATTTTCGGGTGTAAATTATTGATGTGGTTGAAAAATACATCTAATTGTCGTTCACTACCCATAAAACAAGCTAATATGTCATCTACATATCTATACCAAAATAAAATATTTTTCGAAATATTACTTTCAAAGATCTTTCTTTCTAAATTGTCCATAAAAATGTTTGCTAAAATAGGTGATATAGGGCTTCTCATTGGTAAACCTTCATTTTGAATATATATCTTATTGGAATTCTCCACTAATAAACTGTCTTCTTAAGTGATAATTGTAAAGATCAGCAGATATAGTTTTCCTGGTTTTCTATATCATTGCACAGTTATACTGATCTTAATTGGAAAAATGATATCCAGGATATCACCATAGGGCTAATAATATCTAAGCTTCAATATTTGTAATATCACATCTTCTTCTTTTTCTATAAACATATATTAAGCCAATCACAAGTTAGGTTACTTCTTAGTCTAGCCAAAAATATAACTACTAAACATCAGGTAGGCATAAAATGAAATGTAACTTCTGTCATTCTGACGATGATATTGATTTATCGAAACAATTGTCAATTTTTTAGAATTTTCAATAACTTGTATTATATTGTGGAATTAACTAGAGACCTTGAGTTTCATTTAAAAACACTAATATATCTTATTGTCAAAAGTGAAATAATTCTGATTAATGCATACATCAAATAAATTAAGTATATCTGATATTATTCCTGGATTAATATTTTTATCTTCTAGTAATTTTCTTATAAGTATTAGACATTCTTTAGGAGGAATTTTAGTAAACATGTTAGTTACATCGAACGATATGAGTTTATAGTTATCTTGTAAGTGGATTGCTTTCAACTTTTTGATTAGTTCTATTGAATTTCTAATTGAGTACTGAGATTCATATCCGTAAGTATTGAGTATATTGTTGAGCTTCTTTGCTAATATATTATTAGGAGCATTAACATAAGAGACTACAGGTCTAATTGGTTTCGTTATTTTATGTAATTTAACTGTTCCATATAATTGTGGACAATGAGGATTCTTATGTATGATAGACCTCTTTTCGTAATCATTTAAAAGATAATTTGAATTATTAACAATATTCCTTACATTATTAGTAAACTTCTTTGTTGGGTCTGCTTTAAGAACCTTTACATCGCTGGATTCTATAAAGTTATATACTTTGGAATTGTAATTTTCAGTCGTCAAAATGACAGTAGCGTTCCCCTTATCAGATTTTGTAACTGTTAGGTTATTATTCTCAATCTTCTTTTTTATTGCGTTTAAAACTGAAATGTCATTTTTTGTTTGACGTTTAACTTTTGAAGGTTGAATATTTTTGATTAAATTGGCAATTTTTAATTTCTCATAAAGAAAATTATTAGAATTAGATTTTAAAGCTATTTCTGACTCTGTAGCTATAATTTGTTTAATATTATTCGTAAATTTAGGTGGTATGCTGTACTTTGAACCTTTATTTGAAAATTCTATTTCACTATTTGTAAAATTAGTGTCTGAAAGGTTTTCAAATCGTGGTGCAAAGTGTGTTGGTATGTAGGTACTTACAGTTTCATGATGTTTTGAGTATTGAATTTTATGTTGTGTGTGTTCAAGATTCTGTAGCTTCTTTTCTTGTTTCTTAAATTTCATATGCTTCATCGTGCTGACATTTTCTCTAATTTTGTCATCCAAACAGTCAAATTCTACTGGATGTAATTGGAATGTGAGTTCTGAATGTACAACTTTTATGTAGTTGTCTAAGGAGTCTCTAACTTTGAACCATTTCTTGCATTCTGATTTCATCCAAACTCGTTGAGCACATTTTATAGCTTTTTGTGCTTGTGGTGTTTTAGTGTGACATTTTATATTCACATAATTTGGTATTACCTTTTTTCTAAGGCATTCTTGGTTAAACCAAATGTTTTGTGATGCTTTGTAACGTTTTTGTAGTAACTTCTGGTACAGTCGGGTCAAATCTTCTCTCGAAGATTTTTTAATGAAATTGACTGTCTCGACCCTTACTTCGTGGAATAATATTAAACAAATTATAGCTACGGAGTCAGAAATAGCTTTAAAATCTAATTCAAATAATTTTCTTTATGAGAAATTAAAAATTGCCAATTTATTCAAAAATATTGAACCTTCAAAAGTTAAACGTCAAACAAAAAATGACATTTCAGTTTTAAACGCAATAAAAAAGAAGATTGAGAATAATAACCTAACAGTTACAAAATCTGATAAGGGGAACGCTACTGTCATTTTGACGACTGAAAATTACAATTCCAAAGTATATAACTTTATAGAATCCAGCGATGTAAAAGTTCTTGAAGCAGACCCAACAAAGAAGTTTTCTAATAATGTAAGGGATATTGTTAATAATTCAAATTATCTTTTAAATGATTACGAAAAGAGGTCTATCATACATAAGAATCCTCATTGTCCACAATTATATGGAACAGTTAAATTACATAAAATAACGAAACCAATTAGACCTGTAGTCTCTTATGTTAATGCTCCTAATAATATATTGGCAAAGAAGCTCAACAATATATTCATTACTTACGGATATGAATCTCAGTACTCAATTAGAAATTCAATAGAACTAATCAAAAAGTTGAAAGCAATCCACTTACAAGATAACTATAAACTCATATCGTTCGATGTAACTAACATGTTTACTAAAATTCCTCCTAAAGAATGTCTAATACTTGTAAGAAAATTACTAGAAGATAAAAATATTAATCCAGGAATAATATCAGATATACTTAATTTATTTGATGTATGCATTAATCAGAATTATTTCACTTTTGACAATAAGATATATATTCAAAATAAAGGTTTACCAATGGGAAGCCCTATATCACCTATTTTAGCAAACATTTTTATGGACAATTTAGAAAGAAAGATCTTTGAAAGTAATATTTCGAAAAATATTTTATTTTGGTATAGATATGTAGATGACATATTAGCTTGTTTTATGAGTAGTGAACGACAATTAGATGTATTTTTCAACCACATCAATAATTTACACCCGAAAATTAAATTTACATTAGAAATTGAAGAAAATAGCTCAATCGATTTTCTTGATTTAAAAATTCAAAGAGTTAATAATGTACTTGATTATTCAATTTACCGAAAACCAACACAAACTGATGTAACAATTCCATTCAATTCTAACCACCCTGTGTCTCACAGACTAGCAGCATATAATTCAATGATACATAGAGCTTTTTCAGTTCCTATGAACAAATATAATTTTGATAGAGAGATTAATACAATTAGACAAATAGCAACATCTGACGGTTATCCATTAGATATGATAAATAAGCTAATTAGTAAAAAAGAGGAAAAAGTGGCATTACAACTAATATATCCTAAACAAGCTGATGAAATTAAAACTTATAAAACCATCACATATGCAGGAAATATTTCTAAAAATATTTCAAAGATATATCTTCAGCAACGAATACAACAATTTCTTTTGAAACAGAAAGTAACGTTAGTACAAAATTGTTAAATGTAAAAACAAAAATACCACTATTAAAGAAGTCAGGTATATATAAACTCAAATGTCCAGAATGTAATGCTGTCTATTTGGGTCAGACCCTTAGGAATTTTGAAATACGATACAGTGAGCACTTACGAGCATACAGATTAAAACAACCAGATAAATCCCACTACGCAAAACATCTACTTGACACCAATCATTCATTGACACCTAACACAGAACTAGAAGTACTGCATATTTGTGAAAAGAAACAAGAACTGGATTTCCTTGAAGAACTGGAAATAAGAAGACATTTAAGAAACCCACAATATGAAGTTGTCAATGAACAGTTAAATCTAGGGAATTCTCCACAAATAAACTGTCTTCTTAAGTGATAATTGTAAAGATCAGCAGATATAGTTTTCCTGGTTTTCTATATCATTGCACAGTTATACTGATCTTAATTGGAAAAATGATATCCAGGATATCACCATAGGGCTAATAATATCTAAGCTTCAATATTTGTAATATCACATCTTCTTCTTTTTTCTATAAACATATATTAAGCCAATCACAAGTTAGGTTACTTCTTGGTCTATTCAAAAATAACTACTAAACATCAGGTAGGCATAAAATGAAATGTAACTTCTGTCATTCTGACGATGATATTGATTTATCGAAACAATTGTCAATTTTTTAGAATTTCCAATAACTTGTATTATATTGTGGAATAAACTAGAGACCTTGAGTTTCATTTAAAAACACTAATATGAGCATATTCCACGAAGTAAGGGTCGAGACAGTCAAAATTAATACTTCTTAATTCTTCAACCAATTTAAATCTAATGTTCGAATAAACCCCCGTTTTAAGCTAAACAGTAACCGAACCGGTTATAAAATACTTGACGAACATGTGTGAGCATTTGAGGTGTTATTTCCATACAGGCTTGTAGAATTTGTTCCCTAAGTTCATCCAGAGAACTGACCCTGTTTCCTGGAATCCATGAATTCTCGATTTCACATAACCCCAAAAAAGAAATGTATTTACAAAATGTATTGCTAATCTATAATTATGTGATGCACAACCATCATGTTGGTACCAAATATCATTTAAGTTGACACCTAATTATATAAGGGCAGGAGTAATTTGATTTGGCAGCATATTCAAATAGTTTTGGCTGGTTGAATTGCCGTTAATAAAAAAGGTCCAATTAGATGTTCACCTAATATTCCAGCCCAAACATTTAGCTTTTGGGGATATTGTACTATTGTAGTGTTTGTCCTGGACCAATATCGACTAACGGATGAATTATGTGCACCGTGTATGGGAAAAGTCGATTCATCCGTGAATAAAATATTTTTTGAAAAGTTTGCGTCCAATTGTATTCTTTCCAAAACTACTTTCTCCGAAATTGATTATCTGGAAATATTTCATGGCTCTTTTTTAGATTAAAACTACGATAGTCATTTTTTTAAATACAGTCCGAATCGTTTTCGGATCAACATCAAAATCCTTGGCTAAATGAGTGGACGACTGTAGACGATTATTTTCCACACTCGCACAAATTAAAATATCTCTTTCTTCTTTTTCGGGTTGGGTTTGACAATTTTGTGTATGCGGTCCATGTTTTGTAGGAGTGAAATATCCCAGCTCTTCAAAATTTATTATAACAGTTCTCACTTGTTTGTTGCTAATTGGTTGGGTGTTTTCGAATGCCACAATAAACAAATGTTCTGCTATTTCTCGATATGAATTACCCTGATAATACCATTTTACAATTTGGATTTTTTGGTGTATCTATATACGCATTTTATAAGATTTACAACGATCGTTACTTTTTCGTAAATAAACAGGTAATTACGTACCCAGACAGTTAAACATCCTCAAGAGGCGCACGCGCGATTCGTATATTCTAGTATCCTTATTTTAACTGTAATAATCACGCTACTATTGATTGTCTATCTCACTGTTGTCTGTCTCTAACACACTGGTAATGTCATGTGACCCTTATATTTTTCCATTGACTATGACAGGATTATCGTTTTACGTTGAAATTTAATGAATAATAATTTCTGGTATTAATATTAAAGAATATTATATGGACACTCGCGGCTGTAGACGAAATCGTTCTATCAGGAGCGTAGGAATTACAGGCGGTTTATCATTGAGATATTTGTAAATACATTAACAGTTACAATGATATTTATTTCGCATGATACCCTGTTACAGAAAATAGGTTAAACACTGAAGATACTTGTTTCATTACAACATATTGTCGCTTTTGGACTCTGTATTGAAAACCCTATTGCAATGTTTTTCTTATTTATCTAAGCAGTAAACGGGTGGGATAAACTTTGAACACACGGTATGGCTATTTACGAATTTATTCAAACACTAAACTAGTCACTAACACTTAAATTTAATTTATATACACACAACCTTAATTATTAATTTATATCAACATTTTACTGTTCGCTATTTCGGTGTATTCTTGTTTATTTGTCGAGATCGCTTTATAAACTAAACTAATTCTTCCCGGTCGGTCCTTTATATATTAGTTCCTTTTTTAGAAGATAATTCTAGATTGCGGCTTACACAAAAACAATTGGCTCTCTGGCATTTTCTAGAGAAGACTGGTCACAAAAACAATTGGCTCTCTGGCATTTTATAGATAAGACTGGTCACAAAAACAATGTCTAGATAAGATAGTCACAATCGTAAACAGTTCTGAGAAATCCCTGCGCATCCGCCATAATTTTAACTTTCATACATGGCTTGAACAGAGTCGGATTCAGAGACTATACCAGTGTGTTTCGTAACATTACCCCCTCCTTAAATGAAAGTTCCTCATGGAACTTTTGTGTAGCCGAGACTGGATGTTTGAATCGGCAACTGGCCCCGTTTCTACACGATCTTATGGAAATGACAGGGCATCGTCTACATCGGATACTGATAACGGGGGTTGTAGCTGCAAATAAATATCTGGATTCCGGTATTTTGGACGATAACCTCTACCATGTTCCTGATGACTCGCCAATCCAACTGGTTACTCGCTATCTTAGGCATAGCCAGTTTCTTCACGTTGGATTCTAACACATGGTCTCGGAGGTTTCGAAGTGCTTCCCACACATTGTGATAGGTAGATTGATCTTGAAATAATTTTTTAATTACCACGTAGAAGACGTACCGCGAATTATGTTTCAGTTTCAGTGTCTTGCCAGGGGCTGGAATCTGGTCTTCAAGTTTTTCTAATTGGCCGAACTTCTTTCGAAAGATGGTTGCCAACCCTCGTGCGTTCTTGATACGGGCGGGGATGTTGTATGCCAGTGAATAATCTTCCGGGAGAGTGAACAAATCTTGTCGTTGTTCTGAAGTGACTCCATATCTAGTTTTACCAGTACCTCCATACGCGCCCAAAAATTAATCGAAGGTATGGTCAGACACATCTCGAATATGGTTTTATCCTTTCTCTAGGTCATGGTCTCCTTCGAAGGTCGCTAGTCGGTTTTGGAGAACTACTTTTGGTTTTTCGTTGGGATGTTGCTTATGCGATATATAACATCATGGATCCTTTTCTTGATTAAGTATGGACCTTCCCTGGATTTTTGTAATTTTGGAGAAGATCCTTTTCTCCTCGTCGGGTTATGTAGCCATACTTTGTCTCCTTCTTTAAAATCGCCTACTGTGGCCTGCGTGTCGTACCGACTTTTCATTCTGTCGCTGGCAACTTGAAGGTTTGTTCGAACGAATTCATGAATATCGTCTAGCCTTCTTCTCAATTCTATCACGTAGTCTTCTCCTGCTAGATCTTCCCCAGGCCGACAGCCAAATTGCAGGTCACAAGGAAGCCTCATTTCACGTCCAAACAGGATTTTCGCAGGTATTTCACCTGTGGACTCATTGACGGCAGATCGATAGACCAATGCGAATAGGGAAAGATACTGGTCCCAATCTCTCTGATGGCTGGAAACCACTTTGAACAGGTATTTTCCAATAGTCCTGTTCATTCTCTCGACCATTCCATGTGACTGTGGATGTAATGCCGTTGTCCTGGTCTTCATTCCCAGATTCTCGCAAAACTCCTGGAATAGATGGCTTTCGAAATTTCTTCCCTGGTCACTGTAGACTTCCAAGGGCACTCCATATCGGCTGATAAATTCTTTCACCAATAAATCCGCGACAGTTGTGGCCTCTGGATTCGGGATCGCGTAAATTTCCACCCACTTTGTGTAATAATCTATAACAACCAGAATGTATTTACCACCATTTTCTGTCGTCGGAAATGGTCCAGCGATGTCTAAAGCAATCGTTTCGAAAGGGCTTCCAATATTATACTGTTTCATAGGTTCCTTTCTCTTGCGATGTGGTCCAATAATCGTGGCACAAGTCGTACTTTTCTTACACCAGTCCTTCACATTGTCGTAACTGTTCATCCAATAAAACCTTTCACAGACTCGCTGAAGGGTTTTCTTCACTCCCAGGTGACATCCTAATGGACTGTCGTGTAACTTCTTCAGTACATCAGCTACTCTTGTTCTAGTAATAACTAGCTGTCTCCTCATCTCGGAACCATAATCGTTTTCAAGGACTTTTTTCAATAGCCCTTCTTCCAGGACAAGGAAGTCCCACTGAGCCCGATACGCCTTGAGTTTCGGTGAAAATCTTGACACTTCTTGCCAGGTAGGTCACCGATTTTCTTCCTTCCACTGGCGAATCTTCTTTAGGCAAGGATCATTCTCCTGATCTTTTCTGATCCTGGTTGGTGACCATTCTTCATTGACTACTGTAATTCTTGAAACTTCCTTAGATTTAGACTTGTTGCATTGTGAATAATCTACAGGACATGACCGTCTAGGCAAAGAGTTGGCTTTCCGGTGATTCACATCATCTGGATGTTCACCCCTGTCTGATTTCCCATCTGACTGGAGTACTTGGGTTACATGAGTATTGGGGCGCTTAGACGAACTGCGTACGTGCTCTAGCTCACCAGACTTACGGCATTTGATGTTCTTCGGCTTCTTGTCTGCCATACCTTTCAACAAGTTGACGATCTGGTCAAGTTTGTCATCATCATCTTCTTCCTGCATGGTCCTTCCTTTGTTGTACCGCGAGCTCTTCGTGGCTGCTTTGCATTTAAGAGGTTCTTGTTTTGCAGGAGACGTAGGATGCTTACGCGAACTTCGTGCATGCTCTATCTCGCCACAATTACAGTACCTGATTTTCTTCGGCTTCTTGTCTAGCATACCTTTCAACAAGTTCACGATTTGGTCAAGTCTGTCATCGTCACCTTCTTCCTTCCTTCCTTCCTACCTTTGTTGTATCCGGAAGCCTTCGTTGCTGCTTAATATTCAAGATCGGCTATCAATGCATCGACTAACATTTTCGGATGGGCTAAACGAAGCGTCCTTTGCATATCGGGGTCACGTAAGCCATCAATAAAGGCCTGGATGCCCACACATTCCATCATGTTCTCTGGTGCTGATGGATAAGCGAATCGAACTAATCGGGCAATGTCCACTTCATACTCTTGGAGGGCTTCGTCACATTTCTGCATTCGGTTCTTCAGCTGGGATTGCTACAAGTGCTCTAGATGTTCGTGGCCATATCGCATGTCCAACCTCTTCTGTCTGCAGTACATCTAAGGCATCTCCCCGAAGCGCGATAGTTAAGTTCACTGCCTTTTCTCTATCGGACCAATTATTCACTCTAGCGGCTGCTTCAAACTGTTTCACATAATTGGTCCACGACATTTTTCTATCGAACGTTAGGGCCTTGATTCGGGTAAAACTACCAATGTCTTCTAACTTAGGGTGTGTTTCTGGCTTGCAAGGTTTTATTTGCTCGGTCTTTTTTTCTTCCGCTGGCGTGTCTTGAGTTCTTATATCTGTCATCTTTCTTTCTAACTCCTCGATTATCTCGTTCATCGTTGTCATCTTATTCTCAATTTTCTCGTCCATCGTTGACATCTTATTCTCGATTTCAGATTTTAGAGACGAAATTTCATTTTCAACGTCAGCGCCAATGTCGTTTTGCATTAATAAGATATCGGCAGATATATCTTTCTACTAATTCACTTTTCTTACCGGACGTTTCCAACTCACGATCTTCCAATTCAGCTCTTAACTTAGTCACTTTCAAGTCACATAGTCTCTTAGCCATTTTTACGTAGCAATTTATTTAGATTATCCCACTTCTGACACCAATGCAATGTTTTTGTTATTTATTTAAACAGTAAGCGGGTGGAATAAACTTTAAACAGACGGTATGGCTACTTACGAATTCATTTAAACACTAAACTAGTCACTAACACTTGAATATTCACTTAAATTTAATTTATATACACAACCTTAATTATTAATTTATATCAACATTTTACTGTTCGCTATTTCGGTGTATTCTTGTTTATTTCTCGAGATCATTTTATCAACTAAACTAAACTTTCTCGGGTCGGTTCCTTATATATATTAGTGCCTTTTTCACTAGAAAATTCTGGATTGCGGTTTACACACAAACAATTGGCTCTGGCATTTTCTAGATAAGACTGGTCACAAAAACAATGTCTAGATAAGATAGTCACAATCGTATATAAAAAAAACTGCGTATCCGCCATAATTTTAGCTTTCATACCTGGCTTAGACAGAGTCGGATTTAGGGACTATACCAGTGTGCTATTCCTTATATTGTATATGAAACCAATCACAAGGTAGGTCACTTCTTGACCTAGCCAAAAATAATTATTAAACATCAGGTAGGCATCACATGAATTGTAATTTCTGTCATTCTGACGATGATAGTAATATCGAACAATTGTCATTTTTTCAGAATTTTACCATTTTTTAAATATTTTGTGGAATTATTTAGAAACATTGTTTCATTTCACAAATAAATCTTTGATATACGAACAAGAACCAATACAGTACCATATTACTACTTCCACTGCTAGTAAAAATCGTACAAAAGATTCAGATAAAATTATTATGAGATATTTCAAATGTCCGTCAGTGCGTAAGAAAAAATTGCGACCCACATATAAACCTTGGTGTGCAAACGATCACAGTGTGAATTAAACGAAACTCCATGATACACGAAAATTAACTTCCTAATAATTGCAAGTCGAGGTCATTCAGCCCCCGTACTGGTATGATAAAACTACAAAATGGAAATCAGAAGAGTTATTAAAAACGTATAGTAACCAAAAACGTATAGTAACCAAGTAGGGTGCGAATTACACTTACTGTAGTTTAATGTAGCTGTGGGGAATATCATTGAATTAAAACGCGCAGGTTTTACGAAACAAAAATTTTCATGAGAAAAATAGAACGAGTAATTATAATACATCGAAAAAGTTATTCGCACTGAATCATATATTCATTAAAATAAAATCATTCATAACTGTATTCTAATTCCAATTTATTTAGTCCCTTAACGCACTCTGCCACATGTTTCATTTATCGAATGGCATTGCTCTCTTCTTCTATTTCCGACTTTTCATTGACGTCATATAATTTACTTTAGTGACGTCACTTTATAACGCTAACGATATATTTGTCTAAGGATGAACTATTCGAGAAGGGAAAACAAAGTCGTAGCAATCGAAAAATTTTTGGAGGAAGCGTTGAAAAATATACTTTATTATTTAAAAATATTTGTAGGTGCACATGATTCAAAATGAAATGAATTAACGAGATGGTTTTCATACCCAACCCTATCTAATATGCGAGAAAAGTATTCATTTACCCCAATTGAATTTTGAAAAAATTGTTTTTCATTTTTCAACAAGAACACGAAAAAATGGTTTTTAGAAAAAAGATTCTGTGTGTATGTCGTTGTCGTCGGCCACTTTTCGTAACATCTCTTGTTAGCACGATACAGCCTTCGGACTGCAACAAGTCACGAATTTTATGATTGAATATTGTTCAGACATCTCGCAGATGAACCCTATTGATTTTTAGCACACCAGAGCCCGTACAATGGATGTTATGGTTCTTAAAGTACGAAATTATGGAAATTTCGGTTTTTTAGCACGATACAGCCTCCGGAGTATATATAAGTGACCCATTTGTTCAGGGCATCGAATATATGAACATTATTGATTCTCAGCCCACCAGATCCAGTACAACGGGTGTTAAGGTACTTAAAGTTCCATATTTTTATCAGTTTTGGAAATATTTCGGTTTGTTGGCATTATACTGCTTCCGGAGTGTATACAAGTGACCAATTTTATTATTGAATATTGTTCAAGATATCTCATATATTAACCCTATCGATATTCAGCCCAAAATGTGTCCTATAAAACCAGATATACTACATTTTTGGAGAAATTTCGGTTCGTTATCACGATAAAACATCCGAAGTGTATACAAGGGAACAATTTTATTGTAGGATATTGTTCAGGGTGTGTTACATATGCGGAAAGGTTAGTTTTAATCTTTAAAACCGTTTATTTATTTTGGTTTTAACATGTCTTCTTTCATTTGATAGTTGTAGATAGTGCATTCATGTGATAAATAGACTATTTTCTCAGAAAATCATGAATTTGTTACATTATTTACATTCGCAATTCATATTTGCATGAATACTTGACATTATTATTTTGTGCGTTTTAACGGGTTCACTAAGAAATAAGTAAATACAAATTGAAAAGCCAATAATTCATTCTTACGTAATACACATACTATATCGAAAATATTAATCATGAACATTATTATTACTTTTCCGCCCAACCTTTCTATATGCGAGAAAAGTATTGGTTTACCCCAAAAAAAGTTGGAATTTTGAAATTTTTATTTGAGTTATTTTTACGTTTCCCATCAACAAAAACACGAAAAAACGGTTTTTAGAAAAAAAATCCTGTGTGTATGTCGTCGTCGGCCACTTTTCCTTACATGTCTTGTTAGCACGATACAGTCTCCGGAGTGCAATAAGTCAGCAATTTTATGATTGAATATTGTTAAGGACATGTCACAGATGATCCCTATTGATTTTCAGCTCACCAGAGCCAGTACAACGGGTGCTATGGTACTTGAAATACGATATTTTGTCATTTTTTGAGAAATATCAGTTTGTTAGCACGATACAGCCTCCGGTGTTCAACAAGTCACCAATTTCATGATTGAATATTATTCAGGGCATCTCACTAATGAACCCTATTGATTTTCAGCTGACCAGAGCCAATACAACAGGTGTTACAGTACTTTAAGTACAATATTTTTGTCTTTTTTGGCGATGTTTCAGTTTGTTAGCACGATACAGCCTCCGGAGTATATACAAGTGACCAATTTTATAATTGGATATTATTAAGGGCGTCTTAAAGGTGAACTCTATTGATATTCAGCTCTCTAAAGCCAGTACAACGGGTACTCTATGGTACTTGAAGTACCAAATTTTTGTCATTTTTGGAGAATTTTCAGTTTGTTAGCACGATACAGCCTGCAGAGAGTATACGATTGATCAATTTTATGATTGAATATTGTTCAAGGTGTCTTACAGATGTAACCTATTGATTTTCAGTTGACTGGAGCGAGTACAGCGGGTCCTATAAATCCAGATATACTGAATTTTTGGTTATTTTTGGAGAAATTTCGGTTTGTTAGCACGATACATCCCCCGAAGTGTATACAAGTAACAATTTTATGATAGAATATTGTTCAGAGCTACAGATGCGGAAAAGTTAGTTTTAATCCTTAAAAACGTTTATTTTCATTTTGTAATAATACAGATACAGAGAATAAGCGTCTCTGTTTTGCATTAGTGGCTTTTGATACCGACGTGTATAGATGATCATGGATAACAATACAAAAGTCAGCTATATTCGTATCCTGCTGCCAATACTTACTGAAACAAAAAACTTATATGGTCACAAAATATTTAAAATACAGGGATACGACAACATTTACTACTAAGACAGCTTAAATAAAAAGGATAGTGTACTGGTTTATGTGAAAAGTAGTCTTAACAATACCACCAAAATAGAATGGCTAGGCGAAATTGAGGTAGTAAGAGTCACAGTCAATGACAAAAATAAAAAATTGAAATTAACGCAATTTTCCTTTCGCCAAACCAAATAGTGATCCAAAATTTAATCACATTCCTAAATGCTCGCATAGGAAATCACACTCGGGTAATAACTGGATATATAATTTTAGATCTATTATATAATAATAATGAAGTCGTAGGTGAATATAAAAATATAATGAGTGCCTTCGGATACGTTTCATATATAAATTAATATAAAGACTACCTTCGCAAACATGTTTATATAATTTTTGTAAATGATCCCCATTCATTAGATTGTAAATCATACATATTCGAATAAAACATTGTCCAATAGCCCTTACTTTTGAACGACAGCGGAAAATACTCAATGAAACAAACATAAATTTTTATATCGACTATAATACGCTTAGAAACAACTTAGCTCCTGAAAAATGGGCAATGGAACATAAGGGAAAAAATATAGACATAGCAGCGATTAATTTTATAAATATATTAAAAAGTAACATCGAGAAGCTCAAATAAAAAGTAAACAGAAATTTAAAGAAAAGTGGATGACACAGTCACCACCCAATCAAATAATGGAAAAAAATAAGTTATGCAAGTTGTCTCAAAAACATCCTAAAGATACAGAATTGAAAAAACAAATCAATAATAAATAGAATTGAAAAATTAAGAAGAGGGCAAACAAATATTATCTCAGAATTACATCAGTGAACATAAAAACTCGCAAATGATATCCCACTCGTCCCAAATGTTACAGAAAACATAGAACATGTTGAAAATTCCATATATGCTACTCCCCTCATAGAAGATGAACTTTTTAAATGCATTTAAACAATTAAAAACAAAAATATCACCGGGCGAAGACGATATATTGTAATATTTTTCTTTATTTATTTAAATAGTTTTTATCACATCGGGTAGGATCAACTTATACAAACGATTTATCTGCGTTCTCAATTTATTTATAGACTTACCTATTCACTTATTCTTAATTTATGTACACACTACCAATTTATATTAAAGAGACGTATCACTATTTAACTAACTTATATTAAACACTGTTCACTTTTATGTTCACTTGCTCACTATTCTGCTTTGTTCGCTATGAAATTAAACTGTAGACTGACTCACGGTTCGTAGGTGTTTGCTTATATATTAAATTTCGAGATTGCGACTCACAGCAAACAATCGAACATCTTAGTAATGCTTCTATAAAAATAATTACAAAAATAGTCCATCCCAAACATCCGCGTGCTCCCGCCAACATTTTAACTTTTAGATATGTTATTGGACAAGGTCGGCACCAGTGTGCGACTTCGTAACATTACTGCCTACATGAGAGGTAGCTCCTCCAGGGACTTCTGTGTGGCCGGAAATGGATGTTTAAATCGGCAACTGGACCCATTTATACACTTTCTGATCGTATGGAAATAATAGTGCACCATCTTGATCGGGTACTCATAACGGGAGTATAGCTGCAAATTATCATTTGAACACCAGTATGTTGGAAGATCATATCTATCATGTTCCTGAAGACTCGCTATTCCAAATGGTTGCTATCTATCCTAGGCATTCATAGTTCCCCCACGTTGCATTTCATCACATGATCTCGAAGGCTTCGTAGTGATTCCCACACATCCCGGTAGGTGGATCTATCTTGAAATTCGTTTTTGGTTACCAGGTAGAAGACGTACCGCGAATTGTGTTTGATTCTTAGTCTTAGTCTCCTCATCGGGTTGTGCAGACTTTGTCCCTTTCTTTGAAACTGCCTTCTGTGGCCTGTGTGTCGTTTTTTTTTCATTCTGCCGCTGGCCACTTAAAGGTTCATTCCAACCAATTCGTGCACATCGTCCACCCTTCTTCTCAGTTGTATCACGTAATCTTCTCCCGGCCGACAACCAAATTCTAGGTCACTAGGTAGCCTCATCACGCGCCCAAACAAAATTTTCGCAGGTGTTTCACCCGTGTACTCATTGATGGCGGATCGATAAAACAATGCAAATGTAGGAAGAGATACTGGTACCAGTCTTTCTGGTGGCTGGAAACTACTTTCGATGAGTATTCTCTAATGGCCCTGTTCATTCTCTCGACCATTCCATCTGACTGTAGATGCAAATCTGTTGTCCTGGCCTTCTTCATTCCCATCTTGTCACAAATTTCTTTGAATATATGGCTCTCGAAATTTCTTCCCTGATCGCTGTGGACTTCCAATGGCACACCATATCGGCTGATAAATTATTTCACCAGTACACTTGCGTCAGTTGTGGCCCCTTGATTCGGAATCGCGTAAATTTCCACCCACTTCGTGAAATTATCAATTACAACCAGAATATATTAAACACCATTTTCTGTCGTCAGCAATGGTCCAGCTATATCTAAAGCAATCCTTTCGAAATGGTTTTCAACATTATATTGTTTCATGGGTGACGTTCTCTTGCGATATGGTCCATTATTCAAAGCACAAGTAGTACATTTCTTCACATCGTCGGAGTTGTTCATCCAATAAAACGTTTCACATACCCACTGAAGGATTTTCTTCACTCCCAGATTACCTCCTCATAGACTGCCGTGTAACGTCCTCGTTACCTCAGCTACTGTCGTTCTCGGGATAACTAGCTATCTACTCTTCTCGGACCCATCGTTGTTTTCAAAGACACTTTACAACGGGCCTTTTTCCAGGAGAGGGGAGTCCCACCGAGCCCAATATGCCTTCATTGTCAGTGAAAATATTGATACTTCTTGCCAGGTAGGTCGCCGATTTTCTACCTTCCATTGCCGAATTATCTTTAGATAAGGATCATTCTCCTGATATTCTCTAATTCTGGTGGATGACCATTCTTCGTTGACTACCTTAATTATTCAAACTGCAGGTTCCTTGGATTCCACCTTGTTGTAATGAGAATAGTCTGCTGGGCCTGACCGTCTAGGTAGAGAGTCGGTATTGCGGTGGCTCACACCAGCTTAATGTTCGCCACTGTCAAGTTTTTCCTATGACTGGAGTTCTTGGGTTGCAGGAGTCCTGGGGCGCTTACTCGAACTGCGTACATGTCCTAGCTCGCCACCGGCATCTGACCATTTTCAGCTTCTTGTCCATCATACTTTTTTTTAATCTGACGATCTGGTCAATTCTGTCTTCGTCACCCTCTTCTTGGATGGTTTGCTATATCCCCAAGCCTCTGTGGTTGCTTCATATCCAATAGCAGCAGTCAATGCATCGACCAATGTTTTGAGATTGGCTAAATGATGCGTTCTCTGCATATCGAGGTTACGTGAGCCATCAATAAAGGCCTGGATGCCCAGATATTCCATCATGTTCTCTAGTGCTGATGGATAAGCAAATGCAAAGAGTCGGGCAATATCCACTTCATACTCTTGAAGGGTTTCATCAGGTTTCTGCCTTCGTTTTTTCTGGAAGTGGTACAAGTGTTCTAAATGTCACATATCACATATCACATGTCCAATGTCTTCTTCAGGTGCTCGAAGTCATCTATTTCTTCCAGAGGTATTGTCTGAAGCACATCTAAGTAATCTCTCCTAAGCGCGATAGTTAAGTTGACTGCTTTCTCCCTATCGTTCCAATTATTCACTCTAGCGGCTGCTTCAAACTGTTTTACATAATTAGGCCACGATGTTTTTCCCTCGAACGTTGGGGCATTAATTCGGGCAAAACTGTCAATATATAGGGGTGTATTTCTGGCTTGCATGGTTTCATATGTCCGATCTTCTTTTCTTCTTCTGGCGTATCTTCTGTTCGTAATTCTGCTATATCTCTCTCTAACTTCTTGATTATTTCGTCTATCGTTGTCATTAAGTTCTCGATATCCGATTTTAGAGACGAAATTTTATTTTCCACGTCAACGGCAATATAATTTTTCATTAATAATATATCGGCAGAAATCTCGTCCTATGAGCAGAAATATCGTTCTTCATAATTGAAATATTTTCGTCCATATTAGCAGAAATTGACGAGATTAATATGGAAGTATCGTCATTAAATATGAATGTTTCTGGATCCAAGCCGTCACTTTCCATTGCCATTTTGAGTCTTTCTACTAATTCATTCTTCTTTCCATACATTTCCAACTCGTGATTTTCCAATTCTGCTCCATTAAACTATATCATAAACCATTGTTTCAATACTGGACATTTTTCAAAAAATTTTAAAAATGCTATAAAAAAACTGCTGTATAAAATTGGAGAAATAGGTGCACTGGGAAACTACAGACCTGTATCGTTGATATCGAATATAAGCATTATTTTGGAAATAATCATAAGAAAACAAGGTTATATTGCGTTTTATAGAGATATAATATGCTTTCACACCTCCAATATGGGTTAAGAGAGGGCAAATGTACTGAAAATGCTATCTACAATCTAAGTTTGATTATTTATCAATCGATACATCCAAATTTTCCTGTGAGGAGTGTCTTCTTAGACTTGTCTGAAGCTTTTGATATGAAGTGTCTTAAAATTCTTATGAAAAAAATATTCGGACATAGATTACGAGGCCGTTCGTATAACTTAACAGAGTTCAAATGGTCACCCTAACTGGAACATTCAGGGCACGACGCTCCCCAGGGTAGTATTTTGGGACCAGTTTTGTTCCTTCTATACGTTAACAATATATTTTCCCTAATTATTTGGGGTATAATAACCAGTTTTGCAGACGATACTATAATTACATAATATACATCTTCTTCATGGGTGGATCTGAAATGTTCAATAGAACATTAAATTAAAAATTTAGCAAAATGGTTACAATATAATAAATTATGAAAAACCGAAATACCTACCATTTTATTAATACAAAACTGGACTATCACAATTAAGACCAATAAATGTGGGCAATGATATTGTTATATGCGAGGAACACAAAGTGAAATACCTTTAGACCTTTAGAGTTCACATACCATAATTTTGAATTTTCAGAGATTTTCTTATTATTAAGAGTATAAAATTAGTTACTTTGCTTTGGTGGAATCAATTTTGGGATGGGGAAGGGTTTTATGACCAGTACCTAAACAGAGTACATGTAGTTCAAAAATGGCTATTAAGAATTATATACGGTAAAAATATTATCTACTCAACAGATAATTTGTATAATCACATATAAGTCAAAGATATTCGACAGCTCTACTTTCAAAAAATTCTATTACTCATTTATAGAGAAAAAGATGACCTTACTTTATGTAACCACAATAAAAAAACCAGACACCACGATGGGGCTATTTGGCCTCGGGGTCTAAAGTCTATTGGACAGAGAAATGCAATGCACCGAGAATTTATGCAATGGTACCCAAATACGTGAAAACTATAAACAAATATAGTAAATATAAAAAGCAAATTAAAAAATGGATCACTGAAATGGAGAGATGGATATTTTCTAATCTAATCAATCGTAAATAAAGACAATAATTCAACAAATTTAGGTCATTTTGTAAACACAATATAACTTGGAGATCAGGTATTTTCGTTAAGTTTTATATCGTGATAAGAAAGATATAATCCATTAAGTGATGGTGTGATTTTGACAGTTTTGACAATTTGTGGTCACCAATTTGAATGCCAAAATCTGATCCCCAAAAGTAAGACAAGAAAATTCGATTTTGAAAATATGTGAAATGTCAAATGATTGTATTTTTTGAGATTTGTTGCACGCAAATTTTTGCAAACGAACAACTTTTTACTTTAGTTCAACCGTTCCACCGTCTTCATGGATGGCGCTGTATAGAACTTCAATGACAGATGACGGCGGTCAATTGTTGTCATGTGGTTTGTGTCCATAAAAATATTCCAAATTTATAGTTTGTTAGTATGTATTGTATTTGTAGGTGGTTATAATAAAATCATTGTCATGCTGAATAAGTAAATTTGTGCTTCGTAAATGCTGTTTATATTTACTCTACCACAAGTATTGTGTTTAGTGTAGCCTAGATGTAAAATAAACCACAAATATTTTTAGCTGTTGCTAGTGATTCCACAAGTGCGTTTTATTTATTGATCCCCATATCGGGGCTTTTTGGTTCCTCCAAGGAAATGTACACAGCCATAGATCGCATCTGCATACATACATCGGCTGCACAAGTTAGTGAGAAAAACTACATTGGTAAATGCATTTTTCTAATTGGACAAAATAGACATTTCGTATTCTATTCAAGACGTAATACGATATGTAATCTTAAATTTTCGAAACTCAGGAATAAAAATGTTATACATTTTTTATCTTCAATTTTTCCAGGTTATGTATCGAAATATTATACTTTACTTTATTATACTTATACTATGCATTTTCTCCCAGTTTGTATAAACGGACATACTTGTTTTTCCATTGACTCTTCTCAATTATTCAAGTAAATTGCAGCAAAAGTGTTTTCTTTTATTGAAAACAAAAACAAATCTTTTAGGCAATCTGTTTATTTGTAGAATTACAAATTTGAAGTACAGAGTAAGTAAGTAGGTAGTTTTTATATTTATTATAATATAGAATGTCGGATTTTCCACTGACCCCTCTTAATTGTTCAAAGTAATTGTAGCAAAGAAATGCTAATTAATTGGGTAAACTATAAAAATGTTTATTATAGCAATAAACAGACATGTCCGCTTTTTCATTGACCCTTATTAATTATCCAAAAGAATAACAGCAAGAATTGCTTTATGTTTTTATTGAAAAGCAACAAATAAAGAATATTTTATAAATATATTAATGAAATTATTATTACAAATTTAATGTATTTGTCTTCATATTTATTAATACATGGCAACAGAAGTTCATCTTCCATTTTTCTCTGAGTAAAAAAGAAATTTGGAAACATTTTGTTTATATCATTTATTTTTAGATAAAATTGAATATATTACACGTGTAGTTAAAAAGAGCGTACATGTCAAATAAAATTTGAAAGTAACCAATAGAAACTTTGAAACTGATACAAATATGGTTAGATTGACGCAAAGTTGTGTCACGATGTTCTGAATTTTTGGACTAAATGGCCTATTTTCAATCATGTAAATTCGCAAATTTCCCGCAATTTAGTTTTTTTATCATGGAACAAACTAAAATTTATATTAATGAAAACATTTTATTATGTTAATATAAATGGTACAAATTTTGAGAGGTAGAATATTTTTGAAGTATGTAAATTTTTCTTCCATTCTTGATTTCTAGCGATTCCCACAATGTTGTCTCTTGGTAGCCACATTATTAAATAGCACATGTCCTGCCGTGGAATATGTAATGCACCTTGTATCAGGTGATAATAGTTATATTTTTCAATTATCACTATTATATTTTCATCAAAATGAATTATATAATTCTTGTCTTCATCCGGATACTTGAAAGGACACTTCACTTCTATTAAGCATTTTTCGCTAACAAACCCATATTATTATTAAAAAAGGGTTTCAAGAGAATGTTGGAAGATGTTTTGAGGATACTAGAACAATCAGTATTATTTATCTTATATTTTCACATTAATCAAATAATCCAGTCAACATAACCTCAAACATAGCTATTAAAATATAAAATACAGATTGCAGGATAATTTACATTATCATAACTATCATTTTTGATATCGGGTGGATACGATTACATACTCTTTAACAATTTATTCCTTTCAAAAACACTTATGAATCGCATAAATAATCAAAAATCTACACTCAAATGGAAATTCTTATTTCAGCAAGTTTTGATTGGAAGCAACCTTAAAAACATAGATAAGGTTTCTGTGTTCAAAAAGAGTTGAAATATTTGAAACCAAAACATCCGATGAGCTTATTCAGAGATACGTTTGTTTGAACCGTCAAGAGTGGAAAGACAGAGAAAGAAAATAGGTTGAATAAAAAAAAGCCGATTCAGTATTACTAGCGACATCAATCGTGACTATTTTCAACCTAATAATTACTATATAAGTAACTAGTATTGTTTATATTATTAGGTTTATATACCTGTGAGGAGGCCCCTCTTAAGAATAACATGTGAAGAACTTTTCATTGGTGTTACTCCAGCCTGTCGCCAATTGTTAGCTGATAGTCCAATACTTTGATGAGTCATGGAAACTTCAAAAAATTCATCATAATGTTGAAAAAAAAGGCAACAGGCTACTTCACTACATCATGAAAACTAGCGTATGATATCTATTTAGCCGCTAAGGTAAACAATTCTAAAACATTATGTATTAATGGTTATTCGAAAAAACCACAGAACTTTCCACGTCTTTCTGTGTTATATCACAAACATTTGACATTGAAAAAAAAGTTGGTATTTTCAAATATATTTGGAAATTCTTTTGAAATACTGGGAAAAGCAGATATATTGGAAAACGGCCGTATTCTGTCAACTACTCTGTCAACAGTTAAGATAATTTGAAATTGCTTGAATATTTTCGATGTGAGAATGAATTTTTTTCTATATTCTACAGAAAATTCTCCAGAAGCTAGATATTACTATTCATAAAATGAAACTCGAACTGTGTGAATATTTCCACATTATTTATATCACGTGTTGAGCCTTATTTTTTTAAATTCAAACAAGATCTGTATTAGTCATAGTGGTAAACTGCTACTTCTACGCCATCCGGAATTTTCTTATATAACTATCAATCATATTTTGTAATTTTTCTCACAAAATCTAAATTTTTGCAACCTCATTAATATTGACTATGGTCAGTCTTATATTTTTCTTTTCCATCACCTCAGCGCCCCGAATCAACTGACAGAATTCCATCGTGATCGGTGAACACGTTCCTATTTTTTCGGCCATTTTAAAATTGACATTTTCACAAAAAATCGATTTTTACACATATTGTCCATGCGACATTGAGCTACATTTTGTCCTTGAAACTGACAAAATCAAGCGGATTTTGATATTTTCACAAAAAATCCAGTTTTCTCAAATCTTGTCCCTGAAACGCCTAAAATTGAGTGAAATATTGATATTTACATAGAAAATGAATTTCTCTCACTTTTTGTCTATGAAACGAACAGAATTAATTGGAATTTCGATATTTCTACAAAAAATCTATTTTACTTTTCCGTTCAACCTATCTAATATGCGAGAAAAGTATTGGTTTACCCCCAAAAAGGTTGAAATTTAGAAAAAAAATGTTTGATTTATTTTTACGTTTTTCATTAAGAACAACACGAAAAAATGGTTTTTAGAAAAAAATCCTGTGTGTATGTCGTCGTCGTCGTCGTCGTTGTCGTCGGCCACTTTTCGTTACATGTCTTGTTAGCACGATACAGCCTCCAAAGTGCATGAAATCACCAATTTCATGATTGTATATTGTTCATCTCACAGATGAAACCTATTGATATTTAGCTCATAATAGCCAGTACAACGGATGCTATGGTACTTGAAGTACGACATTTTTGTCATTTTTTGAGAAATTTCAGCCTCCGGAGTGCAAAAAATCACCAATTTTATAATTGACTATTATTCAGAACATCTCACAAATGAACCCTATTGATTTTCAGCTCACCACAGCCAGTACAACAGGTGCTATAGTACTTTAAGTACAACATTTTTGCCATTTTTGGAGAAATTTCAGTTTCATAGCACGATACAGCCTCCAGAGTATATACAAGTGACCAATTTCATAATTGAATGTTATTCAGAACATCTCAAAGATGAACCCTATCGAGATACAGCTCACTAAAGCCAGTACAACGAGTACTATGGTACTTGGGGTACCAAATTTTTGTCATTTTTGGAGAATTTTCAGTTTGTTAGCACGATACAGCCTCCATCGTGTATACAAATGACCCATTTTATGATTGAATATTGTTCAGGGCGTCTTGTAGATAAACCTTATTGATTTTTAGCTCACCAGAGCTAGTACAATGGGTGCTATGGTATCTGAAGTGCCACATTTTTGTCCTTTTTGGAGAAATTTCGGGTTTAGTACGATACAGCCTCCGCAGTGTATACAAGTGGCCAAGTCGATTATTGTCTATGTTACAACTGTGCAACTATTGTCTATTAGAACTGTCAATGGGTACAACAACGTCTCTAATGACATCTCTTGAATTTTAGGTGGCATGCACTGAATATCTTCCATAATTTGTTATATATAAATCGCGAAAAAACTATTATCGAGTCATAATAGGAAGAGATATGACAATTACAGACAATTTTTTATTAATGTCAAAGTCATGGTTGTACTAATGAAAATTTGCAGAAGGTAAAATACTTTAATTTACGATAAAATAAAGTGTTTTTTCCAGGAATTACTCTGATAATGTACGGCTTTACTAACGGTTGGCGATAAATATTATTACACGTTTCTCCGTTTACTGGAGTCTCAAAACAAAGAACAAAAATGAAGATGAGATTCAAAAAGGTAATATCAGTCGTGCAGTAGCGTGCAGTAGCAATCGATCTTATAGCGAGATCACGTCGAAGAGAGTTTTTGGTAATAAATCAAAATGGAAAATTACCTGAGGGATTAATCGATATTCCTATCTAAAACATCACACTGAATGGAAATAATTTGATAACTCATCATCGAGAGCAGGAAAGATGATTTTCCTGATAGTATTACGTATTTCTCATCGATCAAGATTTGGAACTTGGATTCTTGTGTATGGAGCTTTGTTCTGAATATTTCAAACCAAGTAATGGAATGGCTTGACTTGTGAGTGCAAAGATGTGACGACGTTGATATGTACATTGGAGGTACAAAATGCACAGAGGCATGAAAGTATTATAACACATTAGAAGCGACAAATTCAGCTCACAAATAACACCAATTTTGGAAACAGAGTGGACGAGCTATTTTGCAGACCTACTGAAAGAAAAAAGAAATTTTGCAGAAGACTCA
This sequence comes from Galeruca laticollis, assembly GCA_963921935.1. NCBI lineage: Eukaryota > Metazoa > Arthropoda > Insecta > Coleoptera > Chrysomelidae > Galeruca > Galeruca laticollis. The sequence goes on along the minus strand of OY998182.1, from coordinate 96,311,514 downwards.
GTGCATAACAGAAAGTCCGAATATATTCTAATAAAAGATAAAGAGTTATTAGAAGCCTTAAAGAATATTACAAATTGAAAATCGCCAAGATCAGGAGGAATCCCTTCTGAGTGGATAAAATATGGCTCTGATAAGCTTGAATAGAGAAGATGTACGGCAAGAAAGTATAATCTGCTATATATCACCCATTCATAAAAAAGGATCAAATATAGTTCCCAGGAACTATAGAGTAATAGCTGTTATATGCTCTGTAGGACGACTGTATGCACGGGTGTTTAAAACAAAATTAGAAAACGGAACAGAATCAAAGGTAATGGAAGAACTGTAAGGTGTTAAGGCAGGAAAATCTACAGTGGATAACATTTTTACACTTAAAATAATGATTGAAAAAAGACACAAGTCAACTAAGAAACACATATGGTGTTCATAGACAAACTACAGTCTTCCGATACCTCAGCTATGGAAAGCGATGACCTCCATGAAAATAAATACTGCGTTGATTCAGGAAACTAAGAGTATATACTACAATAATACAGCTAATGTAAACATATCAAAAACCACGTAACAGAACCATTCAACACTATTAAAGGACAAAGGCAAGGTTGCTGCCTTTCTCCAACATTGTTTAAAATATATATAAATCAAACTCTAAAAACATGGAGACGTCAGTGTGGAAGCATAGGTGTCGCGGTGAGCAACAAGATTCCACAGAGTGAAGGGGCAATCAGTAAATTTCCTAAAAACGAATGTACAGTGCGTTTGTAGAAAGTGTAACATTATGCAGAGTGGAGATATATGATATGAACAAATCTAGTAAAAGTAAACTATTGGCCACCGAGATAGATGTCTGGAGAAGGAGTCTCGGAGTATCACAATTATAGCGAAAAAGAAACGTAGACATTAGAATAGACATAGATAAATACAAACCAAGGAATCAACAGAGGAACATACGAGGTAATGAGAAATAGGACAAATGCAACATACAAACAGAAACAATCGATTGGCTAAATAGAGGATTGAAAGAAATAGATAACGATGAGCGTAACAACAACCTAAAACTACAAAAGATAAAAGCGCTGACCAAATATTCCAATAAAACAAGAGGAGTAAAAATGATAATGGCGTAACAGTGCATGAATGCACGGAAATGATGAAAATATGGGAAAAGTGTTATAGCAGAATGCTTTATGAAGATGATGTTGAGGACCTCAGGATAGCAGAAAATTCAATAGTAGACCCATAAAACGAAATCACGTTAAACTGACCCTCTGAAAAATAAATAGCGACAGAAATAAAAAGAAGTGTCAACGGAAAAGTCACAGGAGAAGGCACAAAATAGCAGCAGATATGTTGAAGTATGAAGGGGAAACGCTTCAGAAGCTTTTCGGTCTCATGAATTATTCAGAAACAGTCCATTGAAAGTAAAGACCACTCCCAAATATTCATAAATATTTGCGATTTCTATTGGGTTGTTTTTTAATATTGTTGCTTCTTCGAAATAGAACCAGTTTTGTTTTGTCTGTGTTTACCTGAAGCGCGAATGTGTTGCAGTACGACGATAAAATCCTGAGGTTCTTTTCCATTTGTATATGTGACTCTGCACACAGTACCTGATCGTCAGCGTATAATAAACTATCAATATCGGAAACAAATATAGCGAAGAGCAGTGGGCTGAGCGGGTCTCCTTGTAAAACACCTTGAGTTATTTGGACTCTGCCGTCTTTTTGTTCTATAAACAGTGCTACTTGGTTTTATATTACTTGTAGTAGGTTTAGGTTTTCCCTTCTTAAGTTTTTTTCGATTTGAATTACCAATTTCCAATGTTTTCATAGCTACCCTTAATAAGTAATTTTCGTTTTTCAGATTTTGGTTCTCTTTTTGCAATATTTGTATTTGACTGTGGATATTGTCTAGCTTTTGTTCGATTCTGGAATTTCCTCAATCCATATTTTTCAACTTTTGCAGTTTATCTTCCATTAAAAATTATTTTAATATTCCGAGTTTAAGATTTAATTCAATTTAAAATTGTAGAAGCTTGACCCGTGTTAATATATTCAACTTTATATCTTATTTAGTTTATGGAAAAAGTAAGCTTTAATTCCTTATACAGTATTTATTTCTGGTGTATAACCTAGCTTTGTTCAAATTAGATCTTCCTACCAGTTGTTCTGTGTTTTCATTATATTGTTACAAAACTGCCCACTGTACTAGTCTCTGAAGCCAATTCTGTTCTAGTTCGATATCTAAATTAGAAATTTTGGGTGGTAGCGCATGGTTTTCTGGGAAGGACTAGGTATTTTTTGATTGTTTTTTATATACACTCTAGAGTCGATTATTTGTTGGAAGCCGCAACCGAGAAGGAATCCACAAGTTCTAGAAAAACCTTTTAATATATAAGCGACTACCTATGAGCGGCGAGCTATTCTACAGTTTGATTTCATAGCCACCGTAGCAGTACAAGTTAAGAATGAAAGTAAACTGTGAACAGTGTATTTATTATAAATTAGAATTAAGAATGTACATAAATTAAGCATAAGTTAATAGTGTATAAATTAATCAATTGAGTAGATAAACCTTGTGTAATAATTTATCCCACCGGCTGTGTTAAAAACTATTTGAATAAATAAGAAAAACATTACATTGGTATCAGGTGCGAGGTAATATAAATAAATAGTTACGTAAACATGGCCAAGAGAATAAGTGACCTGAAAATGACGAAATTGAAAGCAGAATTGGAAAATTGCGAGTTTGTCCACCCCTGGAAATGAATTATTCCGAAATTTCACAAGTATAATATGCCAAGTATTTGAGAATATATCCAGATCGACATGGTACGAAAGTACTGAATTAAGGTAAAAGCACCATATTCTGACGTATGCCGAATCGAGCTCTAGTCCCGTCTTACTTCTTAAGGCAAACTTTGTCAGTTAATTTCTTTGAACTGATAACGAATATCTAAACGCGATCAAATTTATCCGTTACAGAATTTATTATAGTGCACAACAGCGCCAAAGTGGTGTTGTACACAGATAACCCACAGATAGATGAGACACTGATTATGGCGCTATCTAAAGAGCCTGTCGACTAAACAATTGAGTGATGTTGAAAAGATTTCTGTAATGTTAGGTTAGGTTTTAATCAATTTATTTCAAAATAACCATTTATAGTCCATCACATAACATTTCATTCTATTTAACTCAATAATGATTAAATATTGAGTTAAATTAAATGAAATATCAAGTGATGGACCATAAGTGGTTGATTAAATTGGAAAAAATAAAACAGTACTCATATAAACAGTTTATTTATTTTGGTATAAAAATACACAACAAATAATTTCTTTCTCAAAGTACTTTTCTTAACAAACAGAATGACAATAAATAAACTATAATGTAAAAACAATGCAATAATTAAAAAATAATTTGAGTAATATACATTCTAGATTGGAGTAACATTAGATTTTTAAATAATGTTAAATCAAGATAAAAGTAGAAAATTATTTATGATAAGTTTATATTAATTTATTTATTTATTATTACACTCGTATCAACACACAGAGCTGGACAAACTGCTGAAGTATAACTGCTACTTACTTAATCAAAAAAAGTGTTAGCAATGAATAATTACTGTGAATTTTAGAACAAAAGTAATTAAAATACTTTTAAAGGAAAAGTTGTTAACTACTGCCCAGCTCTGTAAATACAAGGTGCCAAGTAATTACATTTAAGAGTGCTAAATAGCACTTGTGACCGTACAACATTTAAAATAATATATCTAACATTTCATTTGTACTCAAACCACATCTTTATTTCTTTACTGGAAGTATTAAATAGGTTTATATCACAAGCTTAAACCTAGTATATTGCATATTTGTATATTTCTACATTTAAAAGCATTCCGTTCTTAGGAAACTATCGCATAAGGCAGTTTAAGTTACTCTGCAACTCCTGGCAGGCTATGATTTTTAAAATATTTCTTAAGGGCCCTTAAAAATCCCACCGTCTCATGGAAGTCCTTTCTCGTTTCCGGTTCTACAAGTGAACACAAAATAACAACAATAAATAAGTAAACACACAAATATTTTTAAAAATCTATGTAAACAAAAAAAAAACCAAATGCGCTTACTATTGAAATAACAAGTTTACATATGTTTTTGTACTTAGCCAAAAAAAATATCAAAAAATGTTTGAATGTTTAAATTTTTTTGGTTTTTTTGAATTCCTTTTTTTGGAGCTTTCGATTTTTTTAGGAAGTCTTGATTTTTTTTGGTTTTTTATTTTTTTATTTTTTGTCTTTATGGGATATTTTGGATTTTTGGTTACCGCTAGACCAAATAGACGTAATGCCTCAACAAAAGTTAATACTTACTTTCATTTCCCATAAATTGTCATACCATGGGCTATATATGAAAACCGGCAAGGGGTGAATACCTTCCATCCCATAGCTGGTGGAGGGAATAGCTATAACATAAAATAAAACCCAGATTATTATTTCTTCAATGGGTATATTTTAAAAGGGAATTGTCTGGGTATGGTGTACACACTAGATATAAATTGAGTGTATGAAAAGAGGAGTACTGAGTGTGTCATTTTATTAAAATTCCAGCTAAGCGCTTTCAGCCATTAGGTCATTCTCAAAGCTGTCGAAAAGAGAAAAACATACAACAGGTACAATGTACATTCTATTTGATATTTTTAGCCTTTTTCTATCCTTGGGATAAAGGTCTCTTTCAAATTCGTCCATCGGCTTCGATCTTGCGCAACTCGATACCAGTTCTGGCCAGCGACGTTCTTTATCTCGTCGTACCATCTTTGCTGGGGTCTTCCAACACTCCTTCTCTCTGCCCAAGGTCTCCATCTGGTGACATACCCGCTCCAGTTTTCCGTATGCCTGGCCACGTGCCCTGCCCATTGCCATCTTAGGGAACCAATTCTTCTTATTATATCGAAGACTTTGGTTTTTTCTCGTATCCAAGTATTTGTTTTATGGTCTCTCAGGGAAATTCCCAAAATACGTCTTTCTATGGCTCTCTGATGTACTTCCAATTTATGTTTTATCTACTTGGTTATTACCCAGGTCTCACAACCATACGTGACAACAGTGTACATACAGTGAAATAAAATGTTTGATGTTACATCATTATTTAAGTAAAATTTGTTAGAATTACCCTATAAAGAGGGTGTACACTCATATCATTTAGTTGATAATTTCAAACTAGACGTTTCGTTATGTGAATTACAAGACACGCTCTTTATAGGGTAATTTTAGCAAATTTTACTTAAATAATGATGTAACATGAAACATTTTATTTCATTGTATGTAGCAGTTACAGGGATTGATGTTTTTTGACACCTTCTGTATATTTTTTTCTTGGCGGGAGGTTTCAGAATGGCCTAATGGCTGAAAGCGCTTAGCTGGAATTTTAATAAAATTAAACACTCAGTACTCGTCTTTTCATTCACTCAATTTACATTTTAAAATGTTCAAAATTATAGCAGCTATATTGAATACAATAAAACTTACCATCAATTTTTGTTAATTTCTACACATATGGGAAGGCAAATCAAACTGTCTTAATAACCTCACTTCGTCTTTCTCAAATCTAAAGAAACACTGTTTTTGAAAATGATGGGATCATATCCTCCATGGTTTCCTCGTCGACATATTTAATGATTTATTACCACTGCTTTTCAGCCATATTAATTTTATCTTCCTGGGTTGGAGGAACGAAACTGTAAACAGAAACATTTTCTTTATTAATGCAGCAATTTTCAGTTTAGCTAATGTAAAACACAACCATGATCTTTACAGTTGTCGATTAAATTACTAAAAATTCTGTGTTTTATAAAAATAAAGATAATGGTTGTTAATTGTGAAAGGAAAAATACTCAAATTTTTTTAATAAAACTTACCGAGTACCCCACTTATTAGACACCAAAATACCGTAACCTTATAATAACCTCTACACTTGAACTAAGAAATGATAACAGTATAACATATAACATGTGGGGACGAGCCTTCTTGTCTAAGGGACGAACAATATGATATCGCGCATACGCAGTAATAAAAATCAATAACATTTGATTACTAACGACGTTACAGTTTTCGTTAATTTTTTGGAATTATCTATCGATTTTAGTTACTCGACAAGCTCTATAGATGGCACGGTCTGCAGTGTCCCTCGCCTGGTGTTGTACGCAATCCTTGCTTGGATCTAGTATGCATTTTAGTATCGACTAGGTCATTCTAGGAGTCAGAGGTAAAACGTTTGCATTTTGGTAAGTACTTAGATTGAAACAGTAATTAAAAATATTTCGAAAATCAAGTTTTGCTTAACGGAGCTGGTTGCACTTTTCTTTTACGTTGAACAAAAGGATTTAAAAATAGATTTTCACTGGTTTTGGTTCATTATTTTGACACAAACTTATACAAATATTTTAAAAAAATACGTGCCCATTTTTGTATCCGAAGCTAATGTCGTCGTAATACGTCGAAATAAGGATTTTCTACTATTTTAATCAAATTAAATTCTGAAACCTATATGAACTGCAATCAGGAAAAAAAATTTGTAAATTGTAAATTAGGCCTTAGTTTATGTTAGGAGCAATATATGTCTTATAAATTTCTCACTAGAAAACTAAGTTTTTATGTTAAAGAGTGTGTCCCAAAAATAGTTTATTTTAAATTATAGCTATACCAACAGCAATCTAATTTTTCAATTAAACCAAAAGTATTCTTATAAAGTGAAAACAGTTTCAATTTAAGTGAAAAGGCTGTTCAAGGTTTTATTTCAATTTATTTTGTTTCAAAATATTTATATCAATCTTGGAGAATCTTAAAAAAAGTACGTCGGCATAAGGATCCGCTTTTTATAGTCCAGGAGGTAATTGCGCCTTAAATAGACTCATGCACCTATGTGTTACGATATTTTGATACTGACCTAAGTAGACCTTCTTTTAATTTCCAGCAAAATGGTACAGTGATAATTAAAGCTAAAAATAAACGAAAAAACAAATATTCAGAAGCCGCGGTTAAACAAGCCCTTGAAGAAATAAAACGAGGTATGTCTGTTTATAAAGACTCCAAAATTTACAGCATACCACAGAAAACATTAAAGGACAAGAAAAGGCTAAAAGATATTTTCAAGACAAGTGGAAAACCGCCTATCTTAACAGCTGAAGAAAAAAAGCTAGTAGTTGATTGGATGCATTTTTTGGGAGATGCTGAGTTTCCAGTGTCTAGAGCCTTTTAAGGATGAGAGACCAGGAAAACATTGGTACCAAGGATTTTTAAAACGAAACCAAGATGTGTCTTGCCGAATAGCACAAAACATGACTTCAAGCCGATCTGGAGTAACTGAGAAGGCCATTAGGAATTGGTTTCTGAAAGTGCATGAATATTTTGTAAAACATAACAGAAGTTTTAGAAGACCCCAGCAGAATTAATTGGGTTCAGAATTGTGGGAGGAATTAATGGCCTTACGCATCAAAGTACTTATGTAATATAATACAACTTGAGTTGCGGTATATAATATATTATGTATGTATAGTAGGTATACAAGGTTAAGTGGAAGAGCAAGTTTTACAGCGTTTTTTACGCAGTAAAGGTTGAACTTCGCCTTGCATCTAATATATTATAATTTATAATTTTGTTTATGTATATTAATAAAGACGATTATTATTATTATTATTACAACTGTGATGAGATCGCATTTTTTTGCTCCTTCAGTAAAACAAGTGCTAGTGAAAAAAAGGTTCAAAGACTGTCTATAACAGAGTCTTAAATAATGATAAGGAATGCCTCACAGTTTTAGCCTACATTTCTGCGAACGGTCAAGTTGCTCCGCCGATGGTGGTTTCACCATATGAGTCCGGGATGCCTAAAAATATTCCTCAATCTGTGCCAACCAGTTGGGGTTGTGGATATACCGAGAGTGGTTGGATGAATGCGGAAGCTTTTTTGAATATGTAACCAACGTTTTCTTTAACTGGTTAACGAAAAACAATTGACCGTCGCACTTTTCCTTGATGCCCACACCAGCCATATTTCATTAGCATTTAGTGAGTTCTGCAAAGCAAATGATATTGTATTGGTAGCGTTGATTCCGATTGCCAACCACATAATGCAGCCATTAGATGTAGCAGTGTTTCGTCCCGTTAAGGCTAAGTGGCGAACAATAGTCCATGATATTAGAATTAGACATGATTTTTCCGTGCTAGTAAAAAAATGTTTTGATAAGACCCTAAAACCTCAAAGTGCATTTGAATGTATTAGATTATATCCTTTTAACGTCGAAAAAATTAAATTCGAGATACTCCAAACAAATAGAACTCAAGCCCCAGACGTTATTTCTTCACAGGCCTGTTCCGAAATCACTGTAGCAGGACCAGATTTTAGAAAAGAGTTTGAAAGAAAACTATCTCCTGAAACACTACGCCAGTTTATTAAACAATCTAGTTATGCAGGTTGGTCAGGATATCCATTTTATACCAAACTTTTTGAATTCTGGAAATCACTTAACTCCAAAGAGGGAGTGGATGATCAGCTACTATCGAATAAGCTATCAAATGAAACTGCACAACATCTTGTCCAAAGCGTTACATCAGTTAGGGGACTCAACACTAATTGACAAGATAAATGATGATGAAGATTTTAGTATATTTAGCATTGCAGGAGATAGCTTTTTAGAACTGGTCGCTGAAAATAACGAATACATGACAACTGATAATTCAATCAACAATCATAAAAAATGAACAGATGAAAGTAGTGAAACAATCTGGGAAGCTCATTCAAAAAGATGAGAAGAGAGGCAAAAAATCAGAAAATATGATGTACAAAGCTAAGGCCGAACCAGTAAAAAGTAAATGCAAAAAAGAGAGCGGTTATCAACAAGATGATTACGTAATTTTTATATATGAAAATGAATATTTTCCAGGACAAGTTATTGATAAAAATATATCCAAATTTTTTATTAAGGCGATGGAACGGATTGGGATACATTAGAGATGGGCAGCTGCCGAGGATGTTATATGGTATGAAAAAGATGAAATTGTTTCTCGTATAAGTGCTCCTCCTCGCCTTGTAAATAGGAGGGAGTTTTATTCTCTTCCTGAGATAGAAAGTATAGACTAAACGTGTAATATTTGTTTTAGTGATATACTTAGTATAAATTTTATATTTGATGTAATTAAATTCTTAAAAACCTATATGTGAAAGTTGTTACAAGTTTTTATTTTTTTGTTCTTATAAGCGGATTATTTTTTAATTTACTTCAATAAATATATCGTTCTGCATATTTTTCTCGAATTCAATGTTTTTTTTGTGTTAATTACAACCATATTTAAAAAAAACGATATAAAACTTTACGCCGAAATTAGGAACCTCTCAGATCGGAATTAGGGTCTTAATTAAAAATGTACGTCGGAATAAGGAGATTGTGGCATTTTTTTGAAAATATTTGTTTTACCAAGGAAGCACGTTATATTATTTATAAAATATATTTCCCTATATTTCACAACATATCACTGTACATTTAAAAAATGCCAAACTGTAACAAAATCAGTTTTTCTAATATTTGAACTCAAACTCAAAAAATCCTAACCTGCTGCGGAATATGATGCTTTTACCTTATTTGTTCAAAATCACAATGGTCTTTGGATAATAGGACGTAGCTTTTTTAAAAATACTTTAGTTCATTTGGACTCATGAATGTCAGATATTTGGCATAGCAAGCAACTCAAATATAGATATTCATCACAAATTCCAGAAAAAGGTAAAAGATGGATGGTTAGCGTTCCCCGAATTGAGGCAGTCAGAGAAAGATCCCAATTGAAACAACTGGGATTTTATTGAAGCTTATATATCGTGATAGAGCGGCTGTGTATCTAAATATGTTAGCCAGAAGGTGTTTTCCGTCGAATCTAACAGATGCATTCATTGTAAATTAGTTCTATACAAACATTCATTTTATTTTTAATTACTCTAATTAGGTGTTTGAGAAATGTGTTGACATATGATATCTGAACCATAAAAAAATCTCAATTTTTCATTAATATCGATACTACCAACTATCAAAGTGGACTGATTTCAGCGGCCTACTGTAATTAAATTCAAGTGAACAATTATCGAAATTACTTGATTTGACGATAAATTGGAATTTATGTTTGCATAACTTCTCATATTCGAAATCAACCACTACATTTGGTATTAAAACCAATTTATACACTATTAAACGTAACAAAATGCAGGAATAAAACAAAATCGAACTCAAATATTCGATTTTTGATCGAGCTTAAAGTTAGATATATTGTTATTTTGGTGTTAGTGACGGAATAAATCAACTTCGTACACCAGATAAAAAAACGAACGAAAAACAGCTAAAATTGATCCGGTATTATTTTCACTTGGAATTTTTTCAGCTTTTTTATTCCTTCATTAACTAAAATATTTTTACTTCTCACTCAAAAAAGAATGGAAACATCACAAATGGAGAATTAATCAGTCAATGAAGTATGAAGTGGGTGTCTAACTTTTTTATTCCTAACTTTGATGTCTTTCGAGTTGAGGCGTGACAACAGCGACCTATTAATGCCTTTTTCGTATCTCTTCCACTTCATTACCTGGTTCAAAGCTTTTTATTATTAACTATTTCATAAAAAGCCCATGTGAAAATAACGACGTCGAATGAATGTTCTATTTTAAGAACACACATGAACAAATTAAATTAGCTGGTGATTAAGTGAACGTATTTTTAAGTTAAAGATTAAAAACAAACCAGTATTTTTATAATCAAGAGGAAGAAGTAAACAGGTATAATGAGTAACATATTAATATAACGCGGTTATGATCTCGTAAAATACCATGTCGTTTATTAAACTTATCCAACTTTTTCTATTTTCCATTGATACTTACAAAGAAACATTCTTCCAAATAATTCTCAATTTATGTACTGAAATTTATTCAGATGAAATATTCATTATACTTACTTAGTTATTTTCCAACTAATTTTAAACTGATCTAAAAAATCATTTAGTATCAAAAAAAATGTATAAGAGTTGGCACAATTTTTGGTATAAGGATGCAAAATTTTTTGTGATTTAGGTTTTATTACTTTAATTGTTTATGAGATAGACATTTTATTCTTTCTAGTGTAACTTGAGATGTGTAGGGGTAACCGGGGGAATGGTGGCCTCCGGGGTAACAGGAGCCACCCCAAATATCCCGGTATAATTTTTATTTCACAACAGGACACCCTTTGCGCCATCTCTGTATGTGGAGCTCAACTAGTTAAACAAGAACAGGCCGGCGATTCCTTCAATTGAAGCGGTCAATATGACATTTCTGTTTTGGTATCGCAATCTATAACAAATGTTTGAATTGATAGGTTGGATATTCAGATTATTGTTTTAATTTTTCTGAAACTGATTGTTGTGTATTCTTTTGTTATTAATAGACTTCCGAGAAACCAATCGTAAGAAGCAATTTGTTTAGTTTTAGTATTTTTCCATTATTGTTATTACAACACGTGTATTTTGGCCGGTCGCTATGGGGTAATAAGAGCCGGCCACCATTACCCCATCATTATTGAAAACATCAATAATTTTTCTTTTAGAAAATAAAAGAGTCACAGTTGAGATAGTTAATACGTTTTGCAGATGCCAAGGACCTATCGCAGGCAAACTGAAAAAGGTAGTTGGAAATGTGACCAGCTAAATGCAGCTATCACTACAATTAGGAACGGTAGGATTGTTAAGGAGGTATCCAGAGCTTTCAATATTCCGAAAACATATCTGCAAAAGCGTTTGAAATAAATATTGATGCTGGTCCTTCTTTGGGGCACAAACCGGTATTTTCAGTCGAGAAAGAACATTTTTTAGACCAGCGTGTTATTCATCTTTCAAAACTTCCAGGCAAGAAATCAAAAAATGTGCTTATGAATATGCTGTAAAAAATCACCTGCCTTGTTCTTTTAATAAAGATTCAAACAGTGCCGGTGATGATTGGCTGTAGGGATTCATGAAAAGAAATCCCTCAATTGCTCTCCGTAAGCCTGAATCAACATCAATAAATCGAATAACAGTTTTCAATAAGGAAGAAGTCGCCATATTTTTTAATAATTTTAACAAGTGCAAGAAAAGTATAATTTCAAGGCCCATAGAATATTCACTGATGAAACCAAATCTCTACAGTTCAGAGGCCAGGAAAAAGTTTTGCCACGAAGGAACGAAAACAAGTTGGGTGTGCCACAAGCTGGGAAAGAGGCCAAAATATTAGAGTAGTGTGCGCTTTCAGAGCAATCGGAATTTATATACCACCAATGTTTATTTATGCGCGAAAATGAATGAATCCGCAACTCCAAAAAGGGGGTCCAGCAGGGGCTATGTATACTTTTTCGGACAAAGGGTGGATCACAGAAGACCTGTTCCTGTAGTATTTAGAACATTTCCAAAAATTTGTGAAAGCGAGTCCGGATGATCCAATTCTCCTGATAATGGATAACCATTCCACTCACTGTACCCTTAAAGCTTATACATTTTGCAAAGCCAACGGTGTTATTCTTTTGTCCATCCATCCGCACACGTCACACAAGATCCAGCCACTTGATGTCACGTTTTACGGCCCGCTAAAGACGGCGTTCAATTAGGAATGCAGTAAGTATTTAAGGAATCACCCGCATGACAAAATAACCCCTTTTGAAGTTGCAGAACTTTTCAATAATACATTTATTAGGGTACTCCAGAAAAAGCTATAAAAGGATTCCAAGCTACAGGAATATGTTCCTATAATCCAGACATCATTACTGAAGAAGACTATGAGCCAGCTGCACTTCAAAGAACCAACTGCACTGATAGTTGTGATGGTCTTATCAACGACTTTCCTGTTATTCATGAACGTCAGGAAACTCCCGAATGACAAATAGTTCCAGCTTGTCAGTCGTGTCAACTCCCAGCATACGAGAAACCTTTGGAAGTAGCAGAGCCATCAGAACCCCAATATTCAGACATTGAAAAGTCATTCCTCGAAATTTAATTGTTACCGGGACCATCAAAATCCAAAACTAGTGGGAGTAGGAGGGCGACTGCAAAACAGCATTCCCAAATAATCACGTCCACTCCAAACAAAAGACGTTCTCCAAGAAAAGGCTGACAAAAAATTACTAGCACAACAAAAACATGCGAAGCCTGGTGCGAAACAGGTCTATGAAAGAAAAGTTTTTTCCCATGACTCTACTGACGACCACACAGAAAACCCTGACGTTGAGAAGAAAATAAAGTTATCTAGAGAAGATAATAAGAAATCTTACAGGGAAATGAGTTCCGAAGACGAAGACAATGATGACGAATACAAGGACAAAGATGCGAATGGGATTGATATGTTTAATGTGCGGGGAATTCGGTAAAAATGGGGAGGTATGATTAATGTGTAACTCCTGTGGAAATTGGGCTCATGAGACATGTACTGATACCGAAAAAAAAACATAATATGCGATTATTGTGCTCAGAAAACTTTTATCTGTTTATTGGGGTAATGGTGGCCAACTAGTTGGGGTAATGATATCCATATAGGGTTTTCCTTTTTTTACTGTAAAACAAGTTTTATTATTTTTTGTTTCTTTTTGAATTAAGATTTGATTATAAAATGATCTATTTCAATGATTCCCTTGTTTAAAGGTATTTATAAAAAATAATAATAAAGAAAAACTGACTAAAGCTTAGCGGGCCACCTTTCCCTCGGTCTCCCCTACATGGAGTAAAGTTTAACTGACATCCGTAGACGGCAGTTTTGGTAGTCTTTCAATTATAGTAGTTCAATATTTTAATTCCCTCTATTGTTTATTCAGTGATTCGTTTTTCTTCATGTGACATTACTATACTCCTTAATCGAAAAGAGTAGTAGTTATTATAAAACCAATATTTAAAGAGGAAATGGAACCTGAGTTAAATCAGAATAATGAGCTTTTTACTTACTTCTAAATCAATTAACAAAAACCAACATGGATATTTTTGCATTCGCTACACAGGTAGACAACAACAGAAAATTTTTATTACTATTCAATAATTAAAGTGTACATAGTCCGGTCAATTTAAGCATTCGAAGCTACATAAATTCCCATCAAGCTGAAAATCAGTAAGGTTGTTAAAAATATTATTGAAAATAAAATTTGAAAGTTTCCCATCTTTCCCTGTATGGAATACATTTTATTCAAGGTCAAAGGTCAAAAAAATGCGAAACGGTAAGTTTTATCATGAAAATATCTCAAACAAAAATTGTAGATCATAAAATAATCTACAAAAAATGTATCAATACTTTTTTTCCTACGAACCACCGTTTTTGAGATATAACGATTCGAAAAGTTGTACAAGTTGCAATCGTCATAATCTGCACACGTTTCCACGCCACCTATGAGGTAGTGTACTTAGCGCGTTTTTTTTAACGTGGTTTCCCCCGTAGGCCTACTCCACCAGTCAGTTGTGATCCTGTTGAATTTGAAACTATTGCAAAATTACGGAAATTTGTAATTATTGGAAAAGATAAAAAGCGATGTAGATTAAAAAAGTGGTGAATTTTATTCGTCTGAATTGTAACCGTCAAACTCTTCTCGTTCTTCTTGTTCTTCTTCATTCTGAGTGCAAGTAAATGGCGTCAATAGCGATGTATCCTCGTAGGAATCAAACGAATCCTCCTCTGTTAGTGATTCAACATTGGAGCACGACCGGCATTGACAGTTTGTACATGCCAGAGAACAAAACAGTCCGACTTTTTTGCAACCACATTTAGCACTGCATCCCTTTTTGCAGTTGCAAAAATTGTGTTCAGCAGTTTTTCCGGTGCAGGTGGGAGTAAAGTTTGAACTGGTTCCAATGTATTGTTGACCAACTTCCAACCACAGTCTGTAGGGTCTAGCTGATAACTAAGCCACACTTGAACTTGGTAATATAAGCGAAGAAGATGTTGATGAGCAGCAACTGAGGTTGGAGGAAGAGAAGCTAATTGAACTTGTTTTTTATTCTTAGTGTTTTTAACGAAACATACATATCGATGCTTATCTTAGCAGGTAGTTTTTTTAGGAGCTCCGTACATAGAAAGAAGAAAGCGGATGCCGTTGGTGATAACTTCTTCTTGAGTTGAATTACTGTTTTTAGAAACTTCAGAACATTGTTTTACTCCTGCTGTAAAATGCAGATGTCGTATCACAGCCAGTTATTGCGTGTAAAAATAGTACGTGATTTTGACACTTTGCAAAAGTAGATAAACTTTTTGATGAATATATTTCCGATTGATATTGAGCTTTTCCTGGTTTTAAGAAGAAAATAGTATTTTCGGTTGGAGTTCGAGCAATGAGTAATACAAGTAAGTGTACATCTTTACCAACAACAATAGTTGTATTTGTCAAATTGAATTGCTTTATTGCTGTTTCAATAATCAATACATCAGCATGAATGTTAAAGCTCCAGATTTCTCAAATATAATAAGTTTTTCACCATACTTTAGTTTTAGTCGTTACAATAGGACGGCATCACCGCTCAATAGTAATGGAAATATCTATTGTAGGCGTCCATTGTTGATTCTTGTCAATGGTCCGGCAAGTCAAATAATACTGGCCAATAGGCATTGTTTTTTTCTTTTTAGTCACCCCAATCCACGTGTAAACACGCCCTTTGGAAATTTCTATTTAACACATCTTACAACGTGAAGAAATCAGTTCATCATTCAACAACGAAGTCAGTTTAACACTCAATCGAGTTCATCACTTAGTTAAGCAGTTATGACATAGTTACGCAATCGGTTAGTAAGTTATCGGTTACATTATTAACGAGTTAGTTGGTTGAATAGTGAAACGGTTTCTTAAGTTGTGCAACAAAGTCGAAACTCAAGTTATAAGTGTGATTCAAGACGAAACACATCGTTTCACAGCTATTTAGTCAAACACATCGTTTCTTAATTAGTTTTCAAGTTCAACAATCAGTTCAGTTCATCGATCAATCACGAAAAGTCATCATTCCATTAACAAGTAGTCATTACTTAAATTCAGTGAGTCGTCGATACATATTGAAGTAAACTCCACTCAAATTCAAACAGTCAGAGTTATTAAGTCTAACATATCGTTACGTAGTTGCTATATGAGTTAATTGCGTATTCATCAAGTCGAAACATTACGTTGCCGAATCATTAAGTTCTTATTTACCTTCCGATCTGAAAACCATCAAAGTTCAAACATTCATAAATATGTACCATTCATTGTAAATTTGTATATAATGAACTATTAATTTAGACATTAACGTTGTCAGATTAAGATTATCAATATAGTTGAATGTCTCCGTCAGTCGACGAAGTTCAATTAAATTGTGATCAAAAATATCCATATTAGTAGAAATCTTGTCCATGTTAGCAGAAATATCGTTCTTCATAGTTGACATGTTCTTGTTCATATTAGCAGAAATTGACGAGATTAAGGTGGAAATCTCGTCATTGAATAAAAATGTTGCTGGATCAAAGCCGTCATTTTCCAGTACCACTTTAAGTCTTTCGACTAATTCACTTTTCTTACCAGACGTTTCCAACCCACGGTTTTCCAATTCTGCCTTTAGCCCTGTCACTTTCAGGTCACTTAGACTCTCGACCATTTTTACGTAGCTATTTATTTATATTATCACACTTCTGAAACAATTGTAATGTTTTTCTTATTTATTTCTAACAGTTTATCCTAACGGGCGGAATAAATTTATACACACGGTATGTCTACTCACTTAAATTATTTATTCACTAAACTATTCCCTAATTTATATTATATACACAGTATATTCACTTAAACTAATTTATATAAGCATTTCACTACTGCTTATTTATATTTACTTCTTCACTGATTATCTCACGAGATCAAATTATAAACTAACACCGTTGGTAGGTAGCCTCTCTCTTATATATTAAGTGCCTTTTTCATGGATCCACCTAGATTCCGTCTCACAAAAACAATCGACTCCCTGGAATTGTCTAGATAAGACTGGTCACAAAAAATAATGGTAAACAGTTCTAAGAAATCTCGGCGCCTTCGCCAAAATTTTAAGTTTCATATCTAGTATATAACAGAGTCGGATTCGGGCACTACACCAGTGTGCAATTTCGTAACAGTATAATTTTATCCCAAACTTTAAATTGGCGCATTTTTTGTCCTCCTAAATTGTATACTTGTAAAATCAAATACATACAGAGAACCCGACATCAATTTCCAGTTGGAGGATATGATCGTTAAGAAATAGCTGCGATTTCAGGTAAAACATTCTACAGAATTGTTGCAACTTTTCTGTTTGCTTTATTATGAATCAGGTCTTGATAATGCGATTTTCAAAACGTAGATTTTCCATGATATCTTAGTCTAATAATAACCATTAGTATCTGTGTATTTCTCAAATCCCACTTTATTGTACATTTTATAATGAAATTTCCTGCAAATTTACTGAAAGCAAATTTCTAAATAATACAATGTGGGATCCTTTCAGAAATACCAACATCCTTGATGTTTCCATTCTAAGATTATTTTGAAGCCAAGGGTGCATATTATGAATTGTTCATTCCAATAAACATAAAATTATTATTTTGGAATGCTACCAACACAATAATGTTGTGAGAAAAGCAAATGTAAAATATCTTTAGATTGGTTAATCCGGTGTCTTACATATCCAAGAAAGATAACTTTGTTCGCTGATAATGTGACAGAATCAGTACAGCTATTATATTGAATTCAAATTGAAAATAATGTTCTAATAAAGGTATCGACGTTGCTAGTTTAGTCTGTGGGATTACACAAATTTTGTCTATGTTTGAACACAGTTGGATGATTTTTTTTAATGTTACGTTGGTAACACGTAATGATAATATCACTGTGTATTGTTGTTCTTAAAAAATTTTAAAATAAAGTGTGTAAAACAATAGAAAGACTGACGTTGATTTATTATCCTTGTCAAATATTGAATGAAATATCAATTAAAGGACAAAAAACTAGAAATACGCACAGGTTATGGCCCTAGATACGCATTGAAAGAAGACAGTGTGAAAGTGATAGAAAATACTGAGAAAAGGGTTAGTGAAAAAGTACTGCTCACAATTTCAAGACGTCTTCCAAAAAGGAGATTGAGTGACGAGGCTGACAGACGCCCAATCATCGCCGTATGGCAATTTCAAATAAAAATTCTTTTCGAAGGTAATAATCGTTGAGGTATAATAGACGGATCAGTGAAAGTTCTAGAAACGGATGCGAAGGACATCGCCTTATGGAAAATTCAAGATGGCATGACCAAACATATCTTTTTGAGGACCATTACATCAAGTGTGAAAGCTCATGTACTGACTGCCACAACATCAACTCAAATGTATGATGCAATTACAATTGTGATACAGAATAAGCAAAGAATCAGGTATTATCTGAGCTATTGAGTTCACAATATGATAAAAGTGAATATGTTTTTGGAAATAGAGCTCGACTTGAAACCCTTAGTTTCAATCTCTCTAAAGTGAGTTTTGCAATTGAGAAATAAATGTTGATAACCAAAGTACTCCTGACTCTGCCAGAGCAATACAAGCATTTTGGTGTGGTATGAGACTCGAAACCTGAGGACGGAAGGACCATCGACAATCTTCGAGCAAAACTACTGAAAGAAGAGGAGAAGATGAAAGGAAATAACCACGAATCAAAAGTTGCCTTTAAAACTCACAAATTTAGAGGTACATATAACTACTGTGGGAAAGTAGGTCATAAAATGAAAGACCAATCAAGACCAGAATACCCAATCATTAAGCTGCCGGTTCAGGCGTTGTAATAAATGTAACGAAGATTATTGTTGAAGTCGTAAAACTTTCCAAAGGTGTAAATACTGCAGGAAAGATAATCATCCCCAAGAGAAGTGCCAATACAAAAAAAGAGCATGAAAATAACAACCCAATAAGACAGAATAATAATAAGTCAGCTACTTCATGGATACATACAAGATAGAAAAGGGAGATGAGATAGACACTACATTTATAATTGACAGTGATTCAACAAGACATGTTACCCATGAAGTACAGCTGATCTCTGACTTGAAAAAAGAAGAAGTGGAAATTGGATGTGCCAAGAAAGGGTCAAGAATTGTGATCAAATCGGTTGGAAAAAAAATTTAAAGTAACATTCTTACCATGACAAATGTGTCTTATGACCGCGATTTGTCAAGGAATCTCTTGTCAATAAATATGGTAACAATCAAAGGTGTTATCGCAATATTTGATGATAAAAATGTAAAATTGGTTCATGGAAAAATAACCTACAAAGAAGAAGTTGTTGTACCTGTCGGTGAAAAAACAAAAAAATTGTTTGTACACTGTTAATTTGAATATTGATGAAGAGGCATTTGAATGACATATAAAACTTGGACATCTGGACTTTCAAGACTTAAGGAAAGTTTTCAAATTGTGTGATAAAGTAAATGATGTAATTGAAATATGCAATGAAGAAATTTGTGAATCTTGTATTAGAGGGAAACTGATCAAAAACCACTCAACTCTGAAAGACCAAGAGCAACGAGACCTTTAGAATTAGTTAATCCACACTGATATTTGTGGTAAAGTATTTCCTGCAACATATGATGGTGAAGAATATATCATGACATGTCAGGATTTTAATACTCACTTGTTGGAAAATTAAATGCGGAAATTTGCTATATTGACTGCTCAATAGCCCAACAACCACAATGGAGACCAAACCAGCAAAAAAATGGTATGGGAGAAACCAAACTTATTAAACTTGAGATAATTTGGTCAGATGGTCTACACGAAGAACTTGGGGTATCTAAAAACTCCAAGACAGTGATAAAAAATATTGGTTGGCAATGCTCACAACGGATATAGGGTCTGGAACCCAGTGACAAGAAAACTCTGTCAGAGGATATACAATTTACCAACCAATTTGAAGAATATTAATTAGTGTCAATTGAAATAGTATACAAGAATTTGAAAATGAATATCAAGAAGATGAAAATGGAAATAATCATGAAAAAAACATTACCAAAAATGTTGAAGAAAATTATGAAAACTAAAGAAATGTATGAAGAAATGCGCAGAAATTATGAAGAAAGAGGAGAACAAATACCAAGAAATTATGAGGAAAGAAGACCAACAAGAGAAAGAAGATTACCAACAAAATATAAAGACTATGAGATGAACTTCCAGAGCGAGGAAGAAGACGAAGTACACATCACTCGTGAAAATGAAGCCTTGATGACATTTGAAACTCTCTCATGAATAATAAATCATGGACTTACGTTGATGCAGATCAAGTGAAAGGAAAAGTAATTCTGATCTGTAGTTGGGTCTTCAATGTGGAAGACAATGGTATACATAAAGCCAGATTGGTTGTCAGAGGTTCACAAAATAAAAAAGATATGAACTATGAGATCATTTTTAGTCCTGTTGTAGATACCACAATACTGAGATTATTATTTACCATTGCAGCCAGAAGAAACATTCAAACACTTGACACAAATACAGTCTTTTTATATGCTGAATTAGGCGAACCAGTCTACATGAAAGTACATGATGGATATAACCAGCTGGGGAAGGTTTTTAATGCTGCAAAATATGTGTGCGGTCCAAAACATGCCCCATGTGAATAGAATAAAAAAAATTACAAATTCCTTGAAACAACTAGGAATTATTCAACCAAAATCTGATCCTTGTTCAAGTTAAAAGATAAAATGATCGGTTTTAAACATTAAAACTAACTTTTCCGCATCTGTGAGATGCCCTTAGCAATATTCTATCATAAAATTCTCACTTGTACAAACTTCAGGGGATATATCGT
This sequence comes from Galeruca laticollis, assembly GCA_963921935.1. Lineage (NCBI taxonomy): Eukaryota > Metazoa > Arthropoda > Insecta > Coleoptera > Chrysomelidae > Galeruca > Galeruca laticollis. The sequence goes on along the minus strand of OY998182.1, from coordinate 96,290,684 downwards.
GCTAACAAACCGAAATTTCTTCCAAAATAACCAAAAATGTAGTATATCTGGATTTATAGGACCCGCTGTACTCACTCTAGTCAGCTGAAAATCAATAGGGTACATCTGTGAGATACCTTGAAAAATAACCAATTATAAAATTGGTCACTTGTATACACTCCGGATGCTGTATCGTGCTATCAACCCGAAATTTCTCCAAAAAGGACAAATAATGTGGCTCTTCAGGTACCATAGCACCCGTTGTACTAGCTCGGGTGAGCTAAAAATTAATGTTTCATCTATAAGACGCTCTGAATAATATCCAATCGTAAAATTGATCACATGTAAATACTCCAAAGGCTGTATCGTGCTAATAAAGTGAAATTTCTCCAAAAATCGCAAAATTGTCGTACTTAAAGTTCTATAGCACCTATTGTAAGGGCTCTGGTGAGCTGAAAATCAATAAGATTCATCAGTGAGGTGTCCTGAATAATATTCAATCATAAAATTGGTTAGTTGCACTCCGGAGGCTGTATCGTGCTAACAAGACATGTAACGAAAAGTGGCCAACGACGACGACATACACAAAGGATTTTTTTCGTAAAAACCGTTTTTTTTGTAATGTTCTTGATGAAAAATAACTCAATTGCAACTTTTTTTGGGGTAAACCAATACTTTTCTCTCATATTAGATAGGTTGGGCGGAAAAGTATAAATATATATCTCGCCATATATGTGGACGATGGGATTATTATTGGAGAAGAAAAAATAGAACAATTTCAAGAAAAACTGAAGTCCCAAATGACTCTAGATGAAAAACTAAAGTCGTATCTCGCAATAGATATGGAAAGAAAAATATGCAAAGAAAGTTCTCAACAAATTCAAAATGAATTAAACAAAACCTAGAAATACTCCGATTGCTCAAGACATTTTTAGGGACGAAGACTATGATGAATATGACAAATATAGAGAAAAACATTTAATTATAGAGACGCTCTATTTATCATGCAGAACCAGACCAGACTTGAGCTTCGCAGTGAACTTTGAAAGTCATTCCATAGAAAAACAGAAGAAGACAGACTATATCAATGTGAAAAGAAACAACATCAGCCGGTATTTTCTTTAGTGGCGACCAAGTTGAAAACAACATTGAAGAATCATTTGAAAAAGCACATCAGGCTACGTCATAACTGTTTGGAGGTCCTATAGTATGGTATTCGATGCGACAGAGTTTAGTTGCTCAGTCCACTATCATTTTAGATTATCCTTGTCAAATAAATATAAAACATAAATTGAAAGACTTTAAGATACTAAAAACATAGATAGATAGATTTCACTGAGGTGGCTTATGGCCTATTCCACTGCGACCTTTTCAATTATATTATGATCCTCTAAATCTAGATTACATTTTCTAGCCTTATTCTTCTTATGAGTTCTGTCAGTTTCGAGTCTGAATCTTTCACATAGCTAGTAGCTTTAACATGCCTATACCAAAAACTTAATAAACGGAAACATCTTCTATAAGTGTCATCACTCCTATGAAAAATAATAGATAAATATATCAAATTGCTTTGAAGACCGTCTCTTTTTTCGGTATCTTGGAAGGGACCGTTAATTTTCACTTATAATAATAATCATAGTGCTTATCTCCGCATAATCAAAAGATTATAAAAATTTCGTAGAGAATTCATGTCGGAGGATAATAATTAATGTGAAGAATTCGATCAGAACCCAACTAATGTGGTGGAGTTACAAATATGAACGATAACAAATTGTCGTCGAAATAAAGTTTTTAAAAGTTTCAAATTTTTTAACCATAGATTTCCGAAGAATAGTCTTTAGATTATTAATCTTTTCGTTCGGTGAAATTACAGTTATTTTCAATAAAATACACTGTCTGCCAATTATGAACGGTTTTTGGTTGTCATGGGATTAAGAGTAAGTTAAGTTAAGATCCTCGAACCATCACGTAATTGATTTCGTAGGAGATTTTTATTATGATTGACATATTGAAACGTTTTCGACATTCGAAACTATAACAAGTCAGATTATTCGCTTAATACAAACTACAGCATCTATTATATTCATAAATATTCGAGCTTGTGAACTCTCGACGAGTTAACATCGCTGTGCGTAGGCTGTCAAATATTTGTAAATAAGTGAAACTTAAAAGTGATTAACTTGTGGTTCCCGTTGTGTATAATAACATCGAGGTAATTAGACTTCCAACTATAAATTATAACACTTTTTGTTATATTTGTTAATAGTACCAAAAATAGCTGTTTCTTGTCGACAAGAGACGCATTCAGTATTTTCAGTATCGGAACTGATAAGCAACCAGTTTTTCAAGATAATGGAAACTGGTTTGCTGGTCTACCTTCGACAAATTAATGGCAAATAATAATGATAATATACAGGGTGACGCTTTTGACTACAAAAGCAGCACCAATCAAGATAATACTCACACCGCATCCAAAAACATAATGTCTCAAGAACAACAGTGGTGCTCAAAATCCATATTCATCAATAGGTAAATCGGTTTCCAAAACTGCATTTCCCAAAAAGGATCAAGCAATTGTCTTACATGCGGAAGGGAACCTAAAATTGTTTGACAACGTTAAAGCCATAGGTGACATCATTGGTGCCAAGAATATTATATTTATTTCTCTAATTTCTAATAATAGAATATGCATATACCTTTCCAAAATTGAATTAGATCTTATTGTTAACTACCACTCTATCATACTCATTGGAAACAAAACCTTCAACATACGCAGACTAATTTCATCGACCAAACGAATATTAATTTCTAATATTAGTCCATGCATTCCACATGATCTAGCTGAAATCGCTCTTAAAAATCTAGGACTGAATCTAGCCTCTCCCATCTCTTTTATAAAGGCCGGCATTCCTGGAGATGAGTATAGTCATATTCTCAGCTTCAGACGACAAGTTTTTGTTTTCCCACCATATGACAATTTTGAACTGCAAACATCTACAACAATCCACTTCGACAACAACGATCACCGAATATTTATTTCCATCGACCGAATGGAATGCTTCATGTGCAAAGAAACAGGTCATATTGCAACAGATTGTCCAAACCCGCCCACACATAGCTCTTCCCAAACTATTACTGATAACGAAAATCAACAGCTACCCCCTAGCCAGATAGACACAAGCACCAAAGTGAAAGACCAAGAAAATAAACTGCCGGCACTTCAAACAGCACCGAAGAGAGTTCATTCATATACAACACCCACCGAGAACGATATTTTGGGAGATGTATCTCCGGTAATTTTATGTGAATCTTCTATTATGCCACCTCCTAACAATACCACCGACGCTATCAAATTAGTCAAGAGGTAAGAAAAACTCGTTTTTAGAATTGGACATACTCGGGCAACGCATGGATACTTAATGGAATCTGATAAGCAACGACCATACTGTGTCCACTGTCATAATACCTTTCTTACGGTGAAACACATTTCAATAGACTGCCCTAACCATGTCGCAGCAAGACAATGCCATTATCTGAATGGCAATCTTAAGAATATTCTGTGTCCGGACAATAGTAGCTCAGTGATTGCTTTCTTAAAAGACATTCAATTGTTTCATTTAATGTAAATTTATATTGATGTATTACGGTTGTAAAGTAAATGTGTCAATGACAATCAGATGTCAAGACACTAAATAAATAAAAATAAAAAATATTCATAAATACATAATAGTAAAACTTATAAGTTTCAATCTAAACTCTGATGCTATTATTGTGACAGATTGGAATTCCATATTTATAGAAATTTTTTAAATCTGTAACTTGTGATTTGGAACTAAACTTTAAAATATATTAAAGGAAAAATAGTCATTCAAAACCATTTAAAAGAAAGGACCAAGCGTTAATTAATCATAGATAATGTATCTATGAATGGAATAAATGGAAAATTATATTTGCTGTTCACAGCTAAATTCGAAAAAATGTACAGAACAGAGAAAAACTGGAAATTTAGAGATTCAAACAAGTTAGAGTAAGCAGAAGGTGCTTCAGCTAACATGAATACCCGCTCAAGAATATATGAATACCACACTAGAAAGAAATTCAATGAAATACAAAAATACTAGAGAAGATAATAACACTCTAGAGAATATTACATGAATCAGGGACTAAGAATCATAAAAATATTTATTGTCACACTAATTAATAAAAGTTACAATACTCGTGTATAAATAATTGTACTCAAGATCTGTTTTATTTTAGGTTTACTATTAGCGGGCAAAGGACTATCTGATTCATTTTCACTACTCTCTTATTCTCATTTTTTTCACTCATAACTAATGCGTCAAATATGGGAATATTTACAGTTTTAAGCAAAAATAAAAGAAATCCTTCAATTAAAGTACAAACATCTAATTTTACTATTGACAAACTTTTTATCAGGGATATATTAATTCCTATAGTTTTGGGATTCAGATACCTAATTCCATCCATACGGCAAAGCCGCACTGCTTATAAATTTGCGTGCTTCACAAGAACCCCAATATTCAAAGAATTTGCTGCCTCTTGGGTTATGATACTTGTAACCGAGACCGCAATTTCCTCTAGAGCGCCGTGGTATCCAGTGCCGTCGGCGACCAGTTAGCAAATGTTTGACTTGCGTTGCATTAAAGTTACCTCTCAGGAGATAAGAACACATTTATTTAATTTTGATAAAACTAGTTAAACCGCTAACTATTATTATATCAACCGCCATCATAATTTAGTGAAAATTGTAACAAGAGCGAGATTGTATACTTTGGTCTCTGGAGACACTGATGGTATTCAAAATGTTAGTAGTAGCAAACTGTATATGTCTGGATGGAAACTCGCCAACGGTTACATATCTTTCAACTTATAGGCAGGGAATTGGAGTTGAGTTTCTCTATCTTTTTTATCTCGCAAGATTTTTTCAATTTGTGTTCAATAGAATATTCTCGATTGTGTTAAATTGTGTAAAATAGTCTCTGTCTTATGTCATCAATCCAGTTGTTATAATCATTTTGTACTATACATTATTTAGTGGTCCCTTGGAATTTATCCTATTAATCACGCTGAGCGGCTTACATAACATATGTGAATGAAGACATGAGGATTAATTGAGTTTATCAATCAATCAATTCAATGATTTAATCAACAGGTGACACTTGAATTTATTATTTTGTTGTTAATAGTGATAGTTTCAATTTTCATAATAATTTATTTCAATCCGTACATATTCGACTTTGATCGAAATGTAATTAAATTGATTGGGTTTCAATCACATTGTATATTGGCGACTTGTGATTATCAGAGACAATAGCTTATTTAACTTTTTGATGGAATAGCTGATACCTTTTTTAATACCATCAACGTAGCAAAAACATTAATGTACCGAAAGCTATAATGAATCAGCAACGAATTAAACGATTTAATTTCAATTGATTAAACTTTTATTAAACTTAATACGTCCTTCTTTATATTTAATATCAAAGCACAGATAGTGTTAGATGGTAGGCAACCAAAAATACATGACAACTGGCAACGTTGTATAATAGGGATTTAATAATGAGTTCCGTCTCTGTCAAAAGTGTAAATGACCGTTATGTGTAAGTGGCGCAATAGACTAAAGTAGATTTTAACGGGGTTACAATGCACTGAAACCTAAGGTTTATTGTAACCCCCTACCAGAGCTGTTCTCGCTATTACTACAGTTCGCCTTCCAGTTCCAGGGTTCTTATGAACTCTAGCATTTGGGACAGCTTCAATGAGGTTACTCTCCTCACTCTTACAAGTTTCTTGACCGAAGTATTTCTTGCGTTGGCTTGCAACGGCATGGCAGTCTAGAACTATGTGATCCGGAGTTTCATCCTCCTCCCCATAGAATCTACACTCGTCAAGTTCTGCTAGACATATTCTCATTAGGTGCTTCCTAAGCCGGCAGTGTCCTGTGAGAAAGCCTGTGAGGAGATGTAGCTTATTTTGACTGAGATCCAAATATTTTTTGGATCTAGCAGTGTCAATGCTCCGCAGGAACTTTTTGGAACGTTCCAGTCCGAGAAGACACCGCCAGAGTACTTCTCTTTCGGTTTCCCCTTTCTTCCGAAACTCTTTCTTATATGAGCCTTTTCCTACACCACAGAAAGGCTCCGGACCAATAAAGGGCGTTTGTGCTCCTTACCTGGTAAGTGTATTGGACTCTTCATTTCCCGTGATTCCCGAATGGCCAGGAACCCACACTAAAGAGACCCTGTCATTCTTGCCTAATTCATCAAGTTTTCTTCGGCACTCCCATGCCAACTTTGAGTCAATGACATGGGAGCTCAATGCTTTGCTAGCTGCTTGACTATCAGAATGGATCGATATGTCACATCTCTGATAGTTTGTTTCTAGGTTCATTTTCACGCATCTTTCGATCGCAAGTATTTCTGCCGGAAAGACGCTCGGAAAGGTGCCTGACAATAATAATGCGTATCTCGTACCAGGCCCAAATACTCCAGCGCCTGCTCCAGTGGTGGTTTTTTAAACAATCGGTATACCATCTAATTGTGTTTTCTTTGAGTTTGGGTGGTGTATTCCCTTTCCCAGTCCCTCCCCTCATTTAGCATCGTAGTGAAATTCTTTTCGATACTTTACTTTCTTGATAGTTTCGTCATTAGGAAGATTCGCTGATGAGTTTTATTTTGTTAGAGAGAACCAGGCTCCCTGATTTTTATTACTCTCAATAGCTAAACCTTCCTTAGATATTCTAAGAAGTGCCTCTAGGGCAGATCTTTCTATCACCAGATGTAGAGGTGTGAGACCTGAAATGATCTCAAGTACCCTAGTTGGACACGTTTTTATAGCTTCAGTGATGCACACACAGGCAAGCCTTTGAACTTTTTCGAGGGTCTTCCTCGTGCTGTACTGACTTGCTTTTGTATGCCAAACTATGGTCCCATACGTAATTGCTGGTTTAATTATCATGGCGTATAAGACCCACTGCTATACTGCTTCTTGTCATCTTCAGAAGGTCAGGAAGAATCTCCTCTATCCCTTGCTGCAGAAGTGCTGGAAATATTCCATCCACTCCTGGTGATTTATATGGTTGAAAGGTACTTATTGTCCATCCCAACCGTTGTCTGGTAAATATTTTCTTAGCAATGTTGCAGTCTTCCTTGCGGAATTTTTTGGTGTAATCAATTGCTATTTCAGTTCTTGTTGCTGGTTCACTACCTGGAAAGTGGGTTCTAAGAAGAATAATCGTTCGTTCTTCTTCACGTTCCGTGTATGATCCATCTGGCGTTTTCAGCGCAATTGTGGGGTTAGTTCCATCATTTGCAATGACCTTTTGCAGTCTGGCCGCTGTGTGAGTGGAAGTGATATTTTCGCAAAAGGCTTGAAAATTAATCATTTTGGCGTTTCTAATCTCTTTATTGTACTGAGTAAGCTTTTCAGTGTATCCCTGCCAATTACCGTCGCGTATGGCTCTATTAAAGAGCCGACGGATCTCTTTTCTAAGGTTTGACAGGTTCTCATTCCACCACATTCTTTTCTGAAGGAGCTTTTGATAGTGGGCAACTGGAATGAAAAGCTTCCATTATTGCCTCACTGATCTGTTCGACTCTTTGTTCCAGGTCGTAGTGCGAGTGATTTATTCCATTTACTTTGACGTGTTCCAAATTTTTCTTCAGATTGGTCTTGTAAAGAGACCAATCAGTATTTCTAGGATTTCGGATCGTAGGAATCGTGGTAGTTTCTCCATCTATCCTAAATTCGATGATCCTATGGTCGGAAAGTGATGGCTCGCTCATCACCCTCCAATCTTTTACATTTTTCCTAGCAGCAACATTAACAATTATTACGTCCAGGACCTCTTCTCTTGCGCTCGTGACAAAAGTGGGGGATGTCTCCACGTTTAAGGTCTCAAGGTTATTTGCTAAGAAATATTTTAATAATCACTCACCTTTGACGTTGTTGTTAGTGCTTCCCGGCACGGTATTGTGTGCGTTGCCATCACAACCAATCATGATAGGCAGTCATCTGCTATTGCAGTGTCTCACTATCTCTTGTACTTCTTTTGGCCGTATCATCGGTCCATCTCCAGCGAAGTAAGAAGAGGCAATGACGATGTCTCGGTCGATACCCCCAATGTTGAAGGTGAACTATGATTGGAACAAGGTATCGTGACATGTATTCTGAAACACATATATATTTTATGTTATTTCTTATGATTACACAGGCACGCTGAGATACTTGCTTTTGATCCAAAATCAATTTAGAATCCTTGCATGCCAAACCTTTGATGTTGCCTTCTTTGTATATCCATCAGTACAATATCCAGTTGTAGTTTAGCAAAGAAGCTTGCAATCACTGCTGAAGCTCCCTTCGCGTGATGCAGGTTATTCTGAGCTACATTCGTGAACGTGAAGCTGAATTATTAGGGATGAAAGAGGCCGAGTTACTCAGCCTCTATTCATCTCCCTCCTCGATCACCATGGTAATATCTTCCTCGGATTTAGAGCTGGTTTCTCAAATCTCGAGTCAGACCCTCGACCCCCAGGCTGCTCCGCCCAGTTTCCCGGGATGCAGAGGCGATCCCCGCATCCCTAATCACTCCAGCAGAACCGTAGGAGATCTCGGACTAACCCAAGGTCAATCTTTCGCCTTTTCCCCTTTTCCAGAGGTTCCGGATGTGGAAGGTATATCCATGTCCTTTGGATCCTACGCAGGGTTCTTTTTTTTCCAGCCCCGTGACAGTGATACGCCCAAAACGGAAATTTAGCGCGTAACCTCCTGCCTTCAGAGCCTCCCCAGATTGGTGATCGACCCTAGTCGTGAGAATAGTTCCCTGTCCCTCTTTTTTAGAGTACAGGATCTTCCAAGCACCAGTAGTGAGGTTGGATTTCTGAACCTCGACAAGTTGGAGGATCTTCTCCAATTTCATGTCGTGGCTTCTTAGGAAGAGCACCGTTATGGTGACCGGCTTTGGGATGTCGTCTCCACTTCGAGCCACCAATTCGGGTCCTTCCCAAGAGTTTAATTTCGGCGCTGACCTCATGAGCCAGTCTGCCCATTCTTGGGACCCTCAATCCACCAGTATCATCCCACAACGGAAATTGATACCTGAGAAATGGATCCCCTTCCCCTTGCTATGGCACAACTCTTCAACCGGAGTGTCTTTCAGGGTGGAGAGCTGCTCTACTTACAGTATGACCCCAGGATAATCCTTAGGCATTATTCCCACCCTAGAATATCTATGTGTTTTAACAGCTGCTGCGTAACCAGTGGCTTGCCCGGTTACCGTTGCAGCTATTTTTGGTTTTTTACTAAGAGGTCGTTGCGGAGGAGTGATATGCTCCGGGCCTCTTTCCAACTTCACCTTCCTCGTTGTCCTTCGGGGAAGTTGAGCGCTGAATAACCTGCTTGCTGGCCTCTTCAGGGGATATTCCCTGATTGAGGAGTCGCAGGTATTTCCGCATCTCTGCTCCACTGAGGTCTTTTCTCAGTGGGTCGTCTATGCCAAGTGGTTCTTCCAGTTTTGGGAGGTCGAACGGCATACGACCTTTGTGCCGTTTGGCCTTTTTCCCCCTGTGAGGTGCCCGGATGAAGAGGTGGAGGTTTTCTCCACTACTTTTCCGGTGGAAGTTTTGCTTTCTCTGTCTATAAGTGCTCCTACGAGAAGCTAGGGTCATTACAGCCCACCGCTGCAGAGCCCCGCATGCAGAGGTAAGGGGTTTAATACAATGGAGTTCCCTCCGGTGCTCGAAGGTCGAAACCAGTAAGCACTATTCTTCTATATAACCACGAATTCTTCGGCCTGGTTTCCCACCTTGACTTTAGGTTTTTAATGCATCCTCTTTGTCCAGGCAGTAAAACCAAGCCCCCCCCCATGCCACTGGCCCGCGAGACTTGATTACAGACAGCCAGGAGACATTGGTATAACAGGTGATTTCGAAGTAAGCTCGAAATTTCACCCGGCATCGTAATCCTGTGTGCAATCCCTTAGCCACGATACTACAGCTGGAACAGGTAAAGTTGGTCCGCGGCAGGGTATTCGAGGGCTGCCAATTGAGTTTTTAGACACAACGAGCCCCAGGTATTTCCCCGCAGACCTCATCCTCATATACAATCATATCAGATGCCCCTCCTGTCTGCCACATTGATACGTGCCGGGTTGGTGCTTCACCCCCACCACATCAATAAATATTCCGACGAACAGCGACGAACTACGTATATACCTACTGATGTGGCGCGATATGGTACGCCAAAGTTTTTACTCTCTTTATATGTTAAGTAGTTATCACTGTATCATCATAACTTAAAGATAATCAAAGTGATCAGTGCAAATATGATCTACATATTTACAAAACCTTCTACCTGCCACACTACATACACAACAAATTGGCGACGAGGATTCGTAAAAATCCAGGTGGGTTTACTTACATTTCACATTACCAAGAAAAGATCGCTTAGTACTACATCTATTGCTACATCAACATTTATATTTTTTCCATTACGAGTTACATGTACAAATTCTACCAATGGAGACAGTGATATAAAGAAGTTTTACTATTGAACAATTTGATGCCATAAAATTTACGTGGCTGAGATGGGTAAGGAGGCTAGAAGGAGCTTTTGCAGTTTTTAAAATATAAGACAAATGATCCAAGTACAAAATGTTACGAAGAAATCATAGACTAAAAAGGTATTTCAATCCAAAACATTTAGAGACCATGGAAAATGTCAAGTTTCAACAGAGAACTTGAAATGAAGGTGAGTATTTTCAAGAGTTTCTTTCTGCTCTACAAAAACATGCAATTACCCGCAATTTTGGTATTCATTTAGACAAAGCCATTCGTAATCAACTCGTTTTTGGCATACGTAATCAGACGATACAAAGCAGACTGTTAGAAACCCCAAGTTTTACCATGCAGTTTGTTATCGATAAAGCAAGGAGCATGGAAGTGCAATAAGAGATCCTGCGAAAATTGAATCTACATAATGTACGGTAGGTGCTCTTCTTCAATAACCAACATTCATTCATTGGATAAATCTAAAGGTGAACAGAAATTTTCATAAAATGTACAGTCAACCTCCAAAGTATGTTACAGGTGTGGCGATAAAAAACACCTTGCTAATAAATGCAATAAAAGTGAATTGCAATGCAACTTTTGTTACACAGAAGACAAATTTGTTTGAAATTGAAAAATTCCAATAAACCACACAATATTAGTATTGTTGATGGTAATACTTTAAGAGAGAACGGTGCAGAAAACATTGATGACATTTCACAAATACGTGAAAACTCTACTGATGTTAATTTAAGGAAAAATTGTGTATCTGTATTTTTAAATAAAGTTAATGTTTCATTTGAAGTTGATACAGGTGCTGCCGTCTCGACAATGGGGAGAAATCAATTTAATACAATATTTAAAAATCTTAAAATTTTAAAATCTGATTTAACCTTAGTTAATTACTACCAAAATGAAATTGACGTTATAGGTTATGTTCAAATTAATGTTACTTATAAAAACTATACATATTTGTTAAATTTATACATTGTAAACCATAATAAAGAATCTTTGTTTGGTAGTGAATGGTTGTCTCAGGTACAGTTAGATTGGTCAGAAATTTATGAGTGTATGATTTAATACTTTGGACCTAGTACCAAATCAAGTTGTGAAACTTCTAGATAAATATTCAGAAATCACAGAACCTAGTACCTATTGGAAAAATTGAAAAGATTACTGCACGAATTACTTTAAAGCCACATGTCAAATCAATTTTTATGAAAGCACGTACTGTTCCTTTTGCGCTACTTCCACGAGTGGAGGAAGAAATTGAAAATTTAGAAGCGATTGGAGTACTCCGGCGGTACCCGTAGTTAAAGCAAATGATAAAATCCGCATTTGTGTTGATTTTAAAGTTACCATTAATCCACGTTCAAAAATTGGTGATCATCCGTTACCAATCATTGATGAATTATTTACTAGTATGGCGGGTGGTGAACATTTTACAAAAATTGATCTATGTCAGGCTTACTTAAATTTAGAAGTGCATCCATATGACCAACACTTTCGCTCAATACACTCACAGACTTATATGCTTGTACACGTTTATTTTACGATGTGGCTTCCGCACCTACTATTTGGCAACGTAAAAGAGGAAATATTTTACCAGGTATTCCCGGTGTAAAAGTTTTTATGGATGATATACGAATTACACATTCGGATGAACAAACTCATTTGCAAAGATTAGAATTAGTTTTCGAAATATTACAAAAACATGGTTGAAAAATTAATATGAGTTAATGTGCGTTTCTACAAAAATCTATAGAGTATTGTGGATTTTTAATAGATGAATTCGATATTCATAAAGTTAGATCTAAAATAGATGCAATACAAGAAATGAAACGACCTACTCACAAATCACCTACTCTATAGATAGTTCACGACAATGCTTTCTTGAAATGACAAAAACTAGCGCCACCTATAGAACTGAAACACAATTAAGTAGTGGGTAAATTGTTCCTTAAGTCGCTACTAGGGAAAGAAGAATGGGCGCTAAATTTAAATTGCGATTATCTTTACTGTTAGTTTGAAGATCTTTGTTTATTGTAAGTAAATGACAGGTTTTACTAAAAAGTCTACTATATTGTGCACACTCAATTGTTTGCCAATCATTAACGTCGCTAATATCTTGTAAATTCTAATATAATTGCCAAACAATTTATCATCGCAGATAAATATATTAGACTTTTTAAAAAATCAAGTCATTTACTGAGCAATATTTAAAGAAATTAACAGTTTTTTGGCAATTGACTGTTTACAGAAGGTCCAAAATAAGAAACATATGTTATTAAAATATTTATTGAGAAAAGTATATTCACAAAATAGGGACAATGTACAAAGTACGTGTAGATACAACAAAATATTTTCAACAGTAAAATGATGAAAGTTTAGCTACTATTGTTACTGCAACAAGCTACAATTGCAATAAAATAAATCTGAAACATATCATGAAACAAGAATATTGTAAACTGTAGATATAAAACATAAAATAAATGTATGATTGTGTAGCCATGATACAAAGTTATAAAGTTTATAATATAAACTTACTGCTTTTTGTTTTAATTTATATAATAGAAATACATACCACTGCAAGGCAATAACAAAGGTTCAGGAGTGTGTGTATTTTCAAGTGACATAACTGCAGCTTAAAAAAAATAATTAACCAGTGATATATAATGTAGATCTGGAATTTTTTCAAGAAATCATATGTTTATTAATATTTATTCACTACATTTTTCTCTTACCAGGTGGAAATAAGGATGGACTAGCAGTTGAATACAATCTATTGGACCAAGCTATAGTGTATTTCACTTCAAAATGTTTATGGCATATTCTCTTTGCTTGATATACAGCTAACGGCTCCATTGTCTTCAATTCATCACAGTTTATTGCATTGCCTTTAATTTTTGGGAGTCTTTATTTGGATTTGGAAATATATGTCTAATTTTAGATGTTTAGATGTTGGTGTGCAATTAGGCACACAGCATTTCATATAACGTGGCATCATAAAACCTGACACACGCTATTATTTAAAAATTGAAATTTATCACTCAAACTGACTTTATATCAATTGAAAACGAAAACTGATAAAATAGGGAGCATAAAACTATAAAGCGTTATAACACAGTTATACTCACAACATTATTTTAGGGATACTGAAATCTCATCAGTACCTTTTTGGATTTTCGGATCATTTTGCTCTTGCAAAAATTATACCTACTTTAAGTGCTACACGCATGCAGCACTACGCATTGTTTTTACAGGGTTATACAAACCACATTGAGTACAAAAATACAAAGTGACATGCAAATGCTAATGCAATATCTAGACTGCGTTTGAGATCAGAAGATTCTTTTATGTTTGACGCAACTAATGTATTTGAAATAAATGAAATTGAAACTTTACCACGTACAGTCAAGGACATAGCTGATGTTACATTACAGGCTGAAACGTTTTACCTTTAGTAAATGCATTAAAATCAGGAAAAATTCTTTCACCTAAAAAGCGGTTCAATATTGATAAGAATGAATTTACCTTACAGAAAAATTGTTTATTACGTGGCATAAAAGTTGTAATTCCCACAATTTTAAGAAAGAAAATCTTAGAAGAATTATATACGACCAATTTTGTTATTTACAAAATGAAGGGGCTAGTACGTCGTTATTGTTGGTGGAAAGGGAAAGACTCTGATATAGAGGAACTCGCGAAAAATTGTCATTTTTGCTACAGAATTGGAAATAATCCAAAGGGTGTATCAGTTCATTCCTGCTCCTCCTTTTGAGAGAATTTACATTCGTTTTTCTGGAAAATTTCATAATTATTGTAGATTCTTACAGTAAATGGCCAAAGCTTTTTCCAATGAAAGATTTTACCACTTTTATTACTTACACGTCTGTTACGTTCTGTTTTTGGTATTCCTACTTCATTCTTTTCTTACAGTCTCATATCCGTGATCGGATATTGTGCTCTTCAGTTACCACAAATAGAAGGAGCCTACAGTTTAACGACGGATCATAACGTTTATATTGAGAGGCTGTACTAGGCAGAATTCTGACGGTGGTTTGCCATTGCCTTCCGATAGGTGGCACTCCGAATTTTTGATTATGATGTATTTAGGCCCGGGTTTTATCCCGGGGCCTCTCGGTTAGCAGACATAGCACCATTTCACTAGACTACGGAGACCGCCCTACTTCATTAGTGACTGATAATGGATCACAATTCACTTCTGTCGAATTTCAATCGTTTTTGAAATTAAATGGAATTACACACAAACGTACAGTTCCGTACCATCCTGCTATAAATAGTCAAGTCAAACGTTACGTTCAGACTTTGAAGCAAGCGTTACGTACAATGAAAGATGAAGGAAATTATATTCACTTATCATTGTCAAAAATTATTATTGCAGTATCGTAAGATGCCTCAAGCGTCTATCAAAATTTCACCATCAATGCTATTGTTTGAGAGAGAGAGATTCGTTCACCTCTAGATTCAATGAAACCCTCAATTGAAAATAAATCCTTTATTGAAAACGAGAAAATACTTATTGGCGAATTCAAAATGGGAAACAGAGTCGCCGCTCGAAACTATGTGGTTGAACCAAAATTGTTATTTGGTTATATTGTAAGTCGTCCATTACATTATCCAACTTGATAATGGTACTAAGATGAAAAGACACATATATCAAATAAAGCCAATATGTGACCACACTAAAGTAGATAAACAACTCATTATTCCTGATATCACTATTTCACATGATTTACCATGTTTATAATGATATGTCTAGTATTAATAGTGATTTAGTGAATACAAGTGTTAGAGATGAACTTTCAGATAGTGTACAAATACCTCAAGACATTATTGGAAATTATTCACAAATGAATGACAATTTACCTTTAGTTAATGATAAACATACCACGGATGTACCTTCAATACCTCGGATGTCTCAAAGGATTAGACGTGCTTCTCAAAACATATATTTATAAGTTTGTTTATAATGTTGTATTACGGTTTGGTTAATTTTTCTTCAATGGGGTAGGTGTTAGACGGTAGGCAACCATAAATACATGACAACTGGCAACGTTGTAGAATAGGGATTTAATAATGTGTACACTCCTGTCATCCCTGTCAAAAGTGCACTGTATCGTCATAACTGAAATATAATTAAAGTGATTAGTGCAAATACGATATTCATATTTACAAAAACTTCTACCTGCTACACTACATACACAACACAACACAATCAGTCAGATACTCTCTAATTTCTTCCAAATAATGACTTCCTCGCTAATATTCAAGCTATACCGTTGAACTTTTACAACATGGAAATTAGTTAATCATTTTATATTTTTATCTTTAAACGTGAAAGAGTTTGTTCACCAGAAAACTATTGAGTTCTGCTCATAGATTTCTTCCCATTACCTTCACCCCCAATTACGGGTACACCGTACCCTACCGAGTACACCCGCCGTTTACGCGAGAAAATTAAGAAGCTTAATAGTGTAAAACCAGACATTTTTGTTAATGATAACCTAAAAAGTGATAATACTGTGAACATTAAAAACAAACACAAACAGTTAGTGACAGTGAAAACCTCCCCTCGCAAAAGAATAACAAAAGGTACGTTTAAACATAAGACACCAAAACGACAAAAAACAACTCACACGTCAAAAAACAAATCAATAACAAAAACTAGTGTATGGAAAAGTACTGACGTATCGAATTCTCGAAAAGTAGAAGACGAACCACGTACCTTCCCAAACCCTATTGACACTGACTACTCTAAATACTCTGACGAGTTACAGAGGATAAAAATAAAGACACTTGAGTAAAAAATAGAAACTTAAACTATCACCAAATTGCTTTTCTTGACAATGATGTAAATGACACTCATAAAACAAATACCGATTCAGTCTTAAATATACCAAAAGCCTGTATCGACTTAGTAGATATAGAAACATTAAACAAGTGTATAGAACTTAGTAAATCTAAAGAAAAGTGTCTAGAACAAAACGACATAGAAAAGTGTATAGAAAACAACACATTAGAAAAGTGTCTAGAACAAAACGACATAGAAAAGTGTCTAGAAAACAATTCATTAGAAAAGTGTCTAGAAAACACAGAAACAACAAAGTGTCTAGGATACTCTGATATTGAAAACGAAAAGTGTCTAGGAAACAGTAAACAAGTGTATAGAAAGCAACGAAAAAAAGTGTATAGAACAAGACACCTTTTGCGATCTATCCATCCCCACGTGTAGAGGAAATAATACAAACAATACAACCACCTCGGAGAGGACAGAATTAATCTCAAAAGCAATTAATAATCAAATGGAAGATGATACGATGGGCGATATGTCGAGTGACGAAAGTTCTGATTCGCAGACGTTAAACAATCAACAAAAGCCAACCACAATTCAAGCCCAGGTACACTCCACGCCAGGTTTCACATGGGCGAATGAAGTGGACATAGAAAAAGGTACCCCCAGCAACACAGGGGATCATTTTATTTCGCAGTATGAAAAATTGGTAAAAAAACCTTAACAAATAACAATAAAAAAACTGGACATGACAAAAAAACCAGATGAAGATCTGAACGCTATTAACACCATTACGCCGTCCAATGAAATGGAAGTGAATGATATCACGCCACCGGGGTTCGTGAATCCAAAAAAATACACAAAATTTGAAGCTCTGATAAAACAAGCAAACAAAACCAAACAATCCATAAATACAGACAATAAATTCGACTCTTTATTAGAAACGTCGGATGAAGAAAATACCAAAGCCGCTGCACCCTTACAAAAAAAGAGAAAAAAAAACAAAGTTTCGAAAGTACAATGCAACGTCTGAGACTTCTGATGAAGAGAGTAATAAACATCATGCCACCAAAAAACCAAAAGCCAAAGAAGCACAGACCTCGAAGGGGAAAAAAACAAGTACAGGATGTCCCCCAATCGTGATTGATGGTAATGTTTCCGCTCATCGTGAAATGGTGAAGCGTATGAAAGTAGAAATAAAGAATAATTTTGAAATTAAATATACGGCGAACTCCTCGATAATTTTTACTAAAGAAGTGGCAGATTTTGAAAATTTAAAACTAGCGCTCAGAACCGAAAAAACGCCGTTCCACACGTATTCAAGAAGAGATGAAAAAATCATGCGTTTGTTCTCAGAGGTTTAACTGAGGGCATTCAGCTAGACGAAATCAAGGAAGAGCTTACTTCAGTGTACAAATTAACAATCAAGGACATATATCGCATGACTACTAAAGGGAGGTCACTTTATTTAGTAGTCACCGATGCCAAAATAACTCTCGATTATCTACAAAAAAATGTACGCATAATTCAACATACGAGAATAAACTGGGAATTTCGACGTCAAACTATTATGCAGTGCCACATCTGCCAGTTGTGGGGGCACGCAACTTCTAACTGTGGTAGGGCCCCAAGGTGCCTTAAATGCGCAGCGTCGCACTTGACTCCGGAATGTCCAAAAGATGGAACTACCCCCGCTAAATGTGCAAATTGTAACGGCGAGCATTCCGCTAACGCCGAGATTTGCCCAGAATACGTGATGAGGAGAGAATGGCTCGACCAGAGAAGATCAATAAACCAAAAGCAAATCAAAGAAAATCTCAGATTTATTCCAGCACCAGTCCCAACAATCAACCCTTAGAATCGTAACAAGAATCAAGAAAAAGATGTCTTCCCAAGCCTGCCCCCGAAGCCAATACAGAGGGAGTACCAGCATACCAGCACTAACCAACCACAGGCCAGTCAGGGATCCCAACCTCAAACGTCAGATGTTTCGAAGTTCTCTAACTTAAATAACTTATTCAAAGAACTAAACTCGTTGGTTAACCTCGATGAACTGACCAGAGCGGTAGCAGACTTAATTCACGAGATGAGGAATGCTACAAATAAGCTCGAGAAGTTTACTATTTACAATAGCTTCGTTCAGGATATAGACAGGTATGACATCTGGACAGGTAGGTGGAAATATAGGAATTCAAAAACGATCTTCTCTTAAAATAATTTTCTGTAATGTACATGGAGTAAATAACAAACTTCATCTTCTCAGACATTCTCTCACAGCTCATAAACCTGATATATTCTTTCTAATTGAGACATTCTTTAAACCAATGTCGGCGGGGGTGGTCTCGTAGTATTAATAAAAAAAGACATAAATTTCCAACTTCTGCAACCAAATAATTCTTCAATTGAGCATATCTCATTATTAATTGACAATAAATTCAAACTTGTTGGGGCATATAGTCACCCCCACACTAAACTTACTGAATTAGATTTTTTAACATCACGAAAACTCACGATAGGGTCCTTATAGTCGGTGATTTTAACTGCAAACACCCACTATGGGATTCCTACGCCACATACCCGAATACTAATGGAAATACTTTGCAAAGGTTCTGCGATAACTCGGACTGCAATATGTACAGTACAGATGATCCCACCCACTTTCCCTTCAATAATTACTCCCCCAGTACTATAGATATTGCAATAGGACGCAATATAAACACAATCACCACACTAAAAACTATCCCAGACCTTAACTCCGACCATGACCCCATCCTTCTCGAATTAAAAATGACACACACATTACACCCCTATCACACAAAAAAACACGATTATAAAACAACCAATTGGACACAATACAGAAAGCACATAAATGAACATTTAACAATCATAGATAAAATCAAAGATGCAGAACACTTCATTCTAAATTTGCAAGATATTAATATCACTGCAAGAGACAAAACCACTATTCTTAAACCTAAACCACAATTTTTAATAATCTTCCTGAGTATATTTTAAAAACAATAAAAGACAAAAACAAGATTCGCTGTAGATGGCAAGTGACCAGAGCTGATAGTAACAGAAAAATACTAAAATATTACCAAAACACAATCAATTCACTGATAAAAGAATACCGTACTTTTACATGGAAAACGTTTTTAGAGAAACTGTCACCCGGAGACAATTCATTGTGGCGAGTCACAAAAAACCTGAGAGGTAACAGACAGGAAATTTCGAGAATAATAAGTAATGATATAACATTCACTCAGAAAGCTGACATCGCAGAGGCCTTTGGGGAGTATTTCCAAAACAATTTCACAAATAATATACCAAATACACTACATCACACTAATATTACACAATCAGTTCAAAATCACTTACACAACACACAAACATTACATACGAAAAACTTAGTCACAACACAAGAAATATATAATATAATAAACATACTGAAAAATAAAACAGCTCCGGGGAGCATATTTAAAAACTGCACATTGATACGAAACCAGTAGCCAAATACGGCGCTGCTATTTGCTGGATTTCCACCGTCATTCCCTATGTGACTGCGACCGTTTTTATTCGAATACGATACATAAATTGGTTTTATGCTGTCGCTGCCATTATGGAATGACAACTACTAAATTATGTAATAATTTAGATTTAAGTAAAATTTCTATCAATATTTTTATGCAGGGTGATCCCATGGTATTAGTACCTAATTGAAGAAAATTGACATCCCTAAGTTGTAAACAACAGCAAGGAACATTTTAAGTTCTAGTTTAAAAGACGGTAACTACACAATCCAGCCAATGGCAGCGCAGCATTTAACTACTGGTTTCGTGTCAATGTGCAGTTTTGAAATATGCCTCCGGGGAAGGACGGCATTCCGAACATCCTTCTCAAGAGTCTTCCGAAAAAAGCTATAGTACAGCTTACATACATAGCCAATTTCATAATTAAAACGGGAATATACCCAGATATGCTCAAAATTGCCAATGTAATTCCCATCGTCAAATCTAATAAACAACTTTGCTATGTGGATAGTTACAGACCCATTTCCTTGTTAAACAATATAGCAAAGGTGATGGATGAAATCATTCTTAATAGAATACAATTATTGGTAGATAAAAATATTATAATACCTCTCGCGCAGTACGGATTCAGAGGTGGACATAGCACAGTAGCGCAGATAGTTCGTGTATTTAATTTTATCAGAGAAGGCTTTTCTGCAAAGGAAAAAGCTGTCATGGTAACTTTGGATATACAGAAAGCCTTTCACTCCGTGTGGCACGAGGGGTTGTTGTATAAACTTATCAATCTAAAGATGCCAGATTACTTAATAAAAATAATATATTCGTATATAAGTAACAGACAATTTTATTCTAAAGTGAATGATGGTCTGGCGGGACCATTCCGGATACAAGCCGGCGTGTCCCAAGGGTCTGTCTTATCACCTTTGTTGTATTCGTTATTTACCCACGATCTTCCCACCTCCCCACAAATCCTAACAGCCATGTATGCGGACGACACATGTTTCGTATCATCCGCTCCAACATCAGAGACTGCACTACACAACGTTCAAACACATATGAACACACACATACTACCGTACATGAGAGACAACAAATTCACAATCAACACCACCAAAACAGAGTACCTATTACTCCGGAGGAGACCAAGGAAAAACTCGTTGCAACGTCAGCTGTGTATTAATGGGCATTATATCACGCCCAGTAATACACTGAAATACCTGGGCTATACTGTGCATGGCACCACCAATGCTAATGCGCATATCGCTCAACAGGTTTCAAAAGCGAAAGTTGCGAACAAATACATAATTCGACCTATTCTTACATACGCTGCACCGGTATACTTCACAGCAACAAAACATAACTTCCACACACTGCAGGTTGTACAGAATAAGTGTCTTCGCATGGCAATTAAACATACAACAGTTTACCCAAGACTTCCCAAAACTTCTTGGTTACATGAACAAGCAGACTTGCCCACTATCAAAGACTTCATAACTAAAATATCCAAAAACTTTTACAACTACAGTGTCCCCGAAAATCTTCGTATTACTCTCAAAGCCGCCAGTCGCGTAGGAGACACTCTTGATAGTTGGTGTAGGCTTCTGCATGGTAACTTATACACATAGCAAGTTTTTAAACACAAATAACCAAATAGAAATAAGGGACTAACATACCCCTTATTCAAATTATAAATTATTCTCTTACAAAACACCCAACTATCAATAATCAATGCCTGTCATGTTGCCTTTCCTCATAAACTAACTTTAGTTCGCTTTTGAAACCCTGTTTTTCAACCGTTTTTCAGGGACAAAACAGTCGAAACATCTGGGGTGTCATACTTATATATTCGGGACAGAGTTATTTAGCCAACCATAACAAATGGGTAATGTTTTTCAACAAGGAACCATGTATTTCGGTAAGGGCAACACATAGAGGGAACTGAAAGGGCCAGGACATCGGTCTTACAATTATTTTGTATTTCAGGTCATCTATGTAATTATATAAACACAAACTATTGTTAATAAAGTCATTTTTAAATTAAATTAAATTAATGACTTCCTCTTTACCCTTTACCCAATATATAGTGCCTTGTTAATTGTGGAAAAGATCGGATGTTTAGGATGTTAAGGCGATTGAACAAATAATTTATTTTACGGCTAGAAAGAGCATATTAAATTTTACAATTATGGTTTTAGAGTAAGTGAATAATAAAGAATAAACTCCAGTTTATTCTCATTTCAATCCAAAACGGTATAAATTTTATTACTTGTAAGAGTCGTAGTGAGAATAAACACAACAACGTGAAATATTGCTCACATACACTTTCTAGTCTTTTATTGCAGGTCAAATCTAGTTTGGCACAAAAGACGGAATACATAAACAAGAGATAAAATAAATTAGATTAAATAAAGACATACTCCGACCGCTCTAAAACGCTCGGAAAATGTCCTTATTTGATACACGCGAATACAAAGTCGCTCTACATTTTCTGCGATTGTTATAGATGTGTGATAAAGTTGAATTTGGAAATAATCCAAATTATTTTTTTTTAATAATGCATTTCACATTAATCAGTTTTGTTGTTTCTTCTATTTTTCGGTATGAACACTTGTCAGTGTTGGTTTTGTTATCGATGTCCATTAGCTGAGAATTTTATCTACTGATTTTTTTGGTGTTTCGAAATATTGGGTCCTAAATTGATGATCCCAACATATAGAAGTTCAATCACGCTCCATAAACCATACATACCCGTCTCAATTAAATTTACTTCTGCTGAAAAAAAAATGATTTTGTTTTCTATGAATTGTGATATTTTAGTTTTATTTACAGAACTTTTTCATAATTAGATGAACTCAATTTTATCGAACAAATGTAGGGCAGACATACTTGTATCTGAAAAAACAAACGGTACAAATTGCATTCGCTACAACTGTTTCTTTTAAATCTTCTATAATTAGATAGCTAAATAAACGTGACTTTCACATTATTGAGACAGGAAGTGATCAAATTGTAGGTTGGAATTCTGACATATGTCAAGTTCTTCTCTCATATCAGTTTTTGAGAGGTCCATTACAACAAACCGAAACAACCACTACAATGTAACGACAGCCACATCTAATATATCCAGCCACCGTTTAAATTCAGAACATAGGAGGAAATTTTAAAAACAATTTGTATATTAAAAACATAGTATATGGGAACATTTAAAAACATTATGTGAGATTATACAATATTATAAAAGAAACCAAAGAAGGAGTCAAATACTAGATATTACATGAAAACAAAGTGTGAAACATGGTGCCTCCTCCGAAGTCTGTCACCCTTCAAAAGGTTCGCATCAATATTAATATAAAATAGTATCAGACTCAGCCCAGAGGTACAACACGCGAGTCTCTCATCTCCCACGCGCCGAACCTTCAGACTGTTATGTAATTCCATACATTCATCACCACCAATGAGGGATATATGAGATTAAATGAAAATGTTAACAAGTGACATATGCAAAAAGTATATCTTAAAGTATAAAAATGTATTAAATAACTTGATCCAACCAAAAGCTATCAACGATTACTCGAGAATTCTGGAATAAAACAAACACTGAACTGATAAAAGGTAACATCGTGCATAACAGAGACGCAACAATGTAAGGAGGCAACATTCACTACACTACTGATGAACAAGAATCAATTATTGAACGTTCAATTGAATGAAAATAACGTCTATATCTCAATAAACTGAGTCATGAGGATGAATGATCAGAACCATCGCGCCACAGCCCTCTCACAACCAAAGCGCTTAAAATCTAACAACAACCTAAAAGGAATCAACTTGAGACATATCATTAATATTTTTCTTATCCAAGTACAGTAAATATGAGTACACTGAGTACAATGAGCTTAGTTGGTCAATATCACTTCTCTTGTTAACAGCATTAACCTCCTGTGAGATGAAAGCCATCTCCAGAAAAATTCTTTTAACATAATTAGGTTCAGTATATATATATATATATATATATATATATATATATATATATATATATATATATATATATATATATTGAACCAGATATCATAGATAATAAGAGAATTAGTATTATAAAAATATGTTGCTAGTATTAAAATATATGAAAATAATATAATTTAAGAAAACAGGTAAAAAGGAAACACTTTTCTTAATTTAAACAACATATCAAATAAAGATATATTAAATAATAGCCTATAACAATATAATAAAAAAGGAATTACCTCAATAATAATACAAAATATAGAGATTGCCTAACCAATGTAATGATGTAAATAAAGTTGCCTAGGACGAAGAATAATTTCCATACCATAACCAGCTGTTCACCTAAAAAGATATAATTATATAGTCAAGTCAAGAGAATTTTAGATATAAGTAGTTACATTAGAATACAAATATTATTATAGATAATTCATTATAATCATTAATTTAAGAATAAAAACAAATACAAATATTGAATAGAATAGAATTCAATAGATTTTCATAGACAAACAAATAATGACATATAGACAAATGATATATGGTAAATAAAATAAACATTGAATCAATAAATAGTAATTTGTTAAAGTTTATTATAAATAATATAATGCAAAGAGTTTAGACAAATAACATAAGAGAATTTATATTTATGAATAATAAGAGTGTAACAGTGATATATTATCAATGATAATATTGAATGTTGTACCATGTAAATGTATCTATGTATAACCAATTTTAATTTATTTGTATGATGAAAAAACTCATAGGAACTCTATAAATGAACTAATAATGTAAAAGAGTGTATGTATGAAATTTTTTAATGAGTGAAAGAAGTTTCAATTAATCTGATTGCAAAAGACAATATTTTATTGGTTATAAAATATGACAGAACAAATTGTGAATCAACAAATAAACTTTGAAATAGTGACCTGAAAAAGAACAAAAGACTGTTTGTTGAAAAAAGTAGAGAATCGAGGGGACGCTTAAGAGAGAAGGGAAGCTGGTGTCAAGAAGCGAGGAGTGTGTGTGATGGTGTTCCTGAAATTTCAAGAAATTCCCGGTTTAAGACATTTAAACCTATAAAGTAATATTAAATACAATCTTAGTAATACTCACAGTCAATTGTATCAAGTTTTTCGGCAAGAATCTGCGAAATTTTCATCAATTTTGGTTTTTTGGAGCTTCAGCGGAGTGTTCCTGGGATCCAGAGACTTTCATCCCAATTCAAGTGCAACAGGTCAGTGTTTTTAAATCATTATTGGCCAATAATCAGAGTGAAAACTCAAAGTACTCAAATAAGTACTTAATTTCATAAATTGATAAACTTTTGCAAATATGATCGATCTAAAAAAGAAAGAAACAGACTTTATATAGTGAATTCATTGCATAAATCGTTAAAATTAATAAAAGGCCGAGTTTTAGATAAATTAAAATATGTACTTACGCCATCTTGTAATTGCATAAATCTGGTGATTGAAATTTCATAATGTAATAACTATGCCCATCTGTATATAATTCCTATATTTCTATCTATGTATATAACTATTTTCTTCCCACAGCAATTTGTATCATATATATGTATGATTTATATATAAATTCTTTTATGTGTTTGAACCATTTACTTGTCTGCATCGTCAAACAAACTATGTTTGTATAAATATAGATGCTTCTTTAGTGTAAGAATTGTTCTTTTTATGCTAAAGCGCATGACTAGTTTTTCACGCATGCGCATTGATAAAATGATTAAAATAAATAAGTAGATACAATACAACCAGTGGCGTCTCATATTATTTTTATCAAATATATAAAATATTAAATTTAAAATTAAATTGATTTCAAAATAATGTGTTTTCTTTTTATTTGAACAATTACAACAATATTAAATGCCAGGACTCAAAGAGAAAAAGGATTTCATGCTCCCGAAATAATTAATATATAATAAATATAACAAATATATAAAAAACAATAACTGAGCTAGCCAAACTAAACAAAAAAAATTCTAAATATAAATAATAGTTATATAAATTTCACAATAAAAATAAGTAAATAATTCAGTATATGTTAATAATTGTCACCCAAAACGTGGGGCGGTTTATTAAAAATATAGGAAACATTTGTAAATTTTAAACTCAATTAAAAATGGCAAAACGAATGACGTTGAGAGATGGAAGGCAGGTAGGAGCAGACAGTGGATCAGAAGAGGAAAGGGAAGAACGAAGTCATGGTATGGGAGATTACCAAGCGGTATATTTGGAACAAGGACAACAATTAGAAGGAGATGTACAGGAAGAAAGTATGACAGGAGATGGGGAAGCTGTAGGACAAGAAGATAGGACACAGGAGATGCAAAATAGAAAAAGTAGAGATGATCAGATGGACATGATGCAATTTTTGATCAGAATGAAGGATGAATTAAGAGGAGATATGAACAAAATGGAGGAGAATATTAGGGAAGATTTGAATGGAAACATGAATAGATTGGAAAAGAAGATAGAAGAGGTGAAAAATGAAACTATCCAAGAATTCAGAAAACTTAGGGAAGAAAATGAAGAATGTAGGCAGCAGATAAATAAGGTGAAAGAAGATATGGTGGAGCAAAACAAACATATACGGATTGAAATTCAAGAAAACGGTATGAAAATTAGAGAGCAGATAGAAAATCAAGTAGTTGAACATATCCAAGAAATAGAGAGAGGTATAGAAGAAAAATTACCGGGAACGATCCAAGCGGAAGTTATAAAACAAACAGAAGATATAACGAAAGAAATGGAGTATATTGAATTCAGGGAACAAACAATCGAAGAAATTATGCAAAATTATCAGCAAAATGCGGAGCAGAAATTTAAGGATTTGGATACAAAGGTAAGAAAACCGACAGGAATATATGAAAAAAGGAGTCAAATATTAGGTAGACAAATTAACAAGGAAATACATGAGATGAATCGAAGATTAACAGACACAGTAGAAGAAATAGAAGATAGTATAAGAAGAAATGAAGGAGGTATAGGATGTTCAGGAAATTTTTATAATAATGTAGTAACAGGAATAAAATGGGACAACATGATGACTATGATTCATACAAAAGCTTTATTTAAAATAATACATAGTATAATGGATTCATGGGAAGAAATTTATGAGATATGGGACAACAGAGTTAAAAAGGATACAGTAGAGAATAGACAGACGCTTCAGAAATTTATCGAGCATCAAACAACAAGAGAAGAAAGCAAGAAAAAGGTTAGAAAAAGAAAAGCAAATTAAATAATAGAACAAGAGAATAGGAATGAAATATGGAGACGAAAATGCAATTCAATGAAAAAGGGAAAGGATACAGAAATGAAGTCGAAATAAATAATGTACATGAAATTTAGCAATAATGAGTAATCCAATTATAAGTCATGTATATAAATTATTTATATAAGATGTTATGTTACGAATAATACTTGAAAAAAGGAAATGATAGTCATAAGGATAGATTTAAAATTTAATATTAAGTAGTGTACAAAGATAAAGTAGATATTAGACAGAGTTTTGTGTTCCATTTGGCAGCTGGTGATCCAATTAAATTCATCTCGTTTGTTTCTTCAGAACCTAAAAAAAAATAAATTTAATATAATATAAAGAAAAATTTATTAGGTAAAACTTATAATTAAAACATTTTAAAAATTTGTGAGTATGGCAAATCAATATATATAGCAAATAAAGGAAACAATTTATAAGAGATACTGGTTTTACATAGAATGAAACTATTAAAGAATATAGGATAGAGGGGATAAAATAAGAATAACTCAAGTATCAAATAGAAGTTCACATTTTTTAGATAAGGAAATAAGATGTAAGTAATAAAGGATAGGAAAGGATAATAATGAATGATATTGATTAAAAATATAGGAGGTAATGTTTAATGTCAATTAGAATCTTATAGATTACTTGAAAATACAGGAAGGAATAAGGAAGTTGATATTGATATATATATATATGAATTTAAGAAATAATTAATTATATTGAATAATGAATATTGAAAAGAAATATGATATGAGGAGTATATAGAAGTATAATGTAATTACAAAGAAATAAGTTGATATATAAGTGGATGTTAGGAAGAAATGATAATAAAGAAGTATTATATGGAGTAATATTGAAAATATAAATTGACATTGATCTTAATCAAGTGTATTTCAAGGAAAGAATTAGGAGACAGTTATTGAAAGAAATAGAATTTGTAGTAGGAAATATGTGAACAAATATTTGAGAAACAAAGTTAAAGAAAGTAAGATTGTGCCATAAAATTGTTAAATTTTTTTATGAATAAAATAAAATCAATCATTTATAATAAGAAAATTAAAATTTAAATAAATATCCAGGGTATGGATATCATTTAAATTTAAATTTGAGGGGAATTGAACCAGATATCATAGATAATAAGAGAATTAGTATTATAAAAATATGTTGCTAGTATTAAAATATATGAAAATAATATAATTTAAGAAAACAGGTAAAAAGGAAACACTTTTCTTAATTTAAACAACATATCAAATAAATATATATTAAATAATAGCCTATAACAATATAATAAAAAAGGAATTACCTCAATAATAATACAAAATATAGAGATTGCCTAACCAATGTAATGATGTAAATAAAGTTGCATAAGACGAAGAATAATTTCCATACCATAACCAGCTGTTCACCTAAAAAGATATAATTATATAGTCAAGTCAAGAGAATTTTAGATATAAGTAGTTACATTAGAATACAAATATTATTATAGATAATTCATTATAATCATTAATTTAAGAATAAAAACAAATACAAATATTGAATAGAATAGAATTCAGTAGATTTTCATAGACAAACAAATAATGACATATAGACAAATGATATATGGTAAATAAAATAAACATTGAATCAATAAATAGTAATTTGTTAAAGTTTATTATAAATAATATAATGCAAAGAGTTTAGACAAATAACATAAGAGAATTTATATTTATGAATAATAAGAGTGTAACAGTGATATATTATCAATAATAATATTGAATGTTGTACCATGTAAATGTATCTATGTATAACCAATTTTAATTTATTTGTATGATGAAAAAACTCATAGGAACTCTATAAATGAACTAATAATGTAAAAGAGTGTATGTATGAAATTTTTTAATAAGTGAAAGGAGTTTCAATTAATCTGATTGCAAAAGACAATATTTTATTGGTTATAAAATATGACAGAACAAATTGTGAATCAACAAATAAACTTTGAAATAGTGACCTGAAAAAGAACAAAAGACTGTTTGCTGAAAAAAGTAGAGAATCGAGGGGACGCTTAAGAGAGAAGGGAAGCTGGTGTCAAGAAGCGAGGAGTGTGTGTGATGGTGTTCCTGAAATTTCAAGAAATTCCCGGTTTAAGACATTTAAACCTATAAAGTACTATTAAATACAATCTTAGTAATACTCACAGTCAATTGTATCAAGTTTTTCGGCAAGAATCTGCGAAATTTTCATCAATTTTGGTTTTTTGGAGCTTCAGCGGAGTGTTCCTGGGATCCAGAGACTTTCATCCCAATTCAAGAGCAACAGGTCAGTGTTTTTAAATCATTATTGGCCAATAATCAGAGTAAAAACTCAAAATACTCAAATAAGTACTTAATTTCATAAATTGATAAACTTTTGCAAATATGATCGATCTAAAAAAGAAAGAAGCAGACTTTATATAGTGAATTCATTGCATAAATCGTTAAAATTAATAAAAGGCCGAATTTTAAATAAATTAAAATATGTACTTACGCCATCTTGTAATTGCATAAATCTGGTGATTGAAATTTCATAATGTAATAACTATGCCCATCTGTATATAATTCCTATATTTCTATCTATGTATATAACTATTTTCTTCCCACAGCAATTTGTATCATATATATGTATGATTTATATATAAATTCTTTTATGTGTTTGAACCATTTACTTGTCTGCATCGTCAAACAAACTACGTTTGTATACATATAGATGCTTCTTTAGTGTAAGAATTGTTCTTTTTATGCTAAAGCGCATGACTAGTTTTTCACGCATGCGCATTGATAAAATGATTAAAATGAATAAGTAGATACAATACAACCAGTGGCGTTATTTTTATCAAATATATAAAATATTAAATTTAAAATTAAATTGATTTCAAAATAATGTGTTTTCTTTTTATTTAAACAATTACAACAATATAAAATGCCAGGACTCAAAGAGAAAAAGGATTTCATGCTCCCGAAATAATTAATATATAATAAATATAACAAATATATAAAAAACAATAACTGAGCTAGCCAAACTCAACAAAAATTCTAAATAATAAACATTTACATTTAAATTTCATAATCAAAAAAATAAGTAAGTAATCATCATTATCAAATAGTTAATAATATATATATATATATATATATATATATATATATATATATATATATATATATATATATCATTAACATATACTGTATTATTTACTTACTTTTATTATGACATTTAAATGTAGATGTTTATTATTTAGAATTTTTGTTTATTTTGGCTAGCTCAGTTACTGTTTTTTTTTATATAGTTGTTATATTTATTATATATTTATTAATTCGGAAGCATGAGACCCTTTTTTCTCTTTGAGTCCTGGCTTATTATAATGTTGTATTTGTTTAAATAAAAAGAAAACACTTTATTTTTAAATAGATTTAATTTTAAATTCAATATTTTATATTTGATAATAATAATTTGAGACGCCTATGGTTATATTATACCTTCTTATTTATTTTGATAATATCTTCAGTGCGCGTGCGTGAAAAAACTAGTCATGCGCTTTAGCATAAAACGAACAATTCTTACATGTAAGAAGCATCTATACATATTATACAAACATAGTTTGTTGACGATGCAGACAAGTGAATGGTTCAAACACATAAAAGAATTTATATATAAATCATACATATATATGATACAAATTGCTGTGGAAAGAAAATAGTTCAATACATATATAGAAATATAGGAATTATTTACAAATGGACATAGTTATTACATTAATAAAATTTCGAGCACGATATTTATGCGATTACAACATGGCGTAAGTACATATTTTAATTTATTTAAATTCGGCCTTTTTAATAATATTAACGATGTATGCAATTAATTAACTATATAAAGTCTGTTTTCTTTTTTTTCAGATCGATCATATTCGCAAATGTTTATCAATTTATGAAATTAAGTACTTATTTGAGTTTTTACTCTGATTATTGGCGAATAATATTTTAAACACACTGACCTGTTGTTCTTGAATTGGGATGAATGTCTCTGGACCCCAGGAATACTCCTCTGAAGCTCCAAAAACCAAAAATGATGAGAAATTTCGAAGGTTCTTGCCGAAAAACTCGATATAATTAACTGTGAGTATTAATAAGATTGTTCTTTATAGTACTTTATAGTTTTAATTGTGTTAAACTGGGAATTTCTTGAAATTTCTGGAACATTATCACACACACTCCTCGCTTCTTGACACCAGCTTCCCCATCTCTTTAGCGTCCCCTCGATTCTCTACTTTTTTCAACAAAACAGTCTTTTGTTTTTCTTTAGGTCACTATTTCAAAGTTTACTTGTTGATTCATAATTTGTTCTGTCATATTTTATAACCAATAAAATATTGTCCTTCGCAATCAAATTAATTGAAACTTCTTTCACTTATTAGAAAAGTTCCATACATACACTCTTTTACATTATTAGTTCATTTATAGAGTTCCTATGAATTTTTTATCATACAAATAAATTAAAGTTGGTTATACATAGATACATTTAAATGGTACAACATCCAATATTGTTATTGACAGTCTATCACTGTTACACTCATATTATTTATAAATATAAATTCTTTTATGTTATTTGTCTATACTCTTTGCATTATATTATTTATAATAAACTTTAACAAATTATTATTTATTGATTAAACGTTTATTTTATTTACCATATATCATTTGTATATATGTCATTATTTGTTTATCTATGAAAATCTATTGAATTATATTCTATTCAATATTTGTATTTGTTTTTATTCTTAAATTAATGATTATAATGAATTAACTATAATAATATTTGTTTTCATGTCAGATGAACAGCTGATTATGTTATGGAAAATAATCTTCGTCTTAGGCAACTTTATTTACATCATTACATTGGTTAGGCAATCTCTATATTTTATGTTATTATTGAGGTAATTTCTTTATCTATTATATTGTTATAGACAATTATTTAATATATCTTTACTTGATATGTTGTTTAAATTAAGAAAAGTGTTTCCTTTTTACTTGTTTTCTTAAATTATATTATTTTCATATATTTTCATACTAGCAACATATTTTTATAGAACTAATTCTCTTACTATCTATGATATCTGGTTCAATATATATATATATATATATATATATATATATATATATATATATTGAATATATATATATATATATATTTATATATATTGTTATATTCTCAAACCTTTGAATATAATTTTCCACGTTTGGAGACAATTTGTAATATTTCAATTCTTTAGATATACGATATGGAAATAAATTATACTATCTTGTCGCAGCGACAATTATTGTGCATACCACTTAAGTACGTATTGAATTTCAAATTTGACAGTAATTGTCAAATTAAATATGCTCGGCGCCAATAAATATCAATATAAAGATGAATTTATCTACAATCAACTTATTACTCCTATCTCAGGGTGAGATCAAAATTGTTCAAAATTAATTCTTCAAATTTATTTGTTTATTTAAGATATTTCCAAATTAAATGTTTCACTATTATCAAACTCTCAAATAACTGTCAATTCAATATAATAAAAGGCCCTTTAATTATTTTATGACATTTACTAATTTACTGTCACTAAAATTTTCAACCAAATGTCACTGATTAAATTGAAAATTTTATGAATGTAAAATGATAAGTTCAATGAGATTGGATACTGAATGAATACTACAGGTAGTTAGAATCAAAATTATATATTATACTATCAGATACGCAAAATTAACAAAATTGTTATTCCCAGAAATTATGATAAAAGAACAACAGTCGTAACCTCTACAAAAAAACTTAAAATTAGAATACAACTATGCTAAAATTTAACCTAATGAATTATTAATATTAATTTACACTTGACGTGTATCAATGTCAAATACCGAAACTTCTGCTCAAAATGGTCTATTCACTTGATGTTGTAAATGATAGGTATCAATAAATTTGGTATATTTCAAATTTTCTTATATATAGATGCATCTTTTAACTGTATTGAATTTAAGGCCTGATATTTCTCGAGAAATAAATTTAAAACTGGAAAGGACTCACCCAATGGATCAGGAAATCTAGTACTTATTCTAACGTATTTAGAATACTGCAACTTTCTAAATATATACGATTTAGAAAAAACTGGAACCACATACACTTTTACGATAAAATTCTTTTCCGAATTATGTACGCACTGAATTTATTATATGGGTTATTTATCTGATTGTATGATATGCAATTTATGCAATCTACCAAAAAAACTCGAGACAACTCTTATTCTGATGTTGTCTCTTCAAAGGATAAAAAGCTACCTCCTAAATTTTTACAAAATAAATAATTCTCCTTTCTGTTGGTTACCGATTTTTCTTGTTCTTGAAAAAATTACTAATCTATAATTTTCAATAACCAAGTGAGATTTTGAAATTCTTTTATTACATTTGTAATCTTGCTAGCAGAGACCTCTATATTTTACAATTTCAAATATTTTCTCCAAATCCTATTATGTTCTATCTATCATTAGATATATTCTACTCAAATTTCATCGAAATTATGAAATGTCATGTTTGATATTTCTACTGAATCTTTCAAAATTTAGGAATTTACGTAGAGTACCGTGTGTATCGAGAGTATGACAACTAAAATTAAATAAACTTCCTTATGTTTTACTTATTCTTTAAATTTCAAATAGAGGATGTGTATTAATATATATATATATATATATATATATATATATATATATTGAACTTATCATAATGAATATTCAAGAGAATGATACACAAATATGAGAAATTTGTAACTTTGTTGAATAACAAATAGAAATCACTTTCTTCAGACAGATAAAATTACTATTTATATTGACAATTATAACTAAACAATATGTATCATATCAAATCGAACATCTATGAGATTAATTATCCTTTATAATATAGAAATATATTAGCAAGATTAAAATTTGTTACCTTTATTTTCAGATTGTAAATAGTTATGAATCACAAAACCTTAACCCATTTTCTTAGTAAATTATAAATCCAAATTGTTATCAGCAACATAGACAATGAATTGTATATTCTATCTAGAATAACAAAAGAATCTGAAAAAGAACATAAAATTATTATTTAAACGATGATAAACAATATATATAACTGATACTAATATGAATACATGTTATATCATTTGTTGATTCTTATGTAGAAGTGTCAGTAAAAACTTCATGTCATGTAACACAGAATTAACAGAGCAGAAATATTTTCAACCATAGAGATATGTTATGTTCGAAGTATTGATTATTTTCAAAACAGCAGGAGTGTTTAAAGATTGATAACAATAGTAAAGGTTAAGCCAAAGTTTATATAAAATAATTGTTGAATTACATATAAAAGAGTAATTGAAAGACATTATAAAAGATTTTAAGAAGATTATGATTATAAATTCATAGATATTGTAATTTAAAGTGGGATAAAAATTATTATTGATATAAAAATAAGGCATATTTTGGAATGCTATTGTATGTAAATAGATATAATGAATTATTTTAAAATTTTTCACAAATAATTAATAACAATAAAAATACGAGGAAAATAATTATAATTAATGTTAGACATTAAATAAATTAAACCATGATATCTAGTTACTTGTTAGTTTTTTGTTGGAAATAACAAGGCTAGCAACGAGAGTTTTGTTGATTTGGGGAACAAGGAATTAGGTGTGGTGGTTCAAAAGCAGATGGACATGTAAGAAAATTTTTCTAATAATTTGTTAAATTCTGTG
Organism: Galeruca laticollis; assembly: GCA_963921935.1. Lineage (NCBI taxonomy): Eukaryota > Metazoa > Arthropoda > Insecta > Coleoptera > Chrysomelidae > Galeruca > Galeruca laticollis. The sequence goes on along the minus strand of OY998182.1, from coordinate 96,255,723 downwards.
GAAATCTTTAGAAATCAAAAGCAAAATTGAATTTAAATGATAAATAATAATAATAGAGACATTTCTAGAAGAAAATATTTGTAAACATTCATTATTTGTGGAAAATGTAGCTAATCCATATTTTGAGAAGGGATGCTATGTCTGAATTTTATCAAAAGTCCACAATGGAATATTGATTATTAGTTTCAAAGACATTTAGTAAGATAATAAACATTATAAGTTGTATTTACTGAACAATTAAACTAAAATCTCGACTTACCTACAACAAACTATCAAGTTTGTTTTCCTACGATATTCAACAAGAATCCAGCTTCATTCCAGAGAGATGAATCCGAAGCAGAGTGCACAACAGAAACTTTAAAGTGATAGAAACAGGTCAGTGTATAAACAATTTATATGGTATACCATTAAAAAATTTCACAAACATTATTAATTGGCCAAAAGTTCACTATTCGTTGTTTTATATGTATTAAAAATTCTAACCATTTCATGTATATTAGTTTATAGTAATAATTTGTTTTAACTGATTTTTCTTCATACCGATAGTGTTTTTCAATTCAATGATAGTTCGTATATATATAAACTAAATTTCATTTCATATGTTTGTTTTTATTTTAACAATTGACATAAATAGTTCCAGAAAATCATCATAGAGGTTCGAATAGGTATGTTCCGCATAGATATTCAAAGCGTTTTCAAAAGAGTTAAAATAATATAATATTTAGTAAATACAAATTTCGCATATTATAATATCTGCCAGAATCTAAAGGGAGTTAAGAGTTCTCATGTTTTCCAATAACACAATAAAGTAAAACAATATAATCAAAATATCCTGAGCTAGCCAATTTACTATATAAATCCATCGACAAAAATAAAAAACATAAAGTAATTAAAAATAATGCAATAGACAAAATTCAAAAATAAATATTGTTTAAATATATTTATTTATAAACTGATAAATACATAAAATTCATATAATAAATGTCACCGCAACGTGGGGCAAATTAAGATTTTTTCATGATAAGAAGGTTTTAAAAACATTAGAATTAGATATAATAAATGGCACCCAAGAACGTGGGGCGATTTTAAAATATTTGGTAGGTTGTTTTTTGTTAAGGGAATAATTAAAAGTATACAAATATTAGAAATTTTATTGACTATATTATAAATATAAGATGGAAAAGAAAATGATGTTAAGAGACAGAAAACAGGTAGGTACGGATAGTGGATCGGAAGAGGAACGAGAGGAAAGAAGACATGGTAGAGGGGATTTCCAAGTACATTACTTAGAACAGAGACAATCTGGAGAAAATGTACCAGAGGAAGACTCAACAGGAGATGAGGAAGCACAAGAACAAGAAGAGAGGATACAAGAGAGCAGGGAAAAACAAGGAAGAACAAGTACAAATAGAGATGATCAGATGATGGACAGGATGCAACAATTATTTATCAGAATGGAGGAGAGAATAAATGGAAACATAGATACAATGAGAGGAGATATCAACAGGATAGATGGAAAAATGGACCAGATGAGTGGGAACATAGACAAATTGGAAAAGAAAATTGATGATGTGAAATCTGAAAGTATTAAAGAAATCCAGAAAATCAGGGAAGAAAACGAAGTATTTCAAAGAAGAATGGATAAGGTGCAACAAAATATTGAGGAGCAAAATAAAAATTTAAGAACAGAGATTCAAGACAATGGAATCAAAATCCGGGAAGAGATAAAAAAACATGTTGATCAAGAAATTCAAGAATGGGGTAGATGTTTAGAAGAAAATCTAACAGGAACTATTGTAATGGAAATCAACAAACAAAATGAAAATATAATTAGAGAAGTGGAACATATAAAAGTACAAGGACAAACTAATGAAGAAGTAATACAGAAGGTGGATAAAAAATTTCAAGATTTAAATGTGAGACTGGAAGAACAAACAGGAACATATGAAAAAAGGTCGGAAGTCATGGGTAGATCATTTAATAGGGAATTAGAAGAGATGAATAGGAAACTACAAGAAACGGTAGAAGAAATGGAGGATACTGTGAGAAGAAATGGAGGAGGAATCATATACAATGGAAATATGGATGTAGGTGTTAAATTCGATATTAAAACGATGGATAGTCAATATCACAAGGAAGTACTTGAGATGAACAGAAGATTGAAAGACACAGTAGAAGATATAGGAGCAAATATGAGAGGAAATGTAAGAGATATAGGATGCCTAGGAGAATTTTACAATTATAATGTACCCAGAATAAAATGTGATGATAAAATGATAATATGCACAAATGCTTTCATCAAAATAATAATAAATGAAATGAATAAGGTGGAAGAATTTGAGACACAGATTTTATTGGATTTATTGGAAGGAATTAATGAGATATGGGACTGCAAAATTAAGAAGCATATGATAGAGAACGGAAAGAAGATTCAGAAGTGTAATGAGAAACAAACAACAAGAGAAGAACATCAGAAAAAAGTTAGGAAAAGAATAGTAAATTAAATAGTATAACATGATGATTGGAAGGAAGCTTGGAAACGAAAAAGCTATGGAATGGACAGGAAAAGGATAATAAAATAAACTGGAAGATAAATTTATTAATATCACATAACAATTATAAAAAACAAAAATAAAGTTAAAATAAAATTTTTATTATAAACAATGTACAAAGATAGAGATAGGTTAGGTCAGCTGTAAATAAAATAATAGACATAAGTATAGATTAAAAAAAAATTCAATATTAATTAAGTATATCATGCTAGATAATATTATAGGATAGATTGTGTTCTTTGTTGATTAAGCAGATGATATTCCAAACGATTCTTCACACTTCTTTATTAAGAATCTAGAAAAAAGAAAAAAATATATATAATACATATCATATAATATAAATCGAAACTTATTAGGTGAAACTTAGGAATGGAATAAATAGCTTAGAGTATACAGAGGGAAATTCAAACAGGGCAAACAAATAAGTAATGATAAATAAATTAGTTGAAGTACTGGCTTTATATAGAAATAAAACAGGAAGATATAAGATAGAGGGGATGAAATCATGTACAACTAAAAATATTAAATAGAATTTCACATATTTAGAAAATAAATGGAATAAGACACAACAATTAAACAAACGAGAAGAAAGGAGATAGTTAGATGAATTATATAGATTAGAATATATGAGATGATGTTTTGATGTCAATTGATATTTATGGAATATTTGGAGGTATATGGAAGAATAAGGAAATTAATACTGAGATATATAAATATGAATTTAAGAAATGTTTAATTATAATGAAAAATGAATATGTAAAATGAAATATGAAATGATGAGTATATATAAAATAAAGTATAATGAAAATGTTGAAATATGAATATGATATATAAGCAAGTATTAGTATGGATGTGAGTAGTAGGGAGAATTAAAAGTAGGAATGTTATGAATATTTGAATTGACAATGAGACAAATTAAGTATATTTTATGAAATATTAATAGAATAATCATAAATGAGAATCCAAAATCTGCATTTGAAGATGTGAATATTGATTTAAAGTAGAAAAATTCATAAATGAATTACCACATGGTGTAACAGAGGAGAATCCGATTTATATTATGAAAGGAATACAGCCAGAACGCCACTGGATTTTGAACAGAAATTCAACTATGACAAGAGTACTTGAAAAGGTTAATCGGAGAATAATACGAAATGCGGAGAAGTATATTAAAAAACAAGATAAAAAGAAACCTAGGACAACACAGTTTAATAAAGGAGATATGGTGATTGTCAAATCTTTAAGAATGCCAAAGAAAGATGAAGAACAATGTGCGAAATTATTATATCCATTCGAAGGTCCATATATCATAGATACAGAAAACGGTAAAAACAGTTATCGATTAATATATCCAAGTACTAAAATATTAAGGGGTATCTTTAACATAGAACACATTTACAAATATTATTCTTAAGGAATATGTATTGAAAAACGAGGAATAGATAATATTACAAGTAATTTAAAATCATAGGAAATAAGTTGTTTGTAAATAGTAGATTAAGATAGGATAAGGATACAACCAAGAATTAGTCTAAGAAGTTTCTAATATTTTTATAGTAAATAGTGAAGGAATGATAAGTTTGTTTGGGAAATTGAAATTTAAACAAAATTAACCATGTTAATATTTATTAAATTTAAATTTGAGGGGATTTGAACTTATCATAATGAATATTCAAGAGAATGATACACAAATATGAGAAATTTGTAACTTTGTTGAATAACAAATAGAAATCACTTTCTTCAGACAGATAAAATTACTATTTATATTGACAATTATAACTAAACAATATGTATCATATCAAATCGAACATCTATGAGATTAATTATCCTTTATAATATAGAAATATATTAGCAAGATTAAAATTTGTTACCTTTATTTTCAGATTGTAAATAGTTATGAATCACAAAACCTTAACCCATTTTCTTAGTAAATTATAAATCCAAATTGTTATCAGCAACATAGACAATGAATTGTATATTCTATCTAGAATAACAAAAGAATCTGAAAAAGAACATAAAATTATTATTTAAACGATGATAAACAATATATATAACTGATACTAATATGAATACATGTTATATCATTTGTTGATTCTTATGTAGAAGTGTCAGTAAAAACTTCATGTCATGTAACACAGAATTAACAGAGCAGAAATATTTTCAACCATAGAGATATGTTATGTTCGAAGTATTGATTATTTTCAAAACAGCAGGAGTGTTTAAAGATTGATAACAATAGTAAAGGTTAAGCCAAAGTTTATATAAAATAATTGTTGAATTACATATAAAAGAGTAATTGAAAGACATTATAAAAGATTTTAAGAAGATTATGATTATAAATTCATAGATATTGTAATTTAAAGTGGGATAAAAATTATTATTGATATAAAAATAAGGCATATTTTGGAATGATATTGTATGTAAATAGATATAATGAATTATTTTAAAATTTTTCACAAATAATTAATAACAATAAAAATACGAGGAAAATAATTATAATTAATGTTAGACAGTAAATAAATTAAACCATGATATCTAGTTACTTGTTAGTTTTCTGTTGGAAATAACAAGGCTAGCAACGAGAGTTTTGTTGATTTGGGGAACAAGGAATTAGGTGTGGTGGTTCAAAAGCAGATGGACATGTAAGAAAATTTTTCTAATAATTTGTTAAATTCTGTGGAAATCTTTAGAAATCAAAAGCAAAATTGAATTTAAATGATAAATAATAATAATAGAGACATTTCTAGAAGAAAATATTTGTAAACATTCATTATTTGTGGAAAATGCAGCTAATCCATATTTTGAGAAGGGATGCTATGTCTGAATTTTATCAAAAGTCCACAATGGAATATTGATTATTAGTTTCAAAGACATTTAGTAAGATAATAAACATTATAAGTTGTATTTACTGAACAATTAAACTAAAATCTCGACTTACCTACAACAAACTATCAAGTTTGTTTTCCTACGATATTCAACAAGAATCCAGCTTCATTCCAGAGAGATGAATCCGAAGCAGAGTGCACAACAGAAACTTTAAAGTGATAGAAACAGGTCAGTGTATAAACAATTTATATGGTATACCATTAAAAAATTTCACAAACATTATTAATTGGCCAAAAGTTCACTATTCGTTGTTTTATATGTATTAAAAATTCTAACCATTTCATGTATATTAGTTTATAGTAATAATTTGTTTTAACTGATTTTTCTTCATACCGATAGTGTTTTTCAATTCAATGATAGTTCGTATATATATAAACTAAATTTCATTTCATATGTTTGTTTTTATTTTAACAATTGACATAAATAGTTCCAGAAAATCATCATAGAGGTTCGAATAGGTATGTTCCGCATAGATATTCAAAGCGTTTTCAAAAGAGTTAAAATAATATAATATTTAGTAAATACAAATTTCGCATATTATAATATCTGCCAGAATCTAAAGGGAGTTAAGAGTTCTCATGTTTTCCAATAACACAATAAAGTAAAACAATATAATCAAAATATCCTGAGCTAGCCAATTTACTATATAAATCCATCGACAAAAATAAAAAACATAAAGTAATTAAAAATAATGCAATAGACAAAATTCAAAAATAAATATTGTTTAAATATATTTATTTATAAACTGATAAATACATAAAATTCATATAATAATATATATATATATATATATATATATATATATATATATATATATATATATATATATATATATATATATATATATATATATATATATAGCTGAAAAGCGAAAAACGCCGTGATCGTTGCTGATCAATTAGAACACAAACTGAAAAATATCTTATTGGGGATTGCAGCATAAGAGGAAAAATACACTCTATTCAATTCTCCAAGCTTTCGTAAATCTTTATTTACATCATCAGGGAACTACAATAAGGAAAGAAAAACATAAATTATAAAAAGTGTTCATAAAAACATTTCTACAACTTACATTGATCGAGATTGCATCATTGATCTTGAACACAGGAAAAGTGCACAACAGAAAGTCATTAAAGAAATAGGTCCAGTCGGCAATACATTTGCCTATTACTGGTAAACATTTTTATTAAAACATTATTAAAAAGTAAAAAGTTTAAAAAACATTTAAAATCGAGAATCCACACACCCACGCGGACTTGTGAGAATAATGGCGGAAACTAAAAATGTCAGGTTAAGTACACCAATCATCATTACTAAATGAATGAAAAGAATCAATCTTTGCAATGACGCGAGACACTGAAACAATCGAATTGAAACTTTAAAGAGAATACAAGGGTGGTACCAAAATTATGGAAATGTATTTGAGTAATCATTCCAATGAAAAAATTATTTTAATCACGAGAATTAATATGTGATTATTAATGTTATTAATTATTATTATAAATATTATTATGGAGCTAATAATAATGGGGGAACACCTACAAAAAGGGGGAACACCTACAAAAAGGGGGAACACCTACCATGATGCCACAAGTAGGAAACTAGTGAGAATTATTCATATTCTCATTATTATTATTATTGTTATTAATATGGAGACAATTGTGCTTATCAAGCGTTAGGAGGAGGGAGTAGAGATTACTCAAATTTTGAATGTCAGTCTTCCTATTCATACAACCTTCTTCCTGGAAGATGAAAGCCATTTCCAAAAACAGTCTTTTATTATAACTTCTCTCACGAGAAAGGATTTTAACTCCCTCAAAATCAATGACATGATCCAAAGAGGAGACATGATTAGCCAGAGAACATCTTTCAGGATGTAACCTTATATCACTTTTATGGAGGGATACACGGCTTGAAATTTTTTGGAAAGTTTGACCAATATATGATAGACCACAACTGTTACAACAAAGCTTATAAACAACATTACTACAATCCACAACAGGTATCTTGTCTTTCAAAGGACTATAAATTGACTTAACAATCAAGGAACTCCTGGAGGCAAACCTAACATTCTGTAAGTATTGTGAAAAAATTCTAGCAAATCTGGGCGTAATTTCCTTTATATAAGGCAGAGAAACCGTTAAATCGGAAGGAATCGTTCTGGAGGATGAGAGAGGATCCAACTCAGTTGCACCTGCTGCGTCAATTGAATGTATTGAGGTTTGTGACAAAACAGAAGACGTATTGAAGATGATCTTTCTCAGTAACTGTTTTGGATAGGAATTGTCAAGGAACAAATTAAAGAGAATATTACGATTCTTATTTCTAAATACAGGGTCAGAGAGGTTCATAACTCTAGCTGTCATTTGTTTCACCAAGTTAACCTTTATGCTAAATTTATGGTAAGAATTGTAGTTGAGATATCTCCCAGAGCTACTTTGTTTTCTATACCAATCAATTATAATCACATTATCAGGAGACCTAGTCCATAAAGTATCTAAAAAAGGGACAGCCATGTTAGAGTTTTCTGTTTCGATAGTAAACTGAATGTAAGGATCATAGCTATTAAAGGTGAAAAGGAGATCTTCATTGGAGTCCACAGGGCAAGCTAGGATTATATCATCTACATATTTCTTGATGAAAGGTACATTAAAAGGAAGTACCGGAAGGACCACGTCCAACAGATCATCCATTACATAGCACGCTATATATATATATATATATATATATATATATATATATATATATATATATATATATATATATATGTTATACTGGTTTGAAATGAGCACCTTGAATCTATTTTTTTGAATGCATTGACGTTGTGACGGAACTAATAAGGCTGCTGATATTCGGATTCACGTTTAGAATAAAATTTATACTGTCCGTAATATTATTTGGCTTATCGATATATATCAGACCAACTTCAATCATAATGTTGGATGGAGAAATTGATTTGATACCGTTTAATTACTTAATTTTGTATCCGAATGATAGTGTCTTTTCATTTTTGGGTTATGTGCAGTTCAGCTATTATAAACTTAATAGAATTATAAAAAATACTTGCTTTCAATTTTTAACAATTTTTATTTAAAATGATTATCAACGTGAAGTACTGAGAAATATACAAATACTTGGTAAATGTACAAGATGACCTGACTAGTGTTTTAATGTGACATTAAGTTGATAATTCTATAATATATAATGTCAAAAGTTTAGGAACTGTCACATAGGAGAGAATTGTTTGGTTATATATCACAGTGACATAGATGTCAAAAAAGTCTATGGAAATGAATAATGCAACAAATCGAAAGAGAAGCAGAAATCACAGAACTTTATATTTATTGTGTCAGGAAATATATGAATTTTGTTGTTGAGTAAATAAAGCTATTATTTAGGAATTAGAAAATAGGAATAGAGGATAGTTTATGTGAAGGAATAATAATAATTTGGTAGAAAGAACATTTTAAAAGGACACAAACACAATTTAAAAAAAAATTAACACTTAAGCATTAGAATCAGCACACATATGATTAGGGCATAGCAACAAAAAACAAGGGAAGTTTTGTTGAGGAAGAAAATGAAGGAGGTATGACATATTGGAGAAATGATAAGAAATTTTAGATAAAAAACTATAAAAATTGTATAAAAGAGTCCTGAATGAACAGTAGAAGCGGCAAATAAAAATATATAACAAGGAATACTATAAAGAAGCTACATATAAAAATATATAAAATAACAATTATTGGAGTCCCGGCAATTCTGTATGGTGTGGTTTTAAAAGACAGCACTTCAAGAAGGAGTATTAGTGGGGTTGTGAGGACCAGGTTAGTTTTTTTTGTCTTTGTTGGTACCAACATTTATGTTAAAGATATAAAACAGATTTGATAAAAGTAATTACATAAACATTAGTACTTACGCATTGCTATTTAACGTTTATAATTCATCGCTTTGTTTCTTTGTTCCAATTTAGTACTTGCGCATTTCTATTTAACGTTTATAAATTTCGACTTCTCAACTTTTATATTAGCATAAGACATTTCATCACTTCGTTCCTTTGTTCAAATTTATAATACATATTTTCTGACCAATACAAACTAATTCATATTAAATATTATTGAAATCATTGTTTTATTAAATATCATTTCAACGGATACGAACTGACATCTGTTATTACTGTGAGATCTGGAATCGACTATTCTTATGAGAAATTTTAACCATAGGCGCACCAAATGATATAAAAAAAAATATAAAAAATTGTTTGAATGAATAAAAGATAAAATATTGGAGATAAAGTGTAAAAATAACTGGAACCCAAAAAGTAGATAGAGTATCTCATTCTCTCCGCATAAATAAATACATAAAAATTTTCTTTTTCTTTTAATGAGCTAGCCACACTAAAATTTAATAAGTCAAAATAGTATTACAATAATATTAAAAATTCCTCTTATACACACAAGTATTACAATATGGCGCCCAACGTGGGGCGGTATAAATATAGGGTTATTCACAATTATAGGGTGATTATTGTAAGGAGTCTTTTCTGAATATTTTAATCATCAAATCACGACATACATCATGGATTTGAGAAATAGAAAATTGACGGAACATGGCAATAATAATGCAGATGAATCGTTAGAAAAGTTTGAAACACAGCATGAAAGATCACTGGATGTGTACACAAGTAACACTAACGAGGAAGAACAAATTGATTCAGATAGAGGGGATGGAAATCAAGAAGAGTTACATGAAAGACCAGTGGATTGGACAGTAATATTAACACATATTCAAAATATGGGACAACGAATGGAAGAGATGAAGCAAGACCTGAAACAGGATAGTAATAACAAGTTTGAAGATTTGAAACGGGATAATCAAAATATGAAAGAGGAAATGACCAAGAAATTGGAAGAGCAAGGAAAGGAAATTCGTAAGATTAGGAATGATACCATTCAAATCAGAAAAGACATAACAGAACAAGAGAACAAATTGAGGCAAGAGATTGTTGAAAATGGGTTAAAAATTAGGAACGAATTGGAGAAAATAACGATGGAAATCAGACAAGATTTAGAAGGACAAATCAACCATACTCAAGATAAAATAGGGGACATACATAAAGAAGTAGAAACAATAGTATTGAGAGTGAATATTGAGTCCCAGGAAACACATGATAAAATACAAGAAATAAAAAATGGAATAGAAATGGTAGAACTAACATTAATGAATGGAATGAAAGAAAACAAACAAGAACTAGAAAACAAGGTAGAACAGGTAGTTAGAGAAAACAAAGACACGATGGAGAGATTAAGGAAAAATATTGATGACAATGGTAAGAAAATGAATGTATTGGGATTGGGAAGAGAATATATCGGAGAACAACTAAGAGAAGAAATGTTAGCAAGGACAGAAGACAGAATAAAACAGATTGAAGAAAAGCTGAGAAGAGAAATAGGAAATCGTCAAGTTGACAGAATTTTTATGAGTGGATGTGGAAGCCAAAATTTCATGAAATTTGATGGGGAAATTAAGAGAATACATCCAAAAATATTTATTAGAAGTTTACGGAATAAAGTGAATATAAACGATCCTATTGACAATCTTAGAGAAGTGATAAGAGACAGTTTAGGAGGAAATGCATTATTATGGTTCAATAGTAGAGAATTTGGTATAAATAACTTCGAGGAATTTGAAAGTCAATTTATTAATTATTACTGGGGCGAGCATGCACAAACATTGGCACGAGAGCGATTGTATTTTGGAAAATATGATCACAATAGGGGAACTAGTTTGAATAATTATGCATTAGCAATGTTCAATGCAGCACAACACTTAGAACCTCCTATGCGCGAAGAAGATTTAGTATTGTACATATCTAGACATTTCAGAAATGGTATGGCTGAAACCGTAGCTATCCAGGGTATTAATACAATGGATCAGTTCAGTAAATATCTTCAACGAATCGACAGAAATGTTACAAGGCCTTATGATAATAGTAACAGATCGGGTGGTTATAATAATAATTATAATGGAAGGAATCAATTCCAGAATAGAAATGATACAAACAATTTTCAAAGAAACATAGATAATAATCAAAGAAATAATGAAGCTTACAGAAATAATAATGATTATAATAGAAATGGCTACAATAATAATAACCGGAATAGGTCATACAACAATGATTATAGATATAATGGAGATTATAACCAAGGTAATCAGCAAAGGGAAAGATATCCTAGACAAGAAAAAAGAAATTCAGAACAAGACGGACAAAGGAATAACAGACATATTAATTGCAGTCGTACGGAAAGAAGTGAAGAGACACATGCACAAAGAAGAGAGAATATACAAGAAGATACAGCAGTAATGGGTCATAGAGAGGATACTTCGGAACAAAATTTTTAATTGAGCACAGTCCAAAAGCAAAGAATATATTAGTATGTAACTATGAACACCCACGGGAATTTATAAAACTCAATGAACAAGTATCAAATGAAAATCAAGTAGAATTAATAATTTTTAACACGTATATTCAAAATCATAAAATAAAAATCTTAATAGATACAGGTTCAGAAGCATCATTAATTAACCAGAAAACTATAGATTTATTAGAAGATATCGCAGTAAATATTAGTAAAATACCAAAAATCAATCTAATAGGTGCAAATAACAAAAAGTTATGTGAAGTTAATAGAGTTGTTAATCTTGAAATAAATTTAAATAATGAACAAAATATTGATTTACAGTTGTTAATTGTACCAGATATGGAGGTTGACATTGTCTTGGGAGCTGATGAATTGAGTAGAAATAAAACTATAATTGATTATGAACAAAGAAAGTTTAAACTAAATGAGAAATGGATAAGTTTTGATTTATGGGAAAACAACACAAACGTGATAAAAACATATCAAATAAATATGCATAAAAATTATGAAATTGACAGTAGACAGAGTGATAATGATTTATGTAGGGGGAATAAAACTAATATAATTAATGATTATAATGAGATAATAAATAAATATAATGATGGAATTGAAATTAATAATAGGGATGAATATAATAAAATAATAAACTGCCATGAGCAATATAAGGGGAACGTAATGTCATTATTATTAAAACATAAAAAATTAATCACTCCAGAAACTAGAGTAGCAAGTAACTATGTGCATAAGATTGAAGTTAAAAATATAGAATGTTTTAAAAGCAAAACTTATCCTATCCCATACAAATACAAAACTGATATCCAAAATGAAATTAAAAAATTGTTACATGATGGAATTATAGAAAAAAGTAATACTCAATTTATCAGTCCAATAGTTATCGTTAAAAAACGAAGTGGAGATCTTCGCATATGTTTAGATGCAAGAATAATAAATTCGTATACGATTCCACAATATGAGGCACCATTAACTGTGGATGCCATACTGGGTAGAATCACTAAAGCTAAAATATTTACTAAAATCGACTTGAAACATAGCTTCTGGTTAATTCCGTTACACAAAGAATCTAGAAAATACACAGGTTTTATGATCGATGGGGTTGTTTATTCTTTTGCTGTAGTGCCATTTGGACTACAAAGTGCTTGTGCGGCACTCGTTAAAGCGTTACATGAAATACTAAACAGATATGAGATGTTTTGTCTTCATTATGTGGACGACATATTAATATTTTCTGAAGATGATGATCAGCATTCAAAACATCTTCAAACAGTAGTGGAAGCTCTTGATAAGGCAGGTCTGAAAATAAATTTAGAGAAATGTCAGTTTTTCCAAAAACAGGTCACTTATTTAGGATTCAAAATTAGTCATACAGGAATCTCAATGGATCCAGAGAGAGTAGAAATAATCAAGAATTATACAAGACCATATAATCTGAAGACATTGAGGAGATTCTTGGGAATGATAAACTATTTCAAAAAGTTAATTCCAAATCTATCTGAAAAGGAATTACCGTTAATAGAATTATTGCACAAAGGAGTTAAGTGGAACTGGGATGAAACGAGGGAAACATCATTTCAAGAAATAAAGGCAGCATTTATCAATGAAATAGAATTACATCAACCTCGATATGAATTACCATTTATTTTAAGGACAGACGCCTCTAAAAATAGATATGCTGGTACATTATTACAAGTACACGAAGGAAAAGAAGTACCAATATGTTTTGTTTCCCGGATAACCAAAAAACATGAAAAAAGTTATAGCGTTGGAGAATTAGAGTTAGGTAGTATCATATATTGCATTAGCAAATTAAGATTTTATCTATTAGGGAATAAATTTCGAATAGAAACGGATAATTTATCACTTACCTCGATTTTAAAGAACAAGTTTGATAACAGTAGAATCCATCGATGGGCTCTATTACTTCAAGAGTATGATTTTGAAATCCATCATGTGCCAGGTAATCTAAATGTTGTAGTCGATGCCATTACTAGAATGGAGGGACAGGAATCTAAGTTACATAAAAATATAAAAATAGGTGTAAACTTATTTAAGGAAATAACGGGAATATTTTCAAAAGAAAAATTAATGTCTGATCAATGTAATTTATCTGATAAACAAAAGCAAAGAGCAAATAAAAAGGATGATATATTTTATAAAATTGTAGGAACAGATGAATTATGCTTAACAACAGAATTACTTGCCAAAGAAATTATGACACATATTCATGAAGAATATGCGCATATAGGGTCAAAAAAAGTATGGAAGATATATCGAGAAAATTATATAACTAAGAAAGACAATTCCATAGCTAAAAGTATTACAAGAAATTGTAGACTATGTCAACTGGCAAAAGAAAAGAATTGGCATAATGAAAATGTGCCTAAGTCTATCATCGCAAAAGAACCTTTAGAATTAGCAGCTATTGATTTTTTATCTAATTTAGTAACATCAGAAAATGGGAATTCTCATATAATGGTTATTGTGGATGTTTTTTCCAAATTTATAACTTTATATGCTTCGAAGAAAACAAATACAAATATTGTAATACAAAATTTACAAAGTTATATAGTGGATCATGGGAAACCAAAAGCGTGTATTTTAGACAACGCAACATATTTTAACAATAATAGGATGAAAAAATTCATGATGAAAAATGATATTAAACCCATTTACACAAGTATAAGACATCCTAATTCAAATTTGGCAGAACGATACATCAAAGATATAATAAAATTCTTAAGAATAATGGTTCATAACAATCATATGGCGTGGGAAGAAAACTTACAAAACATACAAAATATTGTGAATAATAGTCCAAATAATACAACAGAAGAAACACCTATTTATGTATTTAAACAAACGTTGCCGGAAAGACATTGGATTTTAAATGAAAAAAATTATGGAGCAACTATTGAAAAGGTAAATAAAAATTTACAAAGATCTGCAGAAAAGTATTTTAAACGTAAAAGGGCTAAAATGAAAAAACAAATACCGTTTGATAAAGGTGATTTAGTAATAGTAAAAGCCTTAAGGGTAGCTAATAGAAAAGAAAATAAGTGTGCAAAGTTACAGTTACCTTATGAAGGGCCATATGAAATTTATAATAAACAAGGAGTAAACAGTTATATATTAAAAGAAATACATAATGATAAAATAAGGGGAATCTTCAATATAAATCAAATTTACAAATATTATGTAGAGAACTAAAAATATAAAATTTTCTCCTTATTTCACAAGTTTTGAAATAAGTCAAAAATTTTAGGGGAAAATTATACTGGTTTGAAATGAGCACCTTGAATCTATTTTTTTGAATGCATTGACGTTGTGACGGAACTAATAAGGCTGCTGATATTCGGATTTACGTTTAGAATAAAATTTATACTGTCCGTAATATTATTGGGCTTATCGATATATATCAGACCAACTTCAATCATAATGTTGGATGGAGAAATTGATTTGATACCGTTTAATTACTTAATTTTGTATCCGAATGATAGTGTCTTTTCATTTTTGGGTTATGTGCAGTTCAGCTATTATAAACTTAATAGAATTATAAAAAATACTTGCTTTCAATTTTTAACAATTTTTATTTAAAATGATTATCAACGTGAAGTACTGAGAAATATACAAATACTTGGTAAATGTACAAGATGACCTGACTAGTGTTTTAATGTGACATTAAGTTGATAATTCTATAATATATAATGTCAAAAGTTTAGGAACTGTCACATAGGAGAGAATTGTTTGGTTATATATCACAGTGACATAGATGTCAAAAAAGTCTATGGAAATGAATAATGCAACAAATCGAAAGAGAAGCAGAAATCACAGAACTTTATATTTATTGTGTCAGGAAATATATGAATTTTGTTGTTGAGTAAATAAAGCTATTATTTAGGAATTAGAAAATAGGAATAGAGGATAGTTTATGTGAAGGAATAATAATAATTTGGTAGAAAGAACATTTTAAAAGGACACAAACACAATTTAAAAAAAAATTAACACTTAAGCATTAGAATCAGCACACATATGATTAGGGCATAGCAACAAAAAACAAGGGAAGTTTTGTTGAGGAAGAAAATGAAGGAGGTATGACATATTGGAGAAATGATAAGAAATTTTAGATAAAAAACTATAAAAATTGTATAAAAGAGTCCTGAATGAACAGTAGAAGCGGCAAATAAAAATATATAACAAGGAATACTATAAAGAAGCTACATATAAAAATATATAAAATAACAATTATTGGAGTCCCGGCAATTCTGTATGGTGTGGTTTTAAAAGACAGCACTTCAAGAAGGAGTATTAGTGGGGTTGTGAGGACCAGGTTAGTTTTTTTTGTCTTTGTTGGTACCAACATTTATGTTAAAGATATAAAACAGATTTGATAAAAGTAATTACATAAACATTAGTACTTACGCATTGCTATTTAACGTTTATAATTCATCGCTTTGTTTCTTTGTTCCAATTTAGTACTTGCGCATTTCTATTTAACGTTTATAAATTTCGACTTCTCAACTTTTATATTAGCATAAGACATTTCATCACTTCGTTCCTTTGTTCAAATTTATAATACATATTTTCTGACCAATACAAACTAATTCATATTAAATATTATTGAAATCATTGTTTTATTAAATATCATTTCAACGGATACGAACTGACATCTGTTATTACTGTGAGATCTGGAATCGACTATTCTTATGAGAAATTTTAACCATAGGCGCACCAAATGATATAAAAAAAAATATAAAAAATTGTTTGAATGAATAAAAGATAAAATATTGGAGATAAAGTGTAAAAATAACTGGAACCCAAAAAGTAGATAGAGTATCTCATTCTCTCCGCATAAATAAATACATAAAATTTTTCTTTTTCTTTTAATGAGCTAGCCACACTAAAATTTAATAAGTCAAAATAGTATTACAATAATATTAAAAATTCCTCTTATACACACAAGTATTACAATGTATATATATATATATATATATATATATATATATAGATTGTACTGACATCTTTTTTGTTTTATACTCGAATTTATAAGTTGGATATTACTATTGTTATCCTAATCTCAATATTGATTTATTTATGGATTTTTTTTATTTTTTATTACCCAGACCATAATTTTAACTACTAACTAGCTCAAGAAATTTTTATCATTATTTAGCCACTATATTAATTATTATTAGGAACAGAACAATCGTCAAGTATGAATAAAACTCTATCAAAGGTAGGGTTCAATGGCGCCACTCAAAATTACTTTAAAATTAAGATATGAATTTTGAAATTTATATCAATATTTTGTTAATGAAATTATGTCTTCAAATTATTATTTTTATCGTCGAACTGTGGAATTAAAAAAAACAAAATATTGATTTCAGGAATTTTAATTATAGAAGAATTTTACGGCAAGTATATACATATATCATAGGTAACAATCCAATATCATTGCAACAATATAATACAGTTATGATTTTCTTATTCTAGAAACCGACAATGATCATAAAATATGATCATGTGTAACTTTATTTTCTCCGCAAATGTTAAAAGCAAATCCGAAATGACACCAATTATGCACAAATATTTGTATGGGCTCATAAAATTAATGAATTCCGCGTATCTTTTAATAAACTGGATTTGAGGTTGTGTGGTCCAAAACAAACTTCTAATAATTTTCAATAAATATCCGCCAAAATTTCTATGAGAACTCGAAAATTCACCAACCATCCATGCAGTAATCAATCAACTCGTTTCAAATTTCGAATAAATTTCCGTACGTATCCAATTCCATTGTATTGGTTTAAATCCATTATTAGTTGAAATAGTATTCTTTCTTCATATCAGCACTTTAAATTTGGTTTAATTTTCCTCTTTATTACATATACACGTTTTACTCGTTTTTCTCAAGGAGACAAATTATATCCTTTTCCAATTTTTACGTTCCAATCAAACTGACTTTTCAAATTCCATTATATTAGTTTAAATCCATTATTATTTTAAATTGTAGTCTTCCTTCATATCGTCCCTTTAGAATCGGGTTAAATTTTCTTTTTTTGTTAAATATGAAAGTTTCAATCGTGTTTTTTGTGGAGATAAATTATTATATGCTTCCTTTTTCACATTCAAATCAGACTCACTATTTTAATTCTATAAAAATCATCGTTGAGGGTTGTTAGAGAAACTTTGGCTATCCAATATGAATTGTTCAAAATGTAATCTGAAATTTTTCATTCACGATAACTTTTATTTGATAATTTTTTAAAAGAAATTTATATGAAGATAGTGTCTTTTCTAATCAATTTTTACATTGCCAGACTTCCAAATTATTACTTTTTTCGGAAATTTAATTCAATTTTCTAGTCTATGTTCGGAAAAATCTTCTATAATTATCATCACTTATCTAATTAAACACTATGGGTTTACTCAATAAACAATATTTTTCGAATTACTGTCACTCTATCAGCTCAAAGTGTTTATTCTTTACAATTTTAAATGTCTCTCCTAAATTTTTTTATCTCAAGAAAAGTGTCTCATAATTGCTAACGTTAGTGTCTCACTCAAAGTTGAAACTTTCCGTTCGAATATTATATACAAATTATTTCTATTAGAGTCCGCATCTTTTTAAAAAACACTTTTGTAAACCCATTAACTTGTTATACATATATATATATATTTCATAACGTATTTACTATTTATTTAAATTCCTGAAATACCTTGTATAAAATAAAATATTTACCAACTATAAAAAATTTGTCAAGTCTCATATGTCTGTATCTTTTAAATCTTTTTAAATTTTATTTTAATTAGTTTTCTTTTAAATTTTTAGACCATATTGAAATTTTCAATACGACTGAACACTACCTGTAACCTGGTTTAATATATTTGCAATAATAAACAATTAAGTGTTTTATGAATTTAAGGTTAACTCCAATCAATCTGGCAAAATTGAAACATTTTTCTACTCATATCTGAGGCACTTATATTAGTATCTACTTCTCACATAGTTTCTATAATTATTATTAAATTGAATATTACTAAATTAGACTGCTTCTTTATATATTTATAGCCGTCAGAAAGCCCTAACTCGATGTGGGTGACGTATTATGTCTTATAATACGGACCATTCGAAAGCTTGTGACAATACCCGGAGCCCATTTTGTTTTGTTTTGGCCCTGGCATCTTCTCCGGTCTCACATGCATCTCTGAAAGTGGTGAGAAATTTCTACTAATGCAACATTTTTTTTGGAAATTCGTTTTTTATTTTTTTGATAAAGTATATTACTTTTTTAAATAAAATTTAGAAACAGTTAGCTCCGTTTAAAAAAGTAATTCAATACATTTTGATTTTAAGAGACAACAGGGTCTTTCATCAATTATGTTTACTAATATTACATAGCGTGTTTTAGTATGGAACGCCTGAATTATTTCGAAAACGGCTTGCACGATTTTAATAAATTTTGGTTTATAAGGGTTTTGTAATATGGCCGATATTATGATGTGTAATATGGACCATTTGAAATCTGACTGCCCATTTTTTTGGCGCTGGCCTCTACTCCGGTACATTTCCCTCAAAGATTTCTCTCATGGAAATTTTCAATTTTTTCAAAAAATGTTCACCCAATGGTTTGATCGTGAAGCCACATAGTATAACAACATCAAGCAGTACCACCGAGTTCCAATTGGCAGCGTATTTGATGTCATATAAATAGGTACGTGAAAATGAATTTTGTTTGAAACATTCAAATATTTTTTCCAAGTCTGAAATTAGATTAACATACCTACGCTTTTTTCCCGTAACAGAATAATAAACTATAAATAACATGATGTTAATTAATTAAAAGAATAGCTTCCAGCATTATTATTTAGATACGCTCTTTCATTTCATCCTTGCCTGTTGTTTGGGAAACTCCCCAAACAAAGGAAAAATATATAACATATTTTTTACCAAATAAAATTAAGTACGGCACTGTCTTTTCTTACAATGCATTAACGTCAAACATATGCCACCAACCGTACAACATACAGTTAATCCTAGTTGGCTGATAGGTCAAATCAATACATTTTATTATTTGATTGGTCAAACAAGGAAAATGGCAGCTGTCAATTTTTCGTCACTTCCGCCTTCCTGCTTGATCTGAGACTCTGTCGTAGCGACACATCGTTTTTTCTAGTGAGGTATAGAAATCAAGCAAGGCACAGCCCTTTTTTCTTAATACCAGGCAGTGGGCCACATGGTGTTATATTCATCCACAGCGACATATTCATAGTACAATTTAAGTTTTAGGTCAACAAGAACTAAATTGATACTCGACCCAAGGATATTCTTTACATCAACAGTGTAAGTTTTTAAGTCAGTTCACAACAGCCTAGACCTTTTAAGTTTAAGAAAAGCGCACAGCCACACATGTTTAGCTTCAAATAGTGAATCAAGTGATACCTGCAAAGGGTGAAAATGGGTAAAAATCGCATGCTTTTAAAAAGAGGCGATTAAGGTTCTGAATTGCATGACGGCGTCCATTTTGTATAACTGCTAGTTATTGGAATCATTTGACAATTGGAAATTGGATCTTTGATGGTGCAAATAGACCAAGTTAGGAGCTTGGTATAGTGCATCCGGGCCAAATGGCATAAAACAGGTGAATTATTTTCAGTTTTTATGTCATTACGAGTTAACCTCAAATTTAGACTAAAAACATTCAAAATTAAAATAAAAGACTTATAAATAACAAATGTTTCACGTTTTAATTTTTTAAAGACAGTAATTGCTTAATAAAATGAGTGAATGTAAACGTAGTAATACAACTTCTATATATGTATCATATAGATGATCCTTCGAATTAAATAGTTAACGTAGAAATTGTCCATTTTTTTACATTTGTTTTAAATTTGAATAAATTTAGTTTGTTAAGTTAGCTTATTCGTATCATTTACAAGTACTATAGTTTTAATACCTACAATTTAAATCCAATTACCTATGGAGCTCTCTAAATAGAGGTATTTCAGTTTTATTGAGCTCTTAGAGTAATGATATACATAGAGAGGGCTATTCATTCATAAACACGTTTTTTTTGCGGCCAACAATTCTAAATGCCAGTAGTAAAATCATGAATGAATTACAAAAAGTGGGGATTGTATTGTGGATACATCGCCTTGGCGTCATCGTCAAAGCATAGGCGTACCAAATCTATTTAAAAACAACAAATATAAAATTATATTATTGGAATTTTGTATATATATATATATATATATATATATATATACAGGGTGTCCCGGGACTAATGGGAAAAAAGTCAGGAGCGTATAATCTGAGTCAAAATAATGTTAGTACTTCATATAAACTTTTTCACTACAGGCCCTCGTTTTCGAGTTATAGGCCTCTAAAGTTTTAATTTTGAATTTGGTTTTTATTTTTATTTTTTGTACTAGTTATTTGATCTTCATAAAATTAACGGCAAAACTATACGTGTATGTTCATTTTGGAAAGGTGAACAGATTTACAGTAGTGCCTTGAAGCCAGGGACGGAGTACTCGCAATGGATAGTGATCCAAAAATTTTGCAGGGATGGCACACCCAGTATGAAATTATCTAAATTGACTTCCCCACACATTAAGCTAACGAAAAGGTACTCTTGTTGGAATTCGATAAAATAATCCGTTTGGCTAATATTTACAGTTTTATTAATGCACTACGTACCAATTTACCTAACTAACTTATTAATACGATGTCTAAGATTTACCTACAGTACTACAAAAAAATAATTTAACGATAGCAGAAGATAAAAAACATTAACGACTTATTAATTCGAAAGTTGGTAAAAACTTTTTAAAAGTGTTTTTACCGTTTATCAAGTGACCATAGGATTAGTTGTCAAACGTTGTGTAGAATAGTTCGTAATCAGTATTAGTCAATAATAAGTCCTTCATTTAACATTTACAATGGCAGAATTCACTTTTATTTATTACGCAGATATGCATTTAATGTATGGTCTGACTTCTCGAAACTGTTTAGAGGCCAGAAGGCTTTATGCGGAACATTTTGCAAACAGAGTATTGCCAGACGGACGAATGTTTGAGCGTATTGATCTCAGGTTACGAGAAACAGGTATGAATAAGTAAATGTAATTTTCCATGTAAACAAAACAAAATTTTAAATTTTAGGAAGTTTTTTGCCAAAAAAGGTTGAGAAGGTCCAGTACGAAGCGTACGTACTGTGGCAGTTGAACAAGACTTGTCAAATGCAGTTGATGATGAACTATCAACGAGTTTACGAAAATTATCAAGAGAACATAACGTTTCGAAATCAGTTGTTTATCGTGTCCTAAAGAAACAGCTGTTATATCCTTTCCACATGAAAAAAGTACACAGTATGACAGTGGCTGATTATCCTGCACGACTTGAATATAGCCAGTGGTTTATGCGACAAAAACAAGTAGACAATACATTTATTAGTAACGTTCTCTTTACGGACGAATCCGGTTTCACCAAAGATGGAGTCATTAATTCTCATAATATGCATTTATGGGATGATGTGAATGCACATGGCATTATCCAAACTAGGAACCAGCATATATTCAT
Source organism: Galeruca laticollis (assembly GCA_963921935.1). NCBI lineage: Eukaryota > Metazoa > Arthropoda > Insecta > Coleoptera > Chrysomelidae > Galeruca > Galeruca laticollis. The sequence continues at coordinate 96,233,267 of OY998182.1, read as the reverse complement.
GGTTCATGTTTGGGCAGGAATAGTTGGCAATCATTTCATAGGGCCATACTTTATTGACGGTACTTTGACCGGTCAGAGATATTTGGAGTTTTTGCAAAATGAGTTATGGAACCTGTTTGATGATGTGCCACTACAAACTCGTAGGAATTTATGGTTCATACATGATGGGACCCCTCCTTATTTCAGTTTAGATGTACGACAGCATTTACACACAAGGTTTCCTAATAGATGGATTGGTCGTGGAGACCCTTTTCAATGACCACCGCGATCAGGAGACGTTAATCCTATGGATTTCTTTCTCTGGGGTTACCTCAAAAGTAAGGTATACGCAACACATGTGCAAACAAGGCCAGATTTAATAGACAGATTGTGTTACACTGCAATGTTATTAGAAATAATATGGGATTGCTCTTTCAAGTGCAAAGAAACAACCTTCGTAGACTTAGAATGTGCGTGGAAGTGGGAGGAGCTCAAATTGAACATTAATTAGAATAACGTTAGTTTTTGTTGTTGTTCAGGGATTAGTTTCAGTCTAATGTTTTATAACTTGTGTTTTTTTAATGTTTTCTTTATGGTTTAATAATGTTGTGTTCGTAATTTAGATTAAAAGCAACTAATTACGTTGTTTGCGTACCTATTTAATTCCCATTAAATAAGTTCTTAATGTTTTTATCATCTACTATTATCAAATTATTTTTTTGTAGTACTGTAGGTAAATCTTGGACATCGTATTAATAAGTTAGTTATGTAAATTGGTACGTAGTGCATTAATAAAACTGTAAATATTAGCCAACCGGCTTATTTTATCGACTTCCAACAAGAGTACCTTTTCGTTAGCTTAATATGTGGGGAAGTTAATTTCGATAATTTCATACAGGGTGTGCCATCCCTACAAATTTTTTAGATCACTAACCATTGCGAATAGTCCGTCCCTGGCTTCAAGGTACTACTGTAAATCTGTTTACCTTTCCAAAATAAACATACACGTACATTATAGCTTTGCCGTAAATTTTATAAAGATCAAATAACTAGTACAAAAAATAAAAATAAAAACCAAATTTAAAGTTAAGACTTTGGAGGCCTATAACTCGAAAACGAGGGCCTGCATAGAAAAAGTTTATATGAAGTACTAACATTATTTTGGCTTAGATTATACGCTCCTGACTTTTTTCCCATTAGTCCCGGGACACCCTGTATATATATATATATATATATATATATATATATATATATATATATCCATATGTTCGCTCTTCACTCCAACACCGTTCAACCGATCATCATGAAAATTGGCATGTATATGTATTTTTTCACGGAGAAGGTTTTACACTATTCTCAATGTTGTAATTTCTTACCAGGTAGCGCTGCAGCATATTAAATTCTACACCGTTCAACCGATCACCCTCAAAATGGGCATATATATGTATTTTTCTATGCAGAATTTGTATTTCCTATCCTTTTCCTTATAAGTTTCCACCAGGGGGCGTTGCAGCATATCAACTTCTATATCGTTTACTTTTTTCAGGAGCACAAATATTTGTGCCACGAGCCGTAAGGAGAGTGCTGCAGATCAAAGAAGTGCAAAAAGTGCCTTGCATACGAATTGTACACAATATTTTTTCTACGACCAAGTTTCTTTTTGAAAGCAAAAAGTAACTTATATAGGTATTTTATTTAAACGTTGAACTGCAAGGATTTGAAAAGTGAAAAAACAGTTAATAGGTATAGTTAATTGTGAAATTTTAACAATTTTGAATCGTTATGCCTGGTGTATCTTTCTAATTTAATAAGTTTTAATTACTTCTAATATTAATATCTGTCACCGAAATTCAATATAAATATAATATTAGATTGTCAAAAGGGGTTTTGACATTGAGATTTTCTTCCCACCTGGTCAGCATATCAACTTCTATATCGTTTACTTTTTCCACGAGCGCAGAAGTTTGTGACACGACCCGTTAGGCGAGAGCTGAAAATCAATGGGGCGAGAGAAGAGCTTTGCGTACGAGTTGTGCACAATACTTTTTCTACGATCACGTTTATTAATCAAAGAAAAAAGTAACTTATATAGGTGTTTTATTAAAATTTTAAACATATATAATTTAAAAAATGAATATTGAAAAATTAGTTAAACGTAGGTACAGTTAATAATGAAATTTGAATTGTTTAGCCTGGTCTATCTTTTTTGATAATAAGTTATAATTAATTGTAATATTAGTGTTTGTCAACGAAATTCATTACAAAGATAAGTTTAGATTGTAAAAATAAAACTTGACATTGACATTCCCATTCCAAAAGGTAGCGCTGCAGCTTATCAACTTCTATATCGTTCACTTTTTCCACTAGTGCTGAAGTTTGTGGCACGAGCCGTGATGCGAGTGCCTCAAATCAAGCGAGCGGCAAATGTAATTTGCGTATGAGTTGTACACGATACTTATTCTACGACCACGTTTATCAATGAAAGCAAAAAGTAAGTTTTATAGGAATTTTATTTAAACTTTGAACAGAAAGAATTTAAAAAATGAATAATATATTTAAAAAGACCTGAAGGACCAGGTTATGTAAACCTAAAACACATAAATCAGAATAGGTTGTTAATTCTAGTCACTGGAACAAACTGTAAATAAATTTTATTGCCTGTTACAAAAACCTTTAAGCATTTAGGAGAAAATATATACTACAACAAACCTAACTAAAAAACTAACCTATATGCAAGTATACGAGAATCTGAAGTAAGCAATGATACACCGCTCATAAATGAATGATTCTCAGTTACTGTTACTAGATTATCAACAACTTCTTCTACTGGTAAACTAAAAATAAAACACAATTAACAATTTTTTTTTAATAATAAACTTTGAAAAGCATTACTTTTTTAAATGAAACTAATTGTCAATTTCTTAGAATTTTCAACATATTTTCAATATATTGTGGAATTATCTAGAAACAGTTAGTTTGATTTAAAAAAGTAATATGAGTTGATTCCACAGAGTAAAGATCGAAACAGTAAACTTTATTGAAAAGCAGTTTAAAAAAATATACTCCCTAATCAATTACTTAAATATTTACCTTTCAACATCACTTAGAGTAGCACTAGAAGCTTGCTCAGACACATTTTGTGCTGGTAAATCTTTTTGATGACAATGAGTTATTTGTTAAAGACCTAAAATAGACATATTCTTTTAACAAATTAATGTAAGTCAACTAACTCAGTCATCATTGCTAACTGAATAAAATGGATCATATGTGGCCAAATGACCTCTTAAAAAAATTAAAATAATAATTTAATGTTCAAATACAGTTCAGTTCCAAAATAGTAGGCACTAAATTCTCAGAAATATTGCATTAAACCAAGAACAATTGTAGTTTAGTTTAGTTTGGTGCCTACTATATTGGAACTAAACCATAGTTATCTAGACAGCCCAGAGTGTCACCAGTCATCCAATAAAATAATGACTTATAATTAACAATCTGTTTAAAATTTGTCTTTTATGGCCGCTTTATCAGCTGTAATAAAAAGAACTTATTATATTGAAAGGAAATTTTGTTTATCAGGACAGTGACTTTTTTATTTTGGGCATTACTTTAAGGGCCCATTGTACCAAGAAAATATGTAGGTACTTACATTACATCTGGTGCATTAAATTCAAAAACTGACATGAGAAGAGCATCTTTGTTCAGAAACTTACGGCCACTACTCTTATATGTAAAATCAGATTGTTTAAAATGCTTCGAACAAATTTCAGGTCGTTTTGGTAGATCATGAGTCTCGCTTAGATCCAGTAAAGCAAACCAAATTCTTCTTGTTCCCAAATTGGTGGGAAAACTAGAATAAAACAACGCCAAATAGAAATTTGCTCTTTATAATTAAAGAACTTTTAAGCATTTTAAATATTATTGAGATGAATAATAAAAGTCGCCGCCACTGGATAGCCGTTCAAATATTTACATATCTGTGGAATGAGAGTTCGGGGTAATTTCGGCCGTTTTCCGACAGACTTGACACTGACGAACCATGATAATAAAAAACACTAAATTAATTAACTTAAAACCAAATTTTGTCACTAAAAGTCTTGAAAAACACACATAACATCGAAAGAACTCAATTTTTACTTGCTAGTCCTAATGGCGCTCGTAATAAACCAATAATCTTTGATCTTTGTAATAAACAAACCACGTTTGACAGTATTTACTATAATACTACAATCCAATAGAAATGGTAGTCGAGAACGCTCTGACCATATTTGCATCTCTCTTTATATCGTAACTGAACAAAGACAAAACTACTAAATAGTTTATACTAGACAAACAAAGCAGGTACTGAAGTTTTCAGCAATGTTGCCACTTTTAGTTACAACAAATAGTTGTTTAAAATCAATATAAGAATATGCCTTTATTATATAAAATTCAAGTATTATTAATTAATTTTAAAAGCAGCGACTCAAATGCATAAATTATTATGACTTTCAATTGCATAACGTTGCATGACGTTTTAATTGCATAATTTTTTAACAAATTTTCAATGAAATTTCTAATTTCATTTTTCCTGCATCTAAAGAGGATTTGTAAATTTGGCAAAGGGCTGGAAGTGTCCCGCAAGTGAGCTTAGAATGTGACTCAATGTTTGGGACAGGAAAAAGTCAAAACAAACATATCTATTTTATTAGTTAATCTGAGATTGAGCTAGTTCACTAGCCAGGTTTATTAGTTAAACCTACTGAAAGTGGTGTCAAGAGGAAAAGCGAACCCCCTTTTGAACCACCTGGTACTTATGAAACTTCATTTATGTTTTAAATAACACTTACTGAAATATTTTTAACAGAGTCGGCTATCTACCTTTTATACAACTTTATCGACTTGAAGTGATGAATGATGATAATACCTTTAGAATTATAATGAAAAGACAATTATATTGTATTGGTTCTTGAAGATGAATCAATTTGTTCATACACAAGAACACCGATATTGAAATGAGTCGTTTATTGAAAACCAACTCTTCATAAGATTAATCTATTTTCAAATGTGGGGGAATGATTCCTGAATTTGGTATCAATCATATATTCAAAAGACATTTAGTTATAAAAGTTGAACATATGAAGTTAACAGATATTACAATCAAAATAAACGCGAATATAAACTTATTGAAATAAATAATGTCAGGCTTACAACATAAATTGAAAAAAATTTGAGAAATCTAAATAATCGAAACGGCTTAATTGATGTTGATTTGTATTGAGAAAATGTCATGACGACTGTCATGATTGGTTTTCAATTTATGTTCAAAAGCCCTAGAGTTTAGGATTGATAACCATCGTTTTTCAGAACGAGGGGACAACATGACAGCTGTTTCAACTACATTGTGTTCGATGCTATATCGGTGAAAGATTTCCCTTAATTTGTGAATCGAATTGTATTCATAAGCTATTCATGAAAATTGTAAATCTATTGTTGGATATTTATGCTTTTTAGCTGAATTTTCGATAGTATTTGAAATATGAAAAATGTTTGTCAGTTTGGAAATTTCGCAAATAGAACTTGTTTATTCCCTTTTGTATTTCTAGTAGTGATTATTTATTCTCAGTTTGAGAAAGGATCTATATCTAATTCAGTTTACTGTTTCAAACTCTACTTTGTGGAATCTATTCATATTATTGTTATGAATAAAACTAACTGCTTCTAAATAATTCCACTATATAATAAGAAAATTATAAAAATAGTAAGAAATTTAACAATTGCTTCGAAATGTTAAAAATGACAGAATTTGATTGATTTGATGTGATGCCTATAGACCAAGATCGCAGGGCCCCCAAACCTTACTTATTTTCTGATGGATGAAATATGTACAATCGGGTAGTATTATTGTGTACAGTGAACGTATAAAACCCGCTAACTTAGGCCAACGACCATTTTTGAGGTACCAAGTACTAAAGATATTACCCCTTAGCTAGCCCAAGAAATGATTTGTAATTTTTGGTAGAGTAAGGGTTGGAAAATATAAAGCTGCAAGAATATTTTAGTGTAAAAGTGATAGGTACTTTAATATTACAAATTGACTCTTAATGTGGCGTGATTAACAAAAATCAGTTACCACAAATGGAACCTGTTGGCTTCCAACGAGTAGGTATAAGCAATATTATGTGATATATTACTAATATTAAATGTAGGTGTCAAGTTTGAGGAGTCCTCAAGGCCCGTAATTATTTGGAAAGACCTCACTTGATTGTCTAGTGCCCCTCCAATTAAGGCTAGAATTTGTGCCGAACAATATCAGCGTATAGAGATGGCTGACCGGTGGATAGGAATGCAGTTACGAAGTAAAGAAAAAATAATGACCAAAGTCAGAAGAAGATGAGAACATAAAGGCCGATGATGTTGTGTGGCCTAGATGGATGATTTTATTTGTTGTTTAAATTTTCAAATCCTCTAAAGAGAGTGTTGTCATCAGCGAAATGAAATTTGAAACAACTAAGTGTTTCTTTTCTTTTTAGGCGCTAATCCTAGAAATCCTAAAATGTTAAGTTCATGCTTAAAAATCAAAAACCCCAAACAACGGAAGTAAGAAAAAAATCCCCCCCCCCCACAAAATAGTTGAAATACCACTCTAAGGAATTTCAAATATATCACCTGACTAATCTCGAACCTACCTAACCATATGTGACATAGAACCAGATTGGATTTTCAGAATTAATATAGTTATAAGTTCCATGAAAAGATGATGTCAAATACTACCTATAACCTCTACTCATAAACACGAAGAGCATTAAAAGAATATACTTTAAATAATCCATATCTTTCTTAATCATTACCAGTTTATGTTTTAAACGTAAGTTTTTTTTCAATTTATTCATTAAGCCATTAAAGCATCTGGTATGTAATTTAACAAATAAATTTAATCCCTGGTTACTTTTAACTTGTAACAACACCACCTCCACCTGAATAAAGTTTCGAATAAATTTTTATGTACTGATTAACAAAGACTCAAAAAAAATATTCCCTAATATCGAATTCTAACTATACTACTACACTAAGCTATTCCTCTGGAGGATGTGACTTTATATCCTTCGAATTCCATATATGGACCGAACGACCCTAGTTATTCTCCTATTCGTAAGACCATGGCAAAACACCTTTTGTAATTGTGAATGGTCCTTCGCACTTTTGTGCTAACTTGGCACTAAAATGTTTAGACGCGTCGGATAAGACGTAGGTACGTTTGTAAACGCTATGAACAACAATAAACTTGTCGTTTCTGTGGCGAAGATTATATGTTTTTGATGATCTTTCATAGGCGTCCTGAAGACGGCTCGTCACATCTCCAAATAAGTTACTCAGTGCTAAAGTTTTTTGCTCAAAAGTTACTTGAGTCTTAGGAATTTCGTCATCATCTATGCCATTCAAACATATTTCACGGCCGAAGTTTATTAAGTTAGGTGTCACTCCTGTCATATCATCTTTCACAGTATATCTAGAAAGTAAACGATTTCTTTATTTTACGTATTTCCAGTACCTATTAGCTCTTAACAACTTCGATAGGTACGCGGGCACAAAAAATATGATTATGATTTAGGGCATTAATGTTTGCCATAGTTTTAAATAGGTTAATACAATACAAACAGGAAGTTGACATTTGTCATTTTATTTATTTTCATTTAAAATGAAAGAACAATTATTAAATGTATCAGTAATAGAAACACTTTTTCTTTCTAATTGTAAGGTTGCGGTATTTGATATTAAAGACCCTACAGCTAGAAGTTTCGCGACTTTATTTTTGAATACGATACTGTCTTCTAAATATCCTTCCACAACACTCGAACTCCTCCAGTTGCCATGTCCCTTTAATATACTCATACTGGCTCCTGTGTCCGCTAATTAGGTAGATTATGTTCTTCGTAAACAATGACCTGTGTATTGGTCGGTATCTTACAAATTTAAATATTCAGCTATGGTAGCGGGAATGTATTTTTTCCAACAATGTGAGGACAATATAGCGGCCGTTTCTATAATTTACGAAATACGTTCGTAAGCCTTGTGGCCGCAACGATCCATATTTTCTCATCAGTTCCAAAGAACCCATTGTTTTGTCATCAAAATGGTTAAATATACGTATCTTTTAGTTTTCGTTTCGGGTATGGTCACAACAATGACTTCACCCCTGTCATCTATTTGATCAATTAGCATATGCATTCATTCTTGCAGCCTGCTACCTCCAAACACCCTAAATAACAACGCCACTTTCATCATCAGAATCGTTTCGTTTGATGCATGCTGAATAAAATTTATCACTTCCTCTCGAGTTAAAACCTTCGATTTTTTCGTTCATATCGTTTAGATCTTTGTTTTAAAAAAGTTACTAATAATTTTTGAAATTTGTAAAATTCCACTTCGTACAATCGTTTTGACTTTCGGTACAATATATTCTTCGCTGCTCTTTCGAGATTTTCCTTGGGAATTTCAATAATTTTTCAGTTATGAATAATTTTGTATTTCATTTTGTCAGCATTTTGGGCAAAACAAGTGAGTCTAGCGACTTTCTCTAGTTACCAAATCCCAGTTCACAGACCACCCGTCACGATAAACGTCAATCATATCAATATTTAATCATTGTTCTACAAGGTATAGAAGTGTAGGTAAGACATAAAATATTTGTATGTACCACGGTCATTACTTGGTGCCTCAGAGGTCTGAGTGTTTTTAAATCGCCATAATGCACATAAATAACTATTATACAGGGTGTTTCTATGTTCGACCGACAACGTTCTACCACAGAGAGATCTCAATAAATTATTCATTTTGATATAGGAATACGAACCCTTACGTGGTTTAGTTAGTTATGGAATGTGAATTTACCTGTATAAGCGAAATTGTTATGTTTTATTGTTTTATTTCAGCGAGGTCGTTATGCTGCTGTTTCAGCAATACGAACTTTCGTTATTGTTAATCACAATTAAATCAAAGAGAATGACTTTATATTTCATAGTGAAAACATCTAAATATTGTAAATTAATTTAAAATAAAAGTTTTTAAAAATATTAATTGTGATTTCAAACTTATAAAGAGTTGCTGAGATATAGGGTGATCAAAATTTTGAATCAAAATAAAAAATGTGCTATAAATCAAGGACACTTTTAAATTTTTTTTTCAAATTTGGTGACCAATATGCTCCTTGACAAAGTAATATTTTGACGTAAACAAACATTGGAAAAATTCAACCAGTGGCGTGTCAGTGTTAGTTGTCACTTTATCCCCCTATTTTTTACGCCACTGGATTAAATCCTTTTTTTAAATTTGTTTTAAATTGTCTGATTATTTTTACTTGAAAAACTAAGAACCTTTTATGAATCTAAAATGAACGGTGTTGTAGAAATTTGCCTCTAAACAAAAGTCTGCAGGTAATTAAATACTACCTACTCAATATTTGTAAATTATAATCTGGTAGGCACGTTTCTTATTTTTAATAGTTCGTGACACTTCGTGTATTTGATATGATCTTGGTAAAATAAATCATATGGCAAATTTTTTATTTTGATTTAAAATTTTTGACCACCCTATATCTCAGCAACTAGGCCCCGTAAGGGTTCGTATTCCTATATCAAAATGAATCATTTACTCAGATCTCTCTGTGGTAGAGCGTTGTCGGTAAAATATAGAAACACCCTGTAGATTTTTTGTTTATCAACTCTTTTATGTCATTTTGAATTTCATTCATAAAATTATACAATATATACAAATCAAGTTTTGTAACAGTGGTAAATCAACGCATATCAATCTATAGTCAACTCCATTATTCCGTATTTTAAAAGCTTACGCTTTATGTACGCTAAGCACTTTTGAATTCCACTGGATTAAAACTTGATGCCCAAACTATGTACGTTGAAAATCAAAGTTTCCGCTTGATGCAAGCTCAGAACTTTTGAATGTCAGTGGATTAAAATTTTAGGTTGATGTTTACGTAGGTATATACGCAAAATGTTATGAATACACTTAGCTATTAAACATGTTATCCAAAAGTGATAGTCTGGGATATTGGTATAGTAGACGTAAAACATATTGTGCTGCAATGTAATCGTGTATCCCCTTTAAGTTATGTTGCGGAGCTAAACTCTGAAAGGTATCAATAATATATTTTGATTACTTTTACGAATACCTATAGTGTATTTAATGTTACGTAATTGTTGAAAGTGCGTTTAGTTGAATCTGGATACCAGACTTGAACTGAGCTCTTGTTGTATCACATTCGATGTTTTATGGACAAAACTAAATTCTATGAAAAAATAACAAAAAAAAAAGAAATTTTATAACAATAAATAAAAAAATTAAATTAAAATTAGATAATATGTAAAACTCCTGTTTGTCATGACTATGTAAGTAACATGAAATATATATATATATATATATATATATATATATATATATATATATATATTAATATATATCTAATCACTTTTTATAGTTGCCCCACGTTGGGCGCCAAATTATTATATAATTAATCTAATTAATAGTTATAATAATTAGTTGTCCCACGTTTGGGTGACAAATTATTATATATCTATATCGTTATTTTATAGTTTTAATAGTTATATTTTAATTGATATTTGAATATATTAATATAAAATATTATTCGTCGACGTTTTCACAATTTGTGATTGTAGCGACGCTATTGCACATACACCTTTAGCCGCGTATGTAACCTAATTTACTTTTGACAGTAGTTGTCAAACAATGCTCGGCTTGATAAATATTAATTTCTGTACTTTGAAAGATAAATTAATTCACAATTGACTTAATCACTCTTGTCTCAGGGTGGGATAAAAAAAAAATTTTAATAATAATAATTCAAATTTTATAATTTTCAAGTATTATCCAAATCAAATATTACTCTATATTCAGAATCTCGAGTAACTGTTTATTCAATATAATAAAAGGCACTTGAATTATCTTATGACATTTACAATTTTACTGTCACTGGAAATAAAGCAAATGCCACTGATTAGATCAAAATTTCTACAGAATGCAAAATTTTAAATACGATGAAAATAGATACTGTATGAATACCACAGTGAGTTTGAATCAAAATTATATATTATACGATCAGATAACAAAATTACAAAAGTATTTATTGTTACCCAAAAATATTATAAACGAAACAAAGATAATACTATCTACCAACCTTAATATTAGTACAACCTATTCTATAAATCAACTAATTAAAATTTTTAATCAAAAGTTCAACTCGTCTAATATACCCTTGACGTGTATCAATGTCAAATAACGCAATTTTTCGTTCAAATTGTCGATTCAAAAATTTTTCACATGATGTATAATCTTATATGTGTTTTGGTTTAGCTCAAATTATGATATAGATGCATCTATTTTCGAAATGTATTTAAAAGGGGCCTGTTAATTCTCGAGAAATAATTTTAAACTGGAGTGGACTCACCAAATAGGACAGGAAAACTCGTACGTATTCTAAATGTATTTAGAATTCTGCAAAACTTTCTAAATATATGATTTAGAAACTGGAACCACTTACACTTGATACGTTGCAATTCTTCTACGAATTATGCACGCACTGGCTTTATAATGTATGGCTTTATGATCTGATTGTATAGTTATACAATTTCTATTAAATTCTCAAACAATTTGAGACAACTCTTATTACGATGTTGTCTCGTGGGGATTTCAAATTCAACTACCTAAACTTTTTTCAAATAAATAAATCTCTTCTCCTGTGGTTACGAAAAATTCCTTTTTTTAAAAATATACTAATTTATGTTTCCAAATAACAAAGAGAGATTTGAATTCTTTTATTAGCATTGTAATTCTGATAGCAGTGACATCTGTATTTTGAAATTTCAAATATATTTTCCAAATCATAATATAATCTATCTATAATTAGATATATTCTGCATAAACGTCATCAGAAATTAAAATGTCAAATTTGATTTGTATACCGAATCTCTCAAAATTATTGATTATACATATAATACAGTGTGTATCGAAAGTATTGCATACACATATAAATAATTTTCATTATTTTAATGTTTCTTTCAATTTTTGAATAGAGGAACTGTATTATTATATATATATATAAATATATATATATATATATATATATATATATATATATATATGTATATAATCTTAATTGATTTTCTTCTTCCAAAAATTCTATTAATTCTGCTCTCATATCATCTGCCTCACTATCACTATCGTCTTCTAAATAAGTAATGAATTTATTTCCTCCATTAATATGGACTTGCCAAATATTCTTATATTCATCTTCAATTTTGTTCACTTTTTTATTCTCTGTTTTAATTGTGCCCAAATCAACTCGATGAAATTAAAAATACAAAAATAAATAGGAAGTCTCACTATAGTGTCCATGTTTTTCAGCAATATTCTCTAGTGCGTATAATTTCTTACATTTCTTTGTCTGTTAAACTTCAATCAGTAGTTGTTTTGTATAAGAATCTTCAAAGTACAAATTATTATCCATTTTGTAGTTCAATATAGTCATAGTTGTATACAAATAATACACTGACCGTTGAAAAGGAGAAATTTATTAGTTGGTGTAACTTAGGATGTGGAACACACTATTTACCACCACTACATCCACTAAAAATTTACAGTGTACGACGCGCTTTTCTATAAACAAATTATCATCTCCGGAGACCGTAGGTAAACTATAACTTCGAATATAATGGAAAATTTCAATTTAAAAATCATCTGCACATAATATTCTACTTATAAACATGAATATTCATAAACAGGACAACATTGTTCTGTTAAGGGTCATTTACAAAGTAATTTTTCGCGTTAATGTTTAGTACTTAAAAATTGCTCTGCGGTTTATCCACAGAAATCACAAAAATTTCCATGATTTTCTTTCCAGTAACGACATTAAGTACTACATTTACCCCCCAATTTGAGAATATCATAATACGATTACGATTTATCTTCTTCAGTATGATGTCCTATCAGTGTTATTATCATGCGAATTAAAACATTTCAGCAGACATTTTTCAAGGACTGGAAGGTATTGCAAAGTAAATTTGAAAGATGAATCCTTTTGTGTAATTATACCATTTGTTACCAATCATATATGATTATTGATCGATAATTTTCATTAATATTATACGTATTTAGCCACTAGAGAACTTTTCGAGGTCAAAATCGAATACCTAGTAATAACTGAAAAAAAAGAGATTCAAATTAAAACAAATATTATTTCCCAATTTTATTTATATTTTATAGTTGCCTTAATCGAATTATAACTTTTTAATACCGAAAACTATTTCTAAAAACATTATTTTTACAATATAATTAAAATTACAATACTTGCTAATGCTGAACCGATAATGCTAAGAATAAACTGATTAATTTGACCAACAACGTTTAGCAACAACTACTTTAATAATGAACCAACTCAAACAACAACTAACTCTACCAACAACTTGAATAATAATGTATATGAATATATGTATATAAGAAAATGAAAGCTAACTCTGCATTTCTTATCTTATTTACAGTAACATAATATTCTTATTTATTCATAGAAATTTCTAGTTCCATAACTACTCCATCCCTGAGATAGAAAAATAATGGAGTTGTTTTTCGATTTTGAATTTGTTTCTTCTAATTCAATATCTTCTGTCTTGATATCTTCCGTTTTCATATCATTTATTAATAATTTTTTCTTTGACTTGAGTGTTTATGTCTAGAATTTTTTCGTATAATAACTTGGAGAATTCTTTATGTTTTTGTATATAATGAGACAGTACCAAATGATCATTCAGATCAAACGGATCAGGGTTATTAATATGTCCTTTGATTATTTCAGTGTGAACTGAGAGACGGAATGAATGGAATTATTATTTGACAAAATTGAATATTCCATAAGTTGATCCGGAGTCAAATCTTTATTAGTTTCTCTGAAACAACGAAAATGTACAATGATACTAGAATGAAATCGTTCCACAGGGGAATTGGAGTTACTATTTTTAGCTGTAGTATAATGTAATTCAATTTTATGTAATTTACAAAAATCTTGTGAATCATTATTTTTGAGCTCTGAGCCGCAATCGGCTGTAATATTGTATGGGAAACCATGATGTGTTATATAGTTTACTAAACCATCGACAATAAAAATGCCTTGTGACGATCCGGAGAGTCACTATTAGATTTAGTTAGTTTAATTTTAAGTATAGTCAGCGGCCAGTGAACTTGAAGGTCGTTAACAGGTTTTAGGAAGGTTATTGTTCTATACGGAATCACTACTGTTTGTGAATATAATAATAAACGCGATTCAACGATATAAATAATTTCACTATAGTAAGGTCGACGGAGATCATCGACTGTTTATGTTTAGTTCTTAATAATATATATATATATATATATATATATATATATATAATATATATATATATATATATATATATATTCCGAAAGGTTTCCGCGGTTAGAATTATGAACAAACGAACTAGATTCACGGGTTGAACCGCGTTGGAAATTTGAAATTTCCAACGCGGTTCAACCCGTGAACCTAGTTCGTTTGTTCATATATATATATATATATATATATATATATATATATATATATATATATATATATATATACAGTGTTGGGAACATTACGAGGGAACATAGGGTCTACCTTCAATGTGTTAGAAAGACACAAAATACATATAAATTCAGTGCATCATTCTTTTTCGCTAACAGGATATCATAAAGTGGAAAACGTCCAATACAAGAAGTTAAAAATGTAATGTCATTAGTTTAGTTTATTATTTGAGAAATAATAAGATTGTATGTACTGTACTGATAGCTTAATGCAATGAACAATAAAAAAATCAACACTACTTTCGTTTAACCCTTCATGATTAATTTACAAAGAAATAATTCAGTAGTAAAAAAATTCACTATATTAGTTCGGTTAGTATTGGAATAAATAACCTAAATAACCGTAACATGCGAAATAAAATTTGTATTATTAATAATATGTGGTTCCAAATACCTCAGTTCTTAGTTTTCGCTAACAGAATCTCATAAAGTGGAAATTTCAGCCCACAACGCCGACCCGTTACAAATTCTTTGTAGGTACTAACAGTGTTGCCAATTTTCATTGTATATTTATATTAATTGTAAAATGCATTGTTCTAACACGAGAACAAGTTATAAGAAGATTTTAATTATGATAATTCAAGAGGTTGTAACAGATCAAGATATAATTAATTCCATCTATTCGTTAAATATTTTATTGTAATGCTGGAAATTGTTCTACTTTTCAGTTTGAAAGCAGTTAAAACCTCTACTTTTTTTCAGATTTAGCAACGTAAAATTGGTCTCCAAACATCTGCTGTGTTTCGAATGTTAGTAAAAAAAATTGGTATCTTTATAGTTTGTTATCGTTTGTATGCAAATGAGAACGAATTCTCTGTGTAAACACACACACAGTGCAAATTAAAAAAAAAACGAAAATAAAACTAAAATCGAATTCAAATGCCTACAATTTTTAAATAAAAGTAATATTATGATATGTAATAAATTAAAAAATAAAACTTAATTCTTCAATGAGCTTAAATCAAATGTTCGAATAAATCCCCATTTTGCGCTATGAAGTAGCCGAGACGGTTATAAAATTTTTGACGAACACGTATCAGCATTTCAGGTGTTATTTGCATACAAATTTGTAAAATTTGTTCCCTTAATTCATTTAGAGAAGAGGCTCTGTTTTCTTGAAACCCATATATTCTCGATTTTATATAACCCCAGAAAAAAAAATCGTCGGGATCCAGATCTGCAGATCTCGCAGGCCATCTTATGTTACCATTCGTGGAGATTATCCGATTGAGAAATTGTGTATTTAGAAAGTTTATTGCTAGTCGATAATTATGTGATGCACAATCGTCATGTTGGTACCAGATATCATTGAAGTTGACACCTAATTGTATAAGGGCAGGAGTAATTTGATTTTCCAGCATGTCCAAATATTTCTGTCCGGTTAAATTGCCGTCAATCAAAAATTGTCCAATTAAATAGTTACCTAATATTCCAGCCCAAACATTTAACTTTTGGGGATATTGAGTCCTATTATTATAATGTTTGTGTAAATTTGTTCTTGACCAATATCGAATCACGGATGAATTATGTGCACCGTGTATGGGAAAAGTCGATTCATCTGTGAACAAAATATTTTTCGAAAAATTTGCGTCCATAATTATTTCACAAAATTCCATTCTACGAAATTGATCGTCTGGAAAAAATTTCATGGCTCTTTTTCAGTTTGAAACTACGATAACCATTTTTTCTAATACAGTCCGAATCGTTTTCGGATCAACATCAAAATCCTTTGCTATATGAGTGGACGATTGTAGGGGATTATTTTCTACACTGGCACAAATTAAAATATCTCTTTCTTCTTTTTCGGGTTTTGTTTGACGTTTTTGTGTACGGGATCCATGTTTAGTAGGATTGACACATCCATGCTCTTCAAAAAATTTTATAACCGTTCTCACTTGTTTGTTGCTAATTGGTTGGGCATTTTCGAATGCCACAATAAACAAATTTTCTGCTATTTCTCGATATGAATGACCCTGGTAGTACCATTTTACAATTTGCACTTTATGGTGTACTTGCATACTCATTTTAATAAGATTTGCAAAAGATCGTTACTCATTCGCAAACAAACGTTTAGTGAAGTACCCAGATTGTACAGTTGAACATCTTCAAGAGGCGCACGCGCGATTCATATTCGTCTGCTGTAATAATCTACGCTGGCTTTTAATTCTCTGTCTCATCATTGTCCTTCTCCAACACACTGGTAACTCCATGTGACCATGATAATTTCTTTTTGGACGTGAGAGGATATCGTTTTACGTTGAAATTAAATGTGACTGATTTCTCTCACAAATAAAAAGGAATTTTTGAAGGGCACTCTAAAATCTAACGCGTGGATTGAAAATGAAGAGAGGGGACAGATAAAAGTAGAATTTGAGCTATAAGCGAAATCGTTTTATCAGGAGCGTGGGAAACAGAGGCGGTTTACATTGAGATCTTTAAAACTATTCCTTATGTTAATGAAAAATGTAACGGGTCGGCGTTGTGGGCTGAAATTTCCACTTTATGAGATCCTGTTAGCGAAAAATAAGAAATGAGGTATTTGGAACCACATATTATTATTATTACAAATTTTATTTCGCATGTTACGGTTATTTAGGTTATTTATTCCAATACTAACCGAACTAATATAGTGAATTTTATTACTACTGAATTATTTCTTTGTAAATTAATCATAAAGGGATAAACGAAAGTAGTGTTAACTTTTTTATTGTTCATTGCATTAAGCTATCAGTATAGTACATACAATGTTATTATTTCTCAAATAATAAACCAAACTGTTGACATTACATTTTTAACTTCTTGTATTGGACGTTCTTCACTTTATGATATCCTGTTAGCGAAAAAGAATGATGCACTGAATTTATATGTATTTTGTGTCTTTCTAACACATTGAAGGTAGACCCTATGTTCCCTCGTAATGTTCCCAACACTGTATATGTATATATATATATATATATATATATATATAAAAATATATCAAAGGACATATACTATTGAGGTTAGCAGCAAAAGGAAAAGTGTACTCTTCTTAGATTTCCAAGCTTTCTTAAATATTTATTTACATCTTCAGAGAACTACAAATACATAAAAACATAATTTACAAAACAGCTCGCTACAACAGTTTCATAACTTACGCTAATTGAGAATGTATCCTTGATCTTAACATAAGGACAATTGCTAAACAGTTAAAAGCAAAGAGAGAAACAAGTCCAGATTGCATTACAAGCACTAACAGTCACATATTAAAATATTTTAAAATAATGAAAACGTTGAAACATTAAAACAGCGAGAATTCACACAAGCACATGCATCTATTTTAATTTGTATCGAAATTTGAAAACAGGTTAAGGATAAGGACAGGTTATTATTTCCTATGAAATAGAAAAGAAAAAATTAATTACCACGACCATAATGACATAAACTAAAAACAATCGAAATAATATATGAATTTGAATAGAATACGAGGGAGGTACAATAATTCGGTCGATGCTATGTAGAAACATTGT
Source organism: Galeruca laticollis (assembly GCA_963921935.1). Classification (NCBI taxonomy): domain Eukaryota; kingdom Metazoa; phylum Arthropoda; class Insecta; order Coleoptera; family Chrysomelidae; genus Galeruca; species Galeruca laticollis. Next base: position 96,215,142 of record OY998182.1, on the reverse strand, counting down.
TAGAATTATTACCAACCTGCTTACAGGAATTTTGCTTGTCTAGAGTTAAGAGGAGAGAGTACAAATTGCTTGAATTTTGAATGTCTGTTTTCTTATTAATACGGCAATCCTCCTGAAAAATGAAGGCCATTTCCAAAAATAGTATTTTACTGTAGCTTCTCTCACATGATAGAATCTTAATCCCTTCAAAATCTATTACATGATCTAAGGAGGAAACATGATTGGCAAGAGAACATCTTTCCGGATGTAGTCTTATATCACTTTTATGGAGAGGTCTGGCCAATATATGTAAGACCACAGCTGTTGCAACCAAGTTAAGAGACCACATTACTACTATCTAAGGTAGGTATTTTGTCTTTTAAAGGACTATAAATCGATTTCCCCAATACGGCACTCCTACAAGCAAACTTAACATTTTGTAAATATTTTGAAAAAATCCTAGTAAGTCTGGGAGTAACCTCCCTAATGTACGGCAAAGAAACAATTGGAATGGTCGGTACCCCTTCCGAAGTTGAAAGAGCTTTAACCACTGAATGTGTCGGGATCTTACGAAAGCTTGGAAATCTAAGAAGATTACACTTTTCCTTCTGCTGCTAACCTGAATAGTATCTGTCCTTTTGTGTTTTAATTGATCAGCAACGATCATAGGCGTTTATCGCTTTTATATATATATATATATATATGTATATATATATATATATATATATATATATATATATATATATAAGAAGATGTAGGAATATCGCGTGATATGTTAACAACAACAACAAAGAGAATCATGGGTAATTCACGCAAAGTAAAGGGCTACTGAAATAGAGTGGTAACCGTGGACATGCATGTTTCTGGCTCATTTTGCCTCATCAGCACGGCATAACCAAATAATGATGTGAAATTTGAGAGCAAAGATGTTAATCGAAACATGGGAAAACACAAAATAACGGATTTCAGCAGGGAAACCAAACGCTCATTTGTGTCTTCAATTGGAAGATCCCGAGTTTTCAGGACATCAACCAACATCGACACGGAGGCGCATATAGCCCCCCGCCATGAACCTTCCGATCCATAGTAAATAACAAAGAAGATGTAGGAATATCGCGTGATATGTTAACAACAACAACAAAGAGAATCATGGGTAATTCACTCGGGATCTTCCAATTGAAGACACAATTGAGCGTTTGGTTTCCCTGCTGAAATCCGTTATTTTGTGTTTTCCCATGTTTCGATTAACATCTTTGCTCTCAAATTTCACATCATTATTTGGTTATGCCGTGCTGATGAGGCAAAATGAGACAGAAACATGCATGTCCACGGTTACCACTCTATTTCAGTAGCCCTTTACTTTGCGTGAATTATCCATGATTCTCTTTGTTGTTGTTGTTAACATATCACGCGATATTCCTACATCTTCTTTGTTATTTACTATGGGTCGGAAGGTTCATGGCGGGGGGGCTTTATGCGCCTCCGTGTCGATGTTGGTTGATGTCCTGGAAACTCGGGATCTTCCAATTGAAGACACAAATGAGCGTTTGGTTTCCCTGCTGAAATCCGTTATTTTGTGTTTTCCCATGTTTCGATTAATATCTTTGCTCTCAAATTTCACATCATTATTTGGTTATGCCGTGCTGAGATGAGGCAAAATGAGCCAGAAACATGCATGTCCACGGTTACCACTCTATTTCAGTAGCCCTTTACTTTGCGTGAATTACCCATGATTCTCTTTGTTGTTGTTGTTAACATATCACGCGATATTCCTACATCTTCTTTGTTATTTACTATGGGTCGGAAGGTTCATGGCGTGGGGGCTATATGCGCCTCCGTGTCGATGTTGGTTGATGTCCTGAAAACTCGGGATCTTCCAATTGAAGACACAAATGAGCGTTTGGTTTCCCTGCTGAAATCCGTTATTTTGTGTTTTCCCATGTTTCGATTAACATCTTTGCTCTCAAATTTCACATCATTATTTGGTTATGCCGTGCTAATGAGGCAAAATGAGCCAGAAACATGCATGTCCACGGTTACCACTCTATTTCAGTAGCCCTTTACTTTGCGTGAATTACCCATGATTCTCTTTGTTGTTGTTATATATATATATATATATATATATATATATATATATATATATATATATATATATCTATATATATTGAACCAGATATCATAGATCGTAAGAGTTTTCAAATCATTATTGGCCAATAATCAGTGTAAAAACTCAAAATACCCAATTAAGTACTTAATTTCATAAATTGATAAACTTTTGCAAATATGATCGATCTGAAAAAGAAAGAAACAGACTTTGTATAGTGAATTCATTGCATAAATCGTTAAATTTAATAAAAGGCCGAATTTTCAATAAATTAAAATATTTACTTACGCCATTTTGTAATTGCATAAATCTGGTGATTGAAATTTCATAATGTAATAACTATTTCCATCTGTATATAATTTCTATTTTTCTATCTATGTATATAACAATTTTCTTTCCACAGCAATTTGTATCATATATAACTATGATTTATATATAAATTCTTTTATGTGTTTGAACCATTCAATTGTTTGCATCGTCAACAAACTGTGTTGAATATGAATAGATGCTTCTTACGTATCAGAATTGTTCGTTTTATGTTAAAGCGCATGACTATTTTTTTCACGCATGCGCATTGATAAAATGATTAAAATAAATGAGTAGATACAATACAACCAGTGGCGTCTCATATTATTTTTATCAAATCTATAAAATATTAAATTTAAAATTAAATTGATTTCAAAATAATGTGTTTTCTTTTTATTTAAACAATTACAACAATATAAAAGCCAGGACTCAAAGAGAAAAAGGATTTCATGCTCCCGAACAATCAAATTAAAATAAATTACCAAACAAATATTAAAAACAAACTGAGCTAGCCAAACTAAACAAAAATTATAAATAATTAATCATCTACAAAAATAAGTAAAGTAAGTAAGCATTATTATCATAAATAAAATAATATATACACAAATAATCAATAAAAAGATGAAAGAATAACGCGTGGAATATCAAACAAAAACAGAATTAGCGGGCAAATCACGCAAAAGAGGTTACAGAGAATGAGTGGTAACCGTAGACATGCATGTTTCTGGCTCATTAGCCTTCATCGGTACGACATAACCAAGAAAAGGTGTACAACTTGGGAGCAAGAATCTTAATTGAAACATGAGAAAACACAAACAACGGATTACAACAAGATAACCAAACGCACATTTGTGCCTTCAAATGGAAGATCCCGAGTTTTCAAGACAACAACCAACAGAGACACGGAGGCGTCTATAGCTCTCCTGTCTGAACCTTTCGACCCTGGAAATAGACAAATAATCACGCAAAAGTGGTTACAGAGAATGAGTGGTAACCGTAGAAATGCATGTTTTTGGCTCATTACTCTTCATCGGTACGGCATAACCAAGAAAAGGTGTACAACTTGGGAGCAAGAATGTTAATTGAAACATGAGAAAACACAAACAACAGATTTCAACAAGATAACCAAACGCACATTTGTGCCTTCAAATGGAAGATTCCGAGTTTTCAGGTTGAAATCCGTTGTTTGTGTTTTCTCATGTTTCAATTAACATTCTTGCTCCCAACATCAACAAAGAGATTCATGGGTAATTCACGCAAAATGAAGGGTTACTGAAACAAAGTGGTAACCGCGGACATGCATGTTTCTAGCTCATTTGCCTTCGTCAGCACGGTATACGACATCTTTTTTGTTAATTACTATGGGTCGGAAGGTTCATGGCGGGTGGGCTATATGCGCCTCCGTGTCGATCTTGGTTGTTGTCCTGAAAATTCGGGATCTTCCAATTGAAGGCACAAATGAGCGTTTGGTTTCCCTGCTGAAATCCGTTGTTTTGTATTTTCCCATGTTTCGATTGACATCTTTGCTCCCAAATTTCACATCCTTATTTGATATACCGTGCTGACGAAGGCAAATGAGCTAGAAACATGCATGTCCGCGGTTACCACTCTGTTTCAGTAACCCTTCATTTTGCGTGAATTTCCCATGAATCTCTTTGTTGTTGTTGTTAACATATCACGCGATATTTCTACATCTTTATATATATATATATATATATATATATATATATATATGAATTCCTAACGTTGAAAAGGAGAGTTCGTTCATTGTTAACTAGTGTCATGTTAGTAATGCATTTTGTATAAGTTATCTGTGGTCATTAACTTTGTTAGAAATAATATTCAATATATTGTCCCAGTGATTTTTGATAAACTATGGTTTTTTATTTATTCCCACCGATTAAGGGTAAGTGTTTCCTCATCGATAATGGTATATTGGACTGAGAGCTTAACACGAGGAACACTTGCTGTTTTAATCACCACAGCCTGTTATATTTGAAATTTGATATGCCTGTCCATAACATGAAAATGCATCAATTATCGTTAAATAAGAATGGTTATATATTTTAAAAACCTCAATGTGTATGTGATCAAAAGGTTTAGATGCTGTAGGGGTTAAGTTGAATTTAATTACTGGGGGATTTCTATCAACAGTTTGCTTATTTCTATTCTTCTTTATATTTCCACTTATTTTCTTGTTATTTTCTTCAATTTTTATATTTTCATTAACAATTTTCTTGTTATTTTCTTCAATTTTCTTATTTCCATTAACAATTTACTTGTTTCTATTCTTCTTTATAGTTTCATTTATTTTCTTGTTATTTTCATCAACTTTATTATTTATAATTTGATTGTTTTTTCTATCTTCTTTTTGAAATTTTCATTTTCCATATCATTTCCATTCACTTGATTTACTTCTTCCATAATTTGAATATTTTTATTTTCCCTTGTATTTCCTTTTATTTTGTGATTCCATCTGAATATTAGATGTATAAATATAAATATCATTTTCACTATTTTCAATTATATTGTTTTCCATAACGTTTTCAATATTGAATAAATCTGATGAATCAGGTACTAAAACCATTTCATTATTCTCAATTTCGTTATTTTCTATAGTATTTTCAATCTTAAATAAATCTGACAAATCAGCTATTGAATCTATTTCATGTGTATTATAATTTGGTTTTATACTTGATAAAGAATCACTTGTAGGTTCAACTTTACTTACATGTGTTTTATTAATTATTTTTTTTCAATTAATTTTATTGTTTGGAAAAGATTTTATTTTTGAGCTTTTTATTTCTATGTATTCTACCGGTTTATTTAAAGTAATTTTAATTTCTGCTACCTCGAATTTCTTTTCTGAGGAACCAATTGTTGGTGAAAAAATTCGATTGTCAAATTTCTTAGGCTAACGTCGCAAAACAATTAAGTGAGCAATTAAAACATTAGATCAGAAGATAAAATAAAACTTTTCAATGTACCAAACAACTTTGTGTAGAAGTTGAACTCACGTCAAATAAGAATTCGAAGCTGACGCCATTCTACTAACGGAAGTACGAAGACAAGTTTCAAATTTGAACGAGAAATAGTTTTTACAACTTTACCAAGTACTTTGCCAAACAAAAAAGTGTCATAAAAATTTTGACTATTTCCATGTAAAGAACACATTTTTATCACCTCATGTTTTTTAGTTTTAGCGACTTTGAATTTCTTATTATCACAGAAATCCGTGCATCGTTTATGTACACTTTAAAAACTTATACATATCTGTAAGAAACCACTACCAAATAACTATGTTTTCATAAATTTCTCCCAACTGCTTACTCAAATTTAATATTTTTTAACTATTTCAATATACCTATACATTGGCTTCGGTTACTTCCAACGGAAAATGTTCCAAAGAAATTTGAGTCACTTTGTAGAGTGTACTATAAGTCTAGAATGTAATTTTTTATCTTCTATTTTAAGTAGAAAGTTCAATATTTAAAATTCGAAGCAACCCTCTCAAATATGATATCTTGAGGAGCTTAGTAATTTTATTAATAGATTATATAGGATATTGTGCAACATAAATCACATAGGAAAATACAATAACTGTTAATCAATGTAAATTTATTGGTTATAATTTATTAATACTCTCTCGATCAAGCTTTATTCACACCAAACAAACCAATATAATAGAAATAAGATCAAACAAAATTTGAAATTTTTACTTAATAGGAGTTACGAAATTTTCCCTCGCACATGTGAAGATAAGAGTTACATTCTAGAATCATGATGTTAGTATATTATGATGGACTAAACGGTTTTTAAACTAAATCTTGTATTTCTAGAAGACATTTGTCATAAAATATAAGCCATCATTTCAAATAAATATAATCTGTAATTTTGAGATTCAGATTCCCATCACAGAATTTTGTAAATATTTGCCAAATGGTTTTATTGTGGATGAATAAAAGCTTTTGTAGGAAGCTGTCAATTATTGTTATTTATAGTAGTTCAATTGATATACCCTGTAAATATAGCTGGGTACAATTATCATGTTCATAATGTTTTGAAAAGATATTTTTTTATGTTAAATGAGAGTTTAAATAGCACTTATTAATGTTTATTTAGAAAAGTGGTTCAATTGTGACGGAACTTAAAACTACATCAAGAGAATCACTTGATGAGTGAAGAGAAAAACTTTTATTAATTTTTATTGGATGGTTCTTGGATTTTAAAATTTATTATTTGACATTTTGTCAAGTGAGTTAAATACATGTAATTTATACTCCGTTTAAGGTGGCATAACTGATCTCCATTGCTTGGTTGTTTTTATAAAATTTTAATGACAAATATAAGCAGATTGGCAATATTAGGAAATTATTTGTCTGTGATTAGGAAGAGGAAAACGTTGAAGGGGAGTCTTGTTTAGAAAACAGAACAGAATAAAAAGTCAATCAGTGTGATTCAGATTAGAAAAAACCAAAATTTCTATTTATTTATCTATTTAACAATTATTAATTGATATAACTACGTACTGGAAATCAGAACTCATGAAAATTAAAATAATTTGATTCCGTTATAATATTTTGGAAAAAAAAAACGGCTGCCATCGTGTGTAAAGAGAAGATATGAGAAGTCAAAATTTGTAATCGAGGTATTTAACAATTATTTGATGATGAACATATTTTAAAGCGGAAATCATGGTAGTTTGAATTATTTTATTTCATTCCAATACAAGTGAGAGAAGAACCTCGACTTATAAAAACATTTTTAAGTCTTGCCAATCGCGAAATTTCTTTTGAGAGGTTGGTGAATAAATAAGGGGAGCTCTGGAAAGAACAATGATCGGTTAATGCATGTGTTAAAGGTACTGTGATATTTTCTTTATTATTCCCATAAAAACTTTTCAAACACATATTTGCTATTTGTCATGCTTACTTACAGAGTGATATAATTTTGTAATAAAAACTTTATGATAATTTGATTTAATATAAACACATACTTGTGAATAATTCTTTTAATCTTATTATTTTTCTTAAAAGTCCACACTTCAACGGATGACAATACTGATAACCTAAAAAATATGTGACAGAAATTGAATAAGGCAACTTCAAGTGATTAATAATTTCAAATATCCATACACACAAAGTCACTTTACTACAATTCTATCATGAATCGACTCCCTGAAAGTGAGACGTACTATACAGAGCCGGAGCGAAGTTAGTTGGTATTTATTAGTGATAATTTTAATAACAGTTTTAAATAATACTATTTTATTTTACTTACCTTATAAATGGAAAGTTGGCGCCCCCAAAACTCTTTAACATTATAATAACAAACCTTACTAATCTAAATTGAATCTTAAAATGAATTTTATACTTACAAAATTGTAATTCTTACAATATATTTATATATATATATATATATATATATATATATATATATATATATAGGCATATAAGAAGATGTAGGAATATCGCGTGATATGTTAACAACAACAACAAAGAGATTCATGGGTAATTCACACTTTTTGCGTGAATTACCCATGAATATATTTGTTGTGGTTATATATATATATATATATAACAAAAACATAATTAGCGGCCAAATCACGCAAAAGAGTTTACAGAGAATGAGTGGTAACCATAGACATGCATGTTTCTGGCTCATTAGCCTTCATCGGTACGGCATAACCAAGAAAAGGTGTAGTACAACTTGGGAGCAAGAATGTTAATTGAAACATGAGAAAACATATATATATATATATATATATATATATATATATATATATATATGTATATACATATTGTATATAATCAGCCCTACAGGCATCGGCTTCGAGATCTTTCACTCTTTCTTTCCATTTTTGTCTGTTGCTCGCCTCGTTTTGCCAGTCGCTTTCTCCCACTGTTCGCAGGTCTCTCCTAACCACCTCAAACCATTTTTTCCTTCGACTCCCTCCTTCTCCAACTTTTAGCACTCGTTTAATATGAGTTGTATTTGGGTGCCTATACCATTCTAATAGTTCTCTGTTTGTTCTACTTCTATATATTCCATCTTCTTTTATTCCACCATAAATCTTTCTAGGCACTTTACATTTCATATTTCTAGTTTATTTTGCTCATTGTCCAGGTTTCACAAGCGTAGGTAACTGACAGTCTTATTATTGTTTGGTACATTCTTATTTTTGCTGTTCGTGATATGTCTTTTGAGTTTAGCATCTTTGATACCATTCCTGCTGCTTTACTGCCTTTTGTTAACCTTTTTTCTATTTCCCTTTCGTCTCCTTTATTTGTGATAGTGACTCCCAAATATTCGATTTGTTCCCCCTTTTCTATTCTGTAGCTATTATTTCCATTGCAATTTACAATAAATCTTACTTGTTCAAAAACCTTCTTATTTATATCGAAAAATAAGATTCAGAACTGACATTCATAACCTTAATATAAGAAATAGAGGGATATTAAATGTTCCTCCATTTAAAAGTGAATTGTATAGACGGTTTTCTTCGTACCAGATTTGCTATTGTTACTCTCTTTAGTTGATAGGGATTAAACAAAATTAAATATACGACAAATTATCTCAGGGACAGTTTTTGGGTAATTCTGCCACTGTAAACAACGAGTTGGTAGGTTCTATTGAAGAAAACAATCCAAATGAATTTGATCCAAGCTTTATCAATTGTGAATTTGAAAAAAATCCAAGTGTGTTACAAGAAAGTATACATACAGTTATATATACAAGGAGTATATCTACTATACCGTTTATATGCATATACCCGATATGTACAAATAAAATTTAAGTAAGTATTTTAGCTTTAATTTATGTCCTATATTATAGGGTTCAATCTAACAATGTTTATGTTGATACATTTATGTGAATTAATATTGATACTCTACTAACAATTTACTTTTCAAATATGGTAATGTTATATATATGACTTGCAGTTTAGCCGAGATAATTTTGTTGGAGGTTACTGAGTGTAACGAAACTTACATTCAGAAGTCTAGAAACACGGTCCAAAAAAATGTGCAGAGATCAATTAAACTTATCTGCTATGCCCTGGGATCCTTCGTCAGGGAAATATCATCCAGAATATGCCCAGTTCCAAAGTGGTTTCCCGTAGAGCTCACACAGAGAAAAGTACTCGTGAATTTGGGAGAACAGAAATTAACGAGAACCAAGAAAAAGTGAAACTAATAAGAAAAAGGCCTAAAAAGAAAAAGGTAATTGTAATAAGTCTTTAAACGAATAGTTATTTTTATTCATTGGGTCATAATTAGCTGGCGACTCACCTCGGTTGGTATGGGGCCTTAACATGTGGCTTCCAATAGAAGTTTCGTTTAAACTGGAATTTTGCTAAGTGTTATCAGAGAAATATATCCAACTATCTGTTGCTGGCTTTAAAACATATATCCAAGCCGCTTCCTCCTTGATTGCACCACAAAATTCCTTTTTATAAATCCGCTTACAGCGTAGCACGTTGTTCCACAATCGTTGCTTTCAAAAAGGGAAAACGGAAATATCTGTTACACAAAATTTCTCCTTTTCCTTTAGGCCAGTACCACTGTTGACCGTGGGAGCTTCCTAAGCAAGCTAATTATCCATATAGATTGAGACCATTTTTATATCAAATAACAAGAATACACTAATTGAAAGTCAAGTTTATTTGTTTATAATTATTAAATGAGTAGTTGAATATCTGAAAGTTTTATTTATTTTTCAGGTGATTTCGAGAGACAAGGATTTCTTTTAACGAGATTTATTTATCCATAAGGGAATTCGAGAGTTGAACTACTACAAGGATGAGACCCATGCTAATTAAATTTTATTTTAATATCATTCACTTAGAATTTTCCTCGTTTTGTTAATGTTTTCAATAACCTAAGCAGGTAAGATATTAAACATGTAACACTATGTATATAATAAGTACCCTTAAAGTTTTAATGCTGAAAATATTAATAAATTCTAAAAGTCTGTTCATAAATATATATTCAATAGATAGATAGCACGGGAGTATTTAATTCAGTTTATGTTATTTTTATTCAATCTTTAGTTGGTACGCGTCTTTCTCTAGATTTAGCGGTTGAATGGGAGAATACAGTTCTCACGTGGAGATCACCCAAGCCCCTCTCTTATTATGTGGGCAATTCCCATGAGCGCAATTTTTGCACCTCATACATGGATGGTTTACCTGGTATCATCTCTAAGTATCGTTTTAAACTTTCCTGAATCATAGTGTTTTAAATGAAACTCACGGTTTCTAGTTAATTCCACAATATGATAAAAGTTATTGAACATTCTAAAAAATTGACGATTGTTTCGATAAATCAATATCATCGTCAGAATGACAGAAGTTACATTCCATTTGATGCCTACCTGATGTTAGTAGTTATTTTTGGCTAGACCAAGAAGTGACCTAACTTGTGATTGACTTAATACATGTTTATAGAAAAAAGGAGAAGATGTGATATTACAAATATTGAAGCTTAGATATTATTAGCCCTATGGTGATATCCTGGATATCATTTTTCCAATTAAGATCAGTATAACCGTGCAATGATATAGAAAACCAGGGAAACTATATCTGCTGATCTTTACAAATATCACTTAAGAAGACAGTTTATTAGTGGAGAACTCCCTAGATGTAACTGTTCATTGACAACTTCATATTGTGGGTTTCTTAAATGTCTTCTAATTTACAATTCTTCAAGGAAATCCAGTTCTTGTTTCTTTTCACAAATATGCAGCACTTCTAGTTTTGTGTTAGGTGTCAATGAATGATTGGTATCAAGTATATGTTTTGCGTAGTGGGATTTTTCTGGTTGTTTTAATCTGTATGCTCGTAAGTATTCACTGTATCGGATTTCAAAATTTCTAAGGGTCTGACCCAAATAGACAGCATTACATTCTGGACATTTGACTTCTTTAATAGTGGTATTTTTGTTTTTACATTTTACAATTTTGTACTAACGTTACTTTCTGTTTTAAAATAAACTGTTGTATTCGTTGCTGAAGATATTATCTTTGAAATATTATTAGAAATATTTCCTGCATATGTGATGGTTTTATAAGTTTTTATTTCATCAGCTTGTTTAGGAAATATTAGTTGTAATGCCACTTTTTCCTCTTTTCTACTAATTAGCTTATCTATCATATCTAATGGATAACCGTTGGATGTTGCTATTTGTCTAATTGTATTAATCTCTCTATCTAAATTACATTTGTTCATAGGAACTGGAAAAGCTCTATGTATCATTGAATTATATGCCGCTAGTCTGTGTGACATAGGGTGATTGGAATTGAATGGAATTGTCACATCAGTCTGTGTTGGTTCTCGGTAAATTGAATAATCAAGTACATTATTAACTCTTTGAATTTTTAAATCAAGAAAATTGATTGAGCTATTTTCTTCAATTTCTAATGTAAATTTAATTTTTGGGTGTAAATTATTGATGTGGTTGAAAAATACATCTAATTGTCGTTCACTACCCATAAAACAAGCTAAATGTCATCTACATATCTATACCAAAATAAAACGTTTTTTGAAATATTACTTTCAAAGATTTTTAATTCTAAACTGTCCATAAAAATGTTTGCCAAATAGGTGATATAGGGCTTCCCATTGGTAAACCTTCATTTTGAATATATATGTTATTGTCAAAAATGAAATAATTCTGATTAATGCATACATCAAATAAATTAAGTATATCTGATATTATTCCTGGATTAATATTTTTATCTTCTAGTAATTTTCTTACAAGTATTAGACATTCTTTAGGAGGAATTTTAGTGAACATATTAGTTACATCGAACGAAATGAGTTTATAGTTATCTTGCAAGTGGATTGCTTTCAACTTTTTGATTAGTTCTATTGAATTTCTAATTGAGTACTGAGATTCATATCCGTAACTATTGAGTATATTGTTAAGCTTATTTGCCAATATATTATTAGGAACATTAACATAAGAAACTTTAGGTCTAATTGGTTTCGTTATTTTATGTAATTTAACGGTTCCATATAATTGTGGACAATGAGGATTCTTATGTATGATAGACCTCTTTTCGTAATCACTTCAAAGATAATTTGAATTATTAACAATATCCCTTACATTATTAGAAAACTTTTTTGTTGGGTCTGCTTTAAGAACTTTTACATCGCTAGGTTCAATAAAGTTATATATTTTGGAATTGTAATTTTCAGTCGTCAAAATGACGGTTGTGTAACTGTTAGGTTATTATCTTCTATCTTCTTTTTTATTGCATTTGAAACTACAATAACGGGTACGACTTTAGTTTTTGTATTCCACATCCGGCTTATGTCGATTTCTAGATCTTCATACTTTATGCTTGCTTATTATTACCTATTTTCCTCAAGAATACTGTTTTGTTAGCATCTAATGGTGATGTGGATTTTTGCATATAGCGTTTTCCAACTGAAAAATCAGCATTTTTGATAATTTAGTTTATAGCTGAAATGTTGATCACAGACAATTCAAATGTTATCAAGAGCGAGAGAGAGAGAAAATATTTTATTTCTACTTTGGTATATCCCATTGTTATGTTTTACGTTGAAATATTACTGCTGTTAAACTCATAATATTGTTCCAAATAAAAATTGATAATCACTTGTGAAACTCATCGAAATATCTGCCAGTATTCAATTTCATGGAATGAGCGAAACTCTTCGGGAGCAAATACATAGTTCCAATTGAGAATCTACAGGCTATTTCTTTTTTCATTTTCTGTATGTATGGATTACGTGTTCGTATTTTGCATTTTCCTTCTATAAATTTTTCCAGCTCCAATCTAATTTCCAACAATTATGCAAGTAATTATACAAAATTAATTGGAAAGCTGATCTACGATATTAAATTGTGGATTACATTTTTACTTGTCTCCGCTGCGTAAGTTAATTGAGTGTATTCCCATCCCTCGGCGCAGATATATTACAAGGTTAATCAACTTGTTGTTTCTCAATTCTACTGACGTTAATGACCAAAATTTGATACGAGTTGAATGAGGGATCCTATAGGCTTAACAAATAATATACATTCATTCAAATATTTTTATCTAATGAAAGCATAAGGAATACTAATCTTGAAGTAACTGTTGTGGAATCAGAAGCTTTGTTTTCTAAAAAACAAAGATTCTCTGTAGTATGTTCATATCTTTATAACTAATTATGTCTTGTATGATCCTTGAGAACAACAGCTTACAATTATTTATTACTACCAGTTCGATAATAGTCAGCAAATTCAACTCATTAATTAAAGGAACTTAGGCTGTTATTCTGCAATTAGTTGATACCACTATCTCACTTTATCCTTATATTGCAATGTCGTTGTTATATATATAAGCCAACATTCTAGGTACAATTATTCTACAGACAATTCTTGACTTCAAGAACCATCTAAAATTAATTCTAAATGAACAGTTCGGTTTCAGAATGAATCACTCGACGATAGCGCTAATAATCAAATTATTACACTACGCTAAGGAAAACTAGAGAAAAAAAGAAATACGATAGTCGTTGCTTTAGATATGGCAAAAGCTTTCGATTGAGTCTGGATTGAAAAGCTATTTATACAAAATTCTTTCGGTCGGTTACTCTACTTTATCCATTATATGTCTCTATCTATTCATATTTAAAAAATAGAACTTTAAATGTTAGAGTAAGCGACGTTTTGAAAAGTCCATTGAAAAAGCGGGAGCACAACAAGGTTTCTCGTTATCTCCACATGTGTACACTATTATTACGACAATAGAATAAAATCTAAGAATTAACAATAACACTATCACATCAAAGTGTGATATCTCGGTTGCCATCACATAATCGTATTTTAAAGAAATGTGCTCTGTTCTTTTGTGGAATACAGGGTTATAAACTAATAAATTTGCTCCTCGATTATCATTGTATAGTATTACAGGTCCACAATTTTGATACAGTTCCCTGTATAGCCCACGAATGAATACACATTCTTTTGCATCTTCACATAGCGCCATATACCAGGCTAGGGACACTGCAGACCGTGCCATCTATAGAGCCCGTCGAGTAACTAAAATCGGTAGATAATTCCAAAAAATTAACAAAAACTGTAACGTCGTTAGTAATCAAATTTTATTGATTTTTATACCTGCGTATGCGCGATATCATATTGCTCGTCCCCATCCCCACATGTTATATATTATACTGTTATCATTTCTTAGTACAAGTGTAGAGGTTATTTTAAGGTTACGGTATTTTGGTGAATTTTTCAATTGCTATAGTGTAATATTTATCTGTTGTTTCGTTGCTTTATTGTTATTAATTGAAAAGAAAATGTCAAAGTGTATTCTGAAGGAGTAATAAGTGGTGTACTCGGTAAGTTTTATTAAAAAAATTTGAGCATTTTCTCTTTCACAATTAACAACCATTATCTTCATTTTTGTAAAACACAGAGAATTATTACTAATTTAATCGACAACTTTTGAGATCATGGTTGTTCTTTACATTAGCTAAACTGAAAATTGCTGCATTAATAAAGTAAATATTTATTTTTACAGTTTTTTTCCTCCAACCCAGGAAGATAAAATTATTATGGCTGAAAAGCAGTGGTAATAATTCATCAAATTTGTCAACGAAGAAACGATGGAGGATATGATCCCTTCATTTTCAAAAACAGTGTTTCTTTAGATTTGAGAAAGACGAAGAGTGTTTATTAAGACAGTTTGATTTGCCTTCCCATATGAGTGGAAATTAACAAAAATTGATGGTAAGTTTTATTGTATTCAATATAGCATGCTATAATTTTGGACATTTCAAAATGTAAATTGAGTTTATGAAAAAACGAGTACTGAGTGTGTAATTTTATTAAAATTCCATGTAAGCGATTTCATCCATTACACCATTCTGAAAGCTCTCGTCAAGAAAAAAATATACAGAAAGTGTCAAAAAACGTCAAACCCTATAACTGCTACATACAATGACATAAAATGACATTATTTAACTAAAATTTGTTAAAAGAGTGTGTACCATTGTAATTCACATAACGAAATGTTTAATTTGATCACCAACTAAATGATATGTGTGCACACCCTCTTTATAGGGTAATTTTAACAAATTTTACTTAAATAATGATGTAACATCAAACATTTTATTTCATTGTGTGTACATTGTACCTGTTGTAGGTTTTTCTCTTGTCGACAGCTTTGAGAATGACCTAATGGCTGAAAGCGCTCAGCTGGAATTTTAATCAAATGACATACTCAGTACTCGTCTTTTCATTCACTCAATTTATATCTAGTGTGTACACCATACTCAGACAATTCCATTTTAAAATGTAACCATTGAAAAAATAATAATCTGGGTTTTATTTTATGTTATAGCTATATTCCCTCTACCAGCTATGGGATGGAATGTATTGATCCCTTGCCGATTTTCATAGTGTGACAATTTATGGGAAATGAAAGTGAGTATTAACTTTTGTTGAGGCATTACGTCTAAGTATTTGGTCTAGCGGTAACCAAAAATCCAAAATATCCAATAAAGACAAAAAATAAAAAAATAGACAAAAACATGTGTAAACTTATTATTTCGATAGTAAGCGCATTTTGTTTTCTTTTGTTGACATAAACTTTCAAACATATTTGCGTGTTTACCTATTTATTGTCGTTATTTTGTGTGTTTACTTGTAGAACCTCAACCAGAAACGAGAAAGGACTCAATGGGACGGTGGGATTTTTAAGAGCCCTTAAGAAACATTTTAACAATCATAGACTGCCAGGAGCTGCAGAGTAACTTAAACTGCCTTATGCAATGGTTTCATAAGAACGGAATGCTTTTAAATGTAGAAATATACAAATATGCAATATACTAGGTTTAAGCTTGTGTTATAAACCTATTTAATACTTCCAATAAAGAAATAAAGATGTGTTTTAAGTGGAAATGAAACGTTAGATATATTATTTTGAATGTTGTACAGTCACAAGTGCTGTTTAGCACTCTTATATTTAATTACTTGGCACCTTGTATTTACAGAGCTGGGCAGTATTTAACAACTTTTCCTATGAAAATATTTTAATTACTTTTGTTCTAACATTCACAGTAATTATACTCAAATGTTTTCTTTCACAGAAAGTTGCCAAACATAGTAGTTAAAAACTTATTGCTAACACTTTTTTTGATTAGGTAAGTAGCAGTTATATTCCTGCAGTTTGTCCAGCTCTGTGTGTTTATACGATGTAATAATAAATTGATATAAACTTATCATACATAATTCTTTTATCTCGATTCAACATCATTTGAAAATCTAATGATACTCCAATCTAGAATGTATGTTACTAAAATTATTTTTTAATTATTGCATGGTTTTTACACTATAATTTATTTGTTGTCATTATGTTTGTTAAGAAAAGTACTTTGTGAAAGAAATTATTTGTTGTGTATTTTTATACCAAAAAAAATAAATTGTTCATATTATTATTGTTTTATTTTTTCCAATTCAACCATTTATGGTCCATCGTTTGATATTTAATTTAATTTAACTCAACATCTAATCATTATTTAGTGAATGGATTTAAATTGAATGAAATGTCAAATGATGGACTATGAATGGCTATTTTGGAATAAAATAATTAAAATACAGTATATTTGAATATACCGCCAAAACCTAAAACTACAGAAATCTTTCCAACATCACTCAGTTGTTTACTCGACGGGCTCTTTAGATGGCGCCACAATCAGTGTCTCATCTATCTGTGGGTTATCTGTGCCATATACTCCGCTTCTGTAGTACTAAGCGCCACACTTTTTTGTTTGCGGCGTTGCCAACTTATAGCAGCATCAGTAAATTTAATCACATAGTCTGTACATGTATGGCGGTCATCTGTGCAGCTGCCCCAATCTACATTATCATAAGCTACAAGCTCACTAGAACACTTGCTGAAACATAGAGAATAATTAATGGTACCTTTCAGATATCTTGGTATTCTCTTGGCTGCATTGCAGTGCTGTTCACTGGAACAGTTATTGAATTGGCTGCAATAACTGACTGCAAACGATATATCGGGCCTAGTAGATATCTATAAGTACAATAGGGCTCCAATAAGCTCGTGATACTGGTAGTTATTATCCATATTTTCAATCCTTTTTTCTAGCTTAAGATTTGGTTCCAATGGAGTTCCTACTACTTTGCAGTTCTCCTTACCAAAACGTTTTAATAGTACTTCTACATATTTCTTTTGATCTAGAGAAATCATTTTCTGTTCACGGTTTCTAGTAATTTTCATACCTAAACATTCTTTAGCTTCTCCCAAATTTTTCATTTTAAATTTATCTTCAATATCCTTCTTCAGTTGTCTTGTTATTTCTTTATTACTTGTAAAAATATATAAGTCGTCTACAAAAAGACCTATAAAAATCATATCATTGCCCCTCTTCTTGTAGTAGACACATGAGTCAAATTTTGTTCTTTCAATATTAATATTCGAAAGATATGAATGAGTCTATTGATTCCACGAACGGGCAGATTGCTTCAAACCATATATGGCCTTCCTCAATTTGCATACTTTGTTTCCGTGAATTTCATATCCAGGAGGTTGTTCCATACATATATATATATATATATATATATATATATATATATATATATAATATATATATATATATATAATATATATATATATATATATATATATATATATATATATATATATTATTATAGTTTATTTTATATGGGAATTTCATTTGCCCTACGTTGGGCCGACATATTATTATGAATAGAATTGGGTGAGAAAATAGTTTAATTTGCCCGGTATGTTGAGGATTTAATATGTATGATAAACAGTTTATTTAACCAACACGAAAACTTCTCATCTCAGGGTAGAGTTCAAGTATTTTAAATAAAATGATTTTATAATTTTATATATGTTTGCGCCAAAGTTAATAAATGCTTTATATTTTTAAAAATAAATTTGTTAATCAGAATATGTTACTTTTTTAATGATTTCAAATTAAATACGGTCCTGTCCTACTTAAAAAATATCTGCATAGTTCAATCGATTTCATTCAGAGCTTCTTCCTGTGGTAAGTAGATGGTGCACAAATCACCAGATGAAATGATTAACTCAAGTAATTTAAAAAAACGTTCTTCAAAAGGAAAAACAATATTTAATTTAATGAAAATAAATACACTACACTTTTACAAGTGTTTTTTTTTTTAAGAAAATCAACTATCTAAAAGGATGACTCTTTCATACAAATCACACGCACTCTGGTGAGATATTATTATAATATTAAAATACAGTTATATAATTTCATAAACATTTGACTTTCAGAAAACGGCGAAATACACTCTTAACAGCGTCTATGCATCACAAAATTTTGGTTTTTTTTTTACAAATTAGTAAGTACGCTTGACCTCTTAATACATTAATAAACTAACTTGTACTACCTTATTTACTTCACGATTTCTGTTTGTTCCAGATTCTCCTCCTGGAAAACCTCCCTGTTGGCATTCTGCTTCTACCAAAACAGGAATCGATGCTGTATTTCTTTCAAAGTCCAAACAGCTCACACAAATTCCACTATTCAATGTTCTTCGAAAACTAATTTGGCTATTTTACTTCCACCAGACACAAGACACCATTTTATAAAATAAAATTCATGATTAGTGTTTTACAACATTCAACAATTCCTTTTTTTATTATTTATATAAACTAAACTACTTACACTGATATATCTCTTGTAAGTATAATGTATTTGTTTTAAATTCTATGGTCTAATTTTGTCTTCCAAATGATTTCAATTGATTTACTTTACCAAAAAAATTTTGCTGCTCCAAAAATCTCTTCCCAAAAAGAAAAACCTACTAGTCAATAGCCCCCATAATCAACAACTTTTTCACATTCTGATTTTTTTTTCGTTAGCAACACAGTTGTCGCCGATGTGATCTTTTTTAAATGTTTATTAACCAATCAAATTTGACTATTTATTTTATAACTCAAATTCTTCATTTCAACCAGTGAAATGTTCATCCATTATATCATGATATTATATTCTAAGGTTTTTAATTGCTTAGACTTCCTATATTATTTTCATTCAATAATATTTCTTAGTATTGTTAAAATGACATTTCCTAACCTCTAAGTATGTATGTCAAATGAATATTCATAATGTTTTAATAGATGACAGCTGTTACCTTTAAATATGTATGCAAAATGAAAATTCGTTTTCTTTATAAGTCATGTTCTCTGAAATTCACATTATTATATATTTTCCTGCTCTGTTATGTCTAAACATCTACACTATCTCATTTTAATGTCTTAATCAACAAATATTACGAGATTAGCTTGACTTTACAGAATAAAGCATTTAGTTTCTTATTATGAACAAATTTTGATACTTGATCTCTTTGATAAAAGTTTCGTTAGGCAATTTATTTCATATAAATTGTTTATCACACCTATTCGCAATTATCCCTACATTATACAGTCTGTCCTTTCTGTATGTCTTCTCTATCGAATAGTGGATCGTATAGATTGTCTCCATTAAAATGTTTAAAAAAAATTTTTGACTTAAAAAAATTCTTTTAGATTACAATACATAATCTTAATTCTTCATTATTTGATATACAGGGTGTAGCATTATTTTTTCACAATAACATCCCCTAAATTTTGCGTTTATCAAATTTTTTATTCTAAGAAAAATTTTATGAACGCAAATTTTACTTCAAGTACTATATTCTAGGATTGTCTTTCAATTTTACTAATAATACATTTCTTTTTATTTCCGGTTGCTGTTACAAAGATGATTTTGGAATCCTGTGTTGCAGTATCCTCTTCAGTTAGTTTTAATTTATTTTCAATACCATAATTAAATATGTATACAAATTCTTATTTTATTTTTAGGTACATGTTTCATTTACAAGTTTCATCCAAAGGAATTAGTTTAAAAAAACATGTTATAAATCCATTTTTGAAAATTCTTTAATGTTCGTTATGCGACTTATTACTTCTACATTTCTCAGAGTCTCTTATATCGGTACAATTTATTAATTTATATTTCTTGTGTTACATCTCTCTATAATACCATCCTTCAGCATATTTCGTATTTCTAATTCAACTTCTTTCCTATATTTATAAGGTATGGGATATGTTCTTATTCTGAAATTTTCGATTCCCTTAACTTCTATCTTATGTACATAGTTATTTGCCATTCTTATCTCTTTTTAACTAATCCTTTATACTTAATTATTAAATTCTTCACTTTCTCAGCATATTCCTTATTTCCACATACTAATTCCAATTCTTCCATTATTTCATCCCTCTCCATATTCCATAACTTCCTATTATCCTCTTCAAATTCCAATTCTTCCATATTTCCACTCCTCTTTATATTCCATAACTTCCTATTATCCTCTCCAAATTCCAATTCTTCCATATTTCCAATCCTTTCTATATTCCATAACTTCTTATTATCCTCTTCAACTTCCAATTCTTCTATATTTTCTTCTTCAAATTCAATTCTATTACCATTTAATTCAATCTCCATCTTTTCAAAATCAAGTATTACTTTTAAACTTTGTTAATTCATCAATTCCTATTACTATGTCTGTTTCCAAATTATTCACTAACAGTAATTGCATTTCAACTTCTTTCCCATCCTTCAATTCAATCTTTTGTATTATAGACTTATTTACTTCACATAGCTTCAATCCATTTGCTCCTATCAATGTAGTTTTTGGTATTTTAATTAATTTGTTTTCATAATTTTCAATGTTTTCTTCTATTAGTTTTGTTTTAATTATGGACGCTTCCGAACCTGTATCTATTAATAATTTTATTTCTTTTCCATTTAATTTCCCTTTAATATTTATCAATCCCATTATTTCTTTTAATTCTAATTCTTCCCCAAATTTTATATATTCCCTTGGATGTTCGTATGTACAGATAATATTTTTCTTTACATTTGGTATGTGCTCGATCCAAAATTTTGATCGGGCTCTGTTTCAGTGACTATTTCTGGTTCTATGGATATCACTCTTTCTTTCTGTCTTTGTATATTGTTCACTCTCCTTTGTTCTTCATTTCTATTGCCTCTTCCTTCAAAATTTCCATTTGTCCTTTCTGTATTATAGTCTCTTCTTTGCTCTTGTTTTTCATCTCTTTGTCTGTTTTCATAAGATCCATTCCTATTGTTTCCTTCAAATGTTCTATTTCTATAATTATTGTTATGATATTGATCATTTTTGTTATAGTTGTTTTGAGCGTTATTGTTCCTGTTATAATTATTGTTTCTATTATAATATCCATTATTATTATTTCTGTTAAAGTAATTATTTCTGTTTTTCATCATTATCTTTATATATCCTAATTTCTATCTATGTACAACATTATATTTACATATGTTTTTTTTTAACATTATTTGTTAATTATAAACTTCTTATTTACATGTTGTTTTTTATATTCCTTATCGACCTTTTACAATTCCTTATTCGTCTTCTAGATTCCGGTCCTATAATACAGCCTTATTATTCAATTTAATTTTCTTTTCCTAAATTTCGTTTTATCCTCTTCTCTTATTGTTTGATTCTCTTCTATCTGCTTCCTAAGTTTCTTAAAATTTTCCACTGTGTCTTTTTCAATTTTGTTGTCCCCTATCTCATCAATTTCTCCCAATGGATTCATGAAAATTTGTGTTTCCAATTTCTTCATATTATTGTTTCTTCTTTTTATTATTTCATTTCCCATAATACTCTCACTTCCTATCATTTCATTTTTAATTATCCTATTAAAATTTCTTGGATAAATTATCTTTATATTTCTGCCAAGTTTTAATCTCATTTCGAAATTTTCTGCATAAATTATTGTTTCTATATTCTGTCTTATGGTTTCTTCTATTTCTTCCTTAGTCTCTTGTAGTATCTTATTTATTTTCTCTAACTGCCAATTAAAATGTATCCCCCTATTATTATTATTTTCTTTACCATATGTCACTATTCGTTTTAATATATTAACATCTGGGTCTGTTATTTTCCAATAAATCTCTTTTTCATAAATTTTCATGACTTCCTCACTTCCTAGATTCTGTAAATTGATATTTATCATCTCCTCATTTATTTGTCTTTGTATTTTAATAAATTGTATTTCTTCTGTTTCCTTCTCAACTTTTTTAAACTCCATCACACTTTGTATTTTCGTTTCGTCAATTTCCATTTTATTACTTAATTTTTGTTCTATAGTATCATCATTTATATTTTCATTTTGTATCTTTACATCCATTTGAATCTCTTCTTTGAAATCCTTTTCTTTCTCCTCTATTTCCTTAATTCTGTTGATTTGTAAATTTTCTATTTCCATTATACGTCCAATCACTTCTCCTCTTATTTCTTGTTTAGTGGATTCTATTTTGTTTTCCATGTATGTATTTGATTCCTCCAATTTCTTCTCAACCTGTCCCAATTTTTCATCCATCAATTTTATTATCAATTCCTTAGTTTGTTTTATTTCTTCTTTGTTCTGGTCCATCTTAATATTCATTTCTTGTTTTAATTCTTCCTTATTTTGGTCCATTTTAATATTCATTTCTTCCTTATTTTGGTCCATTTTAATATTCATTTCTTCCTTATTTTGATCCATTTTTCCATTCAAATAACTCATATCTCCCCTAATATTATTCATATTTTTATCCATTCTTTTCATATCTTCCTTAATATCATCCTTCATACTATTCATATTTGCAACTAATTGTTGCATAATTTCCATTAATGGATCATTTCTACTTGTCCTTCCCCGCTCTTCCTGTCTTCTATCTTCCTGTTCTTCTGTTGCATCTCCCATCAAAACTCCTTCTGGTAATGGTGCATCTTCTTCTTCCTGTCCTTGTTCTGCAATATCTTCTTCCAAATGTTCTCTCCCCTGTTCCAAATATTGTACCTGAAAATCTCCTCTGCCATTGCTCCTTTCTTCTCTTTCTTCATCAGACCTACTTTCGACTCCTACCTGCTTTCCGTCCCTTAATGTCATTTTCCTTTCCATTTTATTTATTTAAAATCTTTTAATACAGTAAAAAAAAACTTATTTCAATGCTTTTTATTATTATTTACTAAATTTCTATATTAGCCCCACGTTGCGGTGACATTTTATTATAGTTTATTTTATATGGGAATTTCATTTGCCCTACGTTGGGCCGACATATTATTATGAATAGAATTGGGTGAGAAAATAGTTTAATTTGCCCGGTATGTTGAGGATTTAATATGTATGATAAACAGTTTATTTAACCAACACGAAAACTTCTCATCTCAGGGTAGAGTTCAAGTATTTTAAATAAAATGATTTTATAATTTTATATATGTTTGCGCCAAAGTTAATAAATGCTTTATATTTTTAAAAATAAATTTGTTAATCAGAATATGTTACTTTTTTAATGATTTCAAATTAAATACGGTCCTGTCCTACTTAGAAAATATCTGCATAGTTCAATCGATTTCATTCAGAGCTTCTTCCTGTGGTAAGTAGATGGTGCACAAATCACCAGATGAAATGATTAACTCAAGTAATTTAAAAAAACGTTCTTCAAAAGGAAAAACAATATTTAATTTAATGAAAATAAATACACTACACTTTTACAAGTGTTTTTTTTTTTAAGAAAATCAACTATCTAAAAGGATGACTCTTTCATACAAATCACACGCACTCTGGTGAGATATTATTATAATATTAAAATACAGTTATATAATTTCATAAACATTTGACTTTCAGAAAACGGCGAAATACACTCTTAACAGCGTCTATGCATCACAAAATTTTGTTTTTTTTTTACAAATTAGTAAGTACGCTTGACCTCTTAATACATTAATAAACTAACTTGTACTACCTTATTTACTTCACGATTTCTGTTTGTTCCAGATTCTCCTCCTGGAAAACCTCCCTGTTGGCATTCTGCTTCTACCAAAACAGGAATCGATGCTGTATTTCTTTCAAAGTCCAAACAGCTCACACAAATTCCACTATTCAATGTTCTTCGAAAACTAATTTGGCTATTTTACTTCCACCAGACACAAGACACCATTTTATAAAATAAAATTCATGATTAGTGTTTTACAACATTCAACAATTCCTTTTTTTATTATTTATATAAACTAAACTACTTACACTGATATATCTCTTGTAAGTATAATGTATTTGTTTTAAATTCTATGGTCTAATTTTGTCTTCCAAATGATTTCAATTGATTTACTTTACCAAAAAAATTTTGCTGCTCCAAAAATCTCTTCCCAAAAAGAAAAACCTACTAGTCAATAGCCCCCATAATCAACAACTTTTTCACATTCTGATTTTTTTTTCGTTAGCAACACAGTTGTCGCCGATGTGATCTTTTTTAAATGTTTATTAACCAATCAAATTTGACTATTTATTTTATAACTCAAATTCTTCATTTCAACCAGTGAAATGTTCATCCATTATATCATGATATTATATTCTAAGGTTTTTAATTGCTTAGACTTCCTATATTATTTTCATTCAATAATATTTCTTAGTATTGTTAAAATGACATTTCCTAACCTCTAAGTATGTATGTCAAATGAATATTCATAATGTTTTAATAGATGACAGCTGTTACCTTTAAATATGTATGCAAAATGAAAATTCGTTTTCTTTATAAGTCATGTTCTCTGAAATTCACATTATTATATATTTTCCTGCTCTGTTATGTCTAAACATCTACACTATCTCATTTTAATGTCTTAATCAACAAATATTACGAGATTAGCTTGACTTTACAGAATAAAGCATTTAGTTTCTTATTATGAACAAATTTTGATACTTGATCTCTTTGATAAAAGTTTCGTTAGGCAATTTATTTCATATAAATTGTTTATCACACCTATTCGCAATTATCCCTACATTATACAGTCTGTCCTTTCTGTATGTCTTCTCTATCGAATAGTGGATCGTATAGATTGTCTCCATTAAAATGTTTAAAAAAAATTTTTGACTTAAAAAAATTCTTTTAGATTACAATACATAATCTTAATTCTTCATTATTTGATATACAGGGTGTAGCATTATTTTTTCACAATAATATATATATATATATATATATCTTCTGACAAATCACCGTTTAGAAAAGCAGTTTTAATATCTTTAAGATCAATCTTCAGATTTGATTCCACAGCGAGCCCAAAAAGTAAACGAATTAAGACAGTTTTCGAAATAGTCTTCTCCATATTTCTGAGAGAACCCTTTTGCTACCAGTCTAGCCTTATATCTTTGAATAGATCCATCTGTCCCCGTTTTGATTTTAAAAACCCATTTACTTCTTTCAACGTTTTTTCCTTGTGGACGATCTATTAGTTCCCATGTTCCATTATCTCTCATTGCATCTAATTCTTCCTTCATTGCTGATTTCCAATGTTCTTTGTCAGATCCTGACAAAGCATCATTTAAATCTTGTGGATCTGAATTAGCATCTACTAAAACATTAAAAAGAAACTCATTATTTTCAGAATCTTTTGGCTTTCGGGGTCTTAAATTATATCTTCTTTCCTCAATTTGATCTTCTTGGCTTGAAGATTCACCTTGAGTCGTAGATTCGTCTGAAATGCCACTTCCTATTAAGACATTTTCTTGATCTATACTTTCTTGTGTTCTAAGATTTTTATTAAATATCCAACTTTGTGTTCCTTCTTCATTACTTATTAAATTTTATTCTTGATCTATACTTTCTGAACTTATATTTGTTTTTATATTTTCTAGAAAAACAACATCTTTAGATTTAACAATTTTTGTAGGATTTACAACATTTAGTAGGCGATATCCTTTTGAATCTTCACAGTAGCCTACCAATATGTAGTCTGCAGACTCAGGATCAAGTTTTCTTCTCTTTTGATACAGGATATGAACCTGAGCTATGCTACCAAAAATTTTAAGATGCGACAGATCAATTTTCTTTCCTGTCCATCTTTCTTCAAGTACACAATCTTCTACAGCTGCTGTAGGAGCCCTATTTTTTAGGTAAATAGCCGTGTTCTTAGCCTCAGCCCAATACTTCTTACCTAAGTTAGCCTCAAAGAGTAAACATCTGGTCTTTTCGACTAAACACCTATTCATCCTCTCAGCAACACCATTTTGCTGAGGAGTGTATGGACAAGAAGTCTGATGACGAATTCCATATTTCTTTTGTATACTCTGTTCTCTTGTCACTTCGCAAACATTTAATTCTTCTACCTGTTTGATTTTACGCCCAAGCTTTGTATTATTTAAATTTACTAAATGTTTCAGGTTTTTCTTTAAGCATGTAACCAGTTTCCTTCCTACTAAAATCGTCTATAAAAGTAAGACAGTACCTTACACCTCCCCATGATCGTTCTTCCATAGCCCCTAACAGATCTGTATGTACAAATTCTAGCAATTCTGTGGCTCGTTTGGCCTTTTGCCTTGAAGACTTTCCCACTGTTTGCTTTCCTTGCAGACATACTACACATGGCTGATGATTTTCTTCAGTGAAATGTACTCCACTAACTAAATCATTCCTTAACTGTTTCATAGATCGCCGGTTAAGATGGCCTCATCGTTTGTGCCATAATTCATGCTCCGAAATACCTGCTGATAATGCTTTGATCGGTTCCGTAATAACTTGATTAACCGTATATAAAACATTGCATAATTTCCCAGTAAGTTTCCTGAAACATTAAAATTATTTACATTATAAACATTACATTCAAACCTATCAAATACAACAATGTAACCTTTTTTAGTCATTTTGTTGCCAGACAGGAGATTTAATGCAAGATCTGGAACTAACATAACATCACAAATTGTTTTTTGTAACAATGTTACCATCTTGATTAAAATTTACCTCAATGTCCTCAGAACCTTTGGACAATATCTTCTGATTATTGATCGCCACAGTGACACCAACTGAATCTTTTTTGTAATTGGACATACCTTCACCATGCATCGACATATGAGATGTCGCTTCAGAATCTATGATCCAATTCAAAGTTGGTTGACTTGCCAAAGCCGCTGCCACTAGAGTAGTATTGGAACTTGCTTTCTTCTTCTTTTCTGTATAATTTTTTTCATTCTTCACTGGACAGTCTCTTTTTTATTACCTTTTTCTCCACAAGAATAACAAATAAACTTCTTAGGAAATCGCTTAAAGGTCTGCTTACTTGAACCTGCCTTTGAATACAGCACTGAATCTGAATCATTTGAATGAGCCTTACGACGTGCGCTCTCTTCAAGAAGCATGGTTTTTATAACTTCTGAGCAAAGTTTATTATCCGTATGAGTCAATGTCATTATTAGATGTTCGTAGTCTGAGGATAATCCATTCAATATTACAAATGCAACAAATTCATCATCCAATAACATACCAATATCTGCTAGTTTATGAACCGTTCTTAATATATCATTTAAATATTCTTCTACGAAGGAAAAATTTTCTATCTTGCTTCCAAATAGATGCTTCTGAAGTTCAAACCGACGATTCATAATTTTTGCTTCAAATGCAGTCTGAAGATTTTCCCAAGCTTCTTTAGCACTTCCAGCTTTGCAAACGTGAACGTAGCATGCGGGTTTTCCACTAAGACAAATTTTGGCTAGAGCAATACTATCTTTCTCCTTGCCTAGTTTATCAGTTTGAGAACTCACACCATTTGTCAATATTTGCCATAATCTTTCAAGGGTTAAACTCATCTTCATTGCAAATTTCCATGAGTCATAGTTTGATTGCCCCTCCAACTTCTCTATATTGGGTACATAAGTTGAAACTCGGATGGACATATCTATACTTAATATATCAAGCATTCTGCAAATGTTTGTACAATTTATATATATTCATCTGGGCCCATAACCTGTTGCAGTTAGCGATATTCTGGATATATCTGTTGATAGTACAGCAGAAGGAAAGGCAGAGATGTACTATAAACCCTTTCAGTTATATTGTTAAACGGTACATTTGTACATTGATAATTATTTCATTATTTCTGACATTAACGATGTCATAACAACGTAAAGAAAATATAATGATCACCTTAGTATCTGCTGACTAAAGATCACAAATTTGATCTTATTTTTATAACTTAGTATTTGAATTTATTTTATTATTTGCAAGATAAGTGAATATGCTCTTATTACGCGTTTTAATTGCAAAATCATTAGAAAACATCGAAAATCTGAAAGGCTATCATGTGTTTCGTAACAAGAGATAGATGTTCATTCAAAATAGAAATATTAGTAAAAAATAAAATAATCTAAAGTTATAATTTAAATGGATGTACTTGCATATATAAACTTAGTTTTTAATTCTGATAGACTTTTTTTCGTCAAATTTTCCGATATTGTCAAATTTAAAAGTACTTTACTCCTGAGTAAAACTCATATTTTTTGACCTCGTATACGACTAAAAAAATTGATATTTGATGACTGTATCTTCGGTTTTAGATAATGCAGAACTTTTTATGAAGAATAACTTTTTTTCTTATAATTAATCATAAAGAAGTTTTCCATATGATTCCAACTTGGGGGACATACTGTATAACTTCATGGCGCAAAAATTCGCATTTATCATGCTGAATTTTGAGATTATATTCTGATAATTGATAAAAAACTTCAATCAATCTTTTGTTATGATTTTTTAAAGTGTCTGCGTGAATAACTATGTCATCATTGTAAACGAAGCATCGATAGTTCTAGAATAATAAATACTTAGTCTTTGAAAAGTGGAAGGACTATTCCTATAACCGAAGGGCATTAGCGAATATTTATACTGTCCTGAGGGTATAGAAAAAGCAGTTTATGAAGCGTCTGAGAGATTCGTTTCAATTTAGTGACACCTTGATGTTAAATAAATAGTTATGAAATATTTTGAGTGTCGTAATTGATCTAAAATATCAGTTATGTTAGGTAATGGTCGCGAATCATCAATAGTGGTATCACTCAATCGTCTGTAATCGCAAGCACATTTATAAACCTTTAAAGTTTATCCTTCTCAGATTCATCCAATCTAACCACATTTAAAATCAGAACTGAATACTTCCTTCTATCGTCACAAAACATTAGATTTGGATGGATTCCCGGTCATAGAGACATCAGGGGTAATGAAAGCGGACGAGCTGGCAAACATAGGAAGATCGATCCCACGAACTGTTTTCCCACATACCTTCGCCAAATTTCTCCTGATGACTTATGCGAATGTGGTGATAAACAAGACCTAAACTATATATTCTTCTCATGCAGTAGATCACAAAACTTCATTCGTGACTTTCATAAATCCCTTCAAATCCCAAATAATACTTATCATAAATACACTATAAACGACTTATCCTCCATTTTCCCCTCACACCATAACATCAAAAGCATAATGGAATATAAACTGTAGTGCATATATCATAACCGTAGTGCTAGCTTAATTGAACTAACAATTAAAAAAGTAATGCAGCAACGACATCGCCAAACCATACATCATTTCATAATTTCGAATTCGCCTTCCATATAGGAAACATAGCATGAACATAACCTAACTTTACCTCCTGACCAAAGATTATATACGCGGACTCCTGAGATTCCAGATCAAGTTCCAAAACAAGAAAAAACCGCAACGGAAGGTCACCTAAAGAAAGATGAGCTGAAATAGGCCGAATAGCCCTGGCAGCTGAGGGCTTAGATGAAGGAAGGAAGAAGAAATATAAGAAATTATCGATTGATTTTTGACTGATCGGGGTGCTGTATATCATTTGATTAATCGTTAAATTGTCGCTATTGGCTACAGTTGCCCGCGCGTATTTCATCATTTTTCATTTGAATATCTCAGTAACAAATAAGAACATCGCAAAACTCAGATGAACGTTTTGAAGTATGAAAATTTTACTTTCGAAATCGTTTTTGTAAATTTAAATCGGACCATACCTGTTGCATTCAGGCTTGCCGGAAAATTGCTTGGTAAAAAATTCTAATGGCCACGGATTGAAAATTATACATGGGACAGTGCCACCTTTCTGAACATATAAATTTTATAATAAAAACTAATACTGGCTGGAGGATCTTCGCCACAACTAGAAAAATAACAGAGTTATGAATTTTTGAAAAAACTGCCCTTAGGCCGGTTTTCCCGATTTTCTCTTAAACTAACGGTCCGATCCAGTTGTACGACCCCTCATTTTCTTAGTGTTTTTATTCTTCACAATTTCTCTCTTGACACCATCTCCAAACAATGGCGCAGCTGGTATTCTACTAACACTTTTTAAATGAAAAAATCTCTGTAACTTGGTCTGTAAATACGTACGCTACTGACAGAAACCCAGTATTCATATGGGCAACAACTCAACTAATCTGCTTTCGCTGACCACCAAAATTTGGAATTCACAAAACGTCAATTAGAGTGTATACAGGGAAGTTCAAAAATCCAAAAAACAATTTTTGACGACTCACATCTCAGACACCGGTGAAGTTACATTGCTCAAAATTTACCTTTAGGTGTTTCAAGGGATATTCTTTACAGTGTGCTAACCAAAAGTCCAATGAAAATATTATATCTTTGTTGTATTATTAGATATGGTGGGTGGTACTTTTTTCTTGTAGGATAGGTGTGAGTAAGATGAATGTTTTTTTATATATTATCAGTTTGTTACCGTTGTGACTGGCCGGGTGTCAAAGCCATAATAAACCGATAATTAACCAAAGTTTTTATAATCCTTGTACAGTTATTCTATAGATTAAGTTTTGTTACATTTGATTTGACATTCATTAAAATCCTTACTAACTTATCACCTTCACTGTAACTGTAGCTACTACCTAGAATATTTGTAGGTTTTTGTTTAAAGTTTTTCAGAAAAGTTTGTGGCGCCCAGAAATATTGAACGTATTATTTTACGTAAGTTAGAGCCTTCAGCCACTATTATTTAATTTTCCATCCCAAACTTTCTTCGTATTATATTAGAAATATATTTTTTTCAATCACAAACTATAAAGTCATTACATATTTTTAACACTTATTAAATTCGTTTCATTTCTGTCGTTCAACGTGAATTAGAGTTTCAACTCACCGGCTCCATATAATTCCCATTTACTTAATTCATACCCCATTATATCCAATGATATATACAAATGACGAATATCATAATCATTTAACTCTTTTATCTAATGTTATATTACAAGTAATAAGCAGCTGCAAAGTTCTCAGTATTATGCTCTTCTGTTTGATTTATGGTTACTACATATTTGGTTTCTTGAGTCTATGCCAGAAACGTAGAGGTTTCAAGTAGAGCATCCATGACTTCGACTGCCTTCCAGCCCAAAAAACGGCTTTAATACGATATATTACTCGGTAGCAGTATGCTAGAGAGACAGATATATATGTCGTGAGTACATTTATATTGGAATGAAAATGAAAAGAAAGATAAGAAAACGGCTATGAATGTGGATACACCCAATTATACAATAAACGCAAGGCGAAATAGGACTACATTATTTACCGTAGACAAAGAAAATTGTCACACTCGGATATCTCGAGATATTTTAAAAGAAGCAAACACGGTGAAATATTAGTGAACTTAGTGGTAACGTTAGCAATTCCATACGTTATTTGCCAATTTTTCCAATTCATTCATATTCGATGAAACAACTTTCCATTATTCTATGTTTCTTCAAGCACGATCATCGTATTATTTTTACCTGATATGATAAACTGTTGATCGATTTTACATTTCGCTTATTTTAGTTTCTTTGCTTCTACGTTTTTTCCACTCTAGCGAAAAAACTCGCGTCTTCGCAGAGTTGAAACGCTCTTGATCCATTCATGCCATGTATTTGAGAGTGTAACTAAACAATGCAATCCAGTTTTTATATCGTGTATTTGTAAAAGTAAGTGGTTTAATGTGAAGTTATCGAATGAAGATCTAAAAAAGTGGATATGATATCCATGTGGTATGGGACTACACTCAAATGATGTAAGGGCGACTTCTTGA
Organism: Galeruca laticollis; assembly: GCA_963921935.1. NCBI lineage: Eukaryota > Metazoa > Arthropoda > Insecta > Coleoptera > Chrysomelidae > Galeruca > Galeruca laticollis. The sequence continues at coordinate 96,182,805 of OY998182.1, read as the reverse complement.
AATATCAACAGTCATTATGTCCTCGGGTGCTCCTGAAATAACAACCGTTCAGTCAGCTGTAATTACAAAGCAGGATGAGAAAACGGTGGGAAAATAGTAGACAGAGAAAGTATTCTGTTTAGCTTGAGCATAAAATGTTCATACTGATATCACATTTTATCTCATACCTTTGTTATAAATCTTATGTTTATAAACAGTAGTCAGCTTTATATTTTATTAGGCTTAAGAATAACAGAATCAGATGTAAATGATTTCCACTTTTTCAAAAACTCTTGAGTTAACCCTATCAAATAAGAATTAAAAACACGATTGAAAAAAATTGATATTACAAAAAACTACTGGTTATTTAATACAACAACCATTTGATTTGCACAGGATCTTACACAAAAACAAATAACAGAAAATAAAATACTAAGCACTCTCGAAAAGATCCAGAAGGCCGATCACAGATTAAAGGAAATCAACTCCATTTTGACAACTTCTCGTCCGTCTGGTTTTCCATCATTGATATCTTATTCTCGATTTTATCGTTCATCGATGTCATCTTATTCTCAGTATCCGATTTTGGAGACGAAATTTTATTATCCATGTCAGCGGTAATGTCATTTTTCACTAATAAGATATCGACAGAAAGTTTGTATATGTTATCAGAAATATCGTTCTTCACAGTAGAAATATCGTTCTTCACAGTAGAAATATCGTTCTTCATAGCAGAAAAATCGTCCTTCATGGTTGAAATGCTTTCGTCCATTTTAGAAGAAATTGACGAGATTAAGGTGGAAGTCTCAGCTTTGAATAAAAATATTTCTGGATCAAAGCCGTCACTGTCCAGTACCACTTAGAATCTTTCTACAAATTCACTCTTGTTTCCGCACGTTTCCAATTCGAGATTTTTCAATGCTGCTTTTAATTCCGTCACTTTCAGGCCACTTAGTCTCTTTGCCATTTTCACATACCTATTTATATATATATATATATATATGTATATATAAATATATATATATATATATATATATATATATATATATATATATATATATATATATTACCCCACACCTGACACAAATGTAATGTTTTTCTTATTTATTTGAATGTTTTTATTACTACGGGTGGGATAAATTTATACACTCGGTATATATACTCACTTAATTTATTTATTTACTAAACTATTCACTAATTTATATAAAATACACAGTATATTCACTCACACTAATTTATATAAACACTATTTATCTCACGATATCATATTATAAACTAACTCCTTCCGCCGATCGGTAGTCTTTATATGTTAAGTGCCTTTCATTCCTGATTGCGTAGCAAAACTTAATAAAACAAAATACCAGAGAAATTGATATGAATCGAAGAAATTAACTGTCTCGACCCTTACTTCGTGGAATCTACTCATATTAGTGTTTTAAATGAAACTCAACATTTCTAGCTAATTCCACAATATAATGAAAAATGTTAAAAATTCTAAAAAAATGACAATTGGTTCGATAACTGAATATCATCGTCAGAATGACAGAAGTTACATTTCATTTTATGCCTACCTGATGTTTAGTAGTATTTTTGGCTAGACCAAGAAGTGACCTACCTTATGATTGACTTAATATATGTTAATGGAAAAAAGGAGATGTGATATTACAAATATTGAAGCTTAGATGTTATTAGCCCTATGGTGATATCCTGGATATCATTTTTCCTATTAAGATCAGTATAACTGTGCAATGATGTAGAAAACCAGGAAAACTATATCTGCTGATCTTTACAATTATCACTTAAGAAGACAGTTTAATAGTGGAGAGCTTCCTAGATTTATCTGTTCATTGACGACTTCACATTGTGGGTTTCTTAAGTGTCTTCTAATTTCCAACTCTTCAAGGAATATAGATATGTAGATGACATATTAGCTTCTTTTATAGGTTGTCAACTACAATTAGATATATTTTTCAATCACAATAATAATTTACACCCAAAAATTAAATTTACATTAGAAGTTGAAGAAAAAACACGATCAATTTTCTTGATTAAAAAATTCAAAGAGTTAATAATGTACTTGATTATGCAATTTACCGAAAACCAACACACACTGATGTGACCAATCCCGATAGCTCCAATCACCCCCTGTCACATAAACTAGCGGCATACAATTCAATGATACATAGAGCATTTTTAGTTCCTATGAACAAATGTAATTTTGATAGAGAGATTAGTACAATTAGACAAATAGCAACATCCAACGGTTATCCATTACATATGATGAATAAGCTGATTAATAAAAAAGAGGAAAAAGTGGCATTACAACTAATATTTCATAAACAAACTGAAGAAAAAAAAACTTATACAACCATCACATATGCAGGAAATATTTCTAATAATATTTCAAAAATAATATCTTTACCAACGAATATAAGAATTGCTTTTAAAACAGAAAGTAACGTTAGTACAAAATTGTTGAATGTTAAAACAAAAATATCAACATTAAAGAAATCAAGTATATATAAACTCAAATGTCCAGAATGTAATTATTTGGGTCAGACCCTTAGAAATTTTGAAATCGGATACAGTGAACACTTACGAGCATACAGATTAAAACAACCAGATAAATCCCATTACGCAAAACATCTACTTGACACCAACCATTCATTGACACGAAACACAGAACTAGAAGTACTACATATTTGTGATAAGAAACAAGAAATGGATTTCCTTGAAGAGTTGGAAATTAGAAGACACTTAAGAAACCCACAATATGAAGTCGTCAATGAACAGATAAATCTAGGAAGCTCTCCACTATTAAACTGTCTTCTTAAGTGATAATTGTAAAGATCAGCAGATATAGTTTTCCTGGTTTTCTACATCATTGCATAGTTATACTGATCTTAATAGGAAAAATGATATCCAGGATAATACCATAGGGCTAATAATATCTAAGCTTCAATATTTGTAATATCACATCTTCTTCCTTTTTCTATTAACGTATATTAAGTCAATCACAAGATAGGTCACTTCTTGGTCTAGCCAAAAATAACTACTAAACGTCATGTAGGCATAAAATGAAATGTAACTTCTGTCATTCTGACGATGATATTCAGTTATCGAAACAATTGTCAATTTTTCAGAATTTTTAATATTTTTCGTTATATTGTGGAACTAGCTAGAAACGTTGAGTTTCATTTGAAACACTAATATGAATCGAAGAGATTCTAAACGTACAAAATGGATAACAAAGGGACTTATCACTTGGACAAATTAATTACACAGAGAACATAAACAACGTTCCGATGATATTGATAAAAAGGATCCATATCATTACAACCCTAATCTAATAAAAATCAGCTCAATTTTTATAAGTGTGAAATATATAAAAATATAAATCATTCTATAAACTTATGTGAGATTATAAACTCAACAAATACAAAAAAGTCTGAAATTGTTAAACAAATACTAACAAAAGACAATGAGTTCATGCCCGATGAAAAATCAATTGCAAATGTTTTCAATACATATTTTGTCGATGTTGATGAATCAAATGCTGGTAAAATAAAGAAGTCATCTGGACCCCATAGGCAATAGTCTGTTCCTAGAGCCAGTAACACAAAAATAAATAATAAACATAATAAATTAATTGAAAGTAAATAAATTCCTAGGCACAGACAATATCACTACGGAAACATTAAAAGCAATATCAGTAGAAATATCTAAACAACTAGAATATTTTATAAATCAAATATATGGAAATATCGATAGTCACTCCAGTGTTCACATGGGAAAAGATGTAAAACATCCAACTACCGGCCAATTTCTTTGATTATTACAATTGCTAAAGTGTTCGAAAATATATTAAAAAGTCGATTAAACAACTTCATTGTAAATAGTATAATTTCGCCCTAACAGTGGTCTATTTCCAAGCTAGTTGGTGGCATTTACAAATTGTTTAATGAGAGTAAACCAACAGCATGTGTGTTCCTGGATCTGGCAAGGCTGTTTGACACTGTTATTGGATGCCTTGCGGTATACAGGCATACGAGGAGTAGCGTTGGGACCTATGGCAAGTTATCTAAATGGTGGTAAGCAACGTGTGAAAATAGGGAGCGTGCTTAGTAAAGAAAATATCAAATTTGGGGTACCACAGGGGACAGTACTTGGACAATTATTATTTTCCCTATATGTTAATAATCTACTTACCTTACATAAAACTACGAGACAGATAATCAGCTTCGCAGATGACACTACCATTCTGTATAGTGCCGAAAGTATCGTAAACTGGCTCAATCACAAATTACTTACAAATAATTTCAATTTAAAATGGAAACCTACCCTCATTTCAATAGCTTACTTTGGTTAATGAAGATATGTGAAAACCAATTAAACACACTGACAAAATAAGATATTTTGGTGTTATTATTAACTCCCGTCTAAGATGGGACCAAAAAATTAATGAAATTACCAAAAGCCTCAGATTATTGACATACTAATTTAAATGCCTGAACAAAATATTAGATATCTCACGCCAAGTTTTGTACTGCGCTATTGTGGAGTCTCGACTGCGATACGGTATCCTTAGTTGGAGTGGTGCATTATACACACATCTCAAAAATTTCGATATTCTTCAGAAACATTTTTTGAAAATTATTTGCAGAAAGCAACAAAAAAATATTCGTGGACTCAGATGTCATCAGTCTTAGAAAGTTGTACTTACACAGTGTTGTCCTCTTCATTTATAAAACATTGGTGGAATGAAGATAATTTAAAACTAATTCATATACATAATTACAATTTAACGTTATTTTAGTGTAGGAAAAACTCTCTTCACGGGGGTGTTTCAATTTTCTCCTGTTGTAAGTCAATTATCACATAAACACAAAATAACAAGAAATAAAAATTTTTTATACAGGTTTCTACATCGAAAAATAGAGTAGGTCAGCGCTGTTTCACTTACTTAGCAAAGAGATTTTTCAGTTTTCTAGACGAAACGTACAAGAATTATATAATGCTCATAAATTTAGTATCAATGATAAAAAATGGTTTTAAAAAAGTATCTTCTCAACTTGGAAACAGGTATTGTAATAACATGTTGTTTCACAAAGTAGAAAAATACCTTTCCAATTTTATTTATCCACATATTACTTTTAATACTTATAATTTTGTTACATGATGATGCTATAACTGTATATTAGGTAAACAGACAAGAAGCAATAACCCATGCGCAACCTAAGGGTTCTAGTGGGTCTTTCCCAATGTTAACAACCCTTATTGGTGTTATATTGTTATCATCAGAAAAAATAATTGTGATATTTAAATTTTAGGAAAAATAAACATAATTATTATTATAAACAGGCTGTTTCGGTAAAACGTCTCATCAATCTCTAGCCTAGACTTTGAAACTAAGTAAATAGTTTTTTCAGCAACGATTTTTCTTAATCATTGGCATTTATTTCATAATGATCCCGTAGTCGTTTAAGTTACAAAAATTAAAACTCTTGGAAATAAGCCAGCGGAGGAAATAATCAATCTGTATATTTTCGATAGAGGCGCTAGTTGTCTTTCCAATATATAGTCACGGTAAAAGTACGATGAATATAGTTAAGTTTAATCCATTTGCAACGATTGTCCGTAAAATAGCTCTACTTAAAATGGACCAAACATTAAAAGGAATAGATCAAAAATGGAAATATGCGCATTAAAATATCCATTTTTGCTTAAAGGACAACAGGAACATTTCTATTCAATATATTCACCGTTCCAAAATAATCTAATAAAGTCATTTTCAACTTTAACCTGTATTTAAAGAGGCGAGTAACAAATAAATGTTTTCCCGGGACTCGACCAACAATTGAAAAATAATTATTTTATTACAACCATTCATAAGGTACAAACTTTTGTACTCATTTGCTATTTTAGAGTTTGAAATCTCACATAAATATTATTAAAAACTGAGAATCATACCTGGTGCTAAAATAAATTGGAAAATATTGTTCTTGCTACGAACAATCATTGAAAGTAAAATTCAAAAATTAAGATTTATTCATAAAACATTCCTTATGATGAAATCTTTAGTCCGGTGTAACCGGAAATTGTAGGATTATCTTAATATCTTAGATCTTTTGGCATATCTGATAACATTATAGGCAAACTTTTCGAAAGTTAATCAAGTTAAGTTTCTTTAAAACATCTAATTGGAACTTACAAAGAATCACTATCGCCAAATAAGTCGAAAATAATTGAATTAAGCGGAAAAGCTGCATCTCCAGCTTCACTCATCACTCTCAATAATTCCCCCTTAGATGTTGTCCATTCCAGTAATTATTTTTGATTCACGTTTAAATTAGAAACAACACATAAACGATATCGAAGGCATTTGCCCGAAATGTTTAAATATTATCCATCTGGAGTGCTAATAAGATTGTCCTTAGAGTTTACAGAGTACTAATTCGTTCCAACATGGACTACGGCTGCTTTATTTACATGAAAGTACCCAACTTATATTTTTTCTTCTTCAGCAACTTCCAATTCCACTCCTGGCCATTGTTCTCCTCTCGTATTCTCCATTGGTCTCAATCATGCGCCAGTTGGTGCCATCTTCTATCTGCTACCTCTCTGATATCATCTTGCTCTCAATTTGGTGGTCTCCCGACACTTCGCATACTCGCTCTTGGTTTCCAGTTGAGAATAAGTTTTGACCATCTTAATTCGTATTGTCGAGCAACATGTCCAGACCATCTCACTTTTGTTTTGCGATAAAATCTACGACATCTTCTACTCTTGTTCTTCGTCTTATTTCTTGGTTGGAAATGTGGTATCTTAGGCTTATCCCTAGCATATGTGATATTCTAAGTCTATTAATTGATTTAGTTGTTAGTGTTATTGTCTCCATTGCGTATGCCTTAACCGGTAGCACACCAGTGTGGAATACCTTCCTCTTTAAGTTAATTGAGACGGTTGTGCGCTTTAAAAAGTGTCCCAGTTTTCCTACTGCTGTCCATTCCATTCTTACTCCTCTGCTCATTACTGCTGTTTTCCGAGCCTTATTTATTGTCCCAAATAAAAATATCTTTTGACAGTTTCGATGTTGTCTCTAAAACCATATATGTTCCCGGTTGTCATTATTCTGGTTTTAATAACCTTCATTTATAATCCGGACTCAGCCGACCTCGCCTTCCGTTTGCCTATCATTTCTCCTAACTCGTTAATATCTTGACTGAAAAGTATGATATCGTCGGCAAAGCGCAGGTGGTTCAAATGTCTACCGTCTATGTTTATTCCTCTTTTCCTCCAATCTAACATTTTTATTATGTTTTCCAATTTCTAACGCGAGCGTGAGAAGTTTTGGGGAGATGGTATCTCCTTGTCTAACTCCTCTGTTTACTGGTATTTCATCAGTTTTGAGATCTGACGTGATATTTGCTCCCAATGTCGTTTTTTGATATATGTTTTGGAGTAAATCCTTATGCATGGGGTTAACTCTGGAGTTTTTCATGGCTCTGAATATTGCTCATAGTTCTATTGAGTCAAATGCCTTATTAAAATCAAAAAATGCAAGATGGAGGGGAACATTATATTCATTGCATTTTTCGATCAGCAGACGTACTGTTTGTATGGGCTCTACAGTACTGTAGCCTCGACGGAAACCTGCTTGTTCTTGTTGTTGATATTCGTCAAATTTATTTGCGAGTCTATTAGTAATTAATTTTGTAAGTATCTTGTATTGATGTGGAAATAGACTTATGGGGCGATAGTTATCTAATTTTAATTTATCCCTTTTTTTGTAGAGTATAATAACTTGTTCGTTTTGCCATGTGTCTGGAAATTTTCCCTGTTTGAGGCATTTATTGAGCAATATTCTTACAGAATCAAGGGTTACTATTCCTCCGAATTTTATCATTTCACTGGGTACGCCATCTTCACCTGGTATTTTGCCGTATTTCATCCTTGACATTGCCAACTGTATCTCTTCGTTGGTAATATCCGGCATATCGTCTGAACCCACGTTCGTAATTCGCTCTGTTCTCCCTCCGGAGGGAGGAGGGGGTCTGGGTTTACTTGTGAATACAACGACTTGTAAAAACGGTCTACTATTTCTTTAATGTCCGTTATATCCTCCTTGATATTTCCACCTTGATCCTTCAGTTGGTATATTCTTGTTCTTCCCATAGTGTTTTGTACTTTTAGAAATTCCATGTTTTCGCTGTTTTCAGTGACCGAGTTTATTAGCTCTGTATTTGAGTTTCTAGTATTTTTTCTTATTTTGCTGTTTATGTTTTTGTTCATTTGGCGGTATTCGTTAGATCATTTGTACATTTTAATTCTTTTCTCAATACGTTCGTTGGTTTCCTTCTTTGATTTGTCTCTTTTCTTGCTTCTCTTCGTGAAACATATCTTTTTCATTGCTGTTGTCATATCAATCGATATCCTGCTTTCCAGCATACTAACGTCCATTACTTTTTGACTTTTAATGTCGGACAGTCTCTTATCACGTTTAGTCTGATATTCTTGGGAATTTTGTATGATTATGTCTACAGCGGGAGCTTTTGATTGTTAATTTTATTCCGTTGTGCCCTGGTATTTATACCTTTGCCTTCAGCGCTCTGTAAGCGCCTCCGATGTCTAGACTATTTAATACTATTAAGTCTTTTATAATGTTTTTGTTGTTCGTTATTACATAGTCTATTTCCTTTTTAGTTACTGAATCAGGACTTCGCCATGTCCAATGTCTTCTCTCTGGGTCTTGGAAGAAAGAATTCATACAAAATAACTTTTCATTTTGTAGGTAGTTCAGCAACATTTCTCCTCGCTCGTTTGCTGTTCCTAGGTCGAATTTTCCTCTGTGTTGGCCATTCTCTTTATTTTCTTTCTTATTTAAACCTACTTAACTCAGTTCACAATACTGCTCTTCGACTTTGCTTTGACGCTTTTCGCTACAGCCTGTAGACAGTCTGTACTGTGAGGCCGATAAACCACCTCTGTTCATTACACGACTATCCAAACTCCTAGCATACGCCACTTCTATATGATGTAACCCGTCTAATCCTGTTTGTGATATGTGTATATCTTCCTGCCAACGACTCCCCTCGCTCAACTATAAAATCTGTTCCTACATCTATAACTAACTCCTCTATTAAACGATATAGACTTATCTTCAACCTTACCATCACCATCCCCACTTAACCCTCCATGGAACTAGTAGTACCTACCCATATTTAACACCTCTCACAACACGAATCACCCCTGCTCTTATAAAGAAAACATTCCATGAAATTTAACACATAAATGCGTTTAATTGAGTCCTTTACACAAACTATTATAACTACCACTCAATTGCCCACTTCATGTAGCATACATACAGGAGAGATTTTTAGTATTCTTCAGGCTTTAAAATATATTTCTTCTTCATTTAAATACCTCGCTATCTGTATTAACTCCCTATCATCCTTAAATTCTTTAAAATCTAAATGTACTGGTTCAAAATGTACATGACTAATCCCTTCATGCTCGAGATACAAAAGTATCGTTTATTTGGCTTCCATAATACAAGGCCCTTGATGGCAATGAAACTGCTGACCAGCATGCCAAAGAAGCTGCTACCCTCGTTACCACTTCAACTACAATCCAACTAAGCCAAAACCTGAAATCCCGCAAATCCATTAGAACAACGGAAATACAACTCTCCGTGGGATTCAACCAATCCTTGGCCGGCTACTACTAACGAGTTTTCAAGATATGATACACGGATTGTTAGAAGACTGCGAATTGGCCATATAAGATTGACTTATAGCAACTTAAAGACCTCTGAAAATAGCCCAACCAGTCACGCTTGTAACTATTTTGTTAACGTACATACTGATAGAGTGTTAACTCTACAACGATGTCTGCCAGAGATATGAAACCTATACTTAAAGAAATGCTAAATTCCCCCATTGAAAGAATCACTCTGTACATACAAGATATAAAAAGGGTGAGTCTCATATATTCTACGATGATGATCATGATAATCATACTTATGAAATTCACTCAAATTCATTTTCAACATACATTGTAATCTTATTAATTTCGGTTTATAAAATTGTCCACCTTGGATTGTCCAACAATTCACGTTTTACTTTCTAAATGAAATGTGATGATATTACTGATAATAAATGTTGCTAACGGTCCCTGCGACACTGAATGTGCTATTTACCACCGTTGTATTTGTGATCTCTAAGCAACCCTTATAATCCTCAGTAGACTTGTACGAGTTAAGGCACTAAGTGGCACGCTTCAACAGCATATAGGAAATACAAACAGCTATATATCTTCATTTCTGAATTTATGTAGGTATATATTCATGTTCTATATATTCGTGATTTAGATATAATTTGAAACATTGATCAAACAATGGTTTGACAATATATTCGACCTACAATAGTTTATAATTAGAACAGAACACGAACCAACTAATATATATATATATATATATATATATATATATATATATATATATATATATATATATATATATATATATATATATATATTGTAATATATATATATATATATAGGAAATACAAACAGCTATATATCTTCATTTCTGAATTTATGTAGGTATATATTCATGTTCTATATATTCGTGATTTAGATATAATTTGAAACATTGATCAAACAATGGTTTGACAATATATTCGACCTACAATAGTTTATAATTAGAACAAAACACGAACCAACTAATATATATATATATATATATATATATATATATATATATATATGTATATATATATATATATATATATATATATATATATATGTATATATATATATATATATATATATATATATGTATATATATATATATATATATATATATATATATATATATATATATTGTAATATTTTATTATTGTAAGTATTATTATTTAGATTAGTAAAATTTGTTATCATATTTGTGAAAAGTTTTTAGGGCGCCAACTTACCATGTATAAGGTAAGTAAAATAAAATAATATACCAACTAACTTGCTCCGGCTCTCTATAGTATGTGTCTTTCTCTCAGGAAGTCGATTCGTGAAAGAATTGTAGTATTGATCTATATCTCCTTTTATAAATTTTTTTTATGAAAGTAAATTTGAGTTGATTCAAATTTTAATAATATATTGAAATATAGATAAAGTTTTAACAATTGATGCAATATTAAAATTAAATTTCAAATTCTATTCTCTATTTAAGAAACACCCTGTATCTACTTTTTTTTTAAAATAGAACTATTAAATTTTTCTTTTGAATGTATTCGCAATTATAATAGAATCTCTTACCTTCTAAACTATAAATACAGGATCTGCTTCTTAGTATTCCCAAACAAAGGTCTTTGTTTCTGGATTTCCCTTTTCTATGTTGAGACTACCTTATAAGAAAATATATTAATTCAAGATCTACAAAAACATTCAATGTCTTATGATAAAAAGAAAACAATTAACCAGACCTTTCAAAGTGACTCTCCTCTTTCTTCCAATTCTATATGTATATACACCTCTCTTCAAATTAATCTCTTCTGTCTTCCAACTCTTACAAACGTGTTCTATATGTATATAAACCTCTTTTCAAATCAATCTCTTCTGTCTTCCAATTCTTACAAACGTATTCTATATGTATATAAATTTATTCGGTTATTCCAAAATATCCATATGAATTGTCAATTATAATGTTTTAATTTTAAATTATCACTCCTTATATTAGCCAGTTCAATATTTCAAAAGTCTCAACCGCCTTAATCTATCTTTTTTTTCTTCTAAAAAATTTTCTTTTTTTAAAAGTTAAAAATATGTCAAGTCCCACGAATCTCTTTTTCAACAAACTACACATAACGACTTAATTTTAAAGGGTTGTTTGTATACATTTCTATTTTAATAACTGTCATTTACTGTCAGACTTTCAAAATATATAACCATTCTCACATAATTCTATAAATTATTCTTTCAGCTTTCTGCTTCTTTGGTGGGTGTAACTATTGGTTGGTGTTTGTCTATATTAATATAATCAAACGAACGTTTCTGTTATTCGCATAAAAGAAGCGTATTACAAGCGCGACACGGTAAAAATATTAAAAACATTTCGAATGCTTTTATACCTAACTCAAAGTTCTCTTGTACCTTTTCTTTCCATTTCTTATCATTGGTTTGTTTGGTGTGAATAAAGCTTGATTTTCCATCACATACTTTTGAAACATTTTTCAACTGAGTACAAATATCCATTTTATCATTAAAGAAATTGTATGCATATGAACTTAAGAGATCTTACTTAATACTGTCTAAAACAGTTAAATTGAAATTACGTCTCCTTCAACTTGCACTTTGTTTTTTTTTATAATGAAACTAGTGAACACATTTATTTCAAGGTTATGGCACATCATCGTGCTCCAATTGACTTCTTATCTGTTATAATATATATATATATATATATATATATATATATATATATAAATATATATATATATATATATATATATATATATATATATATATATATATATATATATATATACTAAAAAGAAAATGGTCAACCAGATATAACTCTTCTGAAATTTCAATAAGTGGAAAAGCTTCTACTGAAAGTCTAATGTCTAATATATTCATGTTACCCCACTAATTACTATATTATACCGATCGTATTTCCAGAAACTGAATAATCTGGTGTAGAATGATAAGATTTTATTTGTGAAACAAACCAATGGTCATGATGGAATAAATATATCATGGGATTGGGTTACATTTTAATCCATAAAAAACATCTTTGTGTTGGGTCAAGCAATTTGATTCATAAGTCGATAATTAAAAAAATATATTTCCGTGAATTCCAATCTCAAAACAAGAAGATAGCTTTAGTAAAAAATTACCGTATGTTTCTCAGAAACAATGTTATTAGTGGAAACATTCATGACATTCCAAATGTATATTTTCTATTTTTTAAATTCTTAAAAATTACTGAATCATGTTTAAATGAGGTTTTATACCTAAATGCAATAATTTTGGAGATATATCTAAATTTACTAATTATACGCGCAGAATTTGAAATACTCCAATCAAAAACTCCATCGAATGAGTAGTAAAATAGTTATTTGTAAAACAATTAACGCAATGACTCGTTTTGTAGCACGAGAATACAAAAAGTCATTTTGACACAATATTTCTGATTAAATTAACTGTCTCAACCCTTACTTCGTGGAATCTACTCATATTAGTGTTTTAAATGAAACTTACTGTTTCTAGCTAACTCCACAAAATATAGAAAAAATGTTAAAAATTGTAAAAAATTGACAATTGTTTCGATATTACCTAAATATCATCGTCAGAATGACAGAAGTTACATTTCCTTTGATGCCTACCTGATGTTTAATTATTTTTGGCTACACCAAGAAGTGACCTACCTTGTGATTGACTTAATATATGTTGATACAAAAAAAGAAGATATGATATTACAAATATTGAAGCTTAGATATTATTAGCCCTATGGAGATATCTTGGATATCATTTTTCCCAATTAAGATCAGTATAACTTTGCAATGATATAAAAAACCAGGAGATAATGACCTAACAGCTACAAAATCTGACAAGGGGAGCACCATTGACTACTAATGACTATAATTCATAGATATATATAACTTTATAGAATCTAGCGATGTAAAAGTCCTTAGAGCAGACCCAACAAAAAAGTTTTCTAATAATGTTAGAGATATTCAGTGATTACGAAAAGAGATCCATCAGAAATAAGAATCCTCATTCTTAACAATTATACGGAACCGTTGAATTACATAAAATAACGGAACCTGTAGTTCCTTATGTTAATACTTATAATAATATATTAGCAACAAAACTGAACAATATACTTAATAGTTACGGATACACATCTAAATATTCAATTGGAAATTCAATAGAACTAGTCAAAAAATTAGATGCATTCAACTTGATATTACCAATATGTTCACCAAAATTCCTCCTAAAGAATGTCTAATACTTGTAAGAGAATTACAAGAAGATAAAAATAATAATCCAGGCATAATATCAGATATACTTAATTTATTTGATGTATGTATTAATCAGAATTATTTCCCTTTCGACAATAAGATATATATTCAAAATGAAGGTTTACCAATGGGAAGCCCTATATAACTTGCCGTTACCCCAATATTCGTGGTTTTATATTGTATATATATATATATTATTATAGTTTATTTTTTATGGGAATTTAATTTGCCCTACGTTGGGCCGACATATTATTATGAATAGAATTGGGTGAGAAAATAGTTTAATTTGCCCGGTATGTTGTGGATTTAATATGTATGATAAACAGTTTATTTAACCAACATGAAAACTTCTCATCTCAGGGTAGAGTTCAAGTATTTTAAATAAAATGATTTTATAATTTTATATATGTTAGCGCCAAAGTTAATGAATGCTTTATATTTTTAAAAATAAATTTGTTAATCAGAATATGTTACTTTTTTTAATGATTTCAAATTAAATACGGTCCTGTCCTACTTAAAAAATATCTGCATAGTTCAATCGATTTCATTCAGAGCTTCTGCCTGTGGTAAGTATATGGTGCACAAGTCACCAGATGAAATGATTAACTCAAGTAATTTAAAAAAAAATTCTTCAAAAGGAAAAACAATATTTAATTCATTGAAAATAAATACACTACACTTTTACAAGTGTTTTTTTTTAAGAAAATCAACTATCTAAAAGGATGACTCTTTCATACAAATCACACGCACTCTGGTGAGATATTATTATAATATTAAAATACAGTTATATAATTTCATAAACATTTGACTTTCAGAAAACGGCGAAATACACTCTTAACAGCGTCTATGCATCACAAAATTTTAGTTTTTTTTTACAAATTAGTAAGTACGCTTGACCTCTTAATACATTAATAAACTAACTTGTACTACCTTATTTACTTCACGATTTCTGTTTGTTCCAGATTCTCCTCCTGGAAAACCTCCCTGTTGGCATTCTGCTTCTACCAAAACAGGAATCGATGCTGTATTTCTTTCAAAGTCCAAACAGCTCACACAAATTCCACTATTCAATGTTCTTCGAAAACTAATTTGGCTATTTTACTTCCACCAGACACAAGACACCATTTTATAAAATAAAATTCATGATTAGTGTTTTACAACATTCAACAATTCCTTTTTTTATTATTTATATAAACTAAACTACTTACACTGATATATCTCTTGTAAGTATAATGTATTTGTTTTAAATTCTATATTCAAATTTTGTCTTCCAAATGATTTCAATTTACTTTACCCAAAAAATTTTGCTGCTCCAAAAATCTCTTCCCAAAAAGAAAAACCTACTAGTCAATAGCCCCCATAATCAACAACTTTTTCACATTCTGATTTTTTTTTTCGTTAGCAACACAGTTGTCGCCGATGTGATCTTTTTTAAATGTTTATTAACCAATCAAATTTGACTATTCATTTTATAACTCAAATTCTTCATTTCAACCAGTGGAATGTTCATCCATTATATCATGATATTATATTCTAAGGTTTTTAATTGCTTAGACTTCCTATATTATTTTCATTCAATAATATTTCTTAGTATTGTTAAAATGACATTTCCTAACCTCTAAGTATGTATGTCAAATGAATATTCATAATGTTTTAATAGATGACAGCTGTTACCTTTAAATATGTATGCAAAATGAAAATTCGTTTTCTTTATAAGTCATGTTCTCTGAAATTCACATTATTTTATATTTTCCTGCTCTGTTATGTCTAAACATCTACACTATCTCATTTTAATGTCTTAATCAACAAATATTACGAGATTAGCTTGACTTTACAGAATAAAGCATTATTAGTTTCTTATTATGAACAAATTTTGATACTTGATCTCTTTGATAAAAGTTTCGTTAGGTAATTTATTTCATATAAATTGTTTATCACACCTATTCGCAATTATCCCTACATTATACAGTCTGTCCTTTCTGTATGTCTTCTCTATCGAATAGTGGATCGTACAGATTGTCTCCATTCAAATGTTTAAAAAAAATTTTTGACTTAAAAAAATTCTTTTAGATTACAATACATAATCTTAATTCTTCATTATTTGATATACAGGGTGTAGCATTATTTTTTCACAATAACATCCCCTAAATTTTGCGTTTTTCAAATTTTTTATTCTAAGAAAAATTTTATGAACGCAAATTTTACTTCAAGTACTATATTCTAGGATTGTCTTTCAATTTTACTAATAATACATTTCTTTTTATTTCCGGTTGCTGTTACAAAGATGATTTTGGAATCCTGTGTTGCAGTATCCTCTTCAGTTAGTTTTAATTTATTTATAATACTATAATTAAATATATACAAATTTTTAATTTATTTTTAGGTACATGTTTCATTTACAAGTTTCATCCAAAGGAATTAGTTTAAAAAATCATGTTATAAATCCATTTTTGAAAATTCTTTAATGTTCGTTATGCGACTTATTACTTCTACATTTCTCAGAGTCTCTTATATCGGTACAATTTATTAATTTATTTTTCTTGTGTTACATCTCTCTATAATACCATCCTTCAGCATATTTTGTATCTCTGAATCAACTTCTTTCCTATATTTATAAGGTATGGGATATGTTCTTATTCTGAAATTTTCGATTCCCTTAACTTCTATCTTATGTACATAGTTATTTGCTATTCTCATCTCTTTTTTAACTAATCCTTTATACTTAATTATCAAATTCTTCACTTTCTCAGCATATTCCTTATTTCCACATACTAATTCCAATTCTTCCATTATTTCATCCCTCTCCATATTCCATAACTTCCTATTATCCTCTTCAAATTCCAATTCTTCCATATTTCCACTCCTCTTTATATTCCATAACTTCCTATTATCCTCTCCAATTGCCAATACTTCCATATTTCCAATCCTTTCTATATTCCATAACTTCTTATTATCCTCTTCAACTTCCAATTCTTCTATATTTTCTTCTTCAAATTCTATTCTATTACCATTTAATTCAATCTCCATCTTTTCAAAATCAATTCTTGCTTTATATTTCGTTAATTCATCTATTCCTATAACTATGTCTGATTCCAAATTATTCACTAACAGTAATTGCATTTCAACTTCTTTCCCATCCTTCAATTCAATCTTTTGTATTATAGACTTATTTACTTCACATAGCTTCTTTCCATTTGCTCCTATCAATGTAGTTTTTGGTATTTTAATTAATTTGTTTTCATAATTTTCAATGTTTTCTTCTATTAGTTTTGTTTTAATTATGGACGCTTCCGAACCTGTATCTATTAATAATTTTATTTCTTTTCCATTTAATTTTCCTTTAATATTTATCAATCCCATCATTTCTTTTAATTCTAATTCTTCCCCAAATTTTATATATTCCCTTGGATGTTCGTATGTACAGATAATATTTTTCTTTACATTTGGTATGTGCTCGATCCAAAATTTTGATCGGGCTCTGTTTCAGTGACTATTTCTGGTTCTATGGATATCACTCTTTCTTTCTGTCTTTGTATATTGTTCACTCTCCTTTGTTCTTCATTTCTATTGCCTCTTCCTTCAAAATTTCCATTTGTCCTTTCTGTATTATAGTCTCTTCTTTGCTCTTGTTTTTCATCTCTTTGTCTGTTTTCATAAGATCCATTCCTATTGTTTCCTTCAAATGTTCTATTTCTATAATTATTGTTATGATATTGATCATTTTTGTTGTAGTTGTTTTGAGCGTTATTGTTCCTGTTATAATTATTGTTTCTATTATAATATCCATTATTATTATTTCTGTTAAAGTAATTATTTCTGTTTTTCATCATTATCTTTATATATCCTAATTTCTATCTATGTACAACATTATATTTACATATGTTTTTTTTTTAACATTATTTGTTAATTATAAACTTCTTATTTACATGTTGTTTTTTATATTCCTTATCGACCTTTTACAATTCCTTATTCGTCTTCTAGATTCCGGTCCTATAATACAGCCTTATTATTCAATTTAATTTTCTTTTCCTAAATTTCGTTTTATCCTCTTCTCTTATTGTTTGATTCTCTTCTATCTGCTTCCTAAGTTTCTTAAAATTTTCCACTGTGTCTTTTTCAATTTTGTTGTCCCCTATCTCATCAATTTCTCCCAATGGATTCATGAAAATTTGTGTTTCCAATTTCTTCATATTATTGTTTCTTCTTTTTATTATTTCATTTCCCATAATACTCTCACTTCCTATCATTTCATTTTTAATTATCCTATTAAAATTTCTTGGATAAATTATCTTTATATTTCTGCCAAGTTTTAATCTCATTTCGAAATTTTCTGCATAAATTATTGTTTCTATATTCTGTCTTATGGTTTCTTCTATTTCTTCCTTAGTCTCTTGTAGTATCTTATTTATTTTCTCTAACTGCCAATTAAAATGTATCCCCCTATTATTATTATTTTCTTTACCATATGTCACTATTCGTTTTAATATATTAACATCTGGGTCTGTTATTTTCCAATAAATCTCTTTTTCATAAATTTTCATGACTTCCTCACTTCCTAGATTCTGTAAATTGATATTTATCATCTCCTCATTTATTTGTCTTTGTATTTTAATAAATTGTATTTCTTCTGTTTCCTTCTCAACTTTTTTAAACTCCATCACACTTTGTATTTTCGTTTCGTCAATTTCCATTTTATTACTTAATTTTTGTTCTATAGTATCATCATTTATATTTTCATTTTGTATCTTTACATCCATTTGAATCTCTTCTTTGAAATCCTTTTCTTTCTCCTCTATTTCCTTAATTCTGTTGATTTGTAAATTTTCTATTTCCATTATACGTCCAATCACTTCTCCTCTTATTTCTTGTTTAGTGGATTCTATTTTGTTTTCCATGTATGTATTTGATTCCTCCAGTTTCTTCTCAACGTGTCCCAATTTTTCATCCATCAATTTTATTATCAGTTCCTTAGTTTGTTTAATTTCTTCTTTGTTCTGGTCCATCTTAATATTCATTTCTTTTTTTAATTCTTCCTTATTTTGGTCCATTTTAATATTCATTTCTTCCTTATTCTGGTCCATCTTTACATTCATATTATTCATTTCACGATTTAAATTTCCATTCATTTCTTTCATTTCTCCCATCATCATTTTAAACATACTCATCACGTCCATATCCTCTTTCTCTTTCGATTTTTGTTTGACCCCTTGTCCTGTTTCTTCTGACAATGGTGCATCTTCTTCTTCCTGACCTTGTTCTGCGATGTCTTCTTCCGAATTTTCTCTCCCCTGTTCCAAATATTGTACCTGAAAATCTCCTCTGCCATTGCTCCTTTCTTCTCTTTCTTCATCAGACCTACTTTCAACTCCTACCTGATTTCCGTCCCTTAATGTCATTTTCCTTTCCATTTTATTTATTTAAAATCTTTTAATACAGTAAAAAAAAACTTATTTCAATGCTTTTTATAATTATTTACTAAATTTCTATATTAGCCCCACGTTGCGGTGACATTTTATTATAGTTTATTTTTTATGGGAATTTAATTTGCCCTACGTTGGGCCGACATATTATTATGAATAGAATTGGGTGAGAAAATAGTTTAATTTGCCCGGTATGTTGTGGATTTAATATGTATGATAAACAGTTTATTTAACCAACATGAAAACTTCTCATCTCAGGGTAGAGTTCAAGTATTTTAAATAAAATGATTTTATAATTTTATATATGTTAGCGCCAAAGTTAATGAATGCTTTATATTTTTAAAAATAAATTTGTTAATCAGAATATGTTACTTTTTTTAATGATTTCAAATTAAATACGGTCCTGTCCTACTTAAAAAATATCTGCATAGTTCAATCGATTTCATTCAGAGCTTCTGCCTGTGGTAAGTATATGGTGCACAAGTCACCAGATGAAATGATTAACTCAAGTAATTTAAAAAAAAATTCTTCAAAAGGAAAAACAATATTTAATTCATTGAAAATAAATACACTACACTTTTACAAGTGTTTTTTTTTAAGAAAATCAACTATCTAAAAGGATGACTCTTTCATACAAATCACACGCACTCTGGTGAGATATTATTATAATATTAAAATACAGTTATATAATTTCATAAACATTTGACTTTCAGAAAACGGCGAAATACACTCTTAACAGCGTCTATGCATCACAAAATTTTAGTTTTTTTTTACAAATTAGTAAGTACGCTTGACCTCTTAATACATTAATAAACTAACTTGTACTACCTTATTTACTTCACGATTTCTGTTTGTTCCAGATTCTCCTCCTGGAAAACCTCCCTGTTGGCATTCTGCTTCTACCAAAACAGGAATCGATGCTGTATTTCTTTCAAAGTCCAAACAGCTCACACAAATTCCACTATTCAATGTTCTTCGAAAACTAATTTGGCTATTTTACTTCCACCAGACACAAGACACCATTTTATAAAATAAAATTCATGATTAGTGTTTTACAACATTCAACAATTCCTTTTTTTATTATTTATATAAACTAAACTACTTACACTGATATATCTCTTGTAAGTATAATGTATTTGTTTTAAATTCTATATTCAAATTTTGTCTTCCAAATGATTTCAATTTACTTTACCCAAAAAATTTTGCTGCTCCAAAAATCTCTTCCCAAAAAGAAAAACCTACTAGTCAATAGCCCCCATAATCAACAACTTTTTCACATTCTGATTTTTTTTTTCGTTAGCAACACAGTTGTCGCCGATGTGATCTTTTTTAAATGTTTATTAACCAATCAAATTTGACTATTCATTTTATAACTCAAATTCTTCATTTCAACCAGTGGAATGTTCATCCATTATATCATGATATTATATTCTAAGGTTTTTAATTGCTTAGACTTCCTATATTATTTTCATTCAATAATATTTCTTAGTATTGTTAAAATGACATTTCCTAACCTCTAAGTATGTATGTCAAATGAATATTCATAATATTTTAATAGATGACAGCTGTTACCTTTAAATATGTATGCAAAATGAAAATTCGTTTTCTTTATAAGTCATGTTCTCTGAAATTCACATTATTTTATATTTTCCTGCTCTGTTATGTCTAAACATCTACACTATCTCATTTTAATGTCTTAATCAACAAATATTACGAGATTAGCTTGACTTTACAGAATAAAGCATTATTAGTTTCTTATTATGAACAAATTTTGATACTTGATCTCTTTGATAAAAGTTTCGTTAGGTAATTTATTTCATATAAATTGTTTATCACACCTATTCGCAATTATCCCTACATTATACAGTCTGTCCTTTCTGTATGTCTTCTCTATCGAATAGTGGATCGTACAGATTGTCTCCATTCAAATGTTTAAAAAAAATTTTTGACTTAAAAAAATTCTTTTAGATTACAATACATAATCTTAATTCTTCATTATTTGATATACAGGGTGTAGCATTATTTTTTCACAATAATATATATATATATATATATATATATATATATATATATATATATATATATATATATATTGAACTTCAGTGATGATGCTTTCAAAATAGAAAATATAATGTAAAATGTATGAATAATGGAAATTAAATGTTCTCCATGTATGTTGAGTTGTTTGTAAAACATGTGATGTAACACACATACACAAATTGCGTTATCCCAGAATTCCAAACTCGATTTAGTACCGGGTAGCTTATTCTTCTTCTGTTTAGGGGAGTTCGAGTGTCCTGAGACACCATGTCCACATCCACTTGAGGAAGATTTGTCGAATTAGCTTCGGTGGAACCTGAATCCATTTTAAAGATGACTTCTAAAAGGCAAACAAACAGAAGCACGCTTTCTACTATAAAGTAATTTAACTCAAACCACTAAAAAGTCGGCGAGAATGATATCTGTTTGAGGTTGGTTGTGGATATTGATGTCAATTGTCAAATTCTTCTAGTCGACTTTCACTTTGTCTTAATCAACTTGGATAGTCAAGTAGGATTTGTCAACAGAACGTACTTTATATCTGGCATAAGGGCTTCTGCCATTGATCGACTTACAGAGGTTTATTTAAATCTAATAAAAATTTTAAATCTAATTTTCGAAGATGTTTATAATTTTTTGAGATAAATATCGTTATCATATAATAATATATGTTATTCTTAATCCTTCTGATATGATTTCACTTGTTAATTAATACCCATGAAACGAGCCCATTACATATTTTTTCGTAGTCACGGGCAGCTTTTTTCAACTTGGTTACCATACCATTTTTCTGGCGTACAAAGTACGCATATAGACCAATAATTCAACTTCTTACTTTTGTATTTCAATATAATCTAACAATCAATGCTGAAAAAAGAACTCTGACGTAGCAACCATTCGCCTTAACAAATGGATAACTCTCATTCAGTGAGCATGTTTTTATTTGAATCATCAATCTTTTTAAATGGAACAATTCGTTTTTTTGACCCTGTCGATGTCTTTGTATAAATCCGTCGTCAATATAAAAAAATGTGTGTGGGATGATTCGTTTGTGGGTGTCTAAATATTTCTATTGTAATCGTGACGAAAATCAGATAAAATCATAAAAAATATTGGTGGAACGTGTGAGCCCATTTTTGAACAAGTAGTTATAATCAATTAATTTTGATTACTCCAAAAATAGGTTTATAGGATATGTATATAGAGAAGTCGAAGTCTTAGGGTCAGAAACTATTAATATTTTGCTAATTTAGTACAGAAAAAATAGTTTTCAATTAAGTTGGTTTGGATAAATAAAATTATTCGAATATATGAATTTGAAGCATATCGTATATACCAGTTTAGGTAATAGAATGTTGGTATTTTTGGTGTTTGCTATTGTCATTAGTAAGAATATGAATTTAATTGTATTTATTTAGTTAGTTTTGAAATTTTACAGTGCTCACCACTCATAAATAATGGTTCTGTTGATTTAAGTTCAAATGTTTGATAACACCCAAATTGTAACTATATTACCAAAAATTCAGATTGGGGAATTGTGGTTCGTCGTTCAAGTATGTTAACCGCAATTAATAGAGCGGCCATTCGGAAAAAATTCACTGCAACATATTATGAGGAAAATAAACTCCATCCTTCAGGCCAGTTTTACGAGAGAGGTTTGTACTAGGGATAAATAACAGTAAAGTTATGCTAGAATTTTTTCCTGGTATAACAGTAGTTGGTTTTACAATGCTTTTTTAGACCGGTATAGCAATTCTAGGAGTAACGAAAAAGTAATTCATATAAATCGATATCTCCCATTATTTGTCATCTTTTTCTTCGTTATTAACCTCAAAACTTAAATTAGAAAAGTGTGTTTATTGGTTTTTATCAGTATTCGTTATTTTTGATATTCTAAGTGAGGTTTTCTATATTATTACTTTTCCGCCCAACATATCTAATATGCGAGAAAAGTATTGGTTTACCCCAAAAAAAGTTGAAATTTTGGTTTTTTAATGAGTAATTTTTACGTTTTCCACCAAGAACACGAAAAAACGGTTTTTAGAAAAAAATCCTGTTTGTATTATAACGAGAAAACGCTACAAACCCTCTCAGTGCTCGTTATAGATATGCGGGTTGTCGCACGTGTTACAACCCGTGCTCGTCAGTCGACTAGCTTCGAGTCGAAGAAGCGGTGGATTCTCCAAAAACATTATTATCAAGTTTTCGAAAAGGGCGCCAGAGAAGTTTTGGCAAGCACCCAAGACTTCTTCAAGTTAGCCCCCAACCAGTGGGTTAACAACACTAACTACACACTCCAAAGGTTAAACTCATAGGTTAGTTATCATAAGAAAATAAAAGTCAGCAAGTATCCCCTGATTGAACTTTTAATTAATCACTTTGGACCAAAGGTCTCTTTTCAAAAATAATTATCACAAGTTTACAACAACAATGTTTCAAATAATGTCTGAAATCTGCTGAAGGCTGTAGACTCAGAATGTAGTTAGGCTGAAGCCGGAATCTACATAAATCTTAAATCGCAAACTAAATTATCAGTTATAAGGAAGTCGCAGCTTAACTAAATATCTGACAAGCAGGTTCTATAAACTCTGAGCAGAGCTGAAGGCTTCAAACTCAGAGTGCAGAAGACCTGAGGGCTCGATGTCTCAATTCTACAATTATAGAGAAACGACCAAATGGTTCATGTACAATTTCTCAAAATATTATGAAAATATATACCAAAATTACCAATGTCACAGTTACATGGGTTCACACTTCCGCAATTTATACAAATATGAATACAAATATAAATATAAATAAATGCATAAGCATAAAATTTAAATAGCAAACGAGCTCAGCGTTGCTAAAAGAGAATATAAATCGAAATTATGTACGACACAAAATTATTTGCATAAAATCGTCAGAGTTTGGAAACTCCACTAAATAACGCAGTACCCAGGTACGTACCGCAGTATCCTAGCTCAGAGCCAACAGCCCAATATTTTTAACAATAAAGCAAATTATTACAATTTTAAATAGAAAGTGAAACTAAATTTGTAATTGCCGCAAAAAGCGAGAAATAAAAAACTTTACATAAAAAAATATGAAATGTGACGGTTAAAGGTGAATGTACGAATGTAAGAAGAGTAAAAAAAGGAAAACTGTTCACTTATCCTGCTTCCGGACCCAGAACAGCAACTGAAGTCGCTCCAGATTACTCCAAGTCTCCTGGAACTGGTCTCACTGACTCATTAATCTCCAATCAGTGAATTAATATCCACATAAAAAAAAACCCTAAAATAGAGAAACGAATTAGCCTCTACATAGGGTTTACATTTTACCCCGGTCAAATTTTCGACGTCCCCCCGTAATATCCCATATATTACTACACTATAATATTATCACCCGAAATTCGCAAATAATCATACATCCTGACTTTTAACTGTATAAAAGCCATTTACACTGCGAATAAAAACTATATGACTGGTTTTTTTCCGCTAATAAAAAAAACTACGATTCCAAAAGCTAAAATTCCTACGTTCGTTAATATACCTATAGAACTGTTAATTCCGAGAAAGTATTTTCAACCATTTACCTTAATAATGAATCCTACTAACTAACGCCGTCTACGGAAATTTACCACGTGTTACCCAATTCCACCAATTCTACTAGTATTTTTGGTCATCGGCCCTTCCTAGACCAGTAGATTACCGGGTCAGAGCTGCCAGCTGTTGACTTAAGCCGTATTTTCTTCCCTTGCGTAGGCATTGTCAAGTTTTATCGTAAAATACGTTATGTCTCCCAGAGAACATGCACAAATTTTTACATTAGAAATGTGTGTTTACACGTTGACGGCAAATGAAGAACTGAATTTTAATTTCGCAGAGTCAGTGCTCTCTGAATTCTCTCCATCGACAGGCTTGTCAATATTAAATCTCCGACAGCTCGGCGAATTTTCGCGTTACAGTATGTCGTCGTCGTTGTCGTCGGCCACTTTGTTTAGTTTTTGTTTGAAATGAGATACAAAAGGTGGTAAAGGTCACGCTACTAAAGTTGTTCTTCATCTAATAGAGGAGCGCTTAGGTATGGAGCATTCTCTATATTTAAACAATTTTTACAGTTACAACAATATAGTTACATATCACGATAAATTGGATCGAGTAAAAGAAAAACCTAAACCAATATACAACTACAACAAGTACATTGGAGGTATAGATAGGCAGAATCAGTTTATGTCATACTATTCTATTAAAAGGAAGACACTACGCTGGTACAGAAAATTAGTAATAGGCATTTTTCAAATGCTGCTCTTAAATTTTTATCTACTTTTCAAAAACTGTACCAAGTCTAGGATCTCATTTCACGATTTTAAAATTTCGATAATTGTGAGTTGGTTCCCGAAAAACCAGCCGTTCCACAATCTCTCAAAGAAAAACCCTGCAGGCTCTCCTGGAAAGGTTGTATCTAGGAGATGTACCTGGTGTTATAATCATAATAATAAAACAAGAAGAGAGACGTCCTATCAATGCCCGGCTTGTACCGAAAAACGATATTTATGTTTGAATGACTGTTTAGATTTATATCACACAAACATATATTAAATTTATGTTTTCATTAGTTTTTTATTCTATATAATAAAAGAGTGCAATCATGCATGAAAAAATTACAAAATTTCATGACGGACAATTCCGTCATTCGCACTAAGATAGGTTTCCACTGTCTCAGTGCCCATGACGGATTTAGCAGTTACAGCCCTTTTGATCATAATTTTTACAGTCATACCTTCCCTACATATATTACCAACGAGCTGCACGAGAATAATATCATATACTTTAAAAAAGGTAAGTCAGCACCACGCTAAGGAGGCATTTCAGAAGGTTACAGTCGATGTGTTAAAACCGTTTAATTTAAAATGGATTTGAATGATCTTCCAATATTTGAATCTTCAGATGAAGAAGACATGGTTGCCCTAAGAAGGAAGCCAAAAACTATACATCAAAGGTTACTACTAAAATTCTTTCCAAATTATCAATTTTTAATAACTCATTATTGTAGTATCAATTACCTCGAAACATTGGATGAGTTTGTGACCAGATTTAGGTTAGAAAAGTGAACATGTTTACATCTTCCATAGTACATCAGAGAAAAAATATCATCCTAAAGGAATCAAGCTCTCACTTCTGATACTAAATTACTATTGGCATTAAGATTATATGAAACAGGATCAATGTTGTTGACTGTTGAAGATTTTACTGGTGCGAGTAAAGCATCGGCATGTTAGCTGTCAAGAAAGTTACCTATGTCATAGTAAAACTTTCCAAACATTACTTATAAATGCCCACCAATTTGGAAGACAGGCAGTATATGTGAACACTTCTACAAAATTGCCAAGTTTCCCTATGTAGTATGTGCTATAAACGGCACAAATGTACGCATCCAGTCACCAGGTGGTCTTTATGTGTATTTTAACAGAAAATGTTACTTTTCTTGAAATGTCTAGGTTATATGCGACCCAAATTTCCAAATTCCAGATATGATAGCTAGACCTGGGTCATCACATGAGCAACACACATAAGCAACAATCGAATATTGGCCAGGTGTGAACTAAAAGAATTTGGGAATGGAGTTGCATTAGGAGACAATGGGTATGCCAACACGAATTACTTGCTGACACCCATGCATAATCCAGTGACTGAGGCTAAAAAATTATACTATGAAAGCCAAATCCGGACAAGAAATATTGTGGAAAGATGTTTTTGGGTCTGGAAAAGACGATTCCTAATATTGAGTCCGGGACTAAGGCTAGCAATCATTATCGCCAGTGCCATTTTACTCAATATTGCGATTGACCAAAGAAATGTGCTACTAGAATTAGAAAATCACGTGGAAGATATTGAAATTGTTGGTAACGAAAATCATATTGAAAATATACAAGATGTTTTCATTTCTTTATATGAGATGTATAAATAAACAAATCATTTATATAATTATAACTTTATTATTTACTTACATAGCGCAATACTACTTAAAAGGATATATTTTAGAATTACGCCCATTAAGCTATCCTAGTCAACACAGCGGAATCTGAAATAGGTAGGAATTTGATGCTTTTTTATGCTAATTTATTGTAGTAAAACAAATTTTGTTGCTCAAACTGTTTTGGAAAAAATAAGGACAATGCCAGCTTAAGATCAAGCTGGCGTTGTCATGTTGTTTATCGGGAGAACGGGGGAAAAATGATCTGAATTTGTTGAACATGTTGTGTTAACAGTTGAAGCAGAAAACAATAGAATGAAGTCAAAAATAATAAATTTTTACAATAGGGGAGAATTTAAAATGAACATTCTGAATTTAATACTGCAAATAATTTGTAAAAACAGCTGTCAGAGTTGACAAATTAATTTGATGATGCCAACCTGAAATTAAAACAATAATTCAAACTAAACTACAGAGTATGTCAATTCAGATTATATTTGATTCATACATCATACAGGCCTCATATTATCGTATATTTTTTACATAATCGAAGGTGGATGTGTTATCCTACAATATCTAAAATGATGTGAAGCGGATGATTATTATATTAAAAATGGGACTACTGTTTTATATAAATGTATCCATGATAATGGTCAATCGATATCCTACCAGAATTTACAGCACTTGGACTTGCAAATATTTGCTGTTTCCAACAACAAATACTTTTCTAAATTTGGAAAGTTTTCATAGTTATATACAATTACAACCATAGCAATGTTCAATAAATATACTACTGGCATTTACAGTGCTGTACTTAATATTTACCGTTTGTTGTCAGCAACAAATCAATTTGTTAGTTCTGACAGCTGTTTTTACAATTATTGTTAAATCCTGGCGATGAGCAATTGTGTCCTTGATCACGACTGCACTGCATACTTTGGCTGCATTTTGTGGACGTATAGTATGAAATACTTTATACTATTTAAATATGATGTGGGATTCTTTTCTGAAGTGTGTCTCAGCTATTAGACAGATGTACATTTTTTCTATGTCTAGTACTGCTTACAGCTCTTGTTGAAGTTACAGGAAACCATTGGAGTTCCATTCTATTATCCTAAGGCTGCTTACCGTGAAGATTTTTTGAAATAGCCAATTTAGCGCTATATTCTAGCGTGGCAATGCGTTCTTCCATTTTTCTGAGATTTCTCAGGATTAGTTGAAAATTACTCTCAATTGATGCATTTTCGCTTTTATTTTGGCTTCCTGGAATAGCTGTATTTTAAGACTTGCCAGTAGTTGTTTGAGCATAACTTATATTTTCTGTTTTTGTAAGTATTTTTATTGGCTACCGGAATTTCTTAGTATATTTTTGGAAGTTTTTTCATACTTTTTTTCTTCAATTTTTGCTTTTCTTTTGCGATCATAGAACTCCTGTAATTATCTGAGTGTCAATGCACACATTTTTATTGTTAATTTTTAGGTTTATTGTATTCTCTTATTAAGTTTTTCCAGTGCTCCTTACGCACTTTGGCTCTTTTGCACAATATTTTAGTGTATGACCGTATGCTTCGCACCTTTTGACTGAGGAACCAGTTTATTTTTTTCTGAATGGTAGGATTTCAACACAAATACCTAAAAATATCAGAACTGCCGTATATTTTATCTACCCTTTGTGTTTGAATTTGAGTTTGGGTACCACTTCTATAATTTAGTAGCCTCGCCTTCTTAGCTCTTGTACAATGTTTTTCACCCACGTTGGGCGCCAAATCTTTGTTACCACCAAATTACTTTTTGTTACCTGTTGTTCGGTTTAATTCTTTTTTGTAGCGGCTACTCAGTTATAGAGCATCTCAGGCAGAATTCTTTTGCCGGCTAAATAATGATCTAGGAGTAGGTCTTACCGGTTCGCGGGTAATGCTACTTTGTTTTCTGATAAATGACAAATATTTAGTTATAAAGAATTGAGATAATTTGTAGAAAGAAAAATAAATAAATTAAATCAAGTTAAATTGAGATAACATAAGCGATGAGATATTTGTAGAGAAAGAAAAAAATAAGTTAAATTAAGATAAATTAAGATACGATAAGTGGGCGCCACCTAGAACATTATCAGCTTTGTAGTTGTTTGTAGTTGGTACACATCCACATCAACAAAGAGGGTTGGAAGGTATATAAATATGGACCAAGTTATAAAATTTACAAATGTGATATAATAAATGTAAAAAAATATATGTTTAACAAACGACAAGTGTCAATTAATAAAAAAATATTTATAAAAAAAATACCTAAGTTGAAATACAAAATTTTCAATATTGAAATAGATTTTACAAACAATTATCAGTTGATGAAAAAAATATAAATAAGTTGAAGTTGAAGTGTAAAAAAAATTAGATAGTTGATAATAAAACAATACAAGTTTGAAACTACAAATATAAACTTGCGTTTTCAACGGCGATAATATGAGACGAAAAGAAAACAGGAAAGGCAATTTATCAATGCTATAGTTAATGGACAACTGTTACTTCCCTTGACTTTTCCGATCTTTACAGCTGCTTGGGAAGTAAACCAGTACTAGTACAGCAAAATACAGCACGTCTGGTAATTAAATTCAATAATTTAATCTCATTCCCAAACTGCATTCACTCGAATGCACTTTCTAAATTGATTTAGAAATATATATATATATATATATATATATATATATATATATATATATATAACTATATTTATTTACTTAGATAGTTCGATAATGAGAGACCCCTTTTGGTTTTCGTGCGGGATTAAATACATTTCATATCCAAAACAAATGTATCGAAATTGGAAATTCGTCTACTATTTTCTGAATATTTGGAAATAATGTAGTCTCTGGCGAGAGAAAATGTACACGAAACAGACCGCGAATTCTCAGTTCATACAATCCAAATCACTTCGTTTTGCAAAATGTATGAAGTGAATATAGGATGTGTCTACCTTACCGTCGCTAGGTTATTTTAATAGAAATGCTGTTTATTGCGTTTCACGGTTCGACCTAGTGGTGTAATTTATTGACCGTAACCTTTATCAGCCTACTTTGTTTGTGTCATTGTATTTGTTGTTGTGTTAAATAATAATCATTATCCGTTGATATTTTGAATGATACACTCTTTCATGTTTTATTTACAAAAAAATATGAATTTCAAAAACATTTTTGGCTAATACCTGTATTTTTGTTTCAGGTAAGTTCAATATTTGCTGTAGGAGTTGGTAAGATTTATTCCATATTCAAAGTATAAAAGTAATATTTTATCCTAATTTTGATCATGAAGTTACAAAAGCACCCGTGGGATCAATCGGTTATATTTGTTGCGAGAGTATCCACAGTCTTGATTTTACAACTTACAGTTACACAATCGCACTCTGGTGCCGACTCTGTATAATAAGATGTCTAATAGTTAAAATGTTGGCGGTGCGCACTGATTTCTGGTAAGGACTATTTTTTTCTGATTGTTTCTAAAGAGCCATTACGAAGAAGGTCGATTCTTTGTTGGGAGCCATAATCTAGAAATTTCAGGAATCCAAATGTTCCAGAAAAACGTTTTAATATATAAGCGGCTACCTACGAACTGCTGTTCAGTCTACAGTTTGATTTCATAGCGAACACAGCAGAACAGTGAACAAGTGAACATAAAAGTGAACTGTTAGTTAAATAGTGTATTTAATATAAATTAGAAGTGTGTACATAAATTAAGTGTAAGTGATTACTTAAGTCTATAAATAAATTAAGTGAGTAGATATATCGTGTGAATAAATTTATCCCACCCGTTGTGCTAAAAACTATTTAAATAAATAAGAAAAACATTACCTCGATGTCAGGTGCGGGGCAACATAAACAAATAGTTACGTAAAAATGGCTAAGAGACTAGTGACCAGAAATTGATAGAACTAAAAGCAGAAGTGGAAAATCGTGAGTTGTAAACGTCCGGAAAGAAATGTGAATTAGGAGAAAGACTCAAAATAGCACTGGAAAGTGCCTGGCTTAGATCCAGAGACAATTTTGTTCAGAAACGAGGCTTCCGTCTTAATCTCGACAATATCTGCTATAGACTAGAAGATTATTGGTATGAAGAACGATATTTCTGCTGATATCTCATCAATGAAAAAGACATTGCCACTGACGTCGAAAATAATATTTCGTCTCTAATGTTGGATATTGAGAATATCGATGGACGATGAAATCAAGAATAAAATGGCAACGATGGAAAATCAGATGGACGAGAAAACCAAGGAGTTACAGAGAAAAATGGCAGACACACACCAGCAGAAGAGAAGAAGGTCGAACAAATAAAAGTAGACGTACGGAGTCCGGACGACACGGCGAACCTCAGAGCTCAGGCTTGGCATATTGTTAAAGCCCAAGAGGGCCTACGGCACCCTTCCGCTCGAGCCAGGAAGCCACTTTCTCTCAAAGTTCTAACGAATGGGGAAAATCCTGCTCCCTCGTGCCATACGGCACTGGTGACAGCAATCGTTCGCAAACGTTCATTACGCCGGTTGTTACAATATTGACAGTTTTTCCCGCGTAAAGGCCCCAACTTTCGACGGAAAGACATCGTTAACCAATTATGTGAAACAGTTTGAAGCTGCCGGTAGAGTGAATAATTGGTCTGATAGGGAGAAGGCAGTGAACCAAACCATCGCGCTTGGGGGAGCTGCCTAAGATGTAGACGATATCGCATGAAAAATGGATGACTTCAAGCAGCTTAAGAAGAGGTTGGACATACGATATGGTCATGAATATCTAGAACACGTGTACCAATCGCAGCTGAAGAACCGAAGGCACAAACGCGACGAACTCCTGCAAGAGTATGAAGTGGATATTGCCTGATTAGTTTGATATGCTCATCCATCAGCACCAGAGAACATGATGGAATGTCTGGGCATCCAGGCCTTTATTGATGGCTAACGTGACTCCGATATACAGACAACGCTTCATTTAGCCCATCCTAAAACATTCGTTTATGCATTGACTGCCACTCTTGAATATGAAGCAGCAATGTAAGCTTCGAGGTATAACAAAGTTAGGACCATCCAAGAAGAAGGTGACTAAAACAGATTTGAAAGGATGGTATGGTTAACCAGAAGCCCAAAAATATCAGATGCTGGAATTGTGGCGAGTTAGAGCACGTACGCAGTTCGTGTAAGAGCCCCAGGATTCCTGCAAATCAAGAACTCCTGCAACAGGAAAACTAGAACGGATCGGCTACGAGCGGACAACACCGATCCCGGATCATTCTAAAGACTCTCTCATACTGATCTCCTCTCTCATATGTCGCACCGACAGTATATATGTGGATGGCGAAATGACCGGGAAGAAATATACTCTGCTGGTAGACCCTGGATCAACGAGACTGCGACTGCGCACCGCCACAGCTGAGAGTGGCAACGTTCACGGAGAGATAGGAATCTGATTGGGATTTGGTGCAGAAAAGTTCACGCATACGCTAATCATAGCTGATATCGAAGAATACGTGATTCTGGGAATGGATGTAAGGAATCAACATGGTTTCTAATTGTACTTTAGAAACATAACCAGTAAAGTAGGTTCCGAAGAGCTATTCCTTCATCCATATGAAGGCGGTACGGTATTGGCAGCTGTACATGAAGATATCGTTCTACCTGTACGAAGCGAAACCATGATAGTAGCGGCTACAGGGAATCATGGAGGAAGGTTCACCGGTTATGATGGAGCCATGAAACTACGACGAAGAGGTTGGCAGAGGACTACGTGTTGGAAAATGATCGGTTACGTCGGCGAAAGAGATCCAGTACGTGTCATAAACGTGCACGATTAGCCAATTACCGCCAAGAAGGAAACCAGGATTGGATCCTACCCTACTTCTATGATTCTATCACTAATTACTTTTATTTTAGCTGTAAGAAATGATTCTATAATTTTTATATGCGGATCATTAACACTTTTGTGATGGTTTGGAGACGTTTTGTTTTTGTTGAGGTGGTGTCTTCTTCGCCTGTGTAATTTTCAGTTGGTAAATGTTCAGTTTTCTTGCCAATCCTTTTTTTAAAGTTCTGCAAGTTTCAGCTACAACTTTTCATTCATTTTTATGACTTTTTCTATCTCGAGTTGGAGTTACTCCATCCTATTGTTACCAGTATTCTTTTCCATCTCAGCTTTTCTTCACTCATTGTATAATACAGCAGTTCGTTCTGTGACCTTGCGGAATTTTCGTGGAAAAGTGTATTATTTTGTTACAGTAATAATGCCTTGTTTGGTGTATGCAAAACTGCACTTTGTTGATACATTATCACGATATTATTTGTGTGACAACTATTTACTTACAAAGCCACTGTTTCCTTTTTATGGTTACGATGATGAGGTTTATTCATGAAATTAACTGTCTGGACCCTTACTTCGTGGAATCTACTCATTTTACTGTTATAATTGAAACTTACTGTTTTTAGTTAATTCCACAATATATTGAAAAGATTTGAAAAATTCTGAGATAATTGATACTCTACTATTTTGAACCTATCTCCAATAAAAAAAACCATAACCCTCAAGAATGCGGTTATTCTTAAAAACACTAAACTAAAACCAATAGTCTCCTAAAAACTAGCCAGTTATATTTGAAATTTTCATGCATTACACCGGCAAAACATCCGTTCACATTCCAAAATTTAATCATTTCAGAATACTAATTCTTTAACACAACGACGTCTGCTCTGGCACATTTGACATAAAAGTTGTTTATTTTTACCTATTTCTTCCACCAAAATTAGTTATTCGAGCAAATTCTTCGTAGTCAATTCGTTCAATGTGTTGAGAAACTTGTACTTAATATTCTCATTGAAAACACAAGTATGAAATTTTTTTTTCAAAATCCTCTCAACAGCCAATATTTTAATATACATTTTACTATGAAGGTAGAATCCATGTCAACGTTTTGATAAAAACCCAATAGCACTCAAGACCACGCGGTCTAAAGCTCACTTCTCATTTGATTTAAAAAATCAGTTTCATTTTCTATTGCTCCACTTCAATCACTTATTGTACAGCGGTATATATTAGTTTTCCTTATTTTCGTGGCCAAACATATATGCGGTGAAGTTAAAGAATATCAGATGTACGGGGTGATTCATTAAGGGGACGAGATACCCTATCTCAGGAACTATAGTCGTAGGAGTTTGGGAAAAATATTGGGAAAATACTAGGAAATCTGAGAAAATGCAGGGAATATTTTTAAAAATTCATATATCCATCGCTTTGGTCGTATGAAAAATTCATTTTTTTCGAAATTATCCCAATATAAGTTTAGAAATAAATACTCTCACATTAATGCCACAGCAATATTCCATCTTTTTTATCTATGAATTGTAGGATGTAGAATAAGGGCGGGAGTGGAAGCAAACTTTTGGGACTGTAAGTGTCAATACCTTAAGTTTGACTTAATGGAATTGCATTAACAAGGTCTGGTTTAAGATAGGAAGGTTGGCTCAATAAAATAATCATGCATTTTTGGTTCTTGACGCCCTTGCCAGAGGGAGTTAACCGTTATTTATATTTTGCTCCGGAAGAGTATGATTATTTTATTTTATTTGCCAATTAGTTTAAATTCGCAATAAAATATGTTGAAACAGAATGCCTACAAGCATACCATGAACAAATAAAGAAACAGTTTAAACTTAAGTCTCATTTTATTTCAATCACAACAATAATAACAATAACGATAATGGTATAACATAATTTTAAACTTTTAGTATTTTTTGTTTCTTCCTACACCTTAGACACATTATATCTAAGTTCAGGATTTGATATCTTGTGTTAACAAACAAGAAAACAACTATTACAACATTGATGTTATTAAACCAACTTTAATATCAAATTATTTTAACATTTTTTATGTTTAATGTGTCCACCATTATCGGCCACGCATAAATTAAGTCATTCAGTTGTGGATACTGACTCCAATTTCGGCAGCAGAAATGTTTCTAATAGCTTCCCGAATTCTATTTTTCATGTCATCAGATGTTGTTGGACGGTCTCTATAAACTAGATCTTTGAGTTTACCCAATAAATAAAAATCCAGTACTAGAAGTCCGATGCCGGCCAAGGAAAAATCCTGTTCCATACATCCTTCAACCTGCCTGTTTAAAAAACTTTGACCACTTCGAGCATAATGGGCTGGGCATTCGTCCTGTTGAAACCAAATGATAATCATATCCTCCAGAGGAATGATTTCTAACAGTATTCCATTTCCAAAAATTGTTGATAAGCTACGCCATTTAAACGCTGATAAAAAAATATGGCCCTATAATTCTTCTACACAAAATCCCGCACCACACATTCACACTCCATCGATTTTGAAATTGGACTTCCCTTAACCAGAGAGGGTTTATTTTTGACCAATAGTGCATGTTATGAATATTAACTTTCCCTTAACAGGAAAAAATGGCCTCGTCAGTCCATAATATTTGGGATAGAATATCTCTGTTTTCGTTCACCATCCCCAATAGCCAATAACAAAAGTTCAGTCGATGTTCGAAATCGGCTGACTTCAATTGTTGATGTAAATCTAGATGGTATGGATATAATTTATGGTCTTTTAATATCCGTTGAGTTGAGGAATATGTCAATTCTAGATATCTTACCAAATCTCGAATGCCTAAATGAGGGTCTGGAGTAATACACATTTATAATAATCGTTTCACTTTTCTTTTAAAAACATTTCTTGAGTGATTATGTCGTACAGGATATCTAAATGCGTTTTTTTTTCTGAGAAGAAATGAATTTTAATACTTACAGGAGAAACAAACGAGCATGTGATTTTTGACTAAATTATACGTAATTATTGGAATCGAAGTAAACACGAGATACCAAATCAAGAACTTAGATAAAATATGCCTAAGGTGTAGGGAGAAACGGAAAACAACAAATAACTAAAATTTTAAAATTATGTTACACCACTATCGCTTTTATTGTTATTGTTGTGATTGAAATAAAATGAAAATTATATTTGAAACTGTTTCTTTATTTAAATGAAACTAACTGTTTCTAAATAGTTCCACAATATATTTGAATAAAAAGTTGAAAAGTCTAAACAATTTGACGATGATATTTAATATCGAAACAATTGTCAAATTTCTTAGAATTTTTAAGTTTTTTTTCAATATATTGTGGAATTATTTAGAAACAGTAAGTTTCATTTAAAAACAGTTTCTTTATTTGTACATGACATGTTTGACTACGAAACTTTAAAAAGCAATTTAAAACTCATACCCAATATTGTAATCGTCTTAACAAAGTTTTTCAAAGTTTCCTTGGATGGAACAAAGATGGCCTAGCGAAAAACTTTTTATTCAGAACGGTAGTGGGCGATATACAGTTAAAACGTATGCGAACGGCGCTAGTTTGGCCGTGAACTGGTTGGCAGCGCTGGATAAAACTTTGTTAGGTCGCCACACCTTATCGCCTACCTCATAACATACAGGGCGCCTCCTTAAGTTGTAACTTTTCGCACTGCGCTCGTATGCAGGATGCAAATTAGAGGTTACTCGCCTAAATACTTGTGGTATCGGGGTTAGTTCCGTAGTATTTTACAGATAGTGGAACGTGACGAGCAAAGTTAAGGAACACGGGAGTGTGATCGTCACTTCATATTTGGGGGTATTCAGGGCTTGCCTTATTTTGGGTATTTCACTATCCCAATTAGTGTGTTTTTCAATGTAACACCTAATAGCGGTTCCGATAGTGCGATTACAACGCTCAACAAAATTACATTGCGGAGAGTACACGGCATTGAACCAAAGTTTTTGTACCTCATACCGCTTACATAGATTTTTGAGAGGAGTACCATTCAAATTACTGGCATTATCACAAATGACATATTGCGGGACACCGAACATTAGAAAGACTTCTTTTTCTAGAAAATTCACGATATTCGTGGCTGAAGCTTTCTGAAGGAGTTAAAGGAGGTTAAACTTAGAAAACAAATCTCCTACCACGAGGAGCCAAGTATAACCTCTTTTAGAACTGAGAAGGGGACCGATAAGATCTAAAGTTATTATTTGCCAGGGGAACCCCGCTTTATTTTCATGGACCATAAAACCGGATTGGGGGTATTCGGAAATTTTTGGGCACCGCACACGATGCATGAACGTAAATAATTTCGCACGTCGGGGCGCATTTTGGGCCAATAGAAGTGTTCTTGAACACGGGCTAGAGTTTTAAAGAAACCTAAGTGGGTACACACAGGGGGTTCGTGGAGGGACCTCATAATATCGAGTCTCTGGGACTTAGGGACGAGATATTTCCATTAAACTTCATTGGTCGAGAAGGGGAGAGGAAACGGATCGAATTTGAAGACCATGCCATTTTCTAGTTTGGTGAGTATGGTGAGTTCTTGGTCCTTGTTGCCTTCCTAATTCAGCAATCAACCTATTCATTTGCTGAGTTACGTCAGTGATCTGTCGAGTCAATTCTTCCCTCAATCGATCAGCAGTCTCGCCTCGCTGGGCGGTCATCTGACGAGTGAGTTCTTCCATTCGATTGGTAACCTCATCCCGCTGGTCAGTCATCTGACAAGTAAGTTCTTGTGACGAGTGAGTTCGTCTTAAATATGTTGAGTCAATTGTTCCATAAGCTCAGCTCTTTGGTTGGCTAGACAGTTTATCACAACGGTTGGATAGTTGATGGCATAACTCGTTGTTC
Organism: Galeruca laticollis; assembly: GCA_963921935.1. Lineage (NCBI taxonomy): Eukaryota > Metazoa > Arthropoda > Insecta > Coleoptera > Chrysomelidae > Galeruca > Galeruca laticollis. The sequence goes on along the minus strand of OY998182.1, from coordinate 96,144,694 downwards.
TGATTACTAATTTGTTGTTGAATACTGGCTAACTCGTTGTTCTGATGACTAATTTGCTGTTGAATACTGGCTAACTCCTCTCTCTGGGTCGATATTTGCTGGGATAACTTGTCCAATGGATCTTCGAATTCCATTGAACCGTCTTGTTACCTTCGGTTTCCAATTTTCGCTCTTCCAGCTCTCTTCTGAGCTCAGCAACCAACAGTTCCTTTGATTTCATTCCAGGCATCCTTGTTTCTTTTGTACCCCACACCTGACACGAATTGTAACACGATAGTTGGATATCTTGAACTCGCTTATTAACAAACAATTTACAATTCGTTTACAATGTCTCGCTAAAACATTCAATTTCACTCAGTTGGATATCTTGAACTCGCTTATTAACAAACAATTTACAATTCGTTTACAATGTCTCGCTAAAACATTCTATTTCACTCCAGTCACAGTTGTTAACTCCCCTCGCAACGTCGCACCTCTTTATATACCTATACATTTACAATCTTCCAGGATGACATTTCGAACCCACCAGAATTATCGATCGAATAATCCCGAACAATATATCGCTGTTCAACCTAACAGACATAGGACAACTCAAAAGAGAAAGAAGAATACATAACCTAAAACTACTTAACAAGGAAAGATGACTACCTAACCTAAAACTAATTAACAGGGGAAAGAAGAATATCTAACTAACTTAACACTGTCATTACAATTACAATGTCACTGTCATTAACGGGTTCGTTACGATATGTAAGTAACCGTGCACATAAATATGTACGTATTTGTTTCTTTCTGATGACTTCGTTCGTGTTCGTACGAATTCGTAAGATTGGTTTTTTGTATGAACTCGCATCCAATGTAACCGCCGCATTAGTTACTTTCATTACAAGTTACTCCTACATAAAGTTGGGAAACTTCATAAATTACACAAAGAAAAAACTATTTTGTACCTGTAATTAGTCACCCCATTTTCACTTTTCCACCCAACCTATCTAATATGCGAGAAAAGTTTCCTTTTGGTTTACTCCAAAAAAATAGGAATTTTTTATTTTTTTAGTTATTTTTAAGTTTTTTAGCTAGAACAATATGAAAAAACGGTTTTAAAAAAAAGTCCTGTGTGTACTTTTTGTAACATGTCTTGTTAGCACGATACAGCTTCCGGAGTGCAACAAGTCACCAATTTGATAATTGGATATTTTTCAGAGCATCTCTCAGATGAACCCTATTTATTTTGAGCTCACCAGAGCCAGTACAACGGATGCTATGGTACTTGAACTACGATACAAATGACCAATGTTTTAATTGGATATTTTTCAGGGTGTCTCAAAGATGAACCCTATTTATTATCAGCCCACTAGAGCGAGTACAACGGGTCCTATAAATCCTGATATACTACATTCTTGGTTATTTTTGGAGAAATTTCAGTTTGTTAGCACGATACAGCCACCACAGTGTATACAAGTGACAATTTTATGATATGCTATTATTCAGGTCGTCTCATAGTACGGAAATAGCTATTTGTGTATTAAGAGCGGAAAGTGATACTTTGCCGCTTGAGGCAGAGAGTTGCCCGCGCGACGCGTACCGGAGCCCGGGCAATCTGCCTAAAGCGGCAACGCACTTTCTGCTCGAATTGCACACAATATTTTTTCTACGATCACCTTATTTTTAGACAAATAATTAAAAAAAAGATGAAAAAGCCTTTTACTGCGTCCCAAAGCTCTTCGTGTTCTAAATAAATCTGTACCGCGATTTTCCACGTAATATAGTTCTCGTGCCCTTTAAGATGCTCGATCAGCGGAAGCTGGCTCATGATATCACTTATTAACACAAAAATTCAACAAATTATAAACTCCAGAAGCTTCAATGGTGTCTCACGCGTGTCCTGTGTCCATAATCTCTTTCAATTTGATGTTTTGAGTCAAGGTTTCGAGAAGAAAAATAACTTAATCTATCAAAAACGGCGTAAAAGCAACTAATGACAATTTAAAACTTACAAAAGTCGTAAACGACATTAAGATGACATTCACAAGGTTAAATAAATTAAGGGTCGAAAAATATTGGGAGTAATTAATTATACACTTTGAATATTTTTAAATATTAACTACAACTATAACATAGGTGTTATGGATGTGTTTTAAGATAAAAAATAATAATTAACATGACGTCTGAATCGGTCTAATCTGTAAGGTCTCATAACTCTGCGCCGTCGTGCTCGAAAAATCGCGCGTGTTTGAAAGACCAGTTATCCACGAATACTTTACAATATTTTTTTATTGGCGTACTTTGACATACTACAAAAAAATTGAAGTCCGACCTAGATGCCCAGCAAAGTTTCATTTCATAAAAGTCCGTCCTCGATGCCCAGGCAAGTTCCATTTCATAAAGTGCATCCTCGATGCCCAGCCAAGTTTCGTAAAAGTAGTATTTATTTTTATTAAAAATGTATATGGATTGATTCCCTCGGGGATTAAATGGGTCACTTTAGTTGCTTGGTGTATAATGTACTATTAATATACCTATTATTTAAAAGTTTTTTGTAAATGATAACATGTAAGCGGAAAAGTACGCTCTAGAGCGGAAATAATGTCAAACTATGACAGATCACGGAAAACATAAACTTTGCGGTTAGATTTGAGTGTGCAAAAGCATACTTTGGGTAGTGATCGTAGTAAAAGTTAGTTTTAATGTTTAAACCCGTTTATTTTTTTGTTGGAAAAACGCCGTATCGATCATAAAATTCCAATAAAACTCCACTCTTCACTTAAACTTCCAGATCGCTTATTTTCTCACGACAGTATTCACTTAACTTGTTTATCGGCAAGAAAATTTGGCGGACAGATTTTCTAGAATCGATATGACGGCCTCGGGGTTCATATGACGTCATACCTGGGTTGGAAATGGGAGTAACTTGTGTGCTAATGGACTTGAGAGGCAGAGACGAAATGTAGGTCAACGGCAATGACGCCAAAGGGAATTTTAATGTGGGGCGCTGAAGAGAGAACGTTGTATTGTTGATTCAGGAAAACTTTCTGTAATAAATGAATGAAAAGAAATGAAGGACAGTCGAGAAATATACGCGTAGACAATAATTAAACCTAGAGTCCGAAATAACATAAATTTCATAGATTTTGTGCATTTAAAAATGATCCTCCCACATTATCTCAAAAACTAACTTACAGGAAACAATGTTTCAATAGAGATACATACATTTTGACTTTCGTACTTCCTGGTTGTTCTTCAAATTGCAGCTGATATTGAAAGATACCTTATTAAAAAGACGCGTAAATATTTTTATGCAGGATCGAGCTATAAAGTACACTTTATGAATCAATTCAGGGGGCGTTAAATTTCACTTGAAGAAGCCCGCGGGCGCTAAAGTGAATGTTTTTTTGTATGTTCAGAATTGGCGATACAGCAGGGCAAACCCTCTGGGGCTAAATTATTAGAGGCAACTAACTAATGCCAGGCGGTGAAAGGAGGTTCCTACGCAGCGACAAAGCCAAGGAAGAAAAAAAGATTGAATTAATATTCAGACCAACTGGTAGAAGTAGCACAGGGCACCTAGAAGAGGAAAGGAAAATCTTTAGCGCATCGACACGAATCCAACACTCTCCAGTTAAAGAGTATAGCATTATAGAACCGGTAGTCAAAGGTGGCGATACCCCTAGTTTCTGGGAGGACTCCCTAAACGTCCCAAAAGAGGACGAGACAATAACAGAAGGTAATCTCACGGAACAACTGAAGGAACTATTCCAGGAGGTAATGCAAGAGAAAGATAAGGATCACAGATACGAACAGCCGAGAAACTGGACCCTAATCCCTCGTACACATAAGATAAGAAGGAAAGTCTTGGCTACACATCCACTATTCACGCGCAACCAGTCAATATGGCTGACATAACAGTATCCCAAGCGCTGACCGCCGATACTAAACCAGCAATACCACAGTTTATACCGCCCCCGACATTCAACCCATGCACTGGTAATGCCCATGCCTTTCTAAACATTTACGAGAGGACGGCGATAGCGAATGGATGGGCCAACGCACTAAAAATAACATATTTTGGTTCGTACCTGGAAGGAGCGGCCAACATTTGGTTCAGAATTTTCAAGGATGTAGCAGGCAACCAGGACAAAAAATGGGAGGATATAAAACAGGCGTTCCTGAGAGAATTTGAAGAAGGGGATATAAAGAGGAATATGGAAAGTCATTTACTGGCAAGGAAGCAACGAAAAGTGGAATCAATCAAAGCCTACTTCTACGACCTCAAAGCTTTATTTTACTAATACGACTCGACAATGGACCCGGAAGAATTCAAAATTTTTTTCGAGAACGGCCCATACAGGAAGCTGAGAGATCCAGCAATGTCCATGGAGAAGTTCAAGGAAATCGTGCTCCGCCTGGAAGACATTATGGACCATTCCAGTACAACAACGAATACAGTGATTGAGAGTTTAAAGAATATATCCCTCTACACATCCTCCTCCAGAAGGGAAGGGACGAGTAATGGCCAACCAATAGACGACACCGAGAAAGATAAGGAACGGCGAACTCAAAGAAGAGGATCAGTCGAATTCAATAGGGAAATACGATACCATAGCCCCCAGCGTAGGGAATCCGGTGCCCCACAGCGAAACTAATCGAGGAGATTGCAGTGAGCTCCTAGAAGTAGAAGTAAGGACAGGACGTATCGGGATACCCAGTTCGTACCATCCACACGGACCCGAGATGGCAGACCGAGGTGCTATGTCTGTAATAAACCTGATCACTTCGCGGCTTCGTGCTACTACCGCGCGGAACACTACCGTAGGTCCCCAAAAGGACAAGGGCGAGACGAGTAGCTCCACGTCCCGTCCTCTCAACAACGGGGGCTGGGGCTCTTACCGACAACGGTATCTTCACGATAGAGCTATACCTCAATGGGATATAGGTAAGAGCCATTGTAGACACAGGATCGACAACCAACATCATTAGGGCCGAGTACGTAAGGTCCATATACCAAAGACATAGTAGCCCACTACTGGCTGTCGGTAATATACTGTAATGTAAATATTGGGGAGTGACAACTACATACGAAGCACTAGTTGTAGGAAAACTGCCCATACCGTTAATTTTAGGTATGGAATTTCTAAGAAAACATAAGGCAGTGATCGACGTGACAAAAACCAGATCTCCCTAACGCATAACGGCATTAGGATACTAGTACTCACCTCGGGGAGGACACCGCTTATCTACCGGCAACTTTCAAAAAATACGATGAAGAAGTTGCGTCAACGTTTGAGTCCATGAATACCCACATAAAGGAAATAGAGGAAATATTTAACGCTTACAAAGGAGGTCTTAAGGAATACGTTAGTGGGCAGGAGGCAATCTTCCTGGAATTACAAGAAATACAATTCAAAAATCTCCCTCTCCAGAGCAATCAAACGGCAAGCGATCATTTACTCCTGTAGGATTCATCAAATCCCAATCAACATTCTGGACCCGTCTGTCCTTAGCTCTGACCTAAAAAGGCTAACGAACGAACTTAGGCCATTAAATCAGGATTTAGCTACTCCCCTATCAGATTTGTCCCACTATTTCCAAGTCCCTATATGTGATTGTAGTTTCACCGATAAAAATATCTTTGTACATGTCAGGATCCCAATAAGACAACAATCTTCCGAGTGGGCCCTTATCCAACTCATAACAACCCCATTCTCATGGGAAAATTACACCTGTAAAATACAGCAAACAACTCTCTACCTGGCTATCTCGAGCTCCTCTTCAAAGACTCAATATAATCAAGTAAGACAAATTTCGGGAGGAGAAGGTCTCCAACACTGCAAACCGTTTCATGACAAACTTTGCTTCATCCCGAGATTTTCAGCAGACACTCTACAAGGTCCAGCATGTGCACGAAAATTATTCGGCGGGGCTACTGTTACAGAGATCAGCCATCACTGTCCAATGAATTGTTATAAATCAACCTCCACAATCATCACTGGAATAGAAGTCCCCAACAGAACTATTCTGCCCAAACCAGTCGGTAATTGAGCTGCCTCCCTGAATATACGACTCCTCGGGTGCTATCAAACTTATAGTATCTTGTCACTGTAAGCTAATGATGGAAGGTCAGGAAGTGATTCCTCCCCGATTTCCTGGTTCGGGAGAAATGCCCCATGGGGCGAACTTTGTACACAGCAGCGTGGTCCACTCTTCAATCAATCATACTAAACCCTAATCTCAGAATCAGCCCCCCCCATTTTTAGATATTAAGGAGTGTCTGAACCCAAACTGGACTTTGCATACCCCACACCTCAACTACTCATCAGCTAAAGATACAGTCGAAGAATTTATGAGTATTATAAGAGAAGTTGCCTCCTGCACCGCAAATTACATCGGCGGTAACCACGTGGACACTATTTTCTTTCTATGGAACATACTTTTAAGTTTAGGAGTAATATATTTAATTTTTCACAGAGGCAATTGGTTCACGTTCATGACAGTACCACCAGCGGCGAGGGCAGAATCGGGATAAGAAATGTACGAGAACGTCCAGTGTTGGCTGGGTTTGAGAGCTGTCGGAGTCTTCATGGGATATATGGGTCTGAAGCTACTTCACAAGTGGAGAATACATAGGCCAAACGTATGCCCAGAGGAAACAGACAAAGATTCATAATCGAAATGGAAGAACCAACAACGCTGGAGGACGGCCAACCACACCAATGTGTGATACGAATTGTGCAGGATGAAGGGCCACAATTAGAATAAACGTTAAGTCTTTCTTTTAGCACTACTATTAGGCGGATAAGTTAGGGACCAAGTCAAATAAAGCTAAGATAATTCCTAGATTAAGTAACTGATCATTGTATACTCCTATTTACTAGTATTTGCTAAGATAATTACCCTCAACTCATATATATATATATATATATATATATATATATATATATATATATATATTCGAAGGATATCAACCAAATAAAAAGGTAGCACAACCACGTACATTTTAAAGTAGACAAAGTAGATATCAATTAATATTAATGTAAATATTATGTAGAAAAAAAAAGGGGTGGAAGGGAAATAATTATTAAGTAAGGGAATGGTTGCCCCAATACTACCTTTGTTTTTATTTCTTTTTCATGTAAGAGTGATAGCTGCCAAAACTGGGCGAAGTCCGGTCCGACAAGGACGAAGAATTCCACTGGCTGAAGCACAACGGCCCCTATATGATCCATATGACCCCGATGACAAGGAGCAAGAAACACGTTGGAAGTTCCCCACCAAAGTTCCTTCTGCTCAACAGAGGAATGGATGCTGCAGAGTTCTGCCCACATCAGAATCAAACAGATAAACCTCCAGTAGTTGGTTAACATCCGGCAGAGGCAGATTCGAGCTAGAACTAGAATTGTTGACACATTATGGGACTACCAGATGCCACTTGCCGGGCAAATTCTGGGACAATATTAATTGACTATCATACCCAGTAAACAGACCCGAGTAATCAATCGAGGTTACAATTCACGAATCGTCGCATATGGTCGAACAAACTGTTTCCAATCCACCAAACCCGATTGAGTGGAAGAAAAAGGCAATCTTGACGCAATGCGCTGAAATCGAATAAGTACTAAGTAGCGCAAAGTGCAGAAGAAAACCGAAGAGTTTAGCATGCCGTATACCATTCTGCCCAATCAGCCAAAAGTACAGAAGCACAGGAAATTCCAAAAAACGGTGTAAATCTGCTTCCATAACATACCGTGAGTTTAGCCGAAATGTAAGACGATACCAGGAAGAACCACCATTCCAATCAAGCGCATGTTGAGCCACCAAGTAAAGAAAATGACTTACCGCCAGGCTCAGATCCGGGCTCGCTAAGAGAACAGTATGAAGAAGTTGTGTGAACTGTGCTATTCGGACAATAAATTTAGATGATGGGACTTGAATTGTATAAACGCAGATATTTGAAAAGGGGTAACTATGTAGAATAGTAGATATGTACTATTAACATCATGAGAGCGGTAAATTTTTATTCTAGGTTAAAGATAACAGTGGTAACTTAGAACTGGGGGCAGTCCTCTTTTTGAAAGGACGGCACATGTCACGTTAAGAAATAACACCCAGTATATGGTAGGCCAAACAAAAGTAGGTCAATGTTTTAAAATATGTTTTGCTAATTACTTCAAAGTAGAGCATAATGTTTTCTAATATAAGGGACAACAAAAAAAGTAGGTAATACACGTATGTTCTGTGACACTTTATCGGATGAACAGGCGGATGGCCTATGGGTGGTTACCGATAGGAAGAAGTTTCCAGAGGGTTTACAAGAAGTAAAAGAAGTCTCTAGATGGTTAGCAAGTAATGACGGTAGCGTCTACGGGGGTTATGCAAAAAGTGTGTATGTTGTTACGTGTATAAGGTAGAGGGTGGTTTAGAAGAAGCGAAGGGGTTTTTAAGGGTAGCGTCTACGGGGATTACGCAAGTAAGGGTGTACGGGGGTTATGCAAAAAGTAAATAAGTGTGTATGTTGTTACGTGTGTAGAGGGTGGTTTAGAAGAAGCGAAGGGGTTTTTAAGGGTAGCGTCTACGGGGGTTATGCAAAAAGTTTTTTGGGGGTTTGGTCTGGGCCAATTGCCAAAATTTTTGGGATAATGACGGTAGCGGCTACGGGGGTTATGCAGAAAGTAAATAAGTGTGTATGTTGTTACGCGTATAAGGTAGAGGGTGGTTTAGAAGAAGCGAAGGGGTTTTTAAGGGTAGCGTCTACGGGGATTACGCAAGGGTGTACGGGGGTTATGCAAAAAGTGTGTTTGTTTTTACGTGTATAAGGTAGAGGGTGATTTAGAAGAAGCGAAGAGGGTTTTAAGGGTAGCGTCTACGGGGGAGGGGAGCGTCTACGGGGATTACGTAAATAAGGGTGTATACAAGAACGGGGGTTATGCAAAAAGTAAATAAGTGTGTATGTTTTTACGTGTATAAGGTAGAGGGTGATTTAGAAGAAGCGAAGAGGCTTTTAAGGGTAGCGTCTACGGGGGGGTTGCGTAAAAAGTAAATAAGGATGTATACAAGAAGTAATTAGAAGAAAGAAAATATATGGAGGATTGTGTGTGTGTGTGTAAGAGATGAGGGGTAGTGCTTACGAGGGGGAGGGGCTATGCAGTTAAGGGTTCTATATTTTGAAATTCTCAAAGGAATGTTATTAGATTGATAACCAACATTTTTTTTTAAAACGGATATGTGTGTGAATTCATATCATTTTATAGAAGGTTTTTTATATTGTAATAAATGAAATCTCGCATTATTATGAATACATCTAAGACAAACAAACAGATTACAGCAACCACATTAGACGTTGCAACTTAGCAATAAGTGATGGGGATCTAACCATTGGTACAATATTTTGAAATTCTCAAAGGAATGTTATTAGATCGATAACCAACTTTTTTTAAAACGGATATGTGTGTGAATTCATATCATTTTATAGAAGGTTTTTTATATTGTAATAAATGAAATCTCGCATTATATTAAATTCGCTTAGTGGGTAATATTTTGCAATAGCTAGCAAACACGTGCAAACCAAATCATTTATTCAGACAATAGCGAACTTGTTTCAAAATATGATAAGATTGGAATGTCATGATTTCTAGTTTATAATTGTTAGTAACAGATTAGATTGTACGAAATCGTAGAAAAATATAGTTTTCTGGAAATAGCATGATGATATCAAAAATAACTCATTGGACTTGTGCATCCCCTCTATAATAAAATATTCTTTTAAATAGTGCTCACAGTAAATACTAGACAATAGACTGTACTTAGGGTTCCAGTGAAAAGTTGTCGTTTAAGGTTCCACAATTCATAGTAAGTTTACTATTTTTTTTTCATTCATCTTTAACTATTTCAAAAAACTTAATTGTTAAATTATTATTATTATTATTCTGTTATCTTTTCAAATAATTCTTTCTTTATTACAGATGAATTTTTTAAATGAGATTAATACAATAAGCACTGCTTTTGCAGAAATAAAACCCGTTATAAAACTGAAAGATTTACCAAGGGATACACCACATAGAATAAACAGCGCAAAGGTGCACCAGGGGCAATTTGGAGTCCAAATACTTCTGGAGCTGGACGAGAATATAGTATTTCTCCCCAAAAGAGTGACGGATGCATTTGCGTCGCATGTAAATCAATTTACGCCGGGGAAGTTCAGCATTACATTCCTAGGACTTCAAACTTTCCAAAGGGTTTCCCCTAGGACCCTCTTCAAAATAGAGGAGAATGTATAAAAAACATAACAAAACAGTACATATTGAATTTCAACACCTTGAAAAATAATCTGGACACAGGTGAACAGCTTCAGTTTTCAAAATCGTAAGTTTTTATAATTTTTTGAAAATGAATTCTGAGGAAATATCTCTCCTGACTGATAATATTGTTAAAAAGTTTCAAGCAATTGAAAATATTTTATTTCAAAAAAAAAAATTGTACTATTTATGATATAGAAAAATGGTCAAAACAAGCTAAATGCCACATTAGACTTTGTTACTTAGCAATACGTGATGGGGATCTAACCATTGGTACATTACGTAAACTACAAACCAACTTGGGTCACTTAAAGCGGTTTAAAACAATAATTCAGAATCTAAGTAAATCTGGAAAGGGGCTTACTATTAATAATAAAAAAAGAAGTAATAGAGTAAAATGGGAAGATATTAATTCAATTTTTGAAAGTAGAGTTCGAACCGGGATTATTATAAATAAATCTCATAAAGATATCTTACAGTTTTTTGATGATTCGTTGTTTCTTTTCAGCACTAGAATGAAAAACGCATTAAAAAAATGCAATATGTTGAAAGTAAATACTTGTTTTTGTGCAGAATTTATTAGAAAATCAGGTGATACTGAAATTACAGAAAATAAATATTTTTCTACAAAAAATGAAATAATTGATAAGACAACTGACTTTAAAAAATGGTTTGCAGTTAATGTAAGAGATGTCATTTTAAGAAAACTTTCAGAATATTCTGAGGAAGGATCGGGGTGGGCCTTAAGTAAAATTATATCTCTGGAAATCAATATAAATAAATACGAGGTGGCTAGTGGAATATCATCATATATTAAATTACCAGACATAATAGCTAAAAGAAAGGCGTGTATCAACGTTCAGAATGACGATAATGCATGCTTTGCTTGGGCAATTGTTTCAGCTTTGTTCCCTTGCGTTATTAATAAAAATCCTACACGTACTTTTTCATATCCTCATTATAGCAAAGTTTTGAACATAAACGGTCTTACATTTCCTGTACACCCAAATCAGATTACAACTTTCGAAAGAAATAATGTTAATATTTCGGTTAATGTTTTTGAATTGGAAATTTTCAGACCATCAAATTTTAGTGTTGTGCCAGTACGTTTAACAAAACAAAAAAGAGAAAAGCATGTCAATTTACTGATTATTCAAAATAAATATTTTCCTAAAAAGAATGATTGCGAACCAGAGTCAGATAATGATGATTATGATTTTAATGATGATATACAGTATCACTATATTTGGATAAAAGATTTGTCAAGACTTTTATCCAAGCAACTCTCTAAAAATACTAGGAAAAAATATATATGTGATAGATATTTGAATTATTTTGTTTCTCAAGAAAAATTGGATGACCATTTCAAATATTGTGAAAAAATTGATAATAATTGTAAAATTGAGTTTTATAAAGATCCATATGTCAAGTTTAAAAATTTTGTATACAAAGAAAAAGTACCTTTTATTATTTATGCAGATTTTGAATCACTACTTATTCCTTATATTGATGTAGATGCTAGAATAAAATCTCAAAAGGGATATGGTTCGCAGTCGGTAACGAGAAGTGCTAGGTATCAAAAACATAAAGCTTATAGTGCTGGAATATATTTTAAATGTAATTTTAACGATAACTGGTCATTTTATGATAGTAATCGAAGTTCTGATTGTATGTTATGGTTTGTAGATAAAATTGAAAATATTGCAAAATTTGTAATGTCAAAATTAAAAAATGTTAAACCAATGAATGTTGAAGTGAATTTAAAAGATGCTTCAGATAAATGTCATATTTGTGAGGAGATATTTAAGGAAGGTGATAAGATTGTTAGGGAACATTGTCACCTAACAGGTAATTTTCGAGGTTTTGCTCACAACCACTGTAATCTTAATTATAAAAAATCATTTGTCATTCCAGTAGTTTTTCACAACCTAAGTGGTTATGATTCACATTTCATAATTAGAGATTTAGCTAACCGAAATTATGTTCAACTTTTACCTGTTAATAAAGAAAAATACATAAGTTTTACAATCTGGGATAATAATACAAATATTAGGTTTAGATTTATAGACTCTTTTAGATTTATGGGATGTTCATTAGATTCATTGGTATCAACATTAGAACCAGAAAATTTCATTCCACTTAGAAAAGAATTTTCTAATCTAAATACTGAACAATTTAGTTTATTAACTAGAAAAGGTGTTTTCTTTTATGATTATTTAGATGATATAAAGCGATTAGATGAAACTGCATTACCTAGTAAAGAATATTTTTACAACAAACTTAACGATGAACATATAAAAGATATTGACTATAGGCATGCAAAATTAGTTTGGTCAGCATTTAATATGAAAACCCTTGCTGATTACAGTGACTTGTATATGAAAACAGATATTTTACTTCTAGCGTCTGTTTTTGAAACATTTCGTGATACTTGCTGGAAAACATATGGTTTGGATCCTGGTCATTATTATACAGTTCCTGGTTACACTTGGGATTGTATGCTCAAGTATACTCATTGTAAATTAGAGACAGTGCAAGATATTGATATGCTGCTATTTTTTGAAAGAGGTATAAGGGGTGGAATATCTCAGTGTTGTAATCGATACGGCGAAGCCAACAACAAGTATATGCCTACGTATAATGAAAACAAACCTGTGAAGTATCTTTTATATACAGATATTAATAATCTTTATGGTTGGGCTATGAGTCAGGAGCTTCCCTACGGAGGATTTAAATGGGTAGATCATAATATTGATATAACTCAAATTCCAGATGATTCCCCTGAAGGGTACCTGCTCGAGGTTGATTTAGAGTATCCAAAAAATAAACACGATCTACACAAAGATCTGCCATTCTGTGCAGAACATATTTCACCACCAAATTCTAAACAAAAGAAATTAATGACTACTCTGTCTAATAAAAAAAATTATATTATACATTACAAAAATTTAAAGCAAGCTATAGCTCATGGATTATTGCTTAAGAAAGTTCATAGGGTATTAAAATTTCAGCAAAGTTGTTGGTTGAAGCCTTATATAGAATTGAATACTTTGATGAGATCCCACGCAAAAAATAATTTTGAAAAAAATTTGTATAAACTTATGAATAATGCAGTATTCGGGAAAACGATGCAAAATTTGCGTAAACATCGGTTAGTGAAATTAGTTCGAACGTGGTATGGCAAACGAGGAGCTAGAAATTTAATTGCAAGTCCCACATTTCATAGTCGTGTTATATTTAACGATGATGTTGAGAATCCTTTATTGGCTATAGAGCTTAAGAAAACTAAAATTGTATTTGACAAACCTCTTTATACTGGATTAGCAATTTTAGATATTTCAAAAATATGTGTTTATGAATTTCATTATGATTATATGCTGACCAAATTTTCACCTGAACAATGTAAATTACTTTATACCGATACTGATAGTTTAGTATACGAAATTCAATGTAATAACATATATGAAGAAGTAATAAAGGCGGATATTCACCGTTTTGATACTAGTGATTATCCTGTAAATAATGTGTGGGATATTCCTCTAGCTAATAAGAAAGTACCCGGAATTATGAAGGATGAAAATAACTCAAAAATTATGACACATTTTGTAGGTTTACGTTCTAAACAGTATGCCTTCAGAGTGTTAGGTGAGGAAAACGATGTAAAAAAAGCTAAAGGTATTAAGTCTAATGTGGTAAAGAAAAAAATAACTTTTGATGATTATATTCTCTGTTTGCAGAAATTTATAGAAAATCCTCAAGAAGAGTGTTTCATGCATGCAACTCAACGTTGTATACTATCAAAGTTACATGATGTATACACCATTGAACAGACAAAAATTGCTTTAAACCCATCAGATGATAAAAGATATTTGATACCTGGTTCACATGACACTCTTCCGTGGGGACATTATAGTATTATGGAGTTATAATAAATTGATTGGAATTTATTTTCAGATGAAGAGTTTGGTAGATCTATGTACTAAGATAATTTGTAATCGTATTACTAGAATTTCAAGTTTTCTTGTACAAGCTCAAATTCCTCAGTTTTTGCTTTTATCTGTATAACTATATTTAATATGTACTGTCAAATGTATAATTTTCATTTTGCCTTTAATGTAATATGTACTTTTTTTTTATTTGATGTAATATGTATATAAATACAATTAATAAAACAATATTCATATAACCTTGAAACTTGATTTTTTATCCTAGCTCCTTCCCACAGGTTTTCAAGAATTTTTCACGTTATTACGTCGATTTGAAGTTTCATAAGTAGTACATGAGTAAGAAGTGCTGTTCCTTTAGACTGGTGTTTAAATTGTAAATTTGGAATTTTGTTGCCAAATATGCCTTTTCAGCAACATATGACGGTGATGCTTGAGGAAAATACCGATTTAGGTTAGTCTTTTTCCCATTTTGTTCTAACGCGATACGAATGTTTACCATCATGATCGTTTTCATTTACACTACATCGAGGTCGCTCTAATAGTTGAATAGTTGCAGGATTTAGAGTGCCATCTACAGGAAAATTTAATTTCTCTTGGAAAGCTTTTAAAATCGATGACATATTTGTGGTATCATGTTCCGACTTGTTAACATATCCAAATCTTTCGATAATTTACATCAATTTTCTCAGATGCCACTAAAGGTAGAATTATTATTAATAGTAAAAGAAACATCCTTCACTTCCGATGTTCAATACTGATTCCAAATCAACATAAAAGTTTTCATCATCAGCATTACTTGTGTTAGAGGTGAAATGAAACAAAGAATATTTTCATAATTTTATAATGTTAAATCATTGATTACATGGACTTTGTAATAGTACAGATATTCTCTAAGTGCTCTTCCTATTAAACTGCTGTTGTCATAAGAATAAATATCACAAACAGCATACATTAAATCTAAACAATTGGAAAAGCCACATATTGGATTCGATATAAATGTTTTTAATAAATTAATGATATTATAATAAAAATCGCAAAAGTTCACTTTATTTAAAATTGAAATGTGATGTTGAAGCAAATTCTCATGAACACGTTGAATTTCTACAACTTCTTCTTCATCGAGGAAAACTGTTACATCATCTTTCTGAATTTTCAAAAAATTTTGATTATCATAAATAACTTTAGTTATTTGACAAAAATCTTGGTACAACATGATGGGATTAGAATCTACAACATCATCATCTGGAGAATTGAAGAATAACTCGTTACTTTTATGCAGCACTTCTATGATCTCATCCCATTCTAAAGTATTGAATGACATTTTTGAAGGTTCCACGATAAACGATGATAAAATGATGGCAGGTGCAAAAGTTCTGACAGGACTCAGGCAACATCCAACTTCAAATCGACGACCAACATTGAAAACTGTATGCAATAAATAATGTCTTTCTTTTCTTATTGCAATTTCATAATTAAGTACAATTTGATCTAAATCACGATCATAATTTGGTTCTTCATCATAACTACTATTATCACTACATGACATTGTAACACTATAATACCCAGAATCGTGACTACTCATTATTATGACTTCTAAACTAATGTCGATCAATTTATATGTTTATCTCTGTCCTCCACGCAATTAAAGTTGATTGGTTGCTGGTGATCTATACTACTACGTCATCAGTGTTAATCCAACTGTTATGTTTTTCATCTAATCCTAACCATTTGACGTACATTTTGTTACGTTTCCTCTTCAACACCTTTTCAACGAGATAAATGTGGGGATTTTTGGTTTTTTGTAATTCTTCTTCATAGAAACAACCTCTAATAGGCGATCCAGTCATATCTTCTATCAAATACGTTACAGGATTCGTTATTTTGACTTTCGTAATTTTGAATAGTTCAGTTGTAAAATTGGGAGTGTAACCTTTTTCAAAAGCATGTTTCGCTTTACTTATTCGCACAATATCTCCCACATTTAATTTTCTGGGTCCGGCGATTTTCAAATAACTGAATTTCTTATTTAAAATCAATTTTTCGTTACTTCGATTCACCTCTGATGGTTTGTATCCAGTTTTACTATGTTTTGTGTCGTTGTATTCCTTTGTGATTTGAGGTAAAATATCGATCCATTGGTATTTCCCAATTAAGCTGAAATGTTTATAGAGTTTCGTTTTGAGCGTTCTAATAACTCTTTCTGCAATTGCAGCTTTCTTCGTACTAAATGTACTATAATGATTGATATTATGTTTTTTCATTAGCGATTTGAATTTACTATTGTAAAATTCCGTTCCCTGATCTGATTGTAGATTTTTTGGTGTTCGACTCCTGATAATACTCGAAAATGCTCGTGTTATTTCTTCGGCTGTTTTCGTCTTGAGTGGACGAGTCCACATGAATTTCGAGAAACAATCGATAACCACCAAAATCATTTTAAATCCTTTATTATGCTTTGCATAAGGTCTCATTTCGGCTAAATCCATTTGCCATAAGTCATCAAGACCTTTGATTATTGTTCGTCGACGTGGATAATTTCGTCGAATCGGTTTATGCAATTCTTTAACAAGTTGAATCCTGTCTGCAGACATGATGTATAGTGAACAAAGAAGGTTATTTTGTTATATATATATATATATATATATATATATATATATATATATATATATTTTCTAAAGGTCAATTATTGTTCTTCTTCTAAATTACACTGTACGAGAAGATCCATACAAAAATAATCTCTACTACCCAATTTGAATTCTATTTTATCGTTCTTCTTTATGCTAAGGCCGTTTAACTGTTGATACTGATATTCCATATTATTCTTTAATAAAACGCTGCCATCAGAAGCATAATGTTTACAATTTTCAATTTTACAATCAAAAGGGAATACAAAAGCCGTACCTTCCGTATCCAAAACGTAAAAGTTCTTGTTGAATTTCTTCGTGCCCCTAAAGCTGATTGGACACTTTGTGTGATACTTTTCTGCGAATTGGTGTATCTGTCTGCTGATATTTGTCGATGAAACGAGATTATCGACATATTTTTTTATCGGAATGTTTGTATTGAGAGTAGCAATCCTTGAATCATAGTTTCTATGTATTTCACCCAATGTATCTTTCATTTTTTTGTCAAGTATGTTTACTATAAATTTTCTATTTGATTCTATTGCATTATCCACATACTTTTGAGTTGATCCATTATTTATCAAGGATTTTATTTTATCATTTATTTGCTGAATACTTGTGTTCAACGACAATTGAGCTATTTCGATTTTTTTAAATCGTGCTTCGAGATTTGTAGCATACTTCTTTTTATATGCGTCAGAATGTCGACCAAACTTGTCGAGACTCATTTTGAAAATGAACATAAATCAATCGATGGTTAATGTATATAATCGGCTTCACGAAGTTCATGTATAATGGCAACAATCTCATTATCATTGGAAGTGTTACCTGCATCCTTGGAAGCTATTAACTCTCTAAGTCTTTCAACAATCTCGTTTACATCGTCCCAGTAAACGTACTCTATATCTTTATCATTATAGGTCATGATGTGATCAGGTAATCCTTTACCTACGATGTTAGTGGTAGTGTTTCGTCTTATAATAAATTGCTTTTTAATAATATTAATATATTTCCACCGCTGAGAACCTTTTAGTGTTCTATCTTTTTTCAAATGAACCCCCGTTCGTTCCAATAATATTTTGTATGTAGGTAAATCATCTTCGATATATTTGGGTTGTTGGTAGAAAAGTAATTGGTAAAGACCTGGAGTAGCAGGTATTCTATCCCATCCTTTATCTCCTTCTACGAATATATCTCCGTTTTTTGCGTCAAAGTTTATGCGTTTATTCCCCAGAGTCCACTGATCGTTTTCAGCATTATACTTTGGACCGTACAAATCATCGATTTGTGAGTCTTCGTTAAAGAAATCGATGACACATTGTCGACCCATTGTAGGATATTGTTCGATGTACTCGTTGACTGTTCGTGGTGAGAAATGTTCACTAGTATTCACTTGAGGTTCACCATCATCATCATCATCCGTAAATACTGATTCATTTTTCGGATCATAACTGTATAATTCTTCATCACTGATAAAATTGGGGACATGTTCTTTTTTCTCTTTAGATGATGTGGGCTGTGGTGGTGGTGGAGGTAGGGTTGCTGTAATCTGCTTGTTTGTCTTAGATGTATTCATAATATTTACGATATCTTTGAGTGGATTAGATATAGGTTTGAAAATTCTATTTTGTGTCTCATCATGCTCAGTTTTGTTCAGTTTAAAAGATAAATACTTTTTTCTAATCATTCGTTTCAGATCTGCAATTTTTCGTTTTCGCACAGCGTCTGCATCAGATGACATCATAATGAAAAATGAATGGTTAAATAATTATTATATTTTTATATACATATCGAATCCTTTACGATATCTACCATCTTGTAAATCAAAGTCTTTAACAATAACCAAAGCGCCATATTTATCATTCCAGCATTCAGAGCACATTTTCTTGAATTGTTCAAATGACATGTCGGGGGAAACGTGTTCGTTGAAGGCATGTTTAAGGTTAATTTCATCCTGTTTAAACATTACAATCATATTGCAGTTATCACGTATTAGCTGCTTTGGTATTTTCGAATAAGTCTGACATAGGTAGAAGACATCAATACTTCTGTGCCTACACATGGAAAAATATTGTTGAATTGTTTGTTGTTTGTCGCATGACACATCGTCAAAAATGAAAATCGAATTCGGTTTGGATTGTGTAGGACTTACAATTTCATCGTTTTCTTTAAACGGACAATATCCCACACCTTTTACACCAGTCAATACTTCTTCGAGCAGTTGGTATTTTGGTTGATATAGAGATTTAGAATAAACGTAGACATTTTTAAATTTTACACCATTTGGATTGAACAGCAATGATAGCACAATATTTGTTTTCCCACATCCGCTGGGGCCACAAATAATAGCACGAAACGAATCAGGTAATAAAAGTCCATGTTTTCGGCTACGTCTATCTTCCAAAACGCTATCGAAATTTTCAATCGGTAATGACTGCTCTTGTTTAACAATCTCCATCTTATGATACTTTTCAAACAGTGCAGCTATAATTATAGGTTCCATCGTGAACAAATAGTCAGTCTTCATGTTGATTCACGAAGGTGAAGGTGTGCTAAATTCACTCATAAACAATTTGCCTTTTGAGCTTCATTTTCCTGGCTACCAATACTGTGGACGTAAGTTTTACTATTTTTATTTTTTCACAATATTAAATCCTCTATTTATATAGCTGGAACGCGTCTGAAAAAACGGCTACTACGAGGAGATACAGGTGTCAACGCTCTCGACGCAGCTTGCAAAAATCACGATATCGCATACGCATCTAACAAGTCACTCACAGATCGTCATAAAGCTGATTTGGTACTAGAAAACGCCGCTTGGGAGCGAGTAAAGTCAAAAGACGCTAAATTAGGTGAAAAGGCAGCCGCCTGGCTCGTTACCACTGGAATGAAGGTCAAACGCAAGTTGGGAATGGGTATGAAGCCGAAGCGTCGTAGATCTTTTCATCGTGATGTTGTTATGAAGGTGAAGAAATCCATGAAAAAGGGATCTTCGCTGTCAGATACAGCGATGTTTGCATTGCAAGCAGCAAAATCTCTTATTCAAAAATTCGGAGGCCGAAAACATGTTCCAATACCTAGAATAATACCTGTAGCTAAATCTGGAGGATTTTTACCTCTAATACCTCTTTTCGCTGGACTTTCAGCTTTGGGAGCATTATCAGGCGGTGCTGCGGGAATTGCGAAAACTGTGATCGATGCAAAAAATGCTCAAAAGAAATTGGAAGAAGATCATCGTTATAATAAAGCTATGGAGCCTATAGGTAAAGGATTGTATTTGCGAAAGAACGCTAAAGGTGGATATGGATTATTCTTGAAAAAAAACTACCATTGAAGCTACCCAATAGAGCATTATTCGACTATGAATTAATCAAGTTTGCCAAATTATTGAAAATAAAATATTTTCGAGATGTGTACATGCGCGATTCTCTACCGAAAAACGGACCTCGACGATGTGAATCAGCAATACTAAATTTGGATGTGTCTAAAAACTCAGGCACGCATTGGGTAGCATATAGGAAGATGAATGACTGCGTCGAATATTTCGATTCATTTGGTAATCTGAAGCCTCCGAGAGAACTTGTCACTTATCTTGCTGGCAGTAAAATATTTTACAATTACGAGCAATACCAAAATTACAATCAGATCAACTGTGGACATTTGTGTTTGCAATTCCTCTATAATGTTTGAAGCATGGTTGGTTGGCGAAACACAATTGTTGTCGTCTTTTACAAGTGCCGAATTGAGAACTATTCCTCTAAAGTATTTGGTAGAGCGAGTTAAACCTTGGGATTTATTAGACAATTGGCATAAATTACCAAAAGAATATCAATCGAATTTCAACTTGCAAATTTGCTTGCCTTGTTTTGTGCATTACAATCGACCGGATCAACGTACTCATGTCGATGGTCCGGTTAGCTCACAACGCAACTGTCATGCATGTAATTATTATTTGAAAAAATAAAATTGTTTTTTCTAATCTAGTAATATTATTTAAATACACCACTCCCATAAACATCACAGTCATGTCTCAACTGTTGAACTTAACGTCCACATCGAATGAATTCTCCTTCACTCCTCCCACACCGATAATATTGAAACCTGAAAAAGAATACTTTATTGGTGTGTTGGGGTTTCATTCGTATCATTCTATACCGAATATCGATGATGAGAAATTTTATTTCTACAATAAAAATGATCGTAAGAAAGGACTCATCATCATTAACTTCCCGTCAGGATGTTACGAAATCACAGATATTGAAGCTTATCTCATCGATCAATTCAAATTGAAGACGGATACAACTGTGGCCGATATATCTTTGAAGCCCAACAACAACACTCTTCAGTGTGAAATTTACAGTCGACAGCACGCCATCGATTTTCAATACTCTGATAGTTTGAGTAAAATACTAGGATTTTCTCCAAAGATACTAGATCCTGGTAAAGTCCACCGTTCCGATCTACCTGTTAACATTTGTAAAATATCAACTTTACTATTCGATTGCAATATTGCTGAAGGATCGTTTGACGGAGATAAGCCTGCTCATACAATATTCAGTTTCCCAATTACAGTGGACCCTGGTTATGCAATCAACGAACGACCAAACAATGCGATTTACTTAGCTGTGAGCAGCACAAACGAAATCACCAACATTACCGTAAGAGTGTTGAATCAAGATCTCGAACCAGTAAATTCTCGAGGAGAAAAAAGCACGTTACTTTTACATCTATTGGAACGTTAATGGGTCTACTTATCAACAACGACTATTATAAAAGTCCCTCATCATCTACAACAAAATTAGTCTCTTGCAGATCGTTCAAAAGAACGAAGCTTCATCTAACTCCTGCAAATCGGGCGTTTCTCAAAGCAATCGGATTAAAGTTGAAGAAGAATGACACTAAAAAGAAAGTACGTGCGTCCTGATAGGACACCACCATCAACGAAAATATCTTCGATATTTGACCTTTACCGAGATCCACAATATGAAGAGTCGATAAGAAAAGAAGATTTTCACACCTATGTTCCTTATGTGAAATCATTCAATAACAGCGATTCTGTGGAATTTGACATACAACAAACTGACGCATTTTTTCTCATGTACGAAACTCAACTTGAAATTAAGGGAAAATTAGAAGTTAGTGGCGGAGGAGGACATGTTAATCTAACGCCAAATTGCGGTGCATTCCTCTTCGATTCTTGTTCCTACATTCAAAGTGGAAAGGAAATAGAAATAGTACGAGATCCCGGTATAGTAACTACCGCAAGAAGTTTGTTGTGTTATAATCCACAATCGAAAGAAATGGCTATAGCTGGCTGGAATTATCCCAATAAACCGCTATTGAATGATGTTGATAAATCGTTTAGTTTGTTGATTCCTCTAAAACACATTTTCAATGTATTCAATGACTATACTAAAATCACATATGGAAAACAAACTTTTCGATTCATACGTGCTCGTCATGATAACGATGCTGTAATAGTAAATGAAGTAACAACAGGTACTACGACATCTAACACTACAATAAAGTTTGTTATAGATAGCATGGCATTGAAAGTTAAACACGTCTATCCTAACGATGAAATAAAATTACGTATGATGGAGCAAATAAAAAGTGATCGACCAATATTCATTCCGTTCAGGAAATGGGAACTTTGTGTATTGCCTACGTTAACGAAAGACGCTAAAAATGAGATTTGGTCAGTTAAAACGAGCTCGTCTGTCGAGAGACCTCGATATGTTATCGTATGCTTTCAAATAGATAGACGCAACAAGAAGACAAACGATCCTTCGCAATTCGATCACTTGAACACCAACAATGTAAGATTGGCTTTGAACGGAGATTTTTGGCCCACCGAACGATTAAAGATGGATTTCGGAAAAAACGACTATACTCTTGCCTATCATAATTACGCTTCATTCTATAGAAGCTATACCAATTCCAGCATAGTACATCCAACATTGGACTATGAAGCATTCAAAGATCGTGCTCTCTTTGTCATAGACTGTTCCAAACAGGAGGAGGGTATGAGGGCATCGACAGTTGATATAAAAGTGGAAATTGAAGTAGGTGTAGGATTTCCTGCAAATACTAGAGCATATTGTATAATTATACATGACTGTTTATTAGAGTATTACCCCCTAACGGAAATTATCAAAACGATCATATAATACCAGTGTTGAAATACACAGCGAGACAGTTACAAATAAACCACGATGAGAATAGCATTCATTGACATTCAAGGCTTCATTATCGAGGGTACATTCCATCCTAAGGAATTGTCCATCGAAATCGGATATAAACATAGACACTACATATTTAAGCCGCCACAACCCTTTCATTTGCTAAGCAATCAAGATAAAATAACAAACAACTTTTTGGAACACCATATCCATGGAATCAAGTATTCTTCTGGCGATGTTGATTATTCAAAATTGGACGAGATTTTGAAAAGTACAATGTCTAATGTCGATTGTATTTACGTTCGCGGTAATCAGAAATATGAATTTTTACAAAAGAAATGTGAAGAATATGGAATTTCCACGACAACTGTTGTTGATGTCTGCAAGTTTGATGGAACGTCCTCAGCCATGGAAAGTTTGAAAAAACATTCGAATGCTTGTCATGCCGATGGGGCTTTCAATTGTACACAAATTAATGTAGAACGATTACGATGTTGGTTTTTAAATGTAATACCATTGTAATTTTACTCAAATAAATAGAAAAAATTGATGAGTTGTTTTATTGAAACACATTGTATACTCATTTATGTCTATACTACATGAAGACTTAAACTTTCGTTTTACAATATTCAATATAATTTTCAATATTAAAATAAATACTGATGTTAAAATTATACATGTCATTGCAAAAACATTATTAATTTCATCCTTGATGGCATCCTGTTGTTCCCGAACCTTCTGTATCCAAAACGTAAAAGTTCTTGTTGAATTTCTTAAGAAAAAATTGATGAGTTGTTTTATTGAAACACATTGTATACTCATTTATGTCTATATTACATGAAGACTTAAACTTTCGTTTTACAATATTCAATATAATTTTCAATATTAAAATAAATAATGATGTTAAAATTATACATGTCATTGCAAAAACATTATTAATTTCATCCTTGATGGCATCTTGTTGTTCCCGAATTGTATTATTCATCATATTGTAGCCGGTTCAATTCTGTGGATATTTTTTTGTAGGCGCTGATTTTTGAAGACGTTATCCTCCAAGCACATTCGCTCCAATTGCTTTATCAGTTTAATCTTATTTTCATAAATTGAAATATCTTTACTCAATTCTCGAACGCTTCTAGAAAATTCCTCCAATTTGCGTCTACACTCTTCCGATGACATTGTGATACAAACACTCAATTCTCTCATTCATTTATTATAAAAGAAATCATGCACATGCTGTCAAGACTTTCAAAATACCCCGTATAAAAAAAAGACATCAGTTAAATATGATTTTAAAAAAACTGCAACATAAAATCTATTTTTATTAATTCGATAGAAAACTAGATTCTGCTGTTTCATGAATAAACTCAGTTTAGATTTTATCGTAAATGACTAATACAATATCAAGTTGATATCATATATTTTTTAACAGATACTAAAGTAATATTCCGTAATATGAAGTAATATTCCCTTATCATGACATTCCAATCTTATAATATTTTGAAACAAGTTCGCTATTGTCTGAATAAATGATTTGGTTTGCACGTGTTTGCTAGCTATTGCAAAATATTACCCACTAAGCGAATTTAATATAATGCGAGATTTCATTTATTACAATATAAAAAACCTTCTATAAAATGATATGAATTCACACACATATCCGTTTTAAAAAAAGTTGGTTATCGATCTAATAACATTCCTTTGAGAATTTCAAAATATTGTACCAATGGTTAGATCCCCATCACTTATTGCTAAGTTGCAACGTCTAATGTGGTTGCTGTAATCTGTTTGTTTGTCTTAGATGTATTCATAATAATGCGAGATTTCATTTATTACAATATAAAAAACCTTCTATAAAATGATATGAATTCACACACATATCCGTTTTAAAAAAAAATGTTGGTTATCAATCTAATAACATTCCTTTGAGAATTTCAAAATATAGAACCCTTAACTGCATAGCCCCTCCCCCTCGTAAGCACTACCCCTCATCTCTTACACACACACACAATCCTCCATATATTTTCTTTCTTCTAATTACTTCTTGTATACATCCTTATTTACTTTTTACGCAACCCCCCCGCAGACGCTACCCTTAAAAGCCTCTTCGCTTCTTCTAAATCACCCTCTACCTTATACACGTAAAAACATACACACTTATTTACTTTTTGCATAACCCCCGTTCTTGTATACACCCTTATTAACGTAATCCCCGTAGACGCTCCCCTCCCCCGTAGACGCTACCCTTAAAACCCTCTTCGCTTCTTCTAAATCACCCTCTACCTTATACACGTAAAAACAAACACACTTTTTGCATAACCCCCGTACACCCTTGCGTAATCCCCGTAGACGCTACCCTTAAAAACCCCTTCGCTTCTTCTAAACCACCCTCTACCTTATACACGTAACAACATACACACTTATTTACTTTCTGCATAACCCCCGTAGCCGCTACCGTCATTATTCCAAAAATTTTGGCAATTGGCCCAGACCAAACCCCCAAAAAACTTTTTGCATAACCCCCGTAGACGCTACCCTTAAAAACCCCTTCGCTTCTTCTAAACCACCCTCTACACACGTAACAACATACACACTTATTTACTTTTTGCATAACCCCCGTACACCCTTACTTGCGTAATCCCCGTAGACGCTACCCTTAAAAACCCCTTCGCTTCTTCTAAACCACCCTCTACCTTATACACGTAACAACATACACACTTTTTGCATAACCCCCGTAGACGCTACCGTCATTACTTGCTAACCATCTAGAGACTTCTTTTACTTCTTGTAAACCCTCTGGAAACTTCTTCCTATCGGTAACCACCCATAGGCCATCCGCCTGTTCATCCGATAAAGTGTCACAGAACATACGTGTATTACCTACTAAAAAACAACAAACTCTGCATTTTTGCGAGAGAACACTTTCTTGGTTAGAAAAATATAATTTTTCGGGGCAATGGGTTTTGAGAAAAACCAGCGACCAGTCAAGTGAATCGAGAAAGGCCTATCTGAGAAGTGTATACCGTGACTGAAGACAAAGTGCCCCTTCGAGTAGAGAAGACGTGCCCTGGGAGGATGTTTATGTAAGTAAATAAATAATTATATATATTTTGTATAGCCTGGTTAATTTTAGGATTGGATATTATATTGCACCTTAAGGATTATTGAATATATGCCCGGAAGGGCTGGTTATATTTGTTTTATATTTATTTTGTACATAGTTCGTTAATTTTGGTTATCTGTATTTCTGCAATACATTTGTTAAGTTTTTAATGAGTGGTTTCTTAATTGACCCCACGACTCAAATAGTGGATTCAGTAGCTACATCGTCGAGGTTGGTAGACGGGTAGGGACCCAACCCGAAATCCTAGCGTTGGGATAAAACCCTATATCGTCGTAATATACCTAATATTATTTTAATAAAAAACATTACAACAATAACAAAATTTTCTTCTTGCACTCATAATTTTATATTAATGAGTAATGACACAATTGGAACAATTATGTATAGTGATATTAGGATTTACTACCTCGCTCTGTTGTAAGTTGCTGTAACTTATGAGGAAATGAGTTACTGCAGTATCTGTAATATCAAACTAATATGTGCAACTGGTGGGAGGGAAATCAACATTGACAATTTTTTTGACAACTTCAATTTTATTTACCACAGTATCTTCAATATATCCGTCCGTTACAATTGTAGACTTCCATCCATCAGGTCACATTATGTAAAGAATATCCACTCCTGTATCAGCTAACAAAGTTGTTGTAGAAAGTCTAAAACAATGGCCTGTGCAATCTTTTGGAGTAGGCAATTTTAAATATGTCGCTATTTTAAAATGTATTTGTCCGAATTCTTTTCAATCACCTGACTAGAACATTTTCCGTTATTATAGTACACAAAAAATCGTTTGTACTCGGTACTTTTAGTACGTAGTGAAGCATATTTTCTATAGATGTTTAGATAACTTGGTAATTTCCGTTCATTGTCAATCACACTGAAGATACGGTCAATTTCAGTTTTTGATGCTCGTATTGTTACAAATACAGTTGTTACTAAATCTTGAATATCGTCCAATGTAATATTATCTAATTCCTCTCGACAGCATGCTCTACAAATACCAAATATTAGTACAACCTACAACAAATATATTAAGGTAGGTATAGTGTAACTTACTTTTATCATCAGATATAAATTATCTAGAGCATCCACTAGAAATGTTTCTATTTCTTTTCGGGTTAAAATCATTTATTTTTTAGGTTTATAATCATCTGATTTTCGTTTTAAGAAAGCTTTAATCTGGAATATATCTACCAATATTTATATTATTGTGTAAATTTACAGCACGGCTTACGGAATTTGGATTTTTCCAGAAAATACGAAAGAAATACATTTTCTTTATAATCCAACTTGAACGTTATGCATACTGCACCAGCGAATAAATTCATCATAGGCATTGTCGTAGATAATCTTGGATTTTGCCGGTAGTAAACTTCATTTTGCATCTTCAGCTATTTTAGAAATTTCCGGTATTGTTCCAGAAACCATTTCATCATGACTACTTTGAAGACTTTGCATTATATAAAAAAACTGCTTCCAAAATATAATATGCAAAGCTTACGCGAAGTGAATCAGAGATAAAGATGGCGACCACTTACTATTACTCCTATTGACAGTTGCTGGGTAACGATTACATCTTACTATGTAGTCACAATAAAAATAACAATCTTATCTATAATGAATGCAAGTTATTTGATAGACCTATTATTATACAGAGTAATGTTGCATAAAATTTTGTATGTATTTGGGGCGTATACAGAGTTTATAGACTTTACGTGTTAATAGCTTACACGTTGCGATCCATAAACAACTGTCTTACGTCCTAGATAAATAAATAACTATTATAATCCTATTTCTACCTAGTTTTCAATGAGAGAAGCTATTAGATGACTTAAAACTGTTCCTGTCCCTAAAAATAAAAAAGTCGAAGTGCTAGAGATAATAAAATGAGTTGATCATTCTATTGGTTGATGTTATTGATATTTAATGACAAACATAGCTTTCAAATACTTTATTTTTCTGTATGATACATACATTTCATGAAAATACTCGAACAGCTAGGTAATACTTAAGAAAAGACACTGTGAAAAGCATGAGACGTAAAAGTATATTAAGTTAAAATACACGGAAAGAAATATTGGATACTATTATTTCAGTGAGGTAGTATTACAATCAAATTTTTGATCAATATAGCGCCAATCCAAATTTAGATTAATATCGATAAATGATTCGATTGATTTATTTGTCAAGCTAAAATTCATCAAACCATGATAAGTACCAGAAAACGAGTTGCAATCAATAACAACAAAATTTTGATTAATATTAGCAAAAATAAAATTTAATTTGCCTATAATATTCCTATATTTCTTAAATTTAAAGTGTTGAATTGAATTAAGCAATTTTTAGATCAGTTTAAGTTAATTGTAGACAATATTTGCTAAATATATGATTGATTTAAAAAAAAAGTGACGAAAGATAGTAAATTTACGAATAATTAATATTAAATTTATCAAATAATTTTATTACTTTTTGCAATAATTTGATGTAATATGTCTAAATTTTAAGTAATAAATGAATCGGATTTATCTAAATCTTGAATGTTTTAGTCTAATAATTAAGTTAAACTTTTCTAATCTTTTGATTATTTGTATTCCATATTTGATTGCTGGCTGTAATATTGATTTTCATTATTAGCCGTGGTGATGGTGGGGAAATATTACCAAAAAAAACGAAGTTTCTGTTTAATTAATATTTATTTGAAATAATTGTACAAATCTGAAGTAAAATGAAATGAAAACTAAATTATTATATTCTAGCTACTAGTAATAACCTGTCCAGGTCCCGTAAAAAATTCATTATGATGCTTGTTGAGATTATAGTAATTATGGAACTTATCGTACCAAGACCAAGAATCTCAACTTCTCAAATTAGATCTGATTGTTAAATCGGATATTACTATTTGATAAAATTATAATCCAATGATTGAGCTAAAATAATATAATCTATGAGTCAATTTTAGTAAATTTCTTGCGAAAATGAAGCAGCGGAGGTATATCAATCCAGTCTTTAATGTTTCATTGGTTTAAGAAATGCGTTTTCTGTAGTTAATCTAAATTTTGGTGTACCTATCAAAAATGGATGTGATTTAGCAGTTTTAACGCAAAAACAAGAAAATTGAGTCTACTGACATTAGTTTTAATAAAATGTTATTAATCATAAACGAAATTAACAGAATAATCCTAAAACACTAAGATTTGTCAGTCTTTTTCTTGTTTAATTCTATTTTAGATTAAACTAATTTATTTGCCATAGATTAAGGAATTTTTTATTTCAATAAGTCTATTTGATTCACCTTATCAAAGCATTTCTTTCCGTGTAGTACGCCTTGTTTTTATAACAAGACTTGAACAAGAAAATGTGAGAAAAATGTTTCACAAAAACACACATACGAGTAGTTGGAACATCTACAGCCAATCGAATAACTTCGATATGTTCTGAATAATAAGTTCCTCATTTCCATAAATTTCGGCCCCATAAAATACAATTACTTCAATAACTTCACAAAGAAGATCCTAATCGTTATATGGAAGTTATAACAAACTAGCTGACCCGGCGAACTTCGTACCGCCATATTTTTTTCCGTGATATTTTTGAAATTCCTGAACGACTTGTTTTACTATTTATGCCCACCGCGGCTTCACACGGGGGATGTACGGTCGCGGACTAAGGAAATGTAACACTTCCGGTAAATTCAAATCAGTTGTATTATCAATAATTCCATATATTGACCCGTTAAATTAAAAAGTACCGGAAATGTTACACGTTACGCACTTAATGATAGAAAATGAGAAAAAATCTTCCGTTTACAATTCGACCTGATAATGAAATAAATTTACAACTAATTAATTTGACCGTATATTGTAATGTACAATATTTTTCGTGTTTCCTTCTGGAGAGAAAACAAATAGCGCCGATGGTTTGCCGACTCTCGAGCACGCAACGTACAAATTCCCATGCGAAAAACACGGCATTTCAAGGTTTATTCCACACACTTCTAACGATTGGCCTTGAGATTTATCACTTGCCATTGCGATTGCAAGGCGTACGTTAAAATTCAAAAGGAAAGTTTGATTGGTATTCTTGGAATAAGCACATCCACAGCCCTTGAACTTTCCTATGATTATAGTAGCTTCAATCAAACATTTCATAATTTTTTTAACGGCGAGAGTTGTTACCTTCGCACAATTTTGCGTAACATAATTATCAGAGCCAACCCAGAGCTCTAAATTGTGTGGCGGTAATCCTGGTAAATCCAATTAATTTAGGAATTCAGTTGAATATTTGACTTAAATGAATGAATTTGTCCATCAATTTGACTCTTAACTTTTATATTTACATCATCTACATCCTTATTTTTCGCTGCGAAAATGGCTCTTCCATGGTTTTTATAATTCCCGATTCTCCACAATCTGTATTTTCTGTGAGTTAGAATATATCACAATATAATGGCTCTCATTAATTTCCTCTATTATGGGTTCGGAAACTTTAACAGCGATTTGTTGACAATTTTCCGATAATAATGTGATTGAGAGGAGAGATAAGATGCATTTTTTTGATTCTCTGGTTAATTGTAGCCTGTTGGTTTTAGAATAGTAGATGGATTGGATATCTTCTTGATACTGATATTGGTTGTTACTCATAATTAGATAAGTGAAAGGAGAACAGAGGACAGAGTTATTTATAATAGGTACGGAATATAAGTGGTAGTACTTTTTTAAATGAAACTAGCTGTATCTAGGTAATTCCACAATATATTGAAAAAATGTTTTTTCAAAATATTGTGGAATTACCTAGAAACAGTTAGTTTCATTTAAAAAAGTAATATGTGTATATTCCAGAGAATAAGGGTCAAGACAGTAAATTTCATAAGTGGCAACATATCTGGATGGACAAGTGGAAATTCTAGTGAAAATATTATTTTATTTTTATCATAATCAACTTTAGTATTAACGATAGCATATTTTAATATTTGGTTTTCATTAAAATATAATTGATCATGTGTGTATGTATTACATAAAATTTCGACTATTTCTGTAAGATCCTTAGGGGAGATTACGCTTTGATGCAGAACACATAAGCTGGCAAAACTTACAGAATTTTCGATATCGTTAAAAAAGCTGAAGATAGAGTCCAATTTAATTTTTATTTTAGAAAATATTTCTTGAAATTCTATATAGTGTGAGTAATCATAAAAATTTTCATTGAGTGCTTTTCCTAATTCATTAATTTAGTTGGATATTACATGCTGATTATTTGAAATGATTGATATTGATTCATTAACACTATCCATAAGATTTTTGTTAAGAGTCAATTGTGAATTTACTTCTGTAATAATTCGCTAATACTTCCGTCTTCTTATTCCATATTGTCAGTTACGAGTTTCATTAGTGAGCCAAGGGGGTTGAGTATTCCTCTTTTAATTTGATTAGATGGAAATATAGAGTTCATTTTAATATTGATACTATTAACCTTAAATTGCAATTGTTTATAAACATTTTTCAAAGAATGTTCATGAAAATGGTTTGTCTTATTAAATAAGTTGTTTATTGAGTAATATTGTAAACTTAATGTTCAGTGCGGCCCTGTCTATCGACTTAACCGGACTTGGGGAAGCCGATAGACAGGGCCGCACTGAACATGCCCCCGGCATTAGAAGATTTAGCTTTCAATAGAAAGAGGACAAAGTCGGACCACTGCTGTTGTGCAGTATTTATAGCCGCTACTCTGCATACTCCATTTTAGCCTTCGACGAGGTGCGATACTCTTCCTAATCGTCACCTCATTGGGGGAACATTGTTGTCCTTCACCAGAACTAGTTGACCGATTTTTAGAGTACCCGCATTTTTCTTCCACTTCTGCATGTGTTGGAAATCTCTAATATACTCGTGGTGCAACCTATTCCAAAACTGCTCATATACCTATTGAATGAGTTGAAATTGTGAGAGTCTGTTTTCTGATATATTCATAACTGATGGTTCATTAAGTATAATTGCAGAGCGACCGATTAAAAAATGTGCTGGGGAGAGAGAGGAATGATCGTCAGGATGGAAACTTACAGGGGAAAATGGTCTTATATTTAAACATATATATTTTTAATGACCGGTAATACTCAATATTTCTTATATTTTCATGGGTTTCGGTCAGAAATAAAATCACTTGCTTATAATGGTAACGCTTCGGTCTATTTTATTTAAACCATTTTCAAACCTTTCTAAAAATTTTGAAAACACAATACATTTATTTTAATACATATAGTTAAAATATAATTCTTTAAAACTTACTTATTGATTTTGCCTCCGTAGTGGCTTGTCTACTACTGTACAGTAGTATTTCTTAAATTAAAAAAAGACAATTATTACACATAAAAACAAATAATATAAACAATGAACTATGTTAAAGATAGTTGACATATATATTACAGAGTGATCTAATTAAATTAAAATTAGAACTAGAGACCTATTTTTTAATTTTTAATAACTAGGTAAGGTGTAGATATTCATTTATAATAATAAGTTCGTATATATACAACTTAAGTTGTCTATGTCAGTTCTGAAATTGACTGAGTCAGGATTCTTCTTAATATTTATCATTTCTTTTATCTATCTTTTACTATTATTTTTTTCTGTAGTTATTATTTCTACGTTGTTGAAATTAAAAGAGTGATTTTTATCAAGTGAATGTTTTGATAATGCAGTACATTCATTGTTATTTCGAACTGATTGCTGGTGTCGTTGAATTCTTTTATGTAAATATTGGCTAGATTGACCAATGTAAGTACCATTGCAATCAGAACAATTTATTTTATATATTGAGTTTATTGTGTTCTTATTATCTGGTTTGAGTTTAGAAAAAAGTTTATTTCCTGTAATGTTATTTCGTTTATCTGCAATTTTAATATTGAATGGTGTTAGGCATTTTTGTATTGGTTTATTAATATCGGGAATGTACGGAAGTGAAATATATTTTGATGGATTACTTTGGCTATTAAATTTTAATTTGTTGTAATAGTTGTTAATTCTCTGTTTAATAATGGGCTCATAAAAATGTTTAGGATAATTATTTAAATCCAAGGTACTTTTGATTTTTTTAATATTATTAGGCCTGTGTTTTGGATGTGATAATTGTACCGCTCTATCAGTGAGGCCAGTGACAACACTCTTCTTGTATTTTATGGGAGCGTATGAATTATAGTATAAATATCGTTGAAACCATATCTTTTTTGTGAACCAATTTGTAAATATTTGATCATTGTTGTCATATTCTATATTCATATCTAAAAAATTAACATTCCTAGGGATCTTGCAATCGAACGTATTAAAAATAAATGGAATATAATCAAGAACTTCACACCACTAGACTTTTTAGACGTTTTGCGAGGAGGTTGATATGTGTTTGTATTCCACCTATTTTCAGTTTGGTGACGATTCCTACAAACAAATTTTTGGAACAGCAATGGGATCTCCAATCTCTGCTCCGATTGCAAACTTAGTACTTGAATATTTAGAATCTAATGTTTTACCAGAGTTACCAGAAAAACCAATCTTTTTCAAAAGATACGTCGACGACTGTATCCTTTGTGTACCCATTGACCAGACTGAAAATATTCTAAAACGTTTTAACAGCTTCAATAAAAAATTACAATTCACCATAGAAATGGACAAAAATCGTTCTATTAATTTTTTAGATATGAATATAGAATATGACAACAATGGTCGAATATTTACAAATTGGTTCACAAAAAATGTATGGTCTCAACGATATTTAAACTATAATTCACACGCTCCCATAAAATACAAGAAGAGTGTTGTCACTGGCCTCACTGATAGAGCGGTACAATTATCACATCCAAAACACAGGTCTAATAATATTAAAAAAATCAAAATTACCTTGGATTTAAATAATTATCCTAAACATTTTTATGAGCCCATTATTAAACAAAGAATTAACAACTATTACAACAAATTAAAATTTAATAGCTAAAGTAATCCATCAAAATATATTTCACTTCCGTACATTCCTGATATAAATAAACCATTACAAAAATGCCTAACAATATTTAATATTAAAATTGCTGATAAACCAAATAACATTACAGGAAATAAACTTTTTTCTAAACTCAAACCAGATAATAAGAACACAATAAACTCAATATATAAAATAAATTGTTCTGATTGCAATGGTACTTACATTGGTCAATCTAGCCAATATTTACATAAAAGAATTCAACAACACCAGCAATAAGTTCGAAATAACAATGATTGTACTGCATTATCAAAACATTCACTTGATAAAAATCACTCTTTTTTTTTCAACAACGTAGAAATAATAACTACAGAAAAAAATAATAGTAAAATATTGATAAAAGAAATGATAAATATTAAGAAGAATCCTGACTCAGTCAATTTCAGAATTGACATAGACAACTTAAGTTGTATATATACGAACTTATTATTATAAATGAATATCTACACCTTACCTAGTTATTAAAAATTAAAAAATAGGTCTCTAGTTCTAATTTTAATTTAATTAGGACACTCTGTAATATACATGTCAACTATCTTTAACATAGTTCATTGTTTATATTGTTTGTTTTTATGTGTAATAATTGTCTTTTTTTAATTTATGAAATACTACTGTACAGTAGTAGACAAGCCTCTACGGAGGCAAAATCAATAAGTAAGTTTTAAAGAATTATATTTTAACTAAATGTATTAAAATAAATGTATTGTGTGTTCACAATTTTTAAATGGGTTTGAAAATGGTTTAAATAAAATAGACCGAAACGTTACCATTATAAGCAAGTGATTTTATTTCTGACCGAAACCCATGAAAATATAAGAAATATGGTCTTATATTTAGTATTGCTTCTATACGCACAAGCAAAGTTTGAAAATCAAAAACGTATAACGTGTTAAAATCTACTACTCTTTTCAAGTGGTATTTCAAACTTTTTACGCCCGCTTCCCATACACCACCGAAGTGGGGTGAATTTGGAGGAATGAAATGCCATTTAATACCCTATTGTTTTGTAAAAAATGACTCATTAACTGTAAATCTTCATTTCTGAGGGTTTTCCCCTGTGACCGATGAATCGATTAAAAGCCTTTGAAAATCGTCTGAACTTAATGATGAAACAAGTATATTGCTCGAGATATAAGACAAATGAATAATGATACCCAACATTTTATGGTATTACAACCGCGTCGATATTTGACCATGAAAGGGCAGCATAGTATACGCCAACTTTGACAAATGGTAACGCCCATTGAACTCTTGCAGCGGGTAAATTCCCCATGATCGGTTAAACCTGCTGTGGGTAATATCCAGAACATTTAACGCAAGTGCGAACTATTTTTTGTGCTATGTTTCTACCTGAAATTTGCCAGAATTTGTCGCGAACGCTTGCCAAAGTTAATTGAAGACCCGCGTGTGATAAATGTTCGTGTTCAAATTGCATGATTAATTTGGTCAGGTGACGATAAGGCAATAATAAAATCGAATATTGCTTTGAATAAGAAAAGTTAGAATTGGAGAGTCTTCCTCCCACTCTCATTAACCATTGATCATCTAAAAATTGTTTTAAACTTATAATTCTTCTGTGTCTGGGAAGTTCTGCTTTTTTGTATAAAAAAGAATATTCGTGCGAAAATGATTCTATTTGAACGATTGTTATGAGTTTTTAAAACTGTATTCAACTTCTGACAATCTTAGTTGCGTAAAAACTCGATTCTTAACGGGACTTTTAGCATTAAAGTGAAATCTAAAGATAAAAGCTGCTATCCTTTTTAGTTTCATTAAGTTAAAATGAGCTTTTGGTGGTTTAGCTATGAAAGAACAATGCCGCATTTCAGGCAAATATTTTAAAACGAATCGATTAATTGGCCACTCCCTTTGGTCCTTAAGTAACCAAGTGCCACCACATTTCTAGGCTAAGAATGTTCATTGGTTTAACTCCCCGAGACACTAAATCTGCCGGGTTATCAGCACTAGGCACATGTCTCCATTTAAAATTATTCGTCAATTTTTGTATCTCAGCAACTCGATTATCTATGAATGGTTTCAATAAATAAGGGGAGGTTTGCAGCCACCCCAAAACTATGGACGAATCCGACCAACGATAAATTTCATTGAATTCGATCTGTATAGAATTTGTAGAGTTTGAAACTGTAGAAATAAGTCGCGCCAGCAAAAGAGCTGCGCGTATTATTCGAGTCGTGGTATAGTTGGCATTTTTAAAGGGGCTACTTTTGACTTAGCACACATTAATTACATTCAACATGCTCTTCTGTATTTTGTGATACACTATAGATGCAAGCTTCGTAACTTGATTCTGACGCGCTGAAAAACCATGTAGAGAAATAAAACTAGGGCTGATGCAAATAACTTTACGTGTAATCGAAAAAAAATTTAAAAGATTTGGTTCCGAAGAGAATTCTAACCATTCGGTCAAAATATGACCAGGTAAGGGTTGATCCCAGGTAAGATTTTCAGCCCACAATTTTTGTAATAAGATTTTAGCAATGATTATGAAAGGGATTATTAATCCTAGAGGATCAAAAATCGTTGTAATTCTTGATAAAATTACTCGTTTAGTAATTTGGTTTTGGACAACTTCGTTTGCATCCACAACGTTATAGATAAGTCAGTATTGCTTGCTTTACCAAGAAAGACCTAAAATTTTATCGCAATCCTTGATTACAGAAAAATTAATTGTATTGTCGTCTGAATCTAACTTAAAATTTTGTATTATCTCCGAGTGATTTGACTTCCATTTTCGCAATTCAAAGCCCAGCGTAAAAACGACTTCTGAAATTGTTTTAATTATATATTTTGCCTTGTCGGGCGAATCTACAGAAGTGAGTAGATCATCAACGTATATATCCCTTTTAATAATATCGGACATCCTTGGTACTTGTAAGCTTCGAATCGCTAAAAAGGATCCAGTCGTTGTACATTATGTTACCGTATTAAACTGATATATTCTGATTGGCTCACTGGGACAAGCTCGCCATATAATTTTTTGCAAATTTCTTTGTTTTGGATTATTGAGCACCTATCATCTTTATATCACTGAAAAGAACAATTGAGTGCATTCTTAAACGTAAAATTGCTGAAAATAAATCCGATTGAATTATTTGAGCCATCATCAGAAGATTATTTAAAGAAACCCCAGATGATATTGGTGCTGATACATTAAACACAACTCGAAGCTTAGTAGTAGAACAAGATTCTCTGAGAATGCCATGATGAGGTAAGTAATATTCGGGCTCATTATTTTTTATGTCCTTTCTTTCAGTCATATGACCTAGTCGTTCGTATTTCTCTAGAAAATCTGTATACTATATGTTTCTTAGTGAAACATTTGTAATAAGTTTTCTCTCAAGACTAATAAATCGTTTTATCGCTACATCGCAATAATTCCCTAGCTTGTGGGGAGAACCTTTAAGAGAAAGTGATACTATGAACCTACCATCCGTAGAGTACGTTAAATTATCGGCAAAATGTTTTTCACACAAGGCTTCTTCGTTAGATAAGGGCTTACTATTTGTGATTTCTTCTATTTCCCAGAACTTAGTAAGTTGTTCTTGAATTATAGAATTTTTGCTTATATTACTAATGGTGTTATTACTGAAATATGATAAAGGTCCTGCTACAATCCACTCATTGAGAGTATTGTGCAGGATAGGACCATTCGTACCAAGATCTTGCTTGTCGGTATCTGAAAGATGCCAAAAGACATTAGCTCCAAGTAATAAATCTATTTTTTTAGCTTGATCAAAGCTAGGATCTGATAATTGCATGTTTAGAAATATTTAAGTCGCGATTAATATTAAAGTCTGGTAAATCACTTGTTAATTTGTCAAGAACAAAACACGTCAAACTGAAACTGTATGAATTGACAGATGACCAAATTTTTAAATGTCATTTGATAGTAGCACGTGATATTTTATCTGATAGTCCTGAAATCGTCAAATAAGTTTTTTCTTAAGGTATTTTTGAAATACTGCATAGTTCTGAAGTTTTGAAACTAGACTATGATCCATAGTCCAGAAGTGCTCGTACCGGTATGACATTTCCTGTAATATCTCGGACTTGAACCACTTCTGTACAGAACATGGCACTTTTTGCCACGGATAGATTACCGTTTATGTTTTGTTTGCTACAAGATTGTGACTGGACGATCAAACTGTCATCGACGCTTTGTGAATTCACTCCAATCCAACTGATGCATTGGCATGTTGATTTTGCAAAATGGTATTATGTTTTTCACCGCAATGTTTCAAAAAATCGGTACAATCAAATAGATTATGATCGACTTTGCATAAAGGACATGTAAATTTTGATTTATTGTTGACTTTATTACTATCTCCTGAATTTGCAAACATGCTTCTCGAATGGACATGCTTGTTGTCTCGATTAACATTAAAAGTTTCGCGTGAAAAGGAACGATTTTCATTTTTTACAATTCATTTTCATGTTTTCTAAAAGGTCGGCGTGCTGTCTTGAAATCTTCCAGGATACAAGAATTGCTATGTTTAGCTTTAATTATTTCCTATTCTTGTGCTGTACTAAAATCTAGTTTATTAGATGATATGTAAATAATTATTGTGTCCCAATGCTCGTTTGGCCCTGAATGTTTTGGACTGGTTAAATTTTCAAATAAATTATCGCTTAAATTTCTGATTTTAATTGTTGATTCGAATGTTATAGATTCCATTTTAGTAGTCGAATTAATGTGATTGTGAATAAAAAGGTTTGTATTGTTATATCTTTCGTATAAAGTTTTCCATGCAAACTCGTAGTTACTTACTACAGTACCATTTGATACACTGACAGGTATTTTCGCGCTTCCCGTGGAATTTAATTCGACGAGAGCGAAAAATAAAAGTGTACCTTTAGATGAGTAGTGTGATAATGGTAGACTTTCGTTTTGTGTTTTTAAAATTGATTTTTTTAGATCGATATGTACTTCTTAATCTGTTAAAGTTTCGTAACTTCTCAAGCCGTCAAAGAATTGATGGAATTTAAAAAGATGAAATTTCATGACTTTATCTGAATTGAATTCGCGAAAAGCTAGAATTTTAGCGCAAAAACCTCTAGTAGTTGTTTGGAAGACTGAGCTGATGGTAATTGGTTCTTTATGTATATAATTGGGTGAATCGTTTTCAGCAATATCTGAGTTTTTAGATGATTTTGAAGCACCGGTATGTATCAGTAATTTTAAGGGAGGATCAGAAATTATTATGTATGGACGATCTCTACGTCGGATTTGTTGATTCGGGAGCGCCTTGAAACTTTTGTTCGTCACGGCTTTGTGTTTCTGGATTGTCGGATATTGAATTTGTGGTGTCTACATAGTCAATAAATTCATTGGGAGGAGTACAATTTTGGTCGTAGGATGTTATTTTCTTAAGGGTAATAAGTAGTGTTTATTTTAATAATAATCATAATATTGCGTTTGTTCGACATTGTGCATTTCTTCAAAAGTAAATTTGGGTTGAGATGGTTGGGATTGGTATTTTTGTGGAGAAGGCAGTGCAAATCGATTTTGGTTTCGATTAAAGATGGATCTTTAAATGTGTTTGACGAGATGCCACTCATAGGAGTTGGTTTGGGTTGGAGGAAATTTGTACTAGGTTTCCACACGTTACTTGGAGCTTTTGAAGGTTGTTCAGAACCGAAAACTTGTTTATTAGTCGGGAATCTATGTGGGAGGAGTCTGGGTTGAACATTGATTGGTCCGCGAAGAAATGGATTTGAAAATATTTGTATTAGCATTAAATTTTGACCAAAATTAAATACAATAAAATTAGTTCGATTTTGATAGTTTTAATTAAATTTTGGATATGGTTTATTCTTAAAAGTTTCATTATTTGGTTTTTGACGGACATTATTTTCTGCTTTAATAAATTGTCGAGCTGTTGCAAGTGTATCGAGTTTCATAGCTCCAATTGTGGATCCCATCGGTTCTTTCAAACCGGCCAGAAATATTTTCAAAACACGTATATTGTAAACATTTTTCTTTACAGTTGTACTAGCTTGACCAGTTTCGCGATAATCAACGTCATTATGAAGAGCATTCAAATTAGACTTTAGTATAAAAATTAAGAGCAGGTTCGTTATAATTTTGTCTCAACCGATCTAGATCAAAGAGTAATCCATTTTCGTCTATCTGATCGCCGAAGTGAGCTACCAGAACACTTTTAACTGTTTCCCAATCTTTGTTTATGCAAATACTGTAAACTTCTTTCGCGTTACCAACAAATTTTCCATATATTCCAAAAACTAAACTAACGTTTTGAATGCAGTTAGTATTTACGGGATTTGGATCTGAAGAAGTTTTTATCAAAGTGTTACTTGTCTCTAAGAAATATGCTAATTCAAACGTACTACCATCAAATTTTTGTACAATTTCCAATAATTTAATTTTATATTTGGCAATAGACATTATTGATTTTGAGTCACTATTATTATAATTAAAAATTTCTTCAATGCTCAATCATAAATGTCAACTTGAAAGCCAACATACTGGCCCACAGATCGAAATAAGATTCCTGATCTCACAGATTTCTCATAATTAGAAATGTGTCCTCAAATTATATGAAAGTAGAAGAGGCTTGGGACATGAGCTAGGACCACTCTCCCATACTTCTTACACTGAGTGATAATGTGATGTAAAAAGAAAATACACCCAAACTAGTAAACAAAAGAACGGATTGACAAAGCTTTAAAATCAGACTTGAGCAGGTAATGGACCTCTCTGTTCCATTGCAAACGGAAGAGCAGTTAGATCATTAAGTAGAACGTCTTGTTAGAAATATTCAGCAAGCAGCTTGGGAGAACATATGAAATTGAATGCAAATGGAAATCATTATCCGAAAAAAATCAGGGATCTTGTAACAGAAAAAAGAAAAATAGAAAAAAATGTCATCAGACCAGAGCACCAGCTGCTAGAACAACTTTAAACAATGTAACACAACAATTGAAACGATAAATCTAGCGTACTAAAAATGACTCGATTAATGAATACCTGAGTGAATCAACCTATGACATCAGTACGGATTATTCACTGTGGAAAGCAATCAAACGACTAAGAAGGCATATTCTACATAACCCTCCAATAAAAAAGGAAGATCGAAGCTGGGCATCAGATAATATGCCAAAAAGCATATAGATTCGCGGAAAATTTGGAAAAAAAATTTCAGACTAACCAAGGTGAAGTACCACAAGACTGGAATGAACCAGAACAGGAGAATTCAGTTGTGAGACCTACTTCGCCAAAAGAGGTTTCTATGGAAATTAAGACTAAGATAAATCCAAAAAAGTTCCTGGTGAAACCCTGAAGCAACTTGCAGGCAAAGCTATTGTAAAATTCACCAACTCAAATAATGCGTCATTCAGATTAAAATACGTACCTAAGTTATGGAGAGTAACAGAAGTTATAATGATACCTAAGCCAGGCAACTTTCTACACAATAGCTTCTGCAGATGACCTAGTGATTCTTCTAACAGGATGATTGGAGAAGATACTCTGCGCTCTAATGCAAGAAGCCCACAAAATTATAGAACAACGGTGCAAAGACCAAAGACCACTGTCAAAAAAAGACGGAGATGATTCTTTTCTCGAAAACAAGGAAGCATGTAAAACATCAAGCCTCAAAGCTCCTAAATACCAAACTTAACTTTTCTTCAGGGGTGAAATACTTCGGGGTCATATTCGA
The DNA here is from genome assembly GCA_963921935.1 of Galeruca laticollis. Classification (NCBI taxonomy): domain Eukaryota; kingdom Metazoa; phylum Arthropoda; class Insecta; order Coleoptera; family Chrysomelidae; genus Galeruca; species Galeruca laticollis. The sequence goes on along the minus strand of OY998182.1, from coordinate 96,102,809 downwards.
CAGTAAGTTAACGTGGAACTCTCATCTAAAAAACATAGTAAAAATGCATATATTTCCATGGACAGTGTCGCAGAATCATCGGCCGTACCTGGGTAATGTCGCCTAGGGTCACTGCCTGGATCTACAGTGCCATCATTAGACCTATGCTAACGCACGGCACGATTCCCTAAGGAATTAAAGCAAACCACCTGACAGTCGTTCGAAAACTGGATCAAATCCAGAGAACAGCATGCCTTCACACAACAGGAGGCATGAAAACCACACCAACTAGAGCTATGGAGGTGATCTTTGGTATCCCTCCCCTTGACATACACATGAAGGAGGTTGTTTTGATGACCATGGCACGTCTACGCTGTACCGGTAAACAACCTCATGTAGGATCCGGTGAAATTGAGACATACCTTGTGGCGTGAGGCCCTCAGAGAGATCCCACTGCTGCAGGCCAATACGAACTCGATTCCACCGCGATATGCCTCTCACAGACTCTACAAGGTAATCATTAAAAATAATACACAGGACCCAATAGAGGTAGGCGCAATCCGCATCTTAACAGATTAGTATAAAACCAATGAGGATGTGGAATTTCTTCCAGGCCCCTGAAACTAAACATAAAATGGGCAATGGGCAGCAATTGTTCAAACAAAGCTCACTGCTATCTGCATCGCTGCAAAAGAGATTACCACAGGTAATAATATTTACATCCTCACGGATAGAAGACAAACACTACTAGCCCTGAATAGACCACGTATTACATCAGGCCTAGTATTGGAATGTCACATGGCCCTTATCGAAGCCTGTAATAACAACATGCTCACTTTAGGTTGGATCAAGGGCCACGGGAAATCGAAAGGGAACTGTATTGCTGACTCGCTAGCCAGGAAAGCAGCCTCCCAAAAACTCTTGGGACCCGGCACTTTCGTTGGTCTATCGGTATCAGCAACGCCTGATCTATTAAAGGAACACTCCTCTAATGATTTTAATGATAGATGGGACGACGCAGAAGGCTGCAAGCTTTCCAAGGACCTGTTACAGTATCCGTACAGCAAAGTAGCCAAAAAAAACGTGACTATGAACAGGCAGAACCTACGAACAACCACGGGTATTCTGACTAGTCACTGCCACATGAAAAAACCTCTACAGACTAGGTCTGTCCCGACATGCTGCCCAGAACAGTAAAACATCTGTTCCCGGAGAAACCAGAACTCCCCGACTATCACCTAGAGGATGGAGAAGTGGGCATTCCTGGAGTGACTATGGAAGAGCTCACGAGGGCCTGCACTAAATTCACCAGGACCAAGCGGCATACCCAACATCGCATTGATGAGTGCAATTCTCGCCGGGCCAGACATATTTATAAGCATGTACGACGCCGGCAAAGCGTATTTCCGACCCGATGGAAGCAATAAAGGTTGGTTCTTCTCCCAAAAGGGAAGAAACCACTGGACGATCCAGCATCCTATCGTCCACTTTGCATGCTGGATTCGGACGGAAAGAGCTGGGAGCGGATAGTGGCCAATAGATTGGAGCAATACATCGATCCTGAACTTTCCGAATTCGACTTCAGATTCAGGAAGGAGAAATTGGCTATCGACGCGCTGGAGCTCGTCACGAACATCGCAAAGGAAGCCGTCTCAGAAATCAAATTGAAAGGCGGTTCCAAAAATATTGCCTCATCGTCACCCTGGTCATCAGGAAAGCGTTTAACTCGGCCTGCTGGGATCGAGTATTGGAGGCTCTTGAGAACATGGGTGAGCCCTACTACCTACGGAGGATGGTCAGATCATACTTCAGTGATCGTCTATTGCACTACGACACGGAGCAGAGACCAGTGGAGCTTAGTGTCACGGAAGGGGTACCTCAGGGCACTATCTTCGGGCCACTTTTGTGGAACGTCGTGTACGACGGTCAGCTCCATCTAGAATTCCCGATGAAAAAAGTACTCACTCGTGGCTTCCGCGGACGACGTGGCGGTTGTCCTGGTAACGAAACATCTGGAACAACTGGAAGCCGTATTCACCACCACCATCCGGAGGATAAGGTCTGCCGCATATTGAACCTAGCTCAGGCACATCCCACACACAACACACGCTCAACCCACATCTATGTTTCTCGTGTCTACCGCATATTGAACCTACGCCATACCGAACTCAGACCCAGTTCCACAATGATTGCAAACGATAAACGTACACTTATTGACACGGATTCTGAGTCAGAAGGAACAAATTTGACCTTAAACCATATTCGTCTATAACTGTTTTCCGAAAATGTAATGTTCTTATTTTGTTTCGCCGGTGGATTTCAAATGGGACACCTTATATAATACTTTACCTTGAAACAAAGAAGTTTTATACGTAACATAAGATACCTCTTAAACGGTCCACATACTTATTTATACATACCTACTTACAATATATGACATAATCCTAATAATTTAACTCATTTTGGTATACTGTGCCCAAAACTCATCTTTAAATTTAGATCTTATATAATCTTCATGACTGGTGTCATTAAGAACTTCGGACTAACTCTATCAACTTCTCAATTTTTAATAAATCAAGCTGTACACACGACCCACGAAAACTGTGCGATACACTCAAACCGACCCAAGTGAACGTAGGTTGGGCGTGTGCTCTGCGTGGGTTGTGCTCAATATGCGGTACCCAACTTTAAACCATTATTTACAGAATAACACACGCGTTGGTTGCCCGTGAGCTGTGCGTGTGCTGGATTCAATATGTGTTGGGGCTTAGACAGTGGATGATATCGGCAGTCCTGTCTTTGGCGGAACGTAAACCGAGGCACTCCTTGTTAGTAGCCGGCGAGTAAGGGAGTAGGCGATTACGACAATCAGTCGCTACCTTACATCCGGTATCTAGGAGTGGTTTTGGATGCCAGACTCAACTACAAGGAGCACATCTTCAGCGTCAGCAGGAAGGCGCCAGCAGTACAAGGCGCACTCTCACGGATAATGCCTAATATGGGAGGTCCCAGGCAAATCCGGAGGTGATTACTAGCAACTGTGGTTACCTCCGTCCTGCTAAACGGAGCACCAGTGTAGGAGAAATCGCTAGAGCTAACAACATATCTCAAGACAATGTCACCGGTCCAGCAGCTCTCAGCGATCAGAGTGGCGTCAGCACACAGAACGCTATCACACGATGTGGTCAATGTCGTGGCATCATGCCCACCCATCGACATCCTAGCAGAAGAACGGCAACGCCAACATCGTAGGAAGAAGGAAGAGCGGCGAAAGGTCCTCTGTGAAGAGGAGAGACCCGAGAGTCCTCGCTTCTGGCAAGAGAGATGGGATAGTTCGACGAAAAGTCGATGGACACATCGGCTGATCCCATATGTCACCAAATGGATCACTCGCCTGCACGGGGGTCGGTTACTACATCAGCAACTCTTGACGGCATGGATGCTTCTGGTCATACTTGCACAGATTTAAGAGAACTGACTTCCCAAACTGTCATAATTTCCGCAATGTGATCGAAGAGCGGAACACGTGCTCTTCCATTGCCCCTTTTACGAGGGGACAAGGGACGAACTGGAGAGAAACCTGGACCATTACATCAGTCCAGGAAACATAGTGGAGTGCATGCTGAAGAGCTAATCGTCTTGGAACAGAGTTGCAGAGAATGCGGAATTCATCATCAGAGCCTCGAGGCGTAATAACACCAGGATAGCAGTAACATAAAATAAGAACGCGCCGGAGAACTAGTATTTACAAAGAGTGCCATCGGGGAACCATCGTTCAGGGAGCAAGGTTAGAGGTGCAGGTTAGATTTTAGTGAGGTACAAATTCCACATAACTCGTCTGCCGAGTACCTTTTGACGGTTTCTCTCTGTACATGTTTAATATACACAAAAAAACTAGGTCTGTGTGACATTTCACTATGTAGAGGATGTGAACAAGAAGATGAGACTGTCGAACATACTCTTTACGAATGTCTGACACTCTCTAAATTTAGATTCTCTGTATTCGGGGGGCACAGGCTAACAAATGTTAGTAATAGGAACTATCTTCAGGCAACATCATCGCCAACTTAAAACGAGTAGACTGGAGGACGAGCTAGACGGAAGTCTGAACCTCAAAAGGATGCACAATGGGCCAATTGTAGCCTAAATGCGTTGGGATCGCCCACCCTTCAAATTCCTACAGATACCTAAGCCAGGTAAACCCCATGAGGTTACATCCTACCAGTCAATCGCTTTGCTGTTTGTTATATCGAAACTACAAAAAATTGCTATTAAAGCTGTTAGTACATATAATAGATCGAAAGAATGTCATTCTTTCCCAGCAATTTGGTTTCAGAGAGAAGCAGTCAACCATCTATCATGTTCATATAATCACAAACATAATAGAAAAGTCCTAGACGTAGGCCAGAACTTTAATAAAGTTTGGCATACGTGACTAAACTGCATGTGAAGTATGCTACTAACACAACAATATTCAGAACTATTAAAATATTTTATATCGGAACAATATTTTAGAATAAGACGGGAAGAAGCATACTCTCAACTAACATAAATTAGAGCAGGAGTACCTCAGGCTAGTGTACTAGGCGCCCAGTGCTCTACTTATTGTATACCAGCGACATACCTAAACACTATACTATTGCAACATTTGCAGATGATACTGCCATTCTGGCCGTTGGAAATAACCATGAAGAAGCTAATGGAAAACTTCAAAAATCCATAGATCAGATTAACACTTGGGCTAAATAACAATCAGCGACACTCAAATACCTTATACTAACACTGCCAAGTATTGATACTTGACGCTAGACTTCGCTGCAGCGTCCAGTTAGAAAAACGCAAAGAGCTTGAGATAAAATATAAAAAGAAGCACCAGCTGCTAGGAAGAAACTTCTAGTTGTCTACACACAAGCAACTGCTCTTCTACAAACAGATATTGAAGCCCGTTTGGACATATGGAATACAGATTTGGGGCTGTGCTAATGAAAGTAACATCAAAGTTATCCAACGATTTCAAAATAAAGTATTAAGGAGCTGGTTACTCCAACATTACCAATCTATTGAGAAGACTTAATAGTGAGGTAGTTCAAGTTAATGTGTTAATTAAAAGCAGATAATTGTGCGTATCTCATGAATTTTTACCCTAGTTAAATTAGATTAGAACAAAATTGCTTATTAATTGGCATGATCACATTGTAATTGTTGTTAAATGCCCTTATTAGGCGTTTTAAAAAAAATCATTATTTGTATGCTTATAATCAAACTCAATTCTGGTAGATACTTGAGATAGATTTGCCAATTCACAACTTTTTATCTGTATTTATTCTCAGTTGGGATTTCATTTAATTAAACAATTGTCTGAAAGTAATATCTCCGAAGTAATCCATTTCATATATAGTAAAAAGACACAAACGGAATAAAGAATTTCCAGTTTATTCTCCAAATAATTAGTTTTATTAAATACTTATTTCCCTAAACTCTACATATTTCACTTCTTGAGCTTCCACTAATCTTCCTCTTCTCATAATTGGTTTTTTCATATAAACCAAGACAGGCTTTATTTCCGAAACTAATCAGGTTTTCGACTTCTTTGTTTCTATCTTTTTACCCTCTTGGAAATCAATTGAAGCCGGTTTTTTACAGTAAATAACTTTCCATTCTCCTCTTTTTAGAAGCTGCCTCTAAATCAATTTATTGCAGATCATGTAATCTGATTAGAGAGGTTCATTTTTCAAAATTGAAAGATAATAGAAATAATCTCTATCCATCGATTCATTTGTCATTAAATAATTTTAGGATTCCTTTTCTGAAATTCAATCAATTTTCAATAACGTTTGAAAGAAGATATGAAGTCATATTCGAATATTTACATTGTTTATCAAAAAAAAAGCTTCGGAAAGTGTACAAACGATAGTAGGTAGGTAAAAAATATTATTACAGCGTAAAGCTGCAATTTAAAGATCAAATTTGTAGAAAAATATCTAATTTATGCCAATTAAACTCATAGATTGTACAGGAAGCCCCTATCTCACAAGTCTATAAGGATGAACGCATTTCTGATCAAAACTTCAAATCTTATCGAACTACTACCCTATTTTCCTGATACGGTTCCGGTCGACATTGTTCTCTTCCGAAAACTCAAATAACCACTTCGAGGCATCCGTTTCGAAACGATAGAAGATATAAAATAGAATTCCTGGCAATGGAAAACATGATTTCAGGGTAAAGTAATTCAAAGAGCAAATTTGTTAAAAATATATGATTTGTGGAAATTAGATTCATAGATTATACACAACGCACAACACACAGCGCACTATCTCACAATACTATCAGTATGGACTAAGTTTTTAACAAAAATTCAAGAAATCTTATCGAACCCTCTTTTCCTGATACGGTTCCGGCCGACTTTGTTCTCTTTCTAAAACTCAAATAACCACTTTGAGGCGCCCCTTTTCAAGTGATAGAAAGACATAAAAGAATATTCCTGGAAATCTCTTCAAATAATATTCGTTGGCGTGAGCATATTAATTCAGGGGGAGTGCCTAGAAGGCGAAACTTTTAGATGTAATGGTTATTGCAAAACATTTTTACTTTCCATAAACTAATTTTATTTAATACTTATGAAATCAAATACACTTTTTCTATTTTGAATCTATAATATAGCTATAAACGAAATCAAAACAGTTCGTTTATGACTATGAGAGCACTGTTTTGAGTGTGTTTACATGGTTTATATTTCTTTCGTTGTATTTCAAAATAAGGAAGCAAAATATTTTAGTATTTTATTTTCTTTGCATCTTTCTTCAAATGTATTGAATAGTTTCTCATAACTTCCTCGCGACTTGTTCGGTAGTAAGTTGTTCGCAGTATTTTCATCAATTTCTCTTATTTCACGTGGGGAACATGAAAATTCTTCTTGTCCACGCATTTTTAATTTCTTCTTTCTTTCCTTCATTTAAGGCCTCAGCAGCCAGGGCTATTCGGCCTGTTTCAGTTAATCTTCCTTTAGGTTACCATCCGTTGCGGTTTTCTGTTGTTTGGAATTAATTTGGAATTTCAGGAGTCCGTGTATATAATCTTTGGTCAGGAACTAAAGCTAGGTTACGTTCATGTTGTGTTTAATATGTAGGAAGCGAACTCAAAACGATGTATTGATTATTGATTATATAAATTCATCCATTCGGTTCTGCTAACTTCATTAAGCGTTAGTTATGATATATGCACTACAGTTTATAGTTTATATTTGACAAAAAGGCTAAGATGTTTTGGATGTGAGAGGAATTTGAAAGATAAGTCGTGTATAGAGTAAGGACCATAAGTATTATTTGGGATTTGGAGGGATTTATGAATGTCACGAATGAACTTTTGTGATCTACTGCAGCAGAAGAATATATGATTTGAGTTTTGTTTTTCACCACATCCGCACAAGTCATAAGGAGAAATGTTCATTTTTCGGATGTATATACGTGTTAGACAATGGTTAGATCTCAGCCTGGATATTGCTACAATTTCTTTTCTAGATAAATTGTAGAATTTTTGAAACCAAGCCTTTTTATTTGGTTTTTGTGAGAATTTTCTATATATCGTTCCTTCATATCTGCATAAGATAAATGTCCCAAATTTCGACAGTTTAACAGGTCAAATGTCATTATTCTCTCATTAATTTAAATAAGATAATTTTTATGCATCAAAAACTACTTTAGGAGTGGGAACAGTCCTTTTTTTTAAAGAAAACTTGTAATTACAAACAAAATATGAGATAAAAAAAGAATATTGATTTATTTTAGAAGCACTCCATGTGAACATAAATTCGACCCCCATATTTTTACAGTGTCCTTTAATTCGTCAGAGTGTAGAATCTAATTTTGACGCGTTACCTAATATCGACACTAAATTGTCCCTAGTTTCGACAAAAATGATATAAGCAAATTAAATTAATAATTAACATTTTAGTTTTTGGGGGTGGAATAAAAAATGTAAATAAAATATATTTCTATTTATTCGAAGATTAAACAAAATCTGCTATTTCTTTAACATTGAACAGGTTTTTTTCTGATAATTCTGGTGGTTCGATTATATCCTTTATTTCTTCCAACCTGTACCATATTTCGTCCTTCTCTTGAGGCCATTTCCAATCATTTCCACATTTTTCCATTGCACTAATAATAGCTTCATTTTCTCTTACATGGGTTATTAGACCTGGATAAAGATCACAATGGAAATTGACAATGACGTGGTATCCTACTTCCAGAATCTCTCTGCCGATTTTTAGTTTAGTCTGTTTGTGTTCATAGTGACCTGAGTTTTTGTTCTCCTTTCCCATCTTCTTATTTTTTTTAGTGTTGTAGTTTTTTACAATTTCTCACTTTCTAGGTCAAGTTTATTTTGCTCTCGTTTCCGTTTTCTTTCTTCTTTTTTATTGTCTATTCTTTCTTTTTCGGCAGTTTTCTTTAAATAATATTCACGCCAGGCATTCGATGTAGTGACAGACGGAATTTTTCTCCTTTTTTCTATTTGTCTGATTTTGAGGAATCGAGGTATCTGGCCAAAATAGGGCTTTTTAAATTGACTTGGTACTTCAACACCTGGCAGAACTTTGGAGCATCGTTCATTTGTATCAGGCCTATTCGTGTTTATGTCGACTTTTTTTTCCCGGTATTCGTTCTTGACTTCTGATTTTGTCTACTATCAGTGCTAGAGGAATATCTAATTTGCTGTTGGCATCGATGATACCAATTTGATCTTACCGAAATTATTTGATTCTTTTTCTGTTGAAGATATTTCTCGTATTTCCATACTTATATCATCATCAGCAACAATCCTATCTTGCCAGTCTTCATCCAGTCCTAAGCCTTCTTCGACTTCAATAATGTGTGAGTTGTGGCTCTATTCTTCCAAAATATAGACCTGTTTTTTCGAAAATTTTGAACCAAACCTGTTACAACCCCCTCTTTTCTGTGTCTGACTGCCATTCCTTTCCATTAAGGTTATGAAAATCTGAGAGTAATTGAGCCTCGATTTCATTCTCAGTAAAGTGTAGATGGTCAACAATTTTATTGTCGTGTAATTTATTGTCACTCTTTGGTGTTGATTCTGCAAAGTTATTGTCAATTGTTTTCCTGTAATCTACATTCTCTGCATCAAATGGACATAGCCCGCACGCTCGACATGCGTTGTTGAATATATCTTCTATATTTTTAATTTTTTATATTGCAATTTTAAATATTCCTGCGAAATGTGTTTTGTACATTTTTTGTTTATTTTCAGTTCTAAATGCTTTTGTGGCTTTTTTCCAAATTTTTCAGGGCTTCAAAAAACCCACATCAAGTGGATGGAGAATATGAGTTGAGTTTGGGAGTAAACTAATTAAAATTATATTCTTTTCTCTACAAAAATCACTTCATGGAGACGTGATATATGATTTGTGACCATCTACATACAAAATAACTGGAAATTTGATTTTCTGAGATATTAACCAGGGTTACAATATGTTGGTGATGTACTCATAAAATGACTCGGAAGTCATCCAACCATTTTCGGATCATCCAATACCGCATCCAGTTGGCATACTTAAAGCTATATGTTTTGGGATCCTTTCATACGAATACATCAATCTTGGTGGTGCTAAGTGCCCAGCAGCATTCCCTAAAACATAAAATGAAGGGTCACTTTCTTCAAAAACAATAATAATTAGTTAGAGGAATTGGGTTTCTAATTAATTATGACATTTGGCATTCTTCAAAAAAAATTCTTCATACTGAAGAGTTATAAGCCAGAGCGTACATATACATATGCATACCTGTTATTAATACAGTCAAGCATTCCTTCTCATCACCGCTTCTCTCGTAAACAGTTTTACTTCCTTTCTTAACTAATAATTTATTTCCTTTGGGATACAAGAAAAATGCGGATTCGTCGCTATCAAATATTCTTTCTGGCTCATTTATTTCAATTTCTTCTGATGCGAAATAATGTCTTATCTCTTCAAACCACCTCCTAACTCCCTGAACAGATACAGCTGCTCTAGATGCACAGAGATTCTGCGTCATTCTTTCACCAATTTCGGTATGTCTACGAAGATATCCTTCATACCAGTGTCGTCCTGGGCGTCCTTCAGAAAAAGGATTGGGCCTTTCCAATTGTTTCACCAAGAGTTCAACACTTTCCAGCAATTGATAGGTAACAGGAAAACCCATTTTACCCCAATTAATTACCCATTGCGATAGCAACTTCTCTTCTTCTGATGATAAGATTGGTGAAGCAACACTTTTACATATTTCTAGCACTAGACCTTTTATTTTTCCTATTAATGTAGTTCGTGGCACATTATACATTTTGGCTGCCGTAGCGCAAGGTGTTCCATCTTTAATTGATTTGAGTGCCATTTTTAAATCTTCGGGTAGATGATTAAAATATTTTCATCCTTTCATGCTGACACTTCTTTTCAATGATCCTGAGAAAAATAAAATGTTGTTGATAAGTCTGTAATAATATAGCAGTGACGAATTTAGAGGCTCAAGGTATCTAATTTCGATACCCATGTCGAATTTAGGACCGGTCGTTTCTATATCACTCTGGCTACAAATGAGATGCAATGCTTGATATATATTTTACTTTGGAAAATGTCCGCAATTTCGACACCCGGGGTCGAAATTAGGTTAGTAACTAGATTAAGTGTACCTAAATTCGACACACCTAAAAACTGTCATATTATCTACAATATATTCGAAACAACAGCGCCCTGAAAGTAGAAAAAAAATGTCTGTTTTTGTCTTACCATATAAGAAACTCTGCAATTTGCTCGAGCCACCACAACTCAACTGTCTGATACATTTACTATCTTAAATGTTATACGCTAACATGTCACTAAAAGAGAAAACTGCTACGCGACATATTCAGAAATGTTTATAGATGTCACTAAGCGTAATATGAGATGGTAAAATTCTATTAATTTCTTAATTTCACGTAATATATTATAATGTGTCGAAATTATGGTCACTGTCAAATTAACGTACACTTACCTTAATTGTTCTAAGTCTTTGCACCAACTTTTGAAATGGTTTTCTTTCAGAATATTAGTGGTATCTTCGTAATAAGTAGGCGGGAATACAATTCGTGGGATTTATCTTTCCATGTTTGCCAGCTCGTCCTCTTTATCATTACCCCTGATACCACGGTGGCTAGGAATCCATCAAAATCTAATGTCTTTGTTTTGTGACGATATATGGAAGTATTGATTCCTGATTTTTAATGTGGTTGGATTGGATGAAGCCGAGAAAGATAAACTTTGAAGGTTTGTAATTGCACTTTTGGAATCTGTTAGGAAGGACGATGGCTTTGGAAATATTAATTTCAGTTATTTTTTCTATGGCTATTGTTTTTGCATGTAACTCTGCGGAGAATATGGAGAAATATTTAGGAAGTTGAGCGGATATCGAGACGAGACTGGCAGAACAGACTCCAAAACCGACACTGTTGGTTTTTTTGGAGCCATCCGTGAAGAAGGGAGTACATTTTTCGAAGTGAGTATTGATTATGTTCAAGAACTTAGCGTTACTCCCCGAATCCTTATCCATGTTGAAATTTATGAATTTTGGACGAGATATTGGATAGAGTAGTTGTAACATGGATATTTGTTTGAGGATTGTAGGTGAGAAGTGAGAAAGACATGTTTAAAAAAATGTAGAAGGGGATTGTTTTTTAGATCCCGGAACATGGGATCGGAACCCTAACTGGTGAATAGTTTAAGGATGCATCCTCCCGAAAATTCCTAGTGGCCAATGACTTAGCAACAATTGTCGTGGTTAAGTTGAGCTTTCGCACGGACAAAGGGGTCATTCCTGATTCAGAAAGAAGTATATTGGTTGAAGTGGATTTTAGTACTTGAAAATGGTTCATATAGCCTGTAATTGAATTCTATCTTATTTGATTAAGTTTTTGCACCACCTCCGTACAGGAAACAGGAATCATCAAAGTAATGAATAATTAAGCCTTTAAAAAGATTGAGAAGCGTTTGGGGATTGCTCCCCCACCATTTACCACATGAAGCTCTGATAATGTGCATCCCTTTAATTGCTTTATTTGCTATGTGTTATATGTGATGTTTCTACGTTAAGCGTTCATCAATGATGGTACCGAGGTATTTTACGAGTATATGGCATTTCCAAGGAATTCTTGAGGCATTTATTTTGATGGAAAGGAAAGGACTATGTTTAGAGCCTTGTTTATTGAGAGCGAGTTCTAGACCTACCTTCTGCAAATGAGATTGAAGTTTATTTAGGAATGTATTGATGGTTCGGATGGTCATATACTCAGAATTTTGAGCACAGATCAGCACTAGATCATCAGCGTAGCCACTGATTTGGATTGAGGGGGGAGTTATATATTTTGCATACAATGATGAAAAGGAGGGGCAAAGTGGGGAACCTTGAGGTACGCCTCTACAGGAAACTCCTGGGCCTAAACCAGCCTTAAACAAGCTACCAGATTATATAAGAGGAGATGATAATTTGAATTTGTTCAAGCAGAAAGTTAAAAAAGTTCTTATCAGTGATAATTTCTACAACATTGACGATTTTTTAAATATGTGATTATTAAGCTTGCATATCCAACATTGTAATTATGCGAGTTTTTGTTTATGTGTATGTTTTTTGCTTTTGTATCGAACCTTGTATGTGACTAGATGAACTGATACATCCTATATCAATATTGGGCTCAAAAAGGACGAATAAAACATTATAATGAATTTTTGATCATTATGCGGAAGTTAAGTGTTTCTGAGGGACCAGATTAGGTCACTGATATCTTTATGGAGATCCATGATATTTAAAGAAGAGTAATTTGACGAAATTATAACTTTGTCATTAGCGCCTTTTATATCTAGAAAGACCGATATTGGATTTGTTCCTTCTACAATAACGCACGAAATCTCCGTGAAGAGGAGTATTAGGTTGACAGTTACACCTTTTTCTTTTCTGAAACCATTTTGACAGTTATATATTTTAGAAAAATTTGTGGGTCTCCAACTTAAAAGGTCACTGGGATCACCGGACTTTTTGCGAATGGGGCGAACTAATTGGTTTTTCCAATTTTTGGGAATTTCATTGAAGAGCTTAATCAGAAAATGTTTCCATTCAATTGATACATTTTGAAGCATAGAGTAAGGAATAGAGACCGCTCCTGGAGAAGAGTTTTTCCTATTATGAAGGACAAATTTGAATTCATCCAGGGTGAACGGGGAAGAGAAGAGTTGCTGGAATGGCCCAGTGTTTGAGTGATCAAAAAGGGTTACTTGGTTAAGTTTGTTGTAAAGCTGGAGGAAAATGTCGTCATCCAGAGGGGGGTTAAGAGGAATACTGTTACTGGAGCATCCTCTAGAGGAACGTTTAACTGATTCTCATACCTTTTTTAAGGGTGTGGTAGAGATAGATATTCTGTAAATTTGTTGAATTTTTCTTTCTATTTAGATTTAAGAAATCGAAGGCAATCATCGCTAAATTTTTTGAAATGGATGAAAGTGTGCATATTGGGACATCGAGTATAAAGTGTAATAAGAAAGACTATGAAGAAAAGAAGAGAAAATATGTTCTATATTAATAAATTCACCCTGTGAATAGATATTTAGAAATCCAAACAAAATTATGCGATAGTATGACCCACATTTCTTATTTACAAGAGTACGGATTAGGCATAACAACTCCACTAAAACAATTATTCTAAATAGATTACATAAAGTCTAAATGAATCGTAAAAATAAAACATTAAAATCTACGTAGTTGCTAACACAGCACAAGTTACCCAAAAAACGTAATAGAAAAACTTATAAAAAAAGGGGAATGGGTTCGTCCGAGAGACAGACGCGGTTCGTTGGCGAAAGGTGTCGGGTAGTTTTGACCCCGCAAGATAGCGTCTCATATCACCCTACACGGGTACGTTTGTCAGTCCTGGTAACGTATTTAATTAATCTAATTTTTTTGTGTATTGTTCTGGAATTTACTTTCCTTGCGTCGTGATATGAGTAGTCAAGGTGATATTTAGCTATCATCGGCGGCAAAGGCGGCCTCATACAGATAAGACTCCGGTAAAGGTCAGAGAGTGTTTCATCGTAAACATTCGGGCGCGAGTGCAGGAAGATCCCGATTAATTCGGTAAAATGTAGGGTTTAATAATAAAGGAAATTGTAATCTATTATTTTGAAACAATGCGTGTATACAGGCCTTCACTTTCGTTATTTACCAAGCGGATTAGTTTTTGCCATCTAATGTCTTTTTATTTGATTTATTTTTATCGGTGTCTGTGAGAACGAAATTTGAAGAGAATTTTGATTTATCTTCACTTCGAGAGTTGTGTTCGGCTGGTTGGAGATTTAATACCCCATATTTTCTCACTTTTTGTGGATTTTGGGGCTTTTTCTCCGAAGAAATCTTCATGGGTGATTAGTTTTGAACTGGTTCTTTGGTTGAATACGTGAAGATTTACCTGAAATTCAGGATTTTGAGACCACCGACTACACATTTCTTTGAAACCCCTATAAACCATCCCAAGGGTTTTTGAGCACGGGCTACAAGTTTTGAGCACGGGCTACAAGTTTTTGAGCACGGGCTACAAGTTTTTGAGCACAGGCTACAAGTTTTTGAGGACGGGCCACAAGTTTTTTTGGCTACGGGCCACAAGTTTTTTAGAGAGGGACTATTACAAGTAGCTTCTGTTTGAAATACCGCTACATCGTTACGTTTCATTAGCTCCCAGCGATTAGTACTACCCGGCCACGTCCGGATGTTGGTGAATTTTTTTTGTGTGGCACCTTTATTATTTTCTTTATATCTCTAGATATTTTGCTTCTAACATCTCTGTATATTCGTACATATTATTTTTTTTTGTTTAATATATGAAAGTTAAAGTTCAACTCCGTTGTTTTATTTGTTCACCACCAGGCCTCTGCTTTTAGTTGTTTATAGCTTATTATTATTAATATTTTTTCTTTCTTTCAATAATAATACAAATATTTTACTAAAATATATATATATATATATATAAAACAAAAACAGAATTAGCGGGCATATCACGCAAAAGAGGTTACAGAAAATGAGTGGTAACCGTAGACATGCATGTTTCTGGCTCATTAGCCTTCATCGGTACGGCATAACCAAGAAAAGGTGTACAACCTGGGAGCAAGGATGTTAATTGAAACATGAGAAAACACAAACAACGGATTTCAACAAGATAACCAAACGCACATTTGTGCCTTCAAATATATATATATATATATATATATATATATATATATATATATATATACATATATATATATATATATATATATATATATATATATTATACTACGGTAAGCGATAGTTCCAGGACAACAAGGAGAGCTTCTGTTTTGGCTCAGATAAGAAGAAAAAACAGTGGCGCCCTTTTAACTTAACCCATTCCTACTCTCCGGCATTTGAAATAGCTCGGCATAATTGCATGCTCACTTCGCTACGATCTATCAGCTTAACTCTTATCTTCAATTTTTCATATTTCTTTCATTTTCATTATTATTTTCTTTAACTTCACAATCGTGTCGTCTAATCCAAAGCGGAGGCTCATTAGCTTCGCAATAAAGACTTTCTGCAGGGCTAGATCGAAAAGCACCAAGACAAAGACGTAAAGCTGTATTATGCACCGAGTTTAAAAGGTCTAGGTTTGATTTAGTGTCAGAGATATATATATGTGACAACCATAATCTAATTTTGAACGACTAATGGCCCTGTATATTATAAGAAGAGAATTTTCGCCTGCTTCCCAGTGGTAATGCGAGAGTGTTTCAATAATGTTCATTTTTTTGAAACAGTTGCATTTGATTTCTCTAATATATTGTTTCCAGTTGAGACGAGAGTCAAATGTTAGGCCTAGTATTTTACAGTGATCGGTAAGATGTGCGTTAATAATGAAGATACTAGGACACAGTGAGGGTGGTCGTCTACCAAATTTAATAATTTTAGATTTTGTTTGCGATAAAGTTAATCCTATGTTACTTACATTTTTACTTAGGGTGTTTACTGCTGACTGAATTAGATTAGATGCTGTCGACATAGATATGCCATGACTATAAACAACTAGCTCGTCTGCATATAAGGCATACTTGACGGGAGGAAGGATATTAGAGCAAGATCGTTGATAGCCAGATTGAATAGAGTGGGGCTTATAACCTACCCTTGGGGAACTCCATCCCTCTGGTCATAGGTTGATGAGAAAATACCATTAGCAAAGACTTTGAATGATCTTGAAGATAGGAAATTCTGAATAAATTGGTATATGTATCCGGAGATATAAAGTAACGTTAATTTATTTAGTACTGACTGTCTGCTAACAGTATCAAAAGCGCCGTCAATATCGAATATTACTGCGATGACTTCTTGTTTTCTGTTTATTGCCCCAGAGATATGAGATTAAAGAAGCACTAGGTTATCTTGAGTCGATCTATTACGTCGAAATCCTGATTGATCTTTGGAGATAACATTATATTTAACAAGAAACCAGAGGGGCCGCTTATTAACCATCTTTTCTTATAATTCACACATGGTGCAAGTGAGTGATATAGAGTTTGGAGAGGTAACAACCTGTTCAGGTTTTTGAATGGGAATTAAAGTAGATGTCAACCATTGGTTAGGTAATTGGTTGATGGACCATATTAAATTGTAAATTTCCAGGAGCTTACTTAAATCTATGTTGGAAAGTTTTTTAAGAAATATATACGGGATGTCATCAGGACCAGAGACAGTATTTTTGCAGCTATTGAGAGCAGAGGAAAGCTCTAAGTAAGAGAATGGGCAGTTAAGAGAAGTAATATCTTGAGATTTTGACACAGTACATGGGGAAGGAGCTTTATCTGAATAAGTAAGTGTAGAATTAACTGTACTTTGAAATTTTAATTCAAAGGTTTTTGCCAGTATATTGCTGATTGCTTCATTTTTATTAACTACTTTATTATCATAGATAAGATTGGGAATTTTGAAATTCGAATTGTTTCCTTGTATTTGCTTAATTTTATTCCAAAGTTGGAAGGATTTGTGTTCACATTTATGGAGGATACATAATTTCTCCAGAAATATTTTTTGCTTTGTTTCATGATATAACGTGTTTTGGCTCTGGCTCTTTTGAGATTAGTAAGATTTTCTTGTGTCATGCAATTTTTTGTCGATTTATAGCACTTGCACACCAGTTCCACCATGACACAGTTTTTTGTTTATGTGAAATAATATTTTTACCCATGTGCAGATTGGCAGCTGAGAGTATTGCACCTGTAATTTTTGAGATGTTACCGTTCATATTATCTGAGAAAGATAATGCGAATAAGTTGGTTTCTGCTTGAGACGTATAACTAGTTCAGTCGGCAGTATTTATGCGCCAAAACCATCTGGATAATGTATTATTGTGGCTGGGGATATTGGAGGATATAATAATGGTATAGTAGTTGCTATCATGAAAATCATTTAGTAATGAAGCAAGTTTAGGGTCACTAAAACTACGATCAATAGAGGAGAAGGTACCAGAGGAGAAATTCAAGGGTGTATCAGAACCGGTGTTAAGCAGGCAAGAACCTGTACAATTGATCACATTTTAGACGCTTTTCCCATTGCCGATTGTGTAATTGGATCCCCACATTGTATTGTGGCCGTTAATAGTCCAAGAGCTAGCTACATAAAAACGGCTCGAAACGGTTCCCAAGATCAGAGCCTGAAAGTTGCAAGTAAAACCCTAGTACATCATTAAATGGCTACTCTGCCGGTGCGAAACGTTTGCGCATGAAAATGCCAGCCGGTTTTCCACGTGGAAAAACTTTCGAGAAAAATCGTTTAGAAATGTTTTTAAGGTCTTAACTAACAGCGGTAAAGCAGTGGCAGAGGTTTCATCGTACAAAAAACCCTTGGCAGAGGCGATCGAAAAGTGTCGGAAAACCCCCCCGAAAAATCGATACGGTTCCCGCGCCCAAATTTTTTCCCAACATTCTTCAGCCCTTAACTAAGAGCTGTGTGTGATGGCAGAAGTTTTGGATGACAACAAACCCTCGGCAGAGATTATTTAGTCGAAAAATGTCAACAAATTTGTTAATACACGATTGTTCGTTAAGTTTGCAAGTTGAGACTAATTTTATCTATGTCATTACAATCATTTTCAAATCCTATCCCAATTTAAGAAAAATTATCACAATACGGTTAAACTCGCTGAGAAACTCGAATTTTTTATCGCGCGTTCAATTTGAATATTATATGGTATCACCTTCTATTTATACATCTATACAACAAATGATGTAAGCTTCAAACAGTGAAAAATAATTCACGCACGAACTAAATATATTAAGCCATTGGCAGCATACGTTGCGGGAGGCGCATGTTGCGTCACTCTCTCTCTCTCTGTTTCTCTCTCCCTCTCTCTCTCTCTCTCTGTATCCTGGCTCACGAAAAGCAAGCTTCAAATTGACCGCGCGACAAAAAATTCGAGTTTCTCAGCGAGTTTTAACCGTATCGTGACCATTTTTTTTAATTGGGGTAGAATTTGAAAATAATTGTAATGACATAGATAAAATTAGCATCAACTCGCAAACTTACGAACAATCGTGTATTAGTAAATTTGTTGACATTTTCCGACTAAATAATCTCTGCCGAGGGTTTATTGTCATCCAAAACTTCTGCCATTATGCACAGCTCTTAGTTAAGGGCTGAAGAATGTTGGGAAAAAGTTGGGCGCAGGAACCGTATCGATTTTTCGGGGGATTTTTCCGACACTTTTCAATCGCCTCTACCAAGGTTTTTTTGTACGATGATACCTTTGCCACTGCTTTATCGCTGTTAGTTAAGACCTTGAGAACATTTCTAAACAATTTTTTCGTGGAAACCGTTTCGATTTTTCTCGCAAGTTTTTCAACGTGGAAAACCGGCTGGCATTTTCATGCGCAAACGTTTCGCACCGACAGAGTAGCCATTTAATGATGTACTAGGGTTTTACTTGCAACTTTCAGGCTCTGATCTTGGGAACCGTTTCGAGCCGATTTTATGTAGCTCTCCGTCTATAAAGTCACCAACTAGAATGTAAGGTTGGGGTAGTTGGTAAATTAGGTTTAGAAGTTACACCAGGTGGAAACTGCAATAGTTTTAAGATCAGTAGTGATATGGAGAGGAGTGGATAATAGTTCTCTAGATATGAAAATTGAGGTGCCCCCATTAGCCCTTGCGCAGTTGGTGCGAACATAATAGTAACATTCGTTGTTCAATAGTTTAGGTAGTCTATCTATTTTAGAGTTGGTTTCTTGTAAACACAGGATTTCAGGTCGTTTGTATGATATTATTTGTTGAATTCTTTCCAAGCGAGGAAAGAATCCATCACAATTCCATTGAATAACTTTGAATGGCTTAAGAAGTTAGTTGTTAAGACCATTGTGAGAAAGGATAATTGAGTTCTTCGTCAGTTTGACTATCAGAAGAAACGCTTTTATTATCAGAGAGGTCCTAGGAATTAAATTGTGTTTTAAGCTTTTTCTGTAGTTGTGTGAGGCGGTTTTAAAGCGATCTTTCTTTGGTTTCGCAGTAAAGAAGCGATAAATCACTTAACATTTCCTGGATATTAAAAGTAAATTCCTGGGCTTAATTAAGAGTATCTGAGCTACGGTACGAATTTTCTAAAAACGCTGTGAACTGCGTTTCAGAGAGCGTGAATTTGAATGGGTTGTTCTTATAGAGGTCCTGTATAGGGGTTTGAGAGTTAGGTGTAAGTTTGTGATGTTCAGGAACTAAATTTTTAGGTTTTTTCTTGAGGTGCTTAAATGTGTTTTGGGATGTTGTGTAAGAAGGGGGAGACATTTGGTTGTCTGTTGGTAATGTGGATTCTGTGGGTAATAGTTGACTGGGGGTATCAATATTGCTGTCAGAGGAAATAACTCTTTTTTGGCAATGGGACAAGGGGGGCAATATAAGGTTAGACAATGGTGTACAATAGTTGGGTCGGCTGTTGATATATTATCCCATCGGGGTTAGGAAGGTGAAAAGAGGGATGAGGGAGTGCCACTGAATGAAGTAGTAGCTGGTAATTGGATAGCGAGGGGGGATGTAAGGATATTTCATTTTGTGGTTGTGGCGATGTAGTGTTGGTGCAAGTGTCGGCGGTGTGTCCGCT
Organism: Galeruca laticollis; assembly: GCA_963921935.1. Lineage (NCBI taxonomy): Eukaryota > Metazoa > Arthropoda > Insecta > Coleoptera > Chrysomelidae > Galeruca > Galeruca laticollis. Next base: position 96,082,673 of record OY998182.1, on the reverse strand, counting down.
CTGTTGACACAGAAAGCACACACACCAGTTTGTCAGTGGAATCAAACATACAATACGGAGTGTCCTCGTGAGTAATAAGAATTGAAGTTTGTAAGCTAAAGTTATCATTATCTGGGAAAACGTAAGTAATTCTGCGGAAGCTCATGATGTGAGCGTATTGATCTCCTTGCGCGCCACATTCAAAAAATGAAACTGGAGAGGCTATTTGCAGTCCAATGTCATTGAGAGCTATTCCGATAACGGAATGGGGGATAGTAGGAGATACATTCGATATTAAAATACGTTTAGCAGACGAAATAACTCTTCGAATAGGAATTATAGTGGAATTGATGCAACTGTTCTGATGAGTTTTAATAAGGTCATCTGGAATTGCTGTTGAGGATAGATATATACAGATAGGGTTATTGCAGATTGGTGCCATTTTGCGAGTGGTCCTGGATGCCAAAACCACGACGTTTAAAATTAAAAGAGGAACAGGAGTCCAAAAAGGCCCTCTGAATTAAATGAAAGGAAAATAGGAGTTACCTGTTGCTAGGACACTGGAATATTTCTTGATTTATTTGTTGATGATAATATCACAAATCGAAAAACAAAGCGGTCACTAATTGGTTTATAATGTTCACATTTTGATATTTAGTTTCAACAATTATCAATAGAATAAAAATGATTAATATGAAATTAACACAAAGGTAACGTTAATTATCCAGATAGTACAAAATGCGTTTGCACTCGTCGGCTACCTGAATAGGGAACACCTCCTTTATATGCACGGATATGGAAAAACAAAATGGATTGCTAGACCTCATGGAATAGTATATTCTAAATCAAGGGTGGAGTTAGCAAAATTTTATACGAGTAGAAAGATTTGTTGACGGTTCTACGAGTCTAGAATTTTGAATTCCACCCGTGTTATAGACTATACTTTTTCTACGAATATCAAATAGAAACATAAAAACATATATTGAATTTCCCTTAATTTCTGGAGCAGTTGTGGTGAAATCATTACTGCTGTCAGTATCAAACACTAAAAATAAATGACGCCGTGTAATGACTATTACTTAGATAAAATTATATAAATTTACTTACTTTTTATGAACTATTAATCAATTTTAATTAAAAAAAAAATAGATAGTTGTAAAATTTTGACCATAGACATTTTTGACAGTTGAAAATTATTGTTCTTCTTTTTTCTTAGAAGTGCCACAAATTACACTTATGCTGCACTTCTGGCTCTAACAATGGATACTCGATGATCATATTAGTCATTTTACGTTCACTTTACAGAATTTTTTCTGCACTTCGACATTTCTGTACTACTTCTACTCTATTTAGTGCAGCTGATGTAGAAAACGGAACACGCCTATTTTCTCTTTCTGTCAAATTAACCGTGACATTGAGAGGGCGCCACAAGTATTCATTCCATACCAAGGGCGAGAACGAATATTCTTGCCCTAGGTCTAGAATGAAGCTATTCCATATTCAAAAACTACGTCGGGATATAGAAATTCCAAAATAGTCGTAGAAAAAATATTTACTAAAATGACTGTGGCATGCAAGTCGCCATCGCGAGACTATTTACGTTGGCTACATTGAATTTACCAGAAAATACTAAGATGCGGATACTGAATAAATCAAAACATTTAAACTATTGACAGATTTAAAGAGCATTTGACTGATAAATATGGAGGGTGGAGGAAACAAGATCTATCTCATATGAGGGAAAAGTTGAAAAAGTGTCCAGCTATAAATAGTAAATAATAGTTTTAAAATCCTCCTCCCCCTCCAAAGTGGCGCTAGCGTAGAGCGTAGGCAAATGGTGGGACGTAGTAACATAGTCCATCCAATAATCATTTGTTAATTTCTCTATCTATCCTTTTCTAATAACGTGTGGCTGCTGTGGCGCCACTCTCTTATAATACATTTTATCGGACACTTTTTCATACACAGAGACCATTCTCCTTTCCTCTACCCTCCATATTGACGAAGATAGGGTGAATTTTTATTATTTCTCAATTTTGTCTTTGTTTCGCAAAGAACTAATAGTTTATATAGTAATTTAAAATGGAACGTATAAGCATGGTTGTGTTACTAAATCAACCGCTTTTTCAAGAAAATAAACTCTAGCTGTGGTTTTTAGAGTATATATTAGATTTCTATTTCAAATTTGTTATTTTGACTTCTAGCACCATATATTAAGGTCATTTTGTAAATCGGCAGTAACTTTTTAAGGTACGGTTCAATTATTTGGTTGATGGATTTCGGTATAGCTCTGAATAATTAAGTTTGAGAATAGGGGTGTTTGCTATATCTATTAGATATATAATACAATAATTGAGACAGTTTAGCAATTTGAATTACATAGTTATATATGTTCATAATCTCTTTTCTTTACATTTTATTAACAACATGTATTAGGAATAGAAATAATAAGAAATAACACTTGCACTGAGTTAAAAAATACATATATTTATATTTATATTTCAAAGCTTAATTAATTCTAAAATACTTATCTGAAATATTTTTTTAAAAGTTTCTGTAGAAACGGATTTGTTGGCCTTATTTGCAATGTTATTTATTCTGATACCACTGGAGGTGTTGATAATTAATATAGTTTGTTTTGGTTACTTTCATAGGGTGCATAATGAGTGAATATTGTCATTTGAAAGAAAACATTCTGCTTCTTTCATTATCATACATATCATTACACATTTTTTTCCACTTTGAGAAGAAAATAATAGGGCGGCTCTAGATTTCCTGTAAATTAATTTGAAAGATGCGTCATCTTCATACCCTGATGATCCAAGTACCTCACAACAAACGTCGCAAGATAGTCTTTACATAACCGATCTTCTGACAAATCTAGCTATATAGCCACTACATTTTCTGTAAATTCGTTGAAGCTCTGTTTCTGGAAAAATGTATACTACTTATTTCGGAAACCACAATCAAAGTTGTGAGGATAATCTTAAGATATACAGTTGCCGTTATTTTTACGGATATCGATGTGGGTTATTATTCTTGTATATATTTAAAAAAATTGTAAGCTGCTAAGCTTGTTGTTGAGGCCATTTTGTTATCTAACAAATATTAATGAGAGGAAGAATATAAAATATAAGTCATTTACACTTTTTACATATAAAAACCGAAAAAAATAACGTCTTCTGGTGAAAAAAAAATGGGGTATAACAGTAAAAAGACTGTTACTCCTTACACCATTGAAAAATAACTCCAAATGATCTTGGCTCAATTTGTATGTTAGTATCTTAGATTCTTTCCTTCTTTGCATTGCAAGTGAAGACTGTGTAAAAACGAAAAAGGTGAGAATATGTGTTTTCTTCTTTGTCTTAGGCAAAACTGTCTTTTTAGTCTTCCAAATATTTAATGTTGTTCATTGTATTTAAAAGAATTGGCCAGTAGGTTTCATTTCTTCTTTCATTGGAGTGTTCATACACCTTCCAAAAAGGTATCTTGAATTTATAATATCGAATAAATTATTGTGAAAAAGAGGTAACATCAAGTATTGGTTACTGTTAGTTGGAGAAGACTTTAAAATAGTTGTAACTTTAAGAAGCACTTTGATGCTAAAAATAATTTAAATTTTAGGTGCGTTTCTACTATAGATTTATATGTCTACTTTAAATAGTGTATATGTTTCTAAAGAACTTTTTCTAGGAATATATTAAAATATATTGAACTGGGATTATAATGCTATGAAAGTGCTACTTATATTTGGAACTATAAACTAATTAGAAATCATTAAATAAACAACAGGTAGACAAAATTATAACCAACTGATCTCTAATGTGCTATGATTATAAAATTATTTCATTTAATATATAATTTTTGCGGATGTGTTTATAAATAACTTGTATTACTTTTTACTCCCGTCTGTAGAATGCCACCCGGGTGCCATGTAGTCGTTGCACCCTCCGGCCCTGAAAACAGTCCATATTTTAAATGTTATGCGTACTATTTTCAAACTTCGTATCGACTTTTTTATTTGGGAATAATGCATCATTGCTGAAAAAGGATATGTTTGGAGTTGAATAACATAATATGCATTGTTCGCAATACAAAAAGACAAACAAAGCTCTGTGCGGAAAAATGATATGCCGAGAATTCGTGACAGTCTCTGCATTATTTTTATATAGCCAGAGGTCATTTGTGTGTTTCAATTTTTGGAATCGTTTGCGAAATGACTGGATACATATATATTATGTTGTATGTGATGAAAGTTAAGTGCCTTTTTGATCAAATATATGATGAATAGAAAAATACTTCCATTTAATGAATTAATTGGAGAAATTAGAAATCACAAACACAACTCCTTAATAAATTGAAACTAAAAGTCAATTCTGTCTAAAAATCAGACAACTTGATAGAAAATAAGGCTACATAATTAACCCTTAACTACTATCGTGGGGTAAAATTTGACCCAATCGCTTGAACTTCAGTACGCCCCTGGTAGACCGTTTAGCAGACGACCTTCGTATTCCATCTATTCTTCCACTTAAGTACATACTTTAGAATGGTTCCTAATAGTAAACAATCAATCTGTTAGTTCCCACATGCTGATGATTTTAGGTCTGAGTTGACCCCCACGGTAGTAGTTGCGTTATAATTATTTTATTTATTGTATTAGAAAGACTGATAACTTTGTAATATTTGGCGGAAGTAGGGTGACAAGTGACAATGTTTTTGACTTTCGAATCTGAGGAAGAGCCAACCGATAATATTGACACTGATAGTGAGTATAATAACATTGATACTGATAATGAAAGTGAACATTCGGATCATGACACATATTCAGAAAATAATGTGACTTATCAAGTGACTAAAGTGAAACAGCATCTAGAAGTAAAACAAATTTTTACTATGAACGCAACAGATTTAAGTGGGTTAAAAATTCTCCGGCACCATCAAGAATTCACATAGAGAACATTATTACGCACCTTCCTGGTCTTCGTGGACCTACCTTACAAACGAAACCATCCAGTACACTTGAATCCTGGTTACTTCTTATAACTCACGACATGTTGGCAACTATTCTAGAGTATATAAATGAAAAAATTACCGAGCTGAGTGTAAACTATGGGGATACCTATACATTTATCGATCATCTAAATAAAGCTGAACTCAAAGCTTTTTTGACTCTTTTGCACCTTTTAGGTGTACTAAAGTCTAATCATGAGAATGTCGAATCATTATTTTCGACAAGTTTTATAGGTAGGCCAATTTTCCGTGCCACCATGTCAAAAGAACGCTTCTTATTTCTTTATTTCTTCTCACAGCAATAAGATTTTACAACCATGAAATAAGAGAGCAAAAGAAGGACAATGGAGGTCGACTTGCAGCAGTCTCCTATTCATTAAACACTTTTATATCGACTACTATAGCAAACTACACCTGTTCCGAATATATTACAGTCGACGAGATGCTGGTTGGGTTTAGAGGTAGATGCCCATTTAGAATGTATATGAAAGCCAAACCAGTCAAGTACGGCATCAAGATCAAGACACATTATTGGGTGAATGCTTTCGTGTATATAGGTAAAACGAATGATGCTAATCCTATAAGCTATCCATACCTACAAGATCAGTACTTGCTTTAGTGGAACCAATTACTAATAGTAACCGGAATGTCACGGGTGATAATTGGTTTACTTCTTTAGAGCTAATTGGTGAAATAAAGAAACTTCGACTTACGTATGTAGAGGTACAATGCCTAAAAATAAGAGAGAAATTCCTCCACATAAAAATTACGAAGTTGATAGGTGTCCAGTTGATTTTACTCGAGATAACACAATCGTATCATACGCCCCTAAAAACATGAAAGTGTAATTATGTTGTCGTCCATGCATCATGATAAATCTGTCGATCAAGAGAGAAACATACCTGTAATAATACGTTTCTATAATTCGACGAAAGGGGACGTCGATGCTCTAGACGAAGATGCCAGCGATGAGCGTTAGTAATTTGATATTCCATAATGGATATTTCAATAATGAAGAGTCACATTATTTTTCACGCTGCTAATCCTGAAGTTAGAAAAAACCGTTCGGATTTTATCCAAGAGCTAGGAATTAGTCTTATAAATGAACATTCAAAAATTCTTTGCCATGCCCAAATTGTCCAGAGAATTGCGCTCGATAATTGCCAAAACATAAGGAACTGAAATTCCTCATGAAGATCAGACTAAATGAGAAAGGCCGGTTGTAAGACAAAGATGCCACTTTTGTACCAGAGATCCCAGGGATAATGATACAAATATTCCACATTTTGCTCAAAATGGCATTGAACCATCTGCAAAACACATCTACTTCTGAAAGTTATGTGTACTATGTGCCAAGAATACATAACACTTATAATACGTTCAAATTATTATTGTTACAATATTCTTAAATTAGGCTACTAACATAACTGTAATTTTTCTTATATGCTATACTATTATTATTTTCTTTTGTAATAGGTTAATATGTTCCTATAATCAACAACTTTCCAGAGAATTAACCTTCAGTATAATTTTTTTTAAATATTTATTTTGCTCTACTAACGTGCTATGTTTTTTATCATGGTTTTTATTTTAGGATCTTAATTTTCCTGAAATAAAATTTAAGTTTACAAAATATCTGTTTTTTATGTACACATACATTGATCAAAAATTCAAAAAAACAATAAAAATATTTTTATGTAATTTTTAAAGCTCATTAAAATTTGGGTCTTCTATGACACCACGATAGTAGTTATGTGATTATAGATATACGATAGTAGTTGAGGGTTAAAATTTCAATTGTTGTCAAAACAATGACAAATTATTCCAGAAATTGTTACGGGTTGAATGCTTGAAAGTATCACTTACCTCAAAGTATATTTTCGCTTCCAAGCACTACCTATGAAGACGTAAAATCAATGTTATACTTTAATTTATTATTCTCACCCAGTAATCTATAAAGCGATTACAAAACATGAATAATGCCCATATTCTCATATTCCTATCATTTTTGAATAATCTATTGCCTCTGACTTCATCGAAAAATGGAAATAATGTAACTAAATCGCACACTGGTCTAGTCTTCCAAATTTCGGCGAATGCGCAAACTTTCTAGAAGAACGTTTTTTTTGTTTATTTTAATTTGAAACCGAATTATAGAGCCGATTTTTTTTAATAGGGTTTTAGTATAAGCCGTCTGTTAGTCAGTTTACAGTTTAAATTAATAGACGTGAATGTAAATTAGTAAATAAGGGAATGTAAATTAATGGATAGTGTATTTGACATATAAATTAGTAGTGAAGTGTGTAAATGGATTAAGTGTAAGTGAATATACAGTGTGTTAATGAATTAAGAGTAAGTACATATACCATGTATATCAATTTATCCCACCCATCAGGATAAACTATTTAAATAAATAAGAAAAACTTCACAATTGAAGATTAGTATACCCTGTTTTTAAACTAGGAGGACTTATTTGAACTTAAGTTAGAAACTCTGTAGATTCCTGATTGGTCAAATGACAGCCGGTTTTACACAGCACTTTTGACATATATTATGATTGACAATTGTATAAATTGTAAACAAATAGTGTGCATTTTGTTATTTCTTGCTTTCTTGTTATTGTTTTATTAAAATATAAAAACAGTTCTTGTCACGACTAATTTGAAAATGGACTGATTATTATTTTAGTCCACTTATCGTCTACAGAAAAGCAAAATATTGTGAATTTGTATAAACAAATCTCAGATGATGAACCCGAGACAAAGGTGAATGCCATTGTGTTTAAAATTGTAAAAACGTTGGGTAAGTTATCGAAAATAGGACTTTTATTTTTTAGGAGTTGCTAGATGGACTGTGTTTCGAATTATTGAAGAATATTGCTGGGAAACAGCACACTGGTGTAGTCCCTGAATCCGACGCTGTCTAAGCCATGTATGAAAGTTAAAATTATGGCGGATGCGTTGGGATTTCTGAGAACTGTTTACGATTTTTTGTTACTATCTTATATAGACATTGTTTTTGTGACCAGTCTCTCTATAAATTCCAGAGAGCCCATTGTTTTTGTGTATGCCGCAATCTAGAATTATCTAATAAAAAGACACTAATATATAAAGGGCCGACCAACGGGAGAAGTTTAGTTTATAAAGTGATCTCGTGAGATAAACAAGTGAACAAGTAAATAGTCTAAGAAAATAAACAGTAGTGAAGTGATTATAACAACTAGTTTAAGTGCTTATACTCTATTTATAATATAAATTTGTGAATAGTTTAGTGAGTAGACATACCGTATGTTTGAATTTATCCCATCCATCGTATAAAAACATTTAAATAAATAAGAAAAACATTACATTCGTGTCAGAAGTGGGATAATATAATCAAATAAGACGTAAACATGGCCAAGAGACTTAGTGACCTGAAACTGATAGAGCTAAAGGCAGAATTGGAAAATCGCGAGTTGGAAACGTCCGGCAAGGAAAGTGAATTAGTAGAAAGAGTTAAAGTGGCACTGGTAAGTGACGGCTTGGATCCAGAAACATTTTTATTCAATGACGAGGCTTCAACCATAATCTCGTCAATCTCTGCTAAAATGGACGAGAAGACTTCTGCCATGGAAGAAAAGATTTCAACTAATATGAAGAACGATATCTCTGCTAACATGGACAATCTTTCTGCCGATATCTTATTAATTAAAAATGGCATTGCTACTGACGTCGAAAATAAAATTTCGTCTCTAGAATCGAATATTGAGGATAATATGACAACGATGAACAAGAAAATAAAATCGGACATTGAAAATAAGATGACAATGATAGACGAGAAAATCAAGGAGTTAGAAGGAAAGATGGCAGATTTAAGAACACAAGACATGCCAGCAGAAGTAAAGAAGATTGAACATATAAAACCCTGCAAGCCAGAAAGCAACTCTAGGATAGGAGATATTAGCAGTTTAGCCCGAGTCAAGGTCCCAACGTTCGACGGAAAGACGTCATAGACCAATTACGTAAAACAGTTTGAAGCAGCCGCTAGAGTGAATAATTGGTCTGACAGGGAGAAGGCAGTAAACTTAACCATCGCGCTTCGGGGAGATGCCTTAGATGTACTTCAGACGATACCTTTGGAAGAGACGGATGATTTCGAGCAGCTGAAGAAGAGGTTGGGCACGCGATATGGTCATGAACATCTAGAACATTTGTACCAATCCCAGCTGAAGAACCGAAGGAAGAAACATGACGAAACCCTTCAAGAGTATGAAGTGGATACTGCCCGAATAGTTCGATTCGCTTATCCATCAGCACCAGAGAACATGATGGAATGGCTGGGCATCCAGGTCTTTATTGATGGCTTTCGTGACCCCGATACGCAAAGAACGCTTCGCTTAGCCCATCACAAAACATTGGTCGATGCATTAACTGCTGTCCATGAATATGAAGCAGCCACGATAGCTTCGGGATACAACAAAAGTAGGGCCATACAGGAAGAAGGTGACGATGACAGACTTGATCAGATTGTCAACTTGTTGAAAGGTATGGTAGACAAGAAGCCGAAGAAGATCAGTTGCTATAATTATGACGAGTTAGAGTATACACGCAGTTCGTGTAAGCGTCCTATGACTCCTGCAAACCAAGAACCTCTTAAACGCAAAGCACCAAGAAGGGCTCGCGATACAACAAAGGTAGGACCATGCAGGAAGGAGACGACGATGACAAACTTGTTGAAAGATATGGCAGACAAGAAGCTGAAGAAGATCAAATGCCGGAAGTGTGGCGAGCTAGAGCACATACGCAGTCCGTCTTACCGCCCCAAGACTCCTGCAACCCAAGAACTCCAGTCACAGGGGAAATCAGACAGGGGTGACCATACATCTGATGTGAATCACCGAAAAAACAACTCTTTGCCTGGACGGTCATGCCCTGTAGACTATTCTCAATTGAACAAGCTGGAATTTAAGGGAGTTGCAGTTTCAAGAGTTACAGTAGTCAATGAGGAATGGTCACCCACCAGGATCAGAGAAGATCAGGAGAATGATCATCACCTGAAGATGATCCGGCAATGGAAGGAAGAAAATCGGCGACCTACATGGCAAGAAGGGTCAAGATTTTCACCGACGCTCAAGGCATATTGGGCTCAGTGGGGTTCCCTTGTCCTAAAAGAAGCGTTGTTGGAAAGAGTTCATGAAAACTATGATGGTTCCGAGATGAGGAGACAGCTAGTTATCCCGAGAGCAAGAGTAGCTGAGGTACTGAAGAGGCTACACGACAGTCAATCGGGAGGTCATCTGGGAGTGACGAAACCCCTTCAGCGAGTTCGTGAAAGGTTTTATTGGATGAACAGCTCCGACGATGTGAAGGACTGATGTAAGAAATGTACGACTTGAGCTACGAGTAATAGACCACATCGCAAGAGAAAGGCACCTATGAAACAGTATAATGTTGGGAGCCCTTTCGAAAGGATTGCTTTAGACATCGCTGGATCATTTCCGACGACAGAAAATGGTGGTAAATACATCCTGGCTATAATGGATTATTTCACAAAGTGTCAGATATTTGTAAAGATAAATGATGTCTGTTAGAGTGTCTGCGACTCTGGAAATTAGTGCCCCCTGAAAATACTCTTGTAGTAAATTAATTTAACTGAAATTAGTTATGGAAAAACTGTTGTCATGCCACTGATCGTTATGATAAGTAGTAAGCAAAAACCCAAATAATATGGCGAGGAAGTGCGCGGTTGCCGAGTTGACCACTTTCGATTCGCTGAAATCAGTTATGGGCAAACCCTTGTCATGGCAACGATTGTCATCATACCGAGAAAACAAGAACCCAAATAATATGTTGGGGAAATGCGTGGTTGCCAAATCATCATCAGCGTGGCTGAAATTGATTTTACGAAAAAAAATTGTCATGGCAACCGTTCTGATAATGATGAATGAGTGGAAACCCTAACCGTATGATGGTGATATGCGTGGTTGCCAAGTTTACCATTTGCACTCAGAAATCAGTAATGGAAAAACAGTTGTCACGGTAACTATTAAAATGGCGAAGGGTGAAGGGAAATTCAGACACTTGGGTAAGGAAATGCATAGGTACAATATCATCAAGATTACTTCCGAAAAATGCGCGCCGGGTCGACGTTTCGCGTTTCGCATGATGTGTCAACCACGCATTTTCTCAACATATTATTTTCGTTTTTGTATTCTCGTTATGATGACAATCGTTGCCATGACAATGGTTTTCCATAACTGATTTCAGCGAATCGAAAGTGTTAACTCGGCAACCGCGCAGTTTCTCACCGTATGATTTGAGTTATTGTCTTCTGCTTATTATAACAATCATTGCCATGACAACAGTTTTTCCATAACTAATTTCAGCTAAACGAAAGTTGAACCGCTTGTAAAGTATAAAAACATGACTAATTACATAACAGCCAAAATTGGAAAAATGTAATGTCAAAATAGTACTACAGCTATTAAACATTAGTAAAGAAATAAACATTACAAATGATATGCAAAAAAATTGAATTCTTCTTCCTCCCACTTATATCTATCAGATCTGGGTTAATCACTTCTTTTCTAGGATTACGCAAACAGCCAGCCAATTGACAAAATGCTAAAGTACAGTCAAGGCGAATCTCGGCACAATGTTTGTAAAACATGTACCTAACCAAATTGCCAGGACTTCTTCTGGCCATGACGCCAAGAAGATTCTTAGGTGTTTGTAAGAGCACCCGTATCAGCATCTTTAAACAGAGTGATTCAAGTGTCCCTAAACGATCTCAGATTACCACACTGTTTCAGTTTCTGTTTGATCAAAGACACCTTATTTCTACAAATATATCGCCCTTCACTGATCCTGCAAAAAAACATTTACTTTGCCACAATGTGTTTAATATAATTTTACCTGGAGCTAAAGTTTTGTAAAGTAAACTGGTTCCTACATTTGTCAGACTGGAAATCTTTTTCAAGGGGCACTAATTTTCAGAGTCGCAGACACTCTAGCAGGCATCGTTTATCTTTACAAATCTCCAATATTTATTTAAATTCATATCGGTAATATGGCGTATAATTCAACATTCAATGCAACAAACGTTCTACGATTCAATGTCATAAAATGACCATAGAAATATGGACTCTTAATGAAATTGCCAAATAACCTTAGATAAAAAATATGTTCAACCGTAGTTGCATACAAATGAGATAGAGAGTTACATTTTTCATAATTTCAAAAATTTGGCAATGACGCTGCTAAAAAAATAATAAATGTCAGCTGTTATGACTGTCATAGCACATCAAGAAGATTTCAAAATTATACTAAAAAATAAGTATTCATCGTAATAGTTCAGTCAACAGTTATCACATATGTATTAAGAACGAATTGCATCATATACTTCAAGAAAATATACGTGTATGTACAAGTAAAAAGACATAATGCATTATACAACCATTGTGTAAGACTTTTATAGTCCTGTTAACATTGTATGGTACCTGTATAATACTGCATGAAACAATGGTATAAGAGTTTTATACACTTTTTATAGAACTGTTACAGCACCAAAGTGGTCCCCTTTTGGTTGTATAAGGAGCATTTAAATGTTTTGTATCGCGTCATAAGAACGTCATTATCCTATAAAAAATGTCCTATAGTTGTTTATTGATTTGTTTATTTATATTAACACAGGCTTTACGGCCTAATTACAGTGATAACATAATATATGCTATATATTTCACTTATAATATAAACTTAACTATACATTGTACGAGTATTAATTTGAGATAATATGTACGAGGTGTATTTACTTTTAAGTTGATAGAGTGATGATTTGTCTTAATAATGATTTCGATAAACGTCTACTGAAATTGTCCAGTCTAAATCCATCAATTCATTAAATTCATTTGCTAGACGACACATGGTTACAAGTGGGGAGCGGGTGATTGTATTTAAAAGCGGAATATTAAATAATGACGGTTTCTTCTGGATGGAACATTAAATCTTAGTAATGACAAAATTTCCGGAGAGTTAATTTTATTATTTTTTACTATTTTAAACGAAAAAATTAAAGCAGCTAATTTTCGCATGTCTTCTAACGACAAGATCTTGAATTCGTTTCTAATGGATAGTTCTAACAACGTTATAATCTGGTCGAACATGATATTTTTTTAAATAAAGATATCTCAAAAATTAATTTTGAATTTTTTCTAATATAGATTTCCAAATTCTAATTTAGTTCTTACAAATGTAAAATGAAGTATTTTCATGGCATCTATGTTTGAGAAATTGACAGTTTGTCTAATTATGTATCCCAATAACCGATTTGCAGACATTGCAATATTTTTAATGTGTTTACCAAAAGATAGTGAACTGTCAAAAGTTATACCCAAATCTTTTACTTCAGTACAGAGTTTTAGGGCTTCGGTATCAATTCGATATTCCAAAATAATGAGATCTTTGGAACGTGTCACAGTAAGAGTAAAGCATTTTTTCACATTAGAATATAATTTGTTCATTAAACTCCAATCATAAATACTATTTTATAAATTTTTTAAATCATCCGCAAATAACAAGCATTCCGAGTATTTAAGTTTATAGGATAAGTCATTAATTAAAATTAGAAATAGAAGAGGACCCAAATTAGATCCCTGAGGAACTCCTGAGCTAGCTTCAAATTTGCCAGAAGTATTTCCATTGTGTTTTACCATCAAATATCTGTTTTGCAAATAATCACTAATTAATTTAATAAAACTATGTGATACACCAAACCCACTGAGCTTCCATAAAACAACGTCATGATCAACCGTGTTAAACGCTTTTGTAAAATCTGTATCAAGTTGTATTCTATTCTCCAATGCCCCATACTCATGATTACCAAAAATGAGCATGTTTGAACTAATATATTTATTAGCTTGTAACGAAGTTACATTTTCAAAGACCGGGCAAAAGCACAATCTTCCGTATAATATAAAATAAAGCGTTCGAACACCGTATTTCTCCGTCCGTTTCGATACAAAGTAATATAAACATCGGTACAATATAACATAATATAATTTATCAAACCTGCACCGACAGTCGGCGACACTTACGACTTCGCGCCGTATCCCCAACAAGCCATACCGTAAAGCAGAACGATTCTCAGTGTAGTCAGTCTATCCGTAGACTCAGATCCTTACCCGCATACGCAGGTGAGAATTAAATCTAAGAGCCTTCATTGTGCTCATAAAACCGTTCTCTTTCAGAAAACCGATTCCGCTGGAGTAACCGTACCGTTTACCGAGGTGAGTGATATTCCGAATTTTATACCTTAGGGTATATGGTTCTCGCCGTATAATCCGACCAGGGGAAGTAAAGGGGAACCGTGTCCGCTGCTAGAACGTTGAGTTCTCACATCCTAACAGCGGCCGTGTTTGGGCCTTAAGCCATCCGATCGAGGAAGTACCGTGTCCGCCACTAGAAAGTTGAGTTCTCACATCCTAGTGGTGGCCGCCGCAACTCCGAGATTTCGATACCGCGGAAACCGAGAGCCATATCCCCCGAAAGTAGAGCTTTGATTAACCTAGAGGGTCGCTTGCAATCCGTAGTAGTTCTGCCCACTGCCGCTAACCGTCCACCGCATCCTCGCCCCATTTTCGCTTTCGCTTGCAATCCGCTTCCGCTAACCGCCCACCGCATCACCCGACTTCCGCTAACCGTCCACTGCACCCCCGCCCATTTTTTGTTGCTTCCGCTTGCATATCTTTGTTTTACTCACCGTAGTAGAGACCGTTTTGAACCTGTAGGATAGTAGTCAGTACTAGTGCTTTTGCCCCGTCTACCCGAATTAGAGGACATTTAGTTTAGTTTTCCGTTTAATAAAGACTCTTTGTAAATAAGTAACTTTTGGTTTCTCTTCTCTCCAACTCCAATTACCAGTAAACCTCCGTAAATAGGTAAGAACGTTAAGCAGCTAATACCCAGGGGAGGCAAGTAAAATCTGCCCGACCGACCGCAACACTTTCGTCACCACCATAAAGTGACCCCTGGAGTATTTTAATTCTTCACTGACGCTGCCCGGTGCGAGTGGAGCATACCACTTTAATAAACTGGCGCCCGAGGCAACCCGTCACCTGTAGTTAAGGCGCCAACCCGTCAAGTAACGACGCAAGAGCGTTACAAGCTAAGAAACCGTGTTGTTGTGATACTTAATACTTTTCAACATACTGATACATATTTGAATAAATAATTTGCTCGAATAACTTGGGTGGTGCACACATTATTGATATTGGTCTATAGTTTTCAATATCCATTTTGTTACCTGACTCAAAGATAGGAGTAACCACACTTGTTTTCCATATGGATGAAAAAGTACTGGAAGCTAGGGTTAAATTAAAAATATGCATTAAGGGTAGTTTCAGCCAATCACTACAAGTGTTAAGGACATAAGGCGGGATTCGATCTGCCCCAGCTGCTTTTTTAGATTTTAGTTTTTTCATCGCATTAATAGTATCCAATTCCGTAACGATATCAAATATAAAAATGTCATATGAGGCTTTAACTGACGAATGCGTTTGCGGTTTCATTTTCATCCACTTGTCTTTCATTGTAATAATAATTACCAAGATTTGATCTGCTACTTTTTTTATTGTTAACATAATCAAAGAAATGATTAACGTCTGTAGTTAAATTTTGTTCTATATTTTTAATATATTTATGTTTCTCCATCTTGGTTATGGATTTAACTTTTTTCCTCAGTACCTTGAATTTTTCATCGAATACATTAGACACTATCCTTTGTTTTCTAAGCCGTTATTTTTCTTTTAATAGATCCCTAATTTCTTCTGTAAACCAAACTGGAAAAGTTTTGGACTTTTCACAAAAAGCAAATTTAGGGACACAATTATCAATTATTTCTTCTACTTCCGCTACTAAAACCGCACTTTGAACACGGGTTTGACATGTACAAAACGACTCTTTAAACACTAGTGTTTAAAATGCGAAAAGTCACATCTCGTTTATCTTTTGTTTTTTAAACGTCAAATCAAGTGTATCTTTTGTATGTTAAATTTCATGCTCCTTGATAATTTTGTTATTCTGCGTCTTTTGATTTATCAGTCAGCTGTCAGTCATCGTCCGTCATGTAATGAATATAATTCAAATATAATATAATGTTTCCCTTCCCGCGGGCGAAGAAAAAGTATAGTAAGCACCTCGTGTTAAAAACGTCTTTAGTCACTCGTTTCACAAGGAACTCGTTCCGCTTCGCTTCACTCGTTCCTATTGAAACTCGTGACTAAAGTAACCGTTTTGACACTTGGTACTTAATATACTATTATTCCATATATTGTAGAATTCATGTAATGCTACATTCACATTAATTTTTTCATCCAAAACTGTCTTCCAATCTGCATCTCTAGTATTTCCGCTTAACTTAAGAAAATCTGCTTTTTTAAAATCATACCTAGACTCTTTTATATTTAGTATATTTATTTTTGTATCGGACCTAACTGTAATCATAATTTCCAATGCAGGATGGTATATCTTACTTAACAAATGGTAGACCGTCCCTAACTGCTGTACAATTGTTAATATTACTTTCCTAACTAATAACTGTGTTCTTCCTTGAAAATTTTTAACAACATTATACAAACTAAATCCATTAAAATCCATGAAGTCTTGAAATGTTTCTACTATGCAATTATCAACATTTCTTTCATAATTAATACCGGTTATACTTGGTATATTGAAATCTCCAAAAATAAATGTTTTATCATTATCCACTATATGCCTTTGCAGAAATTCAAATGCTGTTTCATATACCTTAGTTTGACTCTCCGAAGAAATATATATACAAAATATGATGTATTTAGTACTAGTACTTTAATTTCTATTGCAATCGCCTCAAAATAGGAGCTAATTTTAAAAACTTCTAAGATTTCATATGTTTTCTTAATAGCTATATAAACTCCCCCGCCTTTTGATTTTTCTGTAAATTCAATATTCCTATCAGCTCTTATCAGATTGTAAAATCCAGCGTTTACTATCTCTCCATCAAGAGTTCCCTCCTGCAACCAAGTCTCGACTGCAATAATTATATCAAAGTCCTCACTTAAACAACTTGTATAAAACTCGTTAATTTTCGTATTAAGTGCTCGACAATTTTGAAAGTAAACGTTAAGGGTAGTTGACATAATCGTGGTAACCGAATCAGCTCTTAAACAAACAGAAAATCATTATTTTTCGGCAATGCAAAATGCTTATAACAAAAATATATTCATAATAAACTTAACTAATCATAATTTTCATAACAATTATTCAATGAAACAAATTTTGCATGATAATCTTGCTAATAATATAAAATACCATATACCAATAAAGAGATAAAAAAAGAAAGAATTACAAAGTTATAAGTATATATAACTATTAGAACATAAGACAAAAATAAACAACATAGGTATCCGATACCATATAATAATATCAATCAAACAAATTTAATTAGATATATCACAATAAATTAACAATATTTCTCTAGTGTGTACTCGCCTTCACACAAAAATATCGGAATTGAAACAAAAAAGGTGAAATCAAAATTTATCTGATTCACCAGTTTTTGAATAAAACAATATTACTTGCTAGTTTAGGTGCGTTAATTTGGCGATTGAGGATACGATGTTGTCACTTCCTTCGTTAAATTTTCCAATTCTAAATGTATTGTAAATCTCCCATTGAGAAACACTTTATTTTCAAAGCGTCGTTAAAAATAGTGAGAATCTTGGCAAGCAAATTTTCATCCCGCTCATCCTTCACTCCCATCAAACTCATTGTATTTGCCTTAAACTTTTGATCGTAGACTTCCAATTTGTTAGTGTTTTAAATTAAACTCACGGTTTTTAGTTAATTCCACAATATATATATATATATATATATATATATATATATATATATATTGTGGAATTAACTAAAAACCGTGAGTTTCATTTAGAACACTAATATGAGCAGATTCCACGAAGTAAGGGTCGAGACAGTTAATTCCAATTTGTTGTTAATTAGATTTAACTCCTTATCATTGAATTGGACAACCATTTCCAACGATAAAAATTGCAGAATTGCTCCATTTATTTTTCCTTCCAAAGAATCAATCCTTTTACACATTTTCTCAAAATGTTCATCAATTCTGGCAGTTAGTTTCGGCAACAATTTGTTAATTACAGACTCTATCAATCAATACCAGCTGGCAACAATGTACTGAAGAAATAATGGAATTTACCTTGGAAAATTCTAAATCTTCTTGTAATAGATAAGTAAGACGACAACTTTCTGTTTATAATTATTCTAATCAAATAATCGTACCTTCTGAAACCAAAACAGAGAGGTTTCTACATAAAAATATTACTTCAAAAACTTTTAAACTTTCAAATAAGTCGGAGTTCATCGACGCGATGTTCACATTACCATGTCATTACTACTACTACAATACTTAAAGAATTAATTTTGCTACTTGTGAGTACATAGCCCGTTGAGTACCTAATTGTTCCTGATTCGGATCCACATAAATATACAACGTGTTCCAGGACTTGATGGAAAAAATTCGGGAGTGAGTTGATGACGTGAAAATAATGCTGTAACATAAAAAAATTTCTCATACGACCCTCGTTTCTGAGTTATAGGCCTTTAAGGTTGCGAAATCAGAACTTATTTTTACGTATATTTTCTAAATTATACATTGGAGTATTATGAATTTTTAATGGATGATTACGTATGGCTATGTAGTGTGTTTGACGGAATAAATAAGGGGCGGCTCATGCCCAATGGTTAACAATCCGTAACTTTTATAGGGACAACCAGTACAATCTAAAGATAGCAAAAATAAATTTTTCAATCGATTTTTTAACAAAATGTACTTCTCTTTTTAACTCGATGAAATTTATGGTTTGGAAGATATATAGAGTTTTAGATCGTTGTACATGCCATAAAGAGATATTCTGAAGAAAATTATCATTAATTGTAATTATTTATTGAAAATACTTACATAAGGTATTAAAACACAATCAAACATTTCTAATTGAACTGAATACTGTCGTACATCGTGTTACTTATATAAGGGAAAAATTGAAATGTAGAAACATTTAGTTGGTTAGGCCCATAACTTATCAAATAAAAACAAAAAAGCTATAATAATTGTTCGAAGTGGGCACCTTGCACTTCTACAACTTCCGGAATCTACGGAGGATATTTCCTTGAACTTGGAAGAAGATCGTTCCACGATTCGGCCTTATAGCGTTTATTCTATCGATCATTTCGTTCCCCAAAAAAATGAATCCATTGTATTTAATTCAAGGGAACGTGGAGGCCATGCAAATCGACCTTCCCGACCAATCCACCTATTAGGAAAAATGTTATTCAACTGATTTCTTACATCATTTAGGAAGTGGGGAGGGACTCCATCGTGCATGAACCACATGTCTATGCGAATGTTTAGAGGAATATCACATAACATGGGTGGGAAATCAGTTTGGAGAAATCGCTGCCCATTCAGGTTATTATTAAAAAAATATGGACCTACTAAATTATTACCCACTATTCCTGCGCACACATTAACGATGTTGATTCTTTGTTTGAATTGTACCGTGAGGATTTTCATATGCCCATAAAACTAAATTATTAGAATTTCTAAAACCCTCTCGTGTTAAACCAGCTTCATCAGTTAACAGTATTTTTCCAACAAATGTATTATCAACTCGTTGTTTATCTAGAAACCAACAAGCGTAAGCCAGTCTTGCTGGACAATCATCTACTTCCATGGCATGCGCTTCCTGGATGTGAAAGAAGTTGCTCCTGGAGAATCCTATAAACAGTTGTCGTTGATACGTTAAATTGTAGTGACATTTTGCGTACGCTAGTTGTGGGATCAGCATCAACTGCATCTAATTCATTTTGCTCTATAATTGAAGTTCGTATAGTTCGTTGTTGACCTTCGCCACCTTTTTTTGCTAAGTCCTTTCTGAAATATCATTTTATAAAAGATAATGGAAAGTAGTTTACATAATTTATGTAGACAAACCTGTTTCGCGTAAGCTGCGATCAACATTAACAAAAATTCTATAGTCGGGTATAATTCTGCCCGGAAAGCGTTTATCATACAACCTTCTGGCTTCTGACGAATTACCAGAAGCCAAGCCATACATCAAACGCATGTCGGCATATTCACTAAAGGTAAATTCTACCATATTGAAACTTTAAATACGATGTGATAATTATTAATGACAGGTTTTGGACAGATATCTACGGGTTGATCTTGCAACTCACCCCGCATCACTGTAATTATAGTTTTTGTTAATAAATTTGATAATATTTCGAGTGCATAGGTACCTCTTTGTTGACATTATCAATCACATCGGTCATGTACATTTAAGAAACCGAAAGATTCCCTTTAAATTACTTGTTTACTGCCTACATTCTCCGCTGACAAATAGTATAGCTTACTTTGAGAAGGGATTGATAGATCAATGTAGTTTCAATTGAGTTGTACTTGCTAAATATCAGTTTGACTTGTTTAACATATTATCAAGGAGTCAGATTGCTGTCAGGGCAGATTGTACGTAGGATTTGTCAAAATCGAATTTGGGTAGAATACAAAGGAATTCATTAAATTTTGGCTAATTTTGTTGGGGAATCAGGTAAGTTGAAATAAATGATTCAAAGCTCTGCCTCGAGCTTGGGTTTTTGTTATTTCAAGTGTGATATTCTCTATTAGGTGTCGAAGGAGAATTGCGGAAGGAGAAAAGTCGCATCTGGATTTGTAGAGTGGAGAAAAAGGAGTTTAGAGAGAATAGAATAAGAACAATTCAAAAACTCTGTGGGATGTTATTCAACAAGTATCAAGGACAAAAAACAAAAATATGTCATAGATGAAATTAAACATCCTACAGAAAACAAAATTTTGACTGACAAAACAGAGATTGCAAATGCATTTAATGGAACCTTTGTTGAAGTGTGTAGAACTCTTGCTGGACGGATAAAAAACAACAGAAATTACAAAATAAAAAGATCACATATTCTTAATTCATTTGTGTTCGAACCAATTAACACCATGGAAACGAAAAACATAATTTTAGAATTAAAAAATAACAAGGCAGTGGGTTATGATGACTTGAAGGCAGAAACCATAAAACAAATATCAGTCTATATCCTAGAACCCTTGACTTATTTATTGAATAGATGTGTGGAGGAAGGTGTTCACCCTGCTAAGTTTAAAAAATCAATTATTACACGACTGTTTAAAAAAGGTGATACATCCATCATCACCAACTATCGTCCGATCTCTCTAGTTACCCATCTATCGAAAGTATTCGAAAAGATCATTAAAGGGAGGGTTGTTAGTTTTCTCAATACGTACAAACTAATTTCAGATTATCAATTTGGATTCAGAGAGAAAATTTCAACTCAGGATGCTGTTCTGTCATTGAGTTCAAAAGTTGCCCAAGCTTTGAATGAGGATAGACTGTCCTTATGTGTGTTCATAGACCTATCCAAAGGCTTCGACACTGTAAGTCATCACCTTCTTCTTCAGTCGCTGGAAGATATTGGAATGCGAAGTAACATATTGAAGCTATTCGAAAGTTATTTAACAGGAAGATGCCAGGCGGTGAGAATCGGTGATGTACTCGGCAGTGAGAGGGTGATGGACTGTGGAGTATCTCAAGGTTCCGTACTGGGACCAACATTGTTAAATATATATGTGAACGGACTTTTCTCATTGAGTAACAACGGAATTATAATTGGATTTGCAGATGATACAGCCATCTTCTATTAAGCAGATGACTGGGACTCATTGAAGGATACGGTTGAAAGGGAGTTTTATACGATAAAATATTGGTTGGATAAAAGATTATTAACGGTTAATATAGATAAAACACATTGTATACCATTTTGTTGTAACTCAGCTGGAATGCCTCCATTTGATCACTTGGTAGTCAGGCATGAAACACCCTTCCACATCCTCCCCGAAAAAAAAATTAAATATTTAGGAATAATAAATGATATGCATATGAAATGGGATTTACATAAAAAATATACTGTCAACAAATTGAGAACTATTTTATATAAATTCAGGAAACTCAAAGAAATCCTGCCACTGAAGCACTTGAAAACTTCATATTATTCACTAGTAGAAAGTCATATTCGTTACGGAATAGCGGTGTGGGGGGGAACTTTGAATACTCACATACATTCTATCGAAGTTATGCAAAGGCGCTTCCTTAAATTAATATTGTCTAGAAGCAGCAGATGTTCTTCTGATATTCTGTACACTGAAACTCAAATTCTAGATATAAGACAGTTGTATTTTCTACGCACAAGTATCAAATATCATGCAAATAAGCATACAGTTTTACTTCCCTTCCATCAATACAACACTCGCCAAAAAGATCATTACGTTACTACTCTGATGGTTAAGGTCGCTGCTCAGAGATCATACTCTTTCTTTGCTCCAAAACTGTATAATATTATGCCTGAAACAATGAAATCAATAAAAAAACAATAACCACTTTAAAAAAGAACTGAAAAAACACATACTTCAAAGTAAGAGAATTGAACTTCAGCGAATATTCCATTAGATAATATAGAAACTCAAGATAATACAAAAATTACGTACGTTTGCTAAATCGTCGGCTTGGTGTTGTGAGATTTCTTATGTCGAATTGTGCTGGTTTTCCTATTTTAATGTTTATTTGTTTGATAACGAAGTGAATCTGTATTTATTGTTGTTTTCTCGTGTAACTAGTAACTTTTACTTTTTAGCTTTCCGGGTGTGTGCATGTGTATCTATGTATGTAAATGTGTATTTTTGCTCGTCTATTTGTATGAGACTGTGTTTTAGATTTTACATTTAGATAGGTCTATCATTGATTGAAACTTTTTAATATTCATTGTGATACATTGTTTAATTTAATTAGTTCTCGAAACAAGTGTTTTACGCTTATCGAGTATTTTTTTATTCACAGCTGAACTTTATATTTTTCACTTTGTATTTGTATTATGCTGATGTGAATAAATATTATTATTATATAGTCTCTTTTCGTGTAACTGGTATTATAGAATTTTCATTACAAGGGTGTTTCTTGTTCTCCCCTCTTGTAATACCTAACATCTTATATATTGTCTGCTCCATCCGGACCATCGTGGCGGTCTACTAGTTAGGGCTGGCTCATTAAAATTTAACTGGTGGCGCCCATTTTTAGCAACAATATATAATAGGAATTTTCGCATACCCACCCCCGTCCGAACTGAGCTTGGGCATGAAGTTGCGCTTCTGGAGCTAGCGAGCAAACCAAATTGAAAAAAAATGCGTAACATGATAGACAGCGAAATTACATTAAGAAATTAAGTCGCTTCCACTTTTTAATTGAATATCACGTAGTAGCTTATTTCACAGTAGCTTACTAGATGAAAACTAGTTATTAATCTCTTTCAAGTTTTTCCTAATGCCAGTAATATGATCTTCTATAGTATGTAGTAAAAATGTTTATTTATTCATTAGTTCTCCAATAAATGTATGATTGTGTTTTATTACCTCATGTAAGTATTTTCAATAAATAATTACAATTTTATGATAATTTTCTTCAGAACGTCTCTTTATGGTGAACGGTTTCCTTGGCATGTACAACGATCTAACAATCTACATATCTCCTAAACCATAAATTTTATTGAGTTAAGCAAACTACCTTTTTATTAAAAAATCGATTGAAAAAATCATTTTTGATATCTTTAGGTTGTACAGGTTGCCCCTGTAAAAGTTACGGATTGTTAACCGCTTGAGCCGCCCCTGGCCTTCAGGTAGTAGTGTGGAATTATTCATTCCGTCAAACACACAAAATTTACATATATAATCGTCCATTAAAAATCCATAATATTCCAATGTATAATTTACAAAATATACTTAAGTATAAGTTCTGATTTCGCAACTTTAAAGGCCTATAACTCAGGAACGAGGGCTCGTATAAGAACGTTTTTTTGTCACAGCATTATTTTCACGTCATCTACTCACTCCCGAATTTTTTTGCATCAAGTCCCGGAACACATTGTATAGATTTTGAAGGTATATAACGTATAATAAGATTCTTGATTTTATGTTCGACAATTGCAATTACTCTTCTAGAATTAAGGATTCAAATATATCGTATATGATGTATTTGAAAATTAGAAGTTGATGTCTTTCTCATCCCTAAAGTAATTAACACTCTTCTAAAAAATTTTGTTTATTCAATTTAAATGATATAATGAACTAGAATTTGGTACTTTTTTCTCTCAAATAGTTGGCATGAGATGGAGTGAGAAAATTTGGATTTTATTTCTAAAACAGAATATTGCGAAATAGACAAGAATATATTCCTACATTTCATCGAATTCATTCATCAAACGAAATTTAAGATAAGGAAATCTTATCTGAGTAAATCCTATCTAAGTAATTCATTAAGCAAGTTCCTTCAAATATGTGAAAGTGTCTACATTCTCAATTATAACCATTTTCTCATGACAATTGAGATAATACATCTACATAATTTATGACCTCTCATATGTTCGTTCTAAATTTATTTCTTCTACTTATCTTACCTATCCCTCGCAAAAATACGAGAAATTTCTGTACATTGCGATTACTGACCGTTTTTATGATATATGATATCTGTTTACCGGGGTAAATAATCCAAAGCACATTGAATTCTTGAATTTCCTGTTTGACATATTTTAATAATGTATTAAATATCCGACAATGCGGATTAAGCTTTCCATTAAATAAGTAGATAAATTCTCCAGGGGACGTTTCCAAGAATACATCAACATTTCTTTGAGCTGAAAGGAAGTTGTTGGAAAAAATGCTCACTTTAAATCGAAATCCCAACTTCATATACTTATATAAAATAGAGCACTAAAACCTGCAACAGAACTTTTCATGTAACATGTAAGGAATACCATAAAACAACAAAAAATAACGTACACAGTCATTGATTCAGAAAAGCTCGTTTGTTTATTTGTAAACAATTCTTGATGCCCTTCTTAAATATTCAACAATAGAAATCAAATCTGGTTGAATCTGTCTGTTAAACTATACGGACGTATTTTTCAACCACCATTATGTTGTGTATGCTCTCTTGTTCTGGTGCAGTTTCAATTCAATCGTGTAATTATTATATACCTGGTGACTTTGTATTTAATTGTAGAATATATTTTGTCATCGGGAATGTTATTATTATTATTATTTGAGTTATTTTGAAATTAATACAGATAAAAAAAGGATTTACATTATTTCAGAAGCAACAATAAAATACCCACCATAGCTTTAACCGGAACTATTGCTAAAGTAATCCAAACTTGTACTTCGCTTAAATAGATTTTGTACGTTATCCCATCTCAGAACGGGTAGTTCATAATTGGTGAAAATAGTATATTACATATCAAACGTTGTAAATAGCGTTTTACATGCGAGGGATAATATTTACGAAAATATTCCACGGGCAGTAGTTTGTACAACAAGTGCGTGAAGCGTCACTTTTCCCACGCGCGGAGAAGTTTGTTACCGCAAATCCAGTGAGCGGGAAGAGTGCTTTCCGTACGATTTGTACATAATATTTTTTCTACAACCACGTTTATGAACGAGAGAAAAAAGTTAATTATATTTTAGTTAAACTTTGAACGGAAAGAATTTAAGCTTCAGAGTGTCGTCTTAAATAGTTATGAAGGACTCATGAGGCCAACACAATGTAGTCAACGTTTTGAACATCGATAGCAACGTTGTGTGAAAAATTCGAAAACGAGAAGCTAGTAGCCCAAATGCATTTTCAACAACGCGACGTGCACGACTCAGCCTGTAGTTAAAAATTCTCTCTTCGTTCGTCAGTCCCTTTTGAGGGTAACGTTTTATCAATTTCTCCAATAAAGTTAAAGCTTTATCTGCCACAAAAGTGTAAGGCAAAGAATATGCAGTTTCCTCAGGTATGACAGGCGAAGGTAAATTTAGTGAAGCTGACATAAGTAGCTCAAAACATTTGGTTTAATTTAGGATGCTCCATCTGATACTTTTCCGTTCGTTCCAGTATGAACCATAATGAACTCATAGTTAGCATTCACGATAGCCATTAAAACGGAGCTAAACTTGTCATTGTAATTATAGAAGTACAATCCGCTGTTAGGAGGTTTGGCAATATTCATTATATATTCATTAAAATTTACTACAGGAATGGAAAATAATAAAAGCTTGAATTTTCTGGATAAAACCATTAATTACGATACAACAGGTAAGCTTTTCACAAACTGGTATACAAAAGAAATTTCATCCAATAGATATACAAACTTTCTTTCAAATGCACCAATACAACACAAAGCAAATGCTGTCAGAATGTTAACAGATAGAGCTATAAAAATAGCACATCCTAAATATAATAAAGCCAACCGCAGAAAAGTAAGAGAAATTTTAGAAGAAAATTACTATCCACAATAATTTCATGAGAAGTTAATAAAAAAGAGAATTCACAAAATTTATAATAATAAAAATAATAATTCTGATACCACAGTCAAATACATACCTTTACCATACACATATTCACTATCGTAAATAATTGATAGTTCCCTAAAATAACATAACATAGTAGTTGCTCATAAATTAGACAATACAAGCAATAGCCTCTTCAGTAAATTAAAACACAAAATTCCCAAAAATAAACAAACACATACTGTATATGAAATAGGGTGTGAAGATTGTAATGGTGTATATATCGGGCAAACCAAACAATATCTGCATAAAAGAATGCAAGCCCATCGCAACTCTAAAACTGATGTTACCGCGTTGACAAAGCACCAACAAGAACTTAATCATAAATTTAATTATTATAATATAAAAATCTTAGATAAAGAAGTAAACACAAAAAACGTACATATTTGGAAATGATCAGGATAAAACAAAATGAAAACGCAATTAATTTTAGAAGTGACATCAATAACCTAACGGTTTAATTTAGAATTAAAAATGAAAATAACAAACAGTATATTAAAAAAATAGACATCGAAATAACTGTTGCATCTTGACAAATGTGTCCAATTATATCTTCATACAGTATAAACCAGTCAAATTTGTTAAATTAAAAAAATTGTAAGAAAACGTCACATCCATTAAGTTGATACTAGATCATTTATTTTAGATACAAAATAATTTTTAAAATGTTTTGAGTCGCAGATTTTATGTAAGTATTTCATCGCCTGTTGAATAATGTAAAGATTGTGAATATTTGTGTAAGTTTAGCAACATTGTTCAGA
Source organism: Galeruca laticollis (assembly GCA_963921935.1). Classification (NCBI taxonomy): domain Eukaryota; kingdom Metazoa; phylum Arthropoda; class Insecta; order Coleoptera; family Chrysomelidae; genus Galeruca; species Galeruca laticollis. Next base: position 96,055,416 of record OY998182.1, on the reverse strand, counting down.
AGAAGACACATATGATATCGAAACGTCAATAAAATTATATATATATATTATAATATTTTTAATGTTCTACTGTTTTTATAATTATGCATTATATGATTTTATTTGAAATTTGATTATTAGATGCTGTTGTTACAATCGTGGTAGTAACTACACTAATGTGAAAACACCTTTATCACTGAATATAACCTATTTGAAATTTTGACAGGAATTGTCAAATTATTATGCCCGGCTCAGATGAATATGAAATTTTATATTCTGAAAGATAAATTACTACAAAATTGACTTACTCGCTCTCACCTCAGGGAGGGTTCAAAGATTAAAAAAAATTAATAATTTAAAATTTTAAATTTATAAATTTCCAAAGAATATTCCAAAATTGTCAATTATACTATTGCAAATCTATAGTGACTGCTTGTTCAATATATTCTAAGACCATTAAATTATCTAATGACATCTACAATTTTTCTGTCACTGAAAATTAACTAAATGTCACTGATTATATCAAAAGTTTTATAGGATCCAAAATTTTTCAAATTCAATGAAATAGGAGTTGAATTAATACCAAAGTGAGTTGGAATCAAAAATTATATATTATATACCATCAGATAACAAGTGAAAATGAATTATTATTCCCAAAATATAATAAAGAACAATAATCGTACTTTCTACGAACCTTAAAATTAAAAAAAAACAACCTATATACTAGAAGAACAACCTAATTAACTACTTATTCTAAACGTTCAAATCGTCGAAAATTACACTTGACGTGTATAAATGTCAAATAACTATATGCGATAAAATTCTCTATTCAAAAAAAATTTCTCTTCTCTTCAGGTGAAATTTTATATATCTTTAACGTTAATTTTGTCAGTATTCAAAAATGTGATATAGATGCATCTATCTTAATTTTATTTAAAGGCCTGTTAATTCTTGAAAAATAATTTATAAAATCTGGACTGGACTCACCAACTAGGTATCAGGATCACTCGTTCTGATTCTAAGCACGTCTTTTAGAATCGCCGGAACCACTTTTCTAAATTTATAATTTAGAACCCGGAAAAATCACTAACACTATTTCAATATAATTATTTAAGGAGTTATTCACGCACTGATCTTATCATGCTAATTATTATAATCTGATGTTATTTTAATATATCAATTACTATTATATTATTCAGCAAATTTGAGAGAACTCATATTAGATGTTCTCTCGAGAGGGGTTCAAAATCAACTAACTAAACTTTTTCCATAAATAATTCTCTTCTCTTTTGGTTACCAAAGAATTCCTTTTTTTAAAAAAAATACAAATTTATGTTTTCATATAACAAAGAGAGATTTTCATTCTTTTCTTCTAATTGTAATTTTGCTACCAGCGACATCTGTATTCTTTTTTTAAAATCTTTATAAAATCTATGTATCATTAAGTATATTCTGCATTATTGTCATTCGAAATTGTAATGTCAAATTTTATTTGCATTTTAAATCTTTTAAATTATTTATAATACATTGTATATCACTAGTATTACATCCAAATATGTACATTTTTCTTTATTTCAATGTTTTCTTTAGAATTTAGATAGAGTATATGTATTAATATATATATATATATATATATATATATATATAAAATCTCTCAATATCTTAGGGATTCCGTCGTGAGTAGGGCTGAATTAAACTCTTATTTACTACCCAACGTTTCGAAAAAAAATTATTCTCTTTTTCAAGGCTGAAATATGAACATGTTGGTACATTTCATTAATTAACAATTTTTTTATATATACTTACGTGTAAAGTGAGTTAATAATTATTAAAACAGTTCATACTCGGAACAACGAAAAAAATATATTTTATATATAGATACTTTTCAAGTACTAATTCAAAAGGATCTTTTCGATTTGAAGGAAAATTATATGTTTGTCAGAGTGTCACAGTTTGAGTGACAGTTTTTTGGTTGAGACATAACCCAGTTGATGTGTTCAACTTTATGACTTAGAGACAGTCTTCATTATTAGTATAATGACTTGTCACTTAATCATGATCCTATGAACCAAGGAAGTCCTATATATCATATATTCTCCCTTGTCAACGAGCGAAAATTGTGAGGTATATTACTTTCACTAATTATCCCACTCAAATCTCACGATAACAAGAGTGAATGTAGTATATACACAACAACTCCGTTATAACTCATTATTTATATAGATGTTTATAGTTATAAGTTAGAAATATCTAGAATTTGATTGTTCTTATTAGTGAGAGTAATATACCTCACAACTTTCGCTCGTTGACAAGGGAGAATATATGATACATAGGACTTCCTTTGTTGATAGGATCATGATTAAGTGAAAAGTCATGATATTAATATTGAAGACTGTCTCTAAGTCATAAAGTTGAACACATCAACTGGGTTATGTCTCAACCAAAAAACTGTCACTCAAACTGTGATACTCTGACAAACATATAATGTTCCTTCAAATCGAAAAGATCCTTTTGAATTAGCACTTAAAAAGTATCTATACATGAAATATATTTTTTGTTGTTCTGAGTATGAACTGTTTTAATAATTATTAACTCACTTCACACGTTTTGTTGAGAAAGTATTTGCAGAGGCAATTATTCATGCAAAATTGGAAAAACTAACAGATATCGCCACCGTTCAAAATTCTATGACTTCTGTTGACCTTCGTCCATCTTATTATACCAGCTTCCTCCTACAAATGGATGTTTCCAACAGTGGCTTCAATGTATGCCGTCAATTCCTGTGACTACAATTTCTACTAATACAGCAACTAATACAAATATCGAAAATGCACAGCCTTCAGCGAATAATACTACACTAACTGACATAGCACAGTTTCTCAGGTTTCATACCAGAATGTAATATATATTTGTAAAATATAATATCTATTTAGTTGTTAAAATTCAAATGTTCTACTTAATAAAAGAAGTCATAAACTCACCTGCGTATATTCACTAACGAGCCCTTCGTAAATTGCTTGGCATGTTTCAGGGATAACCTTTCCAATTAATCGAGGAGAAATTGCCGTAGAAGTCTTCGTAGCTGTTTCGTTTTGCCAAATATCTCAACGTTACAATTAGCCTTTCTTCGGTACTAACAGCATCTCTCATGACAGTATTTATTTTCTCAATTTTTGATCTTATTATACTCAGCAAATTATCAAATAGCATATCATTCATTCGTAAATAATTTCTAAAATCATTTGGTTCATGGACATTCAATTCTTGCAGTAAATTTACTACAATATACTTGTTTCTCTCACGTAACCATTGCTTTACTCGTTTTCTTTTCTGATGTTTTCTATCATTTTTTAATCTCTCTCAATGCAACTACTACTGCAATCAGCATAGGTGGTGGCGGCGACGACGGCACCATTTCTGTTTCACGTTCAAAATTTCTGATTGAATTGAGGTTTCAATGAGTCAGTCCATTTCAACGTCAGGGGAAAAAATTTCACAGATACAAATCTCAGATAGCTGTATCGCAGTTTGTCGCGATACACGTATCGATACCGATCTCAACGTGAATGGGGCCCTTTTAGGCAAAATTGGGAAATATCCTAAACATTTTGACGGATTTTTACACTGCATATTTTGTAAAAGGTACCAGATACAATAAGTGATCGGTCAGTTTTAGTTTTGGTATCAAGAACTTTAAAAAGTAATATATTTCCCGAATCTTCAATGTTTGCCATTCTCAATTTTTTTTATTCTTGTTTTCGACAAGCACCACTAATGCCACATATTAGTATAACTTAAAATAGTAGAAGCAATTATTTATCAACAAAAAGGCAGATAGCGGTAAAATTTAAGAAAACATACCTGGCATTGACTTTGAAAATTATTTTTCAAATGAGTTGCGCACTTACTAACAAACACATAGCTGTGGAAACACAAAACAAGAACAGTAGAGGGATTTCTATTTTCGAACTTGCGCTTTTTCTGATGGACATTTTTCATATCTATAATGCTGATATTGTGGGCACATTTACATCATTTAACAGTTGAAAAAAGCGTTTAATTTTATTCTGAAGAATATTGAAACCTAAGTACATTTTAAGAGTGTCGTGAAATTAATCCCCATGTTACGATCGTGAAAATAGCTACCATAACGACTAGTTCATGAAAATGGTAGATTTAAGTATATTTTATATCAATGGTGGATTAAGCAAAATTCTACACGAGCCGAAAGATTTGTTGACGGTTCTACGAGTGTAGAATTTCGAATTCCACCGTCCTTAGACTATACTTTTTCTACGACTGTCAAATGAAAAACAAAACAACGTATATTGAATTGGTAACTTCTAACTCTATAATTTGTGGTAAACTCATCACTGCTGTCAGTGTCAGACACTAGAAAGTAATGAAGCGATGTAATAGCTATGATTTAAATAAAATTATATAAATTTACTTACTTTTTATGAAGTAATAATCAGTTTTAATCTACAATTTAAAAAAATAGATAATAATTTTGACAATTGTTGTTGGATGGCGTTTTCTATTTTCTTTTTACGTTCACTTTAAAGAATTTTTTATGAATTTTGATATTCCTGCACTACTTTTACTCTGCGTAGTGTAGCTGATGTAGAAAATGGAATACGCCTATTTTCTCTTTCTGACAAATGGACAGTGACATTTAGAGGGCGCCACAAGTATTATTTCCGTACCGAGGGCGAGATTGAAGTTATTCCATAATCAAAAACTACGTTGGAATATAGAAATTTTATAATAGGAAGGTTTGGCTAGTACACATTTTGATGCGTCGCAAATTTTACTGATAGATTGTAGGTAGGATAGATTTGGCAAAAAAATGAAACACCTCAATTTTGGTCAACTTCTATTCAGAAATTAAAGAGAAAAATGTTTTTTCCTGAAAATCCTCTTTTTTTAAATCATTTCTATATTCACAGTTGCGAAAATTTGCTACGTAATCCTTACTAGTTTACTAATCAAGTTACCCAGAGAAAGAATTGTGAAATATGCTTGAGAATGTGTAGCTCAAATAGAGGAACTCACGAGATATACAGAGAGAGAGAAGCGTAAAATAGATTACAAGAGTTACTTCAGTAAACTACTGAGATACAACTCGAGCTTGACTCAAAGCTGGAGCTGAACCGATCCGCATTGCACACCGACATTAAATCTTCACTCCAATGTGAGAAACTATGTAAATCATCTCCTTGAGTTAGTTAACAGAGTAAAATTGACGACAAATATGTATTTTTTTTTATTGATGCCTCATATTACCTTTTTAAAGCACGCGCGTTTTTTAAAGTCCCCATGGTAACAACAACAACTTGAGAAACGTAAGTATCAATGACAACTTTTTTTATTAGTTTTTAAATTGTATATTATCATTGGGAACCAATGTCTTATTTGGTTTTTTCTGCAAAATGTATTTATATATTCATATATACATTGTTTCCCTTTAAATATAAATAAAGAAACTTTTTGATTATTGATCTGACAGGTAACGTCAACTAAAAATAAATAAATTTGACGTTCACGAAACTTGGCTGGGCATCGAGGATGGACTTCCATTTTTTTGTAGTAATAATATAATAATAATATTTTATGATTCCAAAGTGCACCAATAAAAAAAATAGCGTAAAGTATTCGTGGATAACTGGTCTTTCAAACTCTTGCTCTATTTCGAGCACTCCGGCTGCGTCGTCGTGCTCGAAAAATCGCGCGTGTTTGAAAGACCTCTTTATCCACTTATACTTTAATATACTATTTTGTATAAGATACTTCTATTCTTGTGTTAGGATTGCCGATTTTATTCACAATAATTTTCTAGTTTCATTTTTGAAATTGGTCCAAAGAATTTCGATACGTGTTGATAGAATCTAAAGGTATTCATAAATTAGTGAAGATGTAAAACGATTAGCGGAAGTCGCTCAATTAATCACAAAATATTATCCAAATTCATTCAACTAAAAGCAGAATGGAGAACGTCTGGAAATAAGAGTAAATTAATAGAAAGACTCAAAATAGCACTAGAAAGTGACGGCTTGGTTCCAGAAATATTTTTGTTCAAAGACTAGGCTTTCACCTTAATCTCCTCAATTTCTGCTAGGCACAAGAAGATGCCAACTATGAGGAACAGTATTTCCGCCAACACAGATAATATTTCTGCTAATATGGACGTGAAGATTTCTATTATGGAGGACGATATTTCTTGCGATATCTTATGAATGAAAAACGACATTGCCGCTGACGACGAAAATAAAATTTCGTCCCTAAAGCTGCATATTGAGAATAAGCTGACATCAATGGACGATAAAATCTAGAATAAGATAGCAACGATAGAAAATCGGATAGCCGAGAAAATCAAGGAGTCAGAGAGAAATATGGTAGATTTAAGAACAAAAGACACGCCATCAAAAGAAAAGAAAATCGAACAAATAAAACTTTGCAAGCCAGAAACACCCCCAAGAAAGACAATATTGGCAGATTTTCCCGAGTCAAGGCCCCAACGTTCGACGGAAAAACATCGTGGACCAATTATGTGGAACAGTTTGAAGTATCCGCTAGAGGGAATAATTGGTCCGATAAGGAGAAAGCAATGAACTTAACCATCGCGCTTCGGGAAAACGCCTTATTTGTGCTTCAGACGATACCCCTCCAAGAAACGGATAACTTCGAGCAACCGAAGAAGAGTTTTGACAGACGATATTGTCATGAACATCTAGAACACTTGTACCGATTCCAGCTGAAGAATCGAATGCGGAATTGTGACGAAACCCTTCAACAGTATGAACTGGATATTGCCCGACTAGTTCGATTTCCTTATCAATCAGCACTAGAGAAGAGAACATGGTGGAATGTTTGGGCATACATGAGTTTATTGACGGCTTATGTGACCACGATATGAAGAGGATGCCTCGATTAGCCCGTCCCAAAACCATGGTAGATGTATTGATCGCTGCTCTTTAATATGAAGCAGCCACGAAGGCTTCGGGATACAACAAAGGTAAGACCATGTAAGAAACAGGTGACGATGATAGACTTGACCAGATCGTCAACTTGATTAAAGATATGGTGGACAAGAGGCCGAAGAAGATCATATGTTGTAATTATGGCAAGCTATGACTCCTGCAAAACCAAGAACCTCTTGAATATGAAGTAGACACGAAGGCTTCGGGACACAACAAAGTTATGACCATGCAATAAGAAGGCGACGAAGATAGATTGAACCAGATCGTCAACTTAATAAGGAGTATGGTAGACAAGAAGCCGAAGAAGATCAGATGCCGGAAGTGTGGCGAGCTAGGGCATGTACACAGTTCACCTAAGTGCCCCAGGACTCTTGCAACCTAAGAACTCCAGTCTTAGGGAAAACTAGACAGGAGCGAACATCGAGCTAGGGTGAGTCACCGAAATGCCGATTCTCTGTCAAGACGGTCATGCCTAGGAGGTTCTTCTCATTGCAACAAGGCGTAATCTAAGGAAGTTGCAGTTTCAAGAATTATGGTAGTCGACGAAGGATGGTCACCCCCCCCCAGGATCAGAGACGAATAGGGGATTGATTCTCACCTAAAGAAGATTCGGCAACAGAAGGAAGAAAATCGACGAGCTACCTGGCAAAATGTGTCAAGATAGTCACTGACACTCAAGGAATATTGGCCGCAGTGGGACTCCCTTGTCCCGGAAGTAGGCTTGCTGAAAAGAATTCTTGAAATGATTATGGATCCGAGAAGAGAAGAAAGCTAGTTATCCCGAGAACGAGAGTAGCTGAGGTACTTAGGAAGTTACACGATAGTCCATCTGGGAGTGAATAAAACCCTTCAGCGAGTCCGTGAAAGGTTTTCTTGGATGAACACCTGCGACGATGTGAAGGATTGGTGTAAGACATGTACGACTTGTGCTACTGGTAATGGACCTCATCGCAAGAGAAAGGCACCCATGAAACAATATAATGTTGGAATCTCTTTCGAAAGGATTGCCTTAGGTATCACTAGACCATTTCCGACTGATGAAAATGGTGTTAAATACATTATGGTTGTAATGGATTATTTCACAAAGTGGGTGGAAATATACGCGATCCCGAATCAAGAGGCCACAACTGTCGCAGATTCATTGGTGAAAGAATTTATCAGCCGATATGGAGTGCCCCTGGAAGTCCACAGCGACCAAGGAAGAAATTTCGAGGGTCAAGTATTCCAGGAAATTTATGACAAGCTGGGAATGAAGAAGATCAGGACAACAGCATTGAATCCACAGTCAGATGGAATGGTCGAGAGAATGAACACGATCATTGGAAAATACCTGTCCAAAGTTATTTCCAGCCAACAAAGAGTTTGGGACCTATTTGCGTGGATTTATCGATCTGCCATAAATGAGTCCACGGGTGAAACACCTGCGATAATCCTGTTTGAACATAAAATTAGACTACCTTGTGACCTAGAATTTGGTTGTCGACCTGGAGAAGATCTAGCGGGAGAAAATTGCGTGATCCAATGGAGAAGAAGGATGGATGTGCCGGAATTGGTTCGAACGAATCTTCAAGTTGTCAACGACAGAATGAAAAAACTATACGACACGCAGGCCACAGAAGGTAGTTTGAAAGAAGGGGACAAAGTATGATTGCCCAACCTGACGAGGAGAAAAGGCTTTTCTCCAAAATTACAGAAATCTTGGGAAGGTCCTTACTTAATCAAAAAAAAGATCAATGACGTCATATATCGCATAAGCAGTTGCCTCAATTGAAAACTGAAATTAGTCCACCAAAATCGACTAGCGGCATTCGAAATAGACCATGACCTAGAGGAAGGAGTGAACCATATCCGGGAAGAGCATGACCTTGCCTTCGCAGAATTTAGGGGCACATATGGAGGTACCGGGAAAGCTAGATATGGAGTCACTACATAATAACGACAATATTTGTTCACGCTCCCGGAAGAGTATTAGCTGACACACAAAATCTCCGCCAGTAACAAACACGCACGAGGGTTGGCAACCGTCTTTCGAAATAAGTTCGGGCAATTATAGAAACTTGAAGATCAGATTACAGCCCCTGGTAGGACACTGAGGCTCAAACATAATTCGCGGTACGTCTTCTACCTGGTAAACAAAAATGAATTTCAAGATCGATCTACCTACTGCGATGTGTGGGAAGCGCTTAGAATCCTTCGAGTTCATGTGTTGGAATCCAACGTGAAGAAACTGGCTATGCCTCGGATAGAGAGCAACCAGTTGGAATGGCGAGTCATCAGGAACATGGTTGAGGTAATCTTCCAAGACACCGGTGTCCACGTATTAATTTGCAGCTATACCCCCCGTTATCCGTACCCGATGAAGACTGTGTTCTGTTATTTCTTCACGAACGGGAAGTTAGAATGAGTCCAGTTGCCGATTCAAACATCCAGTGCCGACTACACAGAACTATCAGGATGAACTTCTCCTTAAGTAGGGGTAATGTTACGAAATCGCACACTGATGTAGTTTCTGAATCCGATTATTTTTTGTGATTGTTTTTATAGTGACATATCCAAGAAGGTCGATTGTTTGTTGGGAGCCGCGTACTAGGCCGAAGGTTCCAAAAAGTGGTTATAATATATAAGCGACTACCTACGAACGGCGAGTTTGGTTTACAATTTTCTCTCGTAGTGAATAGACTTGAATATACATATAAATAGTAGTGAAGTATTTCTATAAATTAGGTGTAAGTGAATATACAGTCAATTCAATATAAATTATTGAATAGTTAAGTGAATAAATAAATTAAGTATATAAATATACTGTGTGTCCCACCCGTCGTGATAAAAACTATTTAAATAAATAAAAAAAAACATTACAATATTGTAAAATAAAATATTTGTAGAAATAATATTACCGACAATTCTTGTGAAGGATAGAAAAGTATGTATAAGCCACGGCAGTAAAGTGCTTTTTCAGGCCTCAAGAAGTGGCCAGGTTCGGTTGTTCTTTCGCCCTGAAAAATACAATTTCAACGCCTACAATACACTATTTTACATACTAGGAGACTTCGAACAATAAAAACTAATCAATGTGTTGGTTTGTTTACAAAATTTATGAAATGAAAAAGGTAATAAGACATGTTAAACTTTGACTAATAGTCCGTATGACCTCCTGCACGTTCCAATAACATGTTGTCTCGCCTATGCACTGAAATAATAAAACGACTGATTGTTTCTTCTGGAATATTGTTCAGTTCCTTTAACGTCGCCGCGACTAACTCATCTGAAGACTGGTGTTGGATAACACGATTGTGAATGGCTCTAGTAATGAAATCCCACAGGTTTTCAATTGGATTCATAACAAGACAGTTGGCTGGCCACTTCAATCTCCTGATATGTCTTGTGCGATGTGGTTGGGCGATGTCGTCCATAAACACCAAATTTTCATCTATATTGTTACGTTTGTGATAAATGATGGGTGCAATAACTTGTTGGATGTGAATTTAACTTGTCATATTTTGTAGTATGCGAATGAATGGGGTGCGGTGGCTGAACATTATTCCTCCCTTCGCGGGGAAAATTAAGTTGCTGTTGACGACCTGGTTCTCTCCAGGTCCTTTATCGATTGTCATCGCTAATCAGTCCAACTGTGGTTTCAACTGTAAAGAACACTCATCTCCATTGGAGCAAAAGCCAACCTCTAGGATCTCGCGACCATTGGAAATGGACAGCACGATGACTAGGAAGTAGTGTGGAGACCTGTAATGGCCTTCTAGCACGTAAATTTGCATTATGGAGTCTTCCTAGAACTGTAGGTGTTGATATAACACAGCAAAGTGAGCCCTTAGACATGAAGCTGATACCATTCGGAGTCTGCGGCTATATTGTACGAAATAACGATCCTTCCTTGCGCTAGACACTCGAGGTTGTCCACTACGTGGTCTATTTTCAACTGTATTAAGTTCTTGATATCTGTGAATTATTCGCACAACAGATGGTCTGGAATAATGCTCAAGATTTTTCATATCTGATGGTTGCAATGCCCTGTATCGTGTAAAACAGTAATTGTTGCTCGATTGATTGGATCAATTTCACGACCTGTCATTAGGACGCACAACAATTTAAAGAAAACGTACAATTGTCACTTCACTGAAAATATTGTCAATATCAATATTTGTAGAAACATGTATACTAAAACAAGGACTCCAGTCTGTACTTTTTTACATCAATAAGTAAAATAACTAGGTTTAATCGAAAGAAGATTTATGACGTTGTGTGTATTTTCAACAGTGCTTTCCGTCGCAATACATTGAAATCTACTGCAATAAACAAAAAAGGAGAAACGGCTCAATGTATGAACAGTGCCATTCACTTTTGGCTCAACGCCAGGTTGTTTCAAAGGATACATGCTATCAAGTGATACCATATTTTTGTTTTGTGAATAATTATTTTAGCATAAATTTAATTTTAAATAAAGTTTTCGAATGTCCCTATAGCAGAGATTTACACGCTCAATATCTAACATAATAATGACAATTCATTTGAAGGTCGAAAAATCGAGGAGAATAATGATCAAACATAAATATTGATTATGAATTATGACTGTAACGAATTTCTAAAATAGGTCTTGTGATATACAGCGCCATCCCCAAAGACCGCACCAAATGGGAAACTTCTTTATTATGGGTTTTTCGATAAAAATTTATTGTTCATAAAAGTTTGTGAATCCCCTAAAACCACGAATGTACCAACAAATTGTAGCGAAAGACGCGTAATATACTAGGTGCATCCGAAAATTTGATTTTGAGTTAAGATTAAAGTGCCCTTATTTCAGTAAATATCAAAAAACTTTATTTGAAAAAGTTGTTCATCAATAAAAAATACATCACTATTTAAAGACATGGCCATCTAGGAGAAATTTTAATTCTTATCATTTCTTTTAAAATGGTGGCTATCAGAAAAAAGATTTGCTTCAAATGATAATTAAACGACATCTTGTATACAACAGTTTATTTAAAAGAGGTTGTAATTTAAAAATTTCCCAATTATTGTGCTAATTATGTGATTTTTTTTATTCATTAGAAAAAACTTCAACATTTTTGGTGCAAAGTTCTTTTGATTTTTTGTTGACACCAAAAATTACTCAAAACAAGTCAGTATCTTAACAAGAATATCATTTTCAATAATATTGAGGCACTAAACATCAAAATTAAATCACATCTCAGTATGATGTCCATCTCGCAAGATGCACAGTTCATTGACTGTAAATTAAGACGCTTCAGTATCACCTTAACTATTCTCTATATCTGTCGCATCTCGCCCAAAGCATCAGCAAACACATCGTAATTGTCCATTTTTTATTATCTTCCACATAAGTTCTTACTTTTTCGTTTGTTTTGATTCTTACCATTCTTCATCCGTCCATTCATACGCTTCATCTATCATTTATTCGTTTTCTTATCAATTATATTTCCTCCTAGAGCCCTGTTTTTTAGCGTTCAATTTATTTTCATTTCATTCGCGTGTCTGGCGCACCCCAATGTTTTCATAGATTTCGCCGCCCTCACCAGATGGACATCAAGTCTGTCTCAAAATTTATTATTTTTGGTAGATGGTAGTTGCCTGTCTGTTGAGGATCACGAAATCTCTTCACTTAACAATACCACCACGATGTTTGTTTATGTTCCGACGATTCGGAACCCACTTGATGCAATGGAATGCCAATTGGGTTTTTGCAGTTTCTTGTGAATAAGTTTTTCTAATGACAACTTGGCAAAATGGTCGATCATAAAGATTTATAGTACAGATTTTAGTGATTTTATTGAATTTTATTATTTTAAACATATCTTAACATTGTTCAAAAACCCACAATGTGAACCACGAAATAAATAAATGTACAGATGTACAAATTTGGAAGCCCCTGTCTTGGGATTTTGACAAGTATGTATGAATTTTATCAAATTCTACGAATTGTAATTCACAAATTTATAGTGACCGCACTGATGATGGCATAATGCCGAACGCGCTATGCGAAATTTTAATAAAAGAAAATTGCACAACAATACTTTATTTCTTTTGAAGAAATGTTGGGATATCCATCTCTTGTGCACACAGCTGTAATTCAAATTATTTTAAAACAGTTATTTTTGAAACGAAAATTGTCACCAATGAGAGATGATCAATCTGTGCTGAGATAATAGCTTAATTTTGATGTTGATGCCTCAATATTATTGAAAATGATATTCGTGTTAAGATACTTGTTTTGAGCAATTTTTGGTATCTATAAAAAATCAAAAGAACTTTGCACCAACAATTTTGAAGTTTTTTCTAATGAATAAAAAAATGACCATAATTAGCAAAATAATTGGGCAATTTGTGAATTACACGCTCTTTTAAATAAACTGTTGTATACAAGATGTCATTTAATTATCGTTTAAAGCAAATCATTTTACTTATAGCCACCATTTTAAAAAAAAATTGATAAAAATTAAAATGTCTACTAGATAGCCACGACTTCAAATATTGATGTGTTTTCTAATGATGAACAACTTTTTCAAATATATTTTTTCGATATTTACTGAAATAAGGGCACTTTACTCTTGACTCAAAATGAAAACTACATTTTGTTGGTGCCTTTTTAATTTTAGGGCATGCACAAACTTTTATGAAGAATAACTTTTTATCGAAAAACCCATAATAAAGAAGTTTCCCATTTGGTGCGGACTTTGAGGATGACGCTGTATATAGTAGAATAAAAATTGGAGCTAACGTCAGAAAATGATTAAAAATGACCAGCCATCAGTTTCCGTTCTAGCTTCAATAGTTATCTGTCATAAATAATCGAGACTTGTTTTATAAACTACATATTTAGATTATTGCATCATTTTGCATCCAACGGGACATCCTGTATCCTATAATTTCTCATTTGAACATATATCTACTTAATTCTGATCAGTTTACTTGGTTGTAGAAAAATTTACTGTTTCAACCCTTACTGTGAGAAATGTAATCATGGTAAAATAAGTCGAAGTGTCTAACTGGAAGACCCTAACAAATCACTTTCCAGAGAAAGGATAATTTTATTATGTTTAACCATAGTAAAATAGAAGATTCTAGAGTGTTCAATGACCGGTAAAACCTAGTTACTGAATTATTTAGTGAATAAGTTAAATTAGTATGTGGAAAGAAAGCATTCAACCAAAGATCGCTCATCATGTAGGTGTCGTTCTCCTGGCAGCACCAGTTCATTGTCGTCTTCATCCTCAAATGAGATATACCTACTTAAAAAGAGCATTCATGAAATTACGAGAGTGAGTTATTCAGCTTCGTAATAAGCCATCGACTTCTACGGCTTATTCAGGAGACGAGTTCCTTTTCCCCATATTCGATTCAAGGAAAAATGAGATGGTTATAGAATAATGGATACCACGAGTAGATAAACCAGCAGAACGACATGCGTGGGATGAAGATTCCATAATGCGTTTGATAGCTTGACGACTGCGTGGAAATGATTAACAGTTATATAGCGACCAGGCTAAGTACGATATTTTATGGAAATAAATGAAAGAGAATATGACGAAACAATTTCGTCCATTCTATTTTCTAAATAACTACTACTAAATTGTTTTTTAAAACTATCTAAATTAAGAGCTTTGCAACTACAAATTAACGAATGTCTTATAAATCCTGGAATTGGTTGCATTATTGCAAAAGTTAACATAGAAAAAATAAAATACGTTATAACAGAAATTTGCTATAATACAATAAAAATCTAAAATGTAATTCTTAGTTGGTCATAATGTGAAAAACAAAAAAAGAACTATGAATGTCAATAAGTAAATATTCAAAATGCTTACTGCGACCCTCTTGGTAACATCCTAATATTGAATACTTAATCTCAAACGTTATTTGTACTTTTATGTCATCTAAATCAAGGGGTTTAGTTTCGTACATAATACATATCCCATAAAAATAAATGTAATAAGTTCAGATCAGGTGATCGCTGTAGCCGTTCTTTCAATCGTCTCGAGGTACTGTTGGATATTGCGTTGGTAATGTGTTGGTGCTCCATCTTTCTGGAACCATGTCGAATTCGCTAGAACTTGAGAATTTCCTGGATTAAGAAATATATTTGCCAAAGTTGCAACATCATTTCGAAGCAGTGCTGAATAATTATCGACATTCAAATTTCCCTCAATTATAAAGATGTTTCCAACAATCCCTACCTAAACATTAACTCCTTGCGGGTATTGCGTGTATTCTCCTCTCTTCAAGTGAGCAGTTTCCGCCGACCAGTAGCAGCAAATTTGACGATTAACATGACCGTTAATTCAAAAAGTGCATCACTCATCAGAAAACATAACGTCTCTGTTATCTACCATGTCCATTATACCGTCACAAAACTAAGTTCTCATATGAAAATGTTCTTGCATGAATTCCTGAGTAGGTATCATTTTATAGGGATGCATTTTATTTTATTTTAATATGTTTAATACCGATTTATGGCTAACATTTAATGTTGTGTACGCTTGTCTACTGGATGTATGTGGGTTTTCCATCACATTTAAATTTATTTCATCCCTCAGTGCGTTAGCAGCTGCTTTTTTGTTTGCCTTACATGTCCAAACTAACCTTTTTTTGTGAATTGAAGTTCACTCGAATTTCAAACCAATATTTCAGCATTGACAGCTTATTGTGTTTAATGTATTTTTAATGGATACCATCTAAAAATAAACGGTTTTGAAGATTAAAACTAACTTTTCCACTCTGAACAATATTTTATCATAAAATTATTACTTATATACACTTCGGGGGATGTATCGTGCTAACAAACCCAAATTTCTCCAAAAATAACCAATAATTTAGTATTTCTGGATTTATACGACCCGCAGTGCTCGCTCTAGTCAACTGAAAATCAATAGGGTACATCTGTGAGACACTTTGAACAATATTCAATTATAAAATTGATCAATCGTATACTCTCTGGAGGCTGTATCGTGCTAACAAACCCAAATTTCTCCAAAAATAACCAATAATTTAGTATTTCTGGATTTATACGACCCGCAGTGCTCGCTCTAGTCAACTGAAAATCAATAGGTTACATATGTGAGACACCTTGATCAATATTCTATTCAATCATAAAATTGATCAATCGTATACTCTGGAGGCTGTATCGTGCTAATAAACTGAAATTTCTCCAAAAATGACAAAAATTTGGTACTCCAAGTGCCATAGCACCCGTTGTACTAGCTTTAATAAGCTGAATATCAATAGGATTCATCTTTGAGACGCAATAAATTATATCCAATCATAAAATTGGTTACTTGTATATATTCCGGAGGCTGTATCGTGCTAACAAGCTGAAACTTCTCCAAAAATGACAAAAATATCGTACTTAAAGTACTGTAGCACTTGTTTTATTGGCTCTGGTGAGCTGAAAATCAATAGGTATCATCAGTGAGATGTCCTGAATAATATTCAATCATAAAATTGGTGACTTGTTGAACTCCGGAGATTGTATCGTGCTAACAAACCGAAATTTCTCAGAAAATTACAAAATGTCGTACTTCAAGTACCATAGCACCCGTTGTTCTGGCTCTGGTCAGCTGAAAATAAATAGGGTTCATCTGTGACAAGTCCTCGACAATATTACATCATGAAATTGGTAATTTATTGGACTCCGGAAGCTGTATCGTGCTAACAAGACAAGTAAGGAGAAGTGGCCGACGACAACGACGACGACGACATACACACAGGATTTTTTTTTCAAAAAACCGTTTTTTCGTGTTGGTGTTGATTGAAAACGTAAAAATAATTTAAACAAAAATTTAAAAATTCCAACTTTTTTTGGGGTAAACCAATACTTTTCTCGCATATTACATAGGTTGGGTGGAAAAGTAAAACACTGTTATGATTTTTGCTTATTTTCTAATTATCAGGATCGATACGGAAAATGAATTTTGAGTGTATTATAATATGGTTTGAGCATATTCTAGCAAATTTTGATAATACGGTTTTTAGAAAAAACATCCTGTGTGTATGTCGTCTTCGTTGTCGTCGGCAACTTTTCGTTACATGCCTTGTTAGAATGATACAGCCTCTGGAGTGCAACGAGTTACCAATTTTATGATTGATTATTGTTCAAGACATCTCACAGATTATCCCTATTGATTTTCAGCTCACCCGAACCAGTACAACGGGTGCTATGGTACTTGAAGTACAAAATTTTTATCATTCTTTGAGAAATTTCACTTTGTTAGCACTATCCAGCCTCCGGAGTGCAACAAGTTACCAGTTTTATGATTGAATATTGTTCAAGACATCTCACAGATGATCCTTATTGATTTTCAGCTCACCCGAGCCAGTACAACGAGTGCTGTGGTACTTGAAGTACGACATTTTTGGAGAAATTTCAGTTTGTTAGCACGATACAGCTTCCGGAATATATCCAAGTGACCAATTTCATGATTGGAT
The DNA here is from genome assembly GCA_963921935.1 of Galeruca laticollis. NCBI lineage: Eukaryota > Metazoa > Arthropoda > Insecta > Coleoptera > Chrysomelidae > Galeruca > Galeruca laticollis. The sequence goes on along the minus strand of OY998182.1, from coordinate 96,038,002 downwards.
ATTATTCAGAGCATCTCAGAGATAAATTCTATTGATATTCGCCCACTAAAGCCCGTACAACGAGTGCTATGGTACTTGAAGTACCAAATTTTTGTCTTCTTTGGAGAATTTTCAGTTTGTTAGCTCGATACAGCCTCCAGAGTGTATACAAGTGACCGATTCTATGATTAAATATTATATTAAATATTATTATAAATAAACATCATTGACTTTTAGCTCACCAGAGCTAGTAGAACGGGTGCTACGGTACCTGAAGTGTCATATTTTTGGTCCTTTTTGGAGAAATTTCGAGTTGTTAGTACGATTGAGCCTCCGTAGTGTATACAAGTGACCAATTTTATAATTAGATATTTTTCAAGGCGTCTCACAGATGTACCCTATTGATTTTCAGCTGACTAAAGCGAGTACAGCGGGTCCTATAAATCCAGATATTCTACATTTTTGGAGATATTCCGGTTTGTTAGCACGATACATCTCCCGATGTGTATACATTTGACAATTTTATGATAGAATATTGTTCAGGGCATCTCACAGATGCGGAAAAGTTAGTTTTAATCTTCAAAACCGTTTATTTTACAATAAATTTGAAAACTTCAACATTTTGGAATAGAGACAGAAGATTCCTTTCGAACGGTATATCCCAAGGCCATATGTCCCATTTCATAATTTTTGAGTTGTACCTGTCACTCGAAATGGGCTGAAGATATGGATTACATTATTACGTTGAAGATTGTCAATTCATAATCTAAATTTGGCGTGTTCTATAATTTTTCATAATTATGTACAGTTGCCGAAATAACCAGTTTATTCCATTTGGCTTCTCACACTGTATAATAAACCATTTTGCAAGATCCAGGTTCCAGGAAAGTAGTACCAAATTTTATAATCGCTTAAAGACTCCAATATAGATGACGTTTCCTTAGTGGATCTTATATCAACAAATAATGTACTAGTAGGTGGCTTCTTTGATTGATTGAATAATGCAGGTACATGCACTAAATATATTATAAAAAAAATACAAAATTTTTGACTATCCACACACATGTATACATACCAACATAAAAATATTCCGATGAATTTATGAGAACTAATTTTTATTTATTTTATTGTTTCAGGTAAGATCAATTTTTATTACGGAACTATAATGGGTAAGATTCTAAGATATTTTTATCAATTTTAAAAGAGGGTGCCATAATTTGATATTGTTATCCATGTGAGCAAAGTTTACCTAGGGAATTCTAAATATTTGATTTTTAGGGAAAATCGTATCCATCTTGGCTTACAAATAAAACAATATCATAGTTATAAAAAATCGCCCATAGTCGCATACATTTAACCTAGGCCGCGCCAAATTTTCGTACATAGTTACTCGCGCACCAGTTTGAAAATTAGGATAAATAAAGATGTGTTATTTATATTTTAAGGATCTTTTTTATTTGGAACAAAATAACTTTATTCAAAGAAAACTTTTACAAAAAAAAATATAAATAAAAACTCACTCAACTGTTAAAAAATATCAATAACTTAAATTAAGTTTTTATAGCATTCAGTACACATAGGACGAATATGTTCTAAACACAGATATTTTGCACAGTTTTGACAAAAATATTTGGTTTTTCTGTTTTTCTTCCAATTACACTGTGCACAACGACCAACGGTGTCATGGATTCTCACCGTAGGCTCTTCTTTGCTTGGTGTACCAAAAATTTCTCGTAACTTCATTTTTATAGTTCTTGGTAGATTTGTAGAAATAGCTCCTCCTTTTTGATAATAATAGAGCAGGGCCATGAAAAGCATTAGGAAAAGTTCTTTTCTATGCTTATTTGAAGAGGGATTGTTACCATTTTATACAACAAATGCATTTATGCCTGATACGCTTAGAACATTATAAAAGGCAATAATTGGCCATCGTCTGGTTCCACGGGCACAATTATATTGAGCACATAATTCGTCAACCATATCTACTCCTCCCTTAGTAGCATTATAAGTCATAATCATTTCTGGCTTACTTGTATGACGATTGATGTCATCTCCATAATGAATGGTTGAAATCAGTAGTACATTTTTACTATTTTTGGAATGAAAGAGACAAGTGTTGTACCGTTAGAAAACTCAAACATCGGAGAACCAATAGGACGGCCAGTATTTTGCATAAATTCTAAAGGAAGCTGTCTCTTATTTTTTCTGATGATTCCTAGAAGAGTTAGATTATTACATTTTAGACTTTCTGCAAATGCCATACTGGTGAACCAATTATCTGTGGTGACGTTTCTATTGGTTCCATGAATATGGTGACAAAGTCTTTCTACCACAGATTTGGCAGATGTGTCTTTTTGAAGCGAGTTTTCTGGCTGCCTACCAACATACACTTCCAATTACACTGTGCACAACGACTAACGGTGTCAGGGGTTCTCACCGTAGGTGTACCAAAAATTCCTCGTAACTTCATTTTTATAGTTCTTGGTAGATTTGTAGAAATAGCTCGTTCTTTTTGATAATAATAGAGCAGGGCCATGGAAAGCATTAGGAAAAACTCTTTTCGATGCTTCTTTGAAGAGGGATTGTTACCATTTTATATAACAATTGCATTTACTCCTGATACGTTTAGAATGCTATAAAAGGGAACAATTGGCCATCGTCTGGTTCCACGGGCACAATTATATTGAGCACATAATTCGTCAACCATATCTACTCCTCCCTTAGTAGCATTATAAGTCATAATCATTTCTGGCTTACTTGTATGACGATTGATGTCATCTCCATAATGCATGGTTGAAATCAGTAGTACATTTTTACTTTTTTTGGAATGAAAGTGACAAGTGCTGTACCGTTAGAAAACCCAAACATCGAAGAACCAATAGGACGGCTAGTATTTTGTATAAAGTCTAAAGGAAGCTGTCTCTTATTTTTTCTGATGATTCCTAGAAGAGTTAGCTTATTAGATTTTAGACTTTCTGCAAATGCCATACTGGTGAACCAATTATCTGTGGTGACGTTTCTATTGGTTCCATGAATATGGTGACAAAGTCTTTCTACCACAGATTTGGCAGAGGTGTCTTTTTGAAACGGGTTTTCTGGCTGCCTACCAACATACACTTCCATGTGGTTGGTATAAAACATATGAGAATCAGAAAGTGCGAAGATTATTATGCCATACTTATGTCTTGTTGGGTATATACAGTTGGAAGCCACACTTACCTCTGAACGCTTCAAGCTTTTCGTCTAGGGTAACATGTACAGAATGCGAATAACACTTTTTTTGATTACAGTTGAATTTGTCAAATAACATTCGTATTGGAGCCAATTTATCAACTTGAACTCTCTCCTGTCTTGTACGTATATCATCGAAACGAACACTTCTAATTAGAAATTGGAATCTTATTCTCTTCATTCCGAGACGAAAACCTTCAACTGCGCTGCCATCCGTTCTTCATAGGTCACTCAAATTCATATGATTAGCATTTATAATTCCAGCAAGGTACAAAAGAAAAATCAGCGCTTTTATCTCTGCCAGATTAGTAGGTCTAACATCTATTTCCGTACTGAAATTTTGAGAAATGCTATTTATTTTTTTATTAGTACAATCAACAATAATATTTAGCATTTCCTCATCAAAAAAGCACAGCCAAATATCTAGAGGAGATTTTTTTTGATTTCGCATAAGAGTTTACTCCTGGTAATTGTATTGTTCACAAACGAGGGGACTAGGGGGGGTGGCCTCGAGATCCCGTTTGGCTTCCTCGAGTGACTCGTTTGTTGGTTCGGAGGAACCGCAGCTGTCCTTGACAGTGAACTCTAGTTGTCTTGAGAAAGACATTTTTGTTTCATAAATAAAATATATAAATATGTTTTATTAATTCGTTGAGTCTCGACTTCAACACTTCAAAAGGTTCGGGATTAGAATTGAAACACGGTAGATGGAGTTTTAAATCTAGCCGAACAGTTCGATTTCGTAGAACTGGAGGATCAACAGTGCGCTTCGAGGTCTGGACTCTGACTGATTCGATCGGTAAAAAGAGAGATATGTTCGTGAATTTTTTGAAGTTTGGGCTTGTGGTGTTTTTATTTGGGTATATTTTTGTTTGGGGTAAGGCCCTGTTATAGGATTCGTTTCCTCTTCAGGGCTGGTTGGGGGTGTTTTTGTGGGTGGTTTGTGTGCGCGTATTGACTTGGCTTATGATTTGGGTAGGGCTGAAAATTCAGTTATTTAAGAAGTGTATGGGAAGTTGAGAGAAAAAAAAGGTGTATGGAAAGTTGAAAATTTTGTGGGTGAGTTGGGTTTTTTGCTAGAAATCAACCGGAGAGAGAGGCAGGAACAATCAGCAGCGAAGCTGGATGTTTTTGAGCGAACGTGGCTTTAATGGTGTATGGAATGGGAAATTAAGAAGTGTCTGGTAAAGGTAGAAAAATGAATAAGACGAACCACGTTGTGTTGCGGGTAGTTAATAGAGCGAGGTGGGTGTTTGAGATTGTTGGAAAATGGATGTTTGGAATTTTTGGTGTTTTTGGTGTCTCCCATGTCTTGAGAATTAATAAGAAGCGTTGGGAAAATTTGAGATTTGAGGTTTATTGAAATTTGTTGGAAAAGTGACTAGGAGACATTGAAAGATGTGTGGATGATGTCGGTTGGTGGCGACTGGCTTTTCTCGAATTCGAGGTGAGGATTGGGGAGTTTAAAATGATTGGTTGATATGTTGTATGTGTGGGTTGGGAAATAATAATCTCAAATACAAAAATTTCGTCGATCGTCGGCCCATTTGGCTAGCGAATAAATTCACTATGCTACAGGAAAAAACGTGAAAAACCTGCAGCACCGACGGGGTGGGTGGAGCTCGCGGATCAATTTGAATCGCTATCGCTCCTGATGGGAGTGAAAGCAAAGTGAGCACGCCTGCCTATATTTGTTACAGAGCAGTTGTGTCGATAGATGGAAGGAATTAAATGACGAAGTGTTTCGGCTATGACATCTCTTGAGTTGGGGATGGCATTCATGAGTGTGACGGTGATGATTTCAATAAGAATTTTGGTATCAGTTGAGAGGTCGTATGGGGTTGGTAGCTTTTCGAGAGTGACAGGTGCGGTCTCTTTGGGGGTTTTGGGTGTCGATAGCCTGTGTGGGCAGCGAGGATGGAAGGCGGGGTGAGGACCACCGCAATTCGTGCATTTAGGGGTTTTGGACGTGGGGCAATTCACGGTTCGGTGGCCAGTTTGGCCGCAGGAAGGGTATATCGGTTTAGACCAACAAGTGTCAGAGGAGTGTCCGGTTTGCGTACAACGACTGCAATATTTGGGGACTGGGGGCAGTGGATTGGAGTTGGATGGCTCGCACTGATGTGGGAGGCCATGAAATGTAATGCCGGAGGTGAGGACCTTATGATGGTGTTGTTATCACCAGTGGAGTTGTGGACTTGTCTCAGAATAGTTGAGACTGACTTCGTGGAGAACGTTTTGAGTAAGGCGGTTCGATTGAAATTTACTTTCAAAAAGAGGGTGTGGCCGTGAAGTTCGAAGGTGTTGAGGAGAGTGTAGAGGGATTTTTGTGTGGCGTATTGTGTAGGGAGATTTTTGAGGTTGAGGGTTTGTATTGGTGTGTTGTTGGTGGTGTGGGTTGTTGTAGGGTTGTTGGTGGTGTGGGTTGTTGTAGGAATGTTGGTAGGTGTCGGTGTTGTAGGTCGAGACTTGGTTTTACCGACGAGGGTGAAGCCATCCTCGTCGGAGGCAGTTGGTTGTCGTGTGACTGTAGGTGTAGGGGATTGGGATCTTACGGAGGAAGCGTATGACCTTCTTGAGGATGTGTATGGGGTTTGTCTGTGTTGTGAGTATGTGTATGGGGTTTGTGGGTTATAGTCTGTGTTTTGTTGGTAGCGTGGTGTTGTGTAGTCTGTGTTTTGTAGGTAGCGTGGTGTTGTGTTTGGTGGGTTCTGAGGGGAAGGTGTTGAGGAGTGGTGGGTTTTGTTGGGAGCGTGTGAGGTGGTGCTGGAAGTAACCGGTGAGAGAAGAGGGAATTGTGCGTCCAGGGATCTCTGAGTGTCGTCGAGGAATTTTTGGGTATCGAGTCTATATTGTTTGTTTTAGTTTAGTAATTGTTGGATTTGTTGATTTCTTGTTCGGTTGGCCTGGAAGGTGTTTTTGCAGATCTGCTGCTGCGACGATGTCTGGAGGACATTTTAGGATTGGGTGTATTATGGAATGGGGTCGAAAGCTAATACCGACAGCGGACTCACTGCCGGAGGGAGTTGCCTCCCCAGTTAAAGGTTTCCTGACTTATTAGCTTTCAGGAGTTTTATATTTACCTGGGTGCTAAATGTCCTCCCCTCTTCGGATGGTGTCGCTTGCTTATGTGTTGGCTAAAATAAAAACAAGATTAACGCTGTTTATTATTTTCATAAATATAAGTTGTTTCGAGAGAAACAATTTACACTTCCAAGTGTGGTATGTGAACTGTCGAACTGAAAAGTTCGGCAGAACATGGGGTTGGTTGTCTTCTGGTGGAGGCGTCCACGTTGCCGGCGAAATCGCGGTGAACAGGTTTGAATCAGTGACCCGCTCTTGCTGTATCACCTTCCTCAGGCGATGGACTGGCGCTACTGGGGATTCGATCGGTGTTTGCGTCCTCTATTTATACCCACCTGCGCCTGGTATGAGGCGCAATGGCGAGTTCTGATTTGTGGGGGCGGAGCCTATGCAACTACGCGCATGCGCACTGGTCACAGTATGACAATATTTGCACTACGTGTTCTAACATTTTTTGGCGGACAATGTTTTTTCCATATTGTTCTCTTATCTTGACCTGTCCAGACCGGCTTTCTGGTAACAGCAACAGGTACATATTCACCAGTGTCATCTTCGAACTGTTGGTCCGTATCATTACTTTCTAATCTCTGTTCGATATCATCTATCTCATCTTGTTCATCATCATCATCTGTCCCATAATTGTCTTCGGCATCCACTTCCTCGAACAACCTAATCGCTCTTGCTTCCTCCCTTTCGTAATCAATATCTACAATACAAATAAATATCTAAAAAATGTAAATCAAGGAAACTTCAAAGTGCTAATAGGTAGGTATCAACTTTTTTTCATAGGTTGGGGTTTGTAAATTTACATTCTAATTAATATTTTTTGTGAAAATAAAATAAAACCAAACAAAAAACTTGGAATACTTACGGATTTTGTCTGGAATTTTCTCTACAAACAGTTAAAATTAAGCAGTTCAATACTTGCACCCGGTCTACTTCACCGTGATTACTCAACAAATCGCAAATCGCTTCCAAATAACGTAAAGCTGAGTGAGATGTTAGCTGGTCACGTTCTCGAAAGGTACACGGAGGGGAAGGCTACATAACCTCCACTGTCGTAAATACTCTTTCAATATATGTCTGACTGGTCTGGGACACCGTGCGCGAGTAACGAAAGGTTAACTGTAATGATAAACTGAAAATCGTACCTAGGATGATTAGGCTCTAGATTATCATTATTTCCCAAAGATTCGAGTGTCAAAAAGCACCATATATATGTTACAGTGAATATCCGAAATCCGTTGATATGCATAATAAATAACTAGTAAGGACCCGAAATAACTAGTATCGGTAATTTCGCATTCTTACTGGTTTGAACGCGTAATTACTAGGATGTTTAGGAAAATACCGAATTAAAACTTTTATTCGGCTATTTACTGAGAACTTTAGTTAGAACGCGTTCTTCCTAAGCATATAACAGTGAACAGTGAGAGTATCAGTTCTTGTGAAAACAGATTTTTTTCGATAGTCCATCGTAGTTCAAAAAGTTTATAAAACATTATTTCATAGTAACTTTAGAACTGTTCTCACATCATAAAGAAAGTACTGTAAGTAAAATATCATAGCTTCCTATCAAAATAGTGATTTTTATTAGTCATATTGCTATCAATTTCACACCGGTTTGAAGGAAGAACTTACAAAAACCTGCTTTCATCACACTGATTTGAGCCGATCTGTGCCAAAACAGGTCCGTACTTTCAAACAAAAGCGATCTGAAATTCATAATTAATTATATCTAGTACAAATGTTGGGACTTCTGACTACAGATGCTCTCAGAATGCAAACACCACCAAAACATACTACTCTGTGCTCACACATCCACAATTTTCTACAAAAAATCAAGCAATTGTTTTTCCAGCCATTGATAATATCAAAATTCAAGAGCAACCAATATCACTAGGAGAGCTGGTTGTGGATTTCTGATGTTGTTAGAATCCAGATCATTGAGGTCGGTTTATTGTTGAATCTGGAGATAATTCGCTAAATTTTAAGGAATGAGTTTTTTTAATATTCCCTCGAATTCTTCAAGGGCGCTAGAAAGGTCTACATTCCTGCAGACAAGGGAGAAGATGGGTGTATAACTTTTGGTCGGGCGATGAGAGGAGTTAAGAATGTTGAAGGCAATTTTGTGATATCCGGTGGATTATTTGATTAGTCTGAGGAGGGCTGCGGGAAGTGGAACAGGTTTTTTTATTTCTTCTGTTTCGGCACCTATTGCATCTGGGTTGTTATTTGCAATATAGGCAAGGCGTTTTGTTGTTTTCAACTACGGTGTGTGTTGGTGAAAGAAGTTAATATTTTTTTAACTTCAATGATTCGAGTAAGTTCATCAATTCGAGTACTTTGATAAGTTATATTTAATTCAGGAGAGGAGGTTAGTTTGGATCTTTTTTTGGGAGCTTTTGGGTGGTAAGAAAGGGAATTCCTGTTCGAACATGTCTGGTCTAGACCTATTTTTTCAGCTTCGTGCTACTTTGCTTATTTTTGAGCGGGTTTGTGTGGGTTGTAGTTCGTAAAGAGAGAACAAAGTTAGAGCTGGATAACTATTGATGTAGCTAATTTTCTTACCTAGTTAATGATCCGTGCAGCATGTGTTGTTATGAGTATAGTGGGATCCTCGATGCCTAGACTACTGTTTCATGAATGAAATTTGTATCAAGAACAACAATTTATTACTAGCTGCATTTTGTTTTATCTTACAGAAAATGACGATAGAGTGTTGTTGGTAACGTTGCGGATAAACTTTCTCAATCACTGAATTAGAACTAACCAAGGGCCCGCTTCTTCTATGAAGCAATTACTTTATTAAACATTCAAAGTTCATCTGTACAAACTAGTAATTTATTAGCTATAGTGCAGGAGATTAATCCACGTGATTTCGTTTCTACAGAAAATGTAGACCGCTTCTTTCAGCTTTCTGTGATTTATTTGTATTGGGTTAACTAATATCAATTGTTCACAACGTTTGTCTCAAGATAAAAACAACATTTTGTCAAGCTTCAGCCAACATATCCGTCGATATGCTACAAAGAGCTGCACGAAACTTCGGAAGTAGATTAACACAGTTTACTGACAAGAACGGACGCCATTTCTTTGATAGTATATTTCAAGCTGCATGAAAATAAACTTCGCATACTTATTGTACTTGATATTGCTCACATCTGCACAACTTTTTGCGCCGAATTTCTAAATAAACTAGCTGCTCCCTACCATGTATAAACAAAAAGGTGTATAATGAATCAACATGATGAAAAATGGGATATTCCGGTGCTAATAGGAACAAAAAATTGTACTCGCTCGTTTAACGTATCCAATACATAAAATCGTGCAAACAGTAAAGTCTGGATTTCGAAGATTTATTTTAATGTTGGCGTTTTAATCAACTGAGTGGGAGAAAAGATATATTCCTTCTGATAATTTTCCAGAATACTTGTATTCGTTGTCAGTGAATCTTCTACCACGGATTGAAATTTCGGAGAGAGGATGAACATAAACTAGCAAGTTAAATAAATATAAAACGTAATGGGCTAATTTTATCTTCTATTTCGACTGTCAAGCGAATGCGTGGGCTTTTTAAACTGGTAATCCATTCAATTTATATGAAATTTGAATTCAGTAGTATAAGGGAAAATCAGTATCAACTCGGTTTGGTACTTCGAAAGTGAATGTATTTTTTTCATGGAATCCGATGTCGTCATTTTGATAAATTTGAGATTATGTATTCTAATATAGACAACGATTATGGAGAGATGGCGCAGGATGATCAGCAGGGAAAAATTAGTTGGGAGAAATATATTAGCAGCCTTTTCAACGATAAAAGACCTGATATAGAAGCCACGGAGAACGAAGATCTGTCTGGACTCCCTATCACCAAAAAACAAATCATAAGAGCAATAAATACGTCAAAGAACAGAAAGGCGGTTAGTCCGGACGGCATACCTGTCAAAATACTGAAAATATTAGACGAAGAAGGCATTTCCGCCCTGCACAAAATATTTAACAAAATATATAACAAGGGGGAGTTCCCTGCCAAATGAGTTACATCATGTTTTATCCTCTTGCCAAAAAAGAACAATGCAAGGAAGTGCGAGGATCATAGGCTGATCAGTCTGATGAGCCATACGTTAAAGATATTCCTCAAGATTATTCACTACAGAATTTCTAAAGTGCGAAAGAGATGTCGGATCCACACAGTTTGGATTTAGAAGGGGACCAGGTACGAGAGAGGCTATAGTTGCAACTCAAGTATTAGTCCAGAACTGCGATGATCATAGGAAAGATATGATGCTATGCTCCATCGACTACGAGAAAGCGTTCGACCAGGTTCAACATCACAAACGCATCCAAATTCTGAGGAGGATAGATATAGACCAGAACGATATCCGCTGCATAGAAAGCCTTTATTGGAACCAAACAGCCGAAGTCAAGGTTGGCAATGAACACACAGAACCGACAAAGATCCTTAGAGGGGTCAGACAGGGATGCCTTCTCACTCCACTCCTCTTCAATCTATACTCTGAAAACATCTTCAAGGAGGCACTCGAGGAACGCAGCCTGGGTATTAGGGTGAACGTAGTGTGGGTTCACAACGCAGACGACACAGTCCTAATTGCTGACAATATGAAAGACTTGCAGGACCTTCTTGATGCCGTGGGCGATAGTAGCAAAAGCTTGGGCCTCAATATCAACACCAAGAAGACAAAATTCATGATAGTCTCTCGCAAGCCGGAAGAACATGAAAATGCAAACCTAACACAAAACAGATGCCCCATTGAAAGAGTATATAAATTTAAATATTTAGGAACGTGGCTATGTGAAAGCTGGACGTCCGAAACGGAAATCAAATTCCGAATCGAAATTGCCCGAAACACATTTATGAAATTCAGGAAAGCTCTTACCAATACCGATTTCGACCTCGATCTAAGAATCAGATTTGAAAAATGTTACGTGTGGTCAGTGTTACTGTCGGTATGGAGGGCTGGACGTTATCATGAATAGACTTGAAGCCTTCGAAATGTGGACCTACAGGCGAAGACTGAAAGTCCCATGGACGGCCAGGAAAACGAATGAGGGGTCCTTAGAACGATTAAAAGACAACGCGAATTGCTGGAAACCATCAAGCGCAGAAAAACAGCATATCTAGGCCCCATAATAAGGAATGAAAGATACCAATTCCTACAATTAGTAACCGAGGAAAAGATTGAGGGGAGGAGAGGAGCCGGCAGGAAGAAGATGTCATGGCTCTGAAACGTGAGACAATGGACAGGGTTAAGAACAGTAGGAGACCTATTCAGCACCATCAGAAATAAAGAAGAGTGGGTACATGTGACCGCAAACATCCATTAATGGATAAGCAGTGGAAAAAGATGATTCAAACATAGTATTTTTGGCTCTTTTTGACGTTATGTACAGAAAGCACAGCATTTTTTTTAAATTTTATCTTCACTTATATCATTCACTACTACTTCAACTCTTTAATACAAGGGTTGCAGAGGTTAATTACAATTTTTCTTCGACAGGGTGTCTCTGAAGACGATAACTTGGTTATCGAAACTCGCGTCAGTCAGTGTAATTGTGAGTGTTCATGTAGTAGTAGTAAATAGTGTGTTCAGTATGAATATCACCAACGATTCAAGTAATTCCAACTTAATATAAAGATAAACAATTGAAACCAATTTTTTTTAATATTGCGTCATGTTTGGTTTGCTGATTAAAATTGGTTTATTTCTTCCATGTACTATTAATATATTTCCACAGCTGCGATTTGTTCTGTTTATCACCATTCAACCATTCATTTTCTATTGCTTTTGGACTTCGAACTGAGTCTGTTGTGATTCTATATTATTTTTGTGTTCTATATTAACAATAGTTGATATTAAGGCAAACGCTTGGTCCATTTACAATATGCTATGTTTTGATACCAAAAAATTATAGTGATTTTGAGGACTATGATACAAATCACAGGCCACGGTAGTAGAATATTGTATGGAAAATTATACATACAAAAGGAAGGAATACTGTAAAAATAAGGTTTTTACTCCATCCTGGACCGTGGAGGTTTTCAATCAGGAAAGGTGGGTCAGCAGGTGTAAAAGGTTGGGAATACATGTTTTATCATATTAGTAATTCCTAATTAAAATAAGGGGATAAGCAACTTATTAACTAACAAAATATTGGAATCGATTCTCTTACCTATTTTACACTAACTGATTACCTTGATTTGATTTTAATTGTACATTATTTGCTGAGCTCGTCTTCAGAACAACAACTCGTCACGATGATTCGAGTTTAACTGATAAATATGATTTCTACGAGACAACATCAGGGTTAACGATTTAGGAAATATAAAAGCAGCCTCTTGTTACATAAATACAAATATCTCTAGACTTCTATTTCTTGTTTTCATACATGTTTGTTCCTCAGGCCAAATATATTTCCACTAAGTTTAGCATTGGATGCTTCAGAGATCAAACGGAAATTATATTTTGAAAATATTAGGGGACGTGATATCGAATACTGTTAGGGAATGGTTTTACCAAATACATTATTTTAAAAATTTACTAGTACGAGGATAACGGGAGTGATTCTAGAAAACGAAATTTAAGCGAATCGAATACATGACAACGACTTTTCGTTCAAATAATTTTATAGTTATTGTTAGGCCCTTGAGTATTACATTTTTCGAAGTACCATCAAAGTATAAAATACATATTTTTAAAATGGTGTTTAATTTATAATAAACAGTTTATGTCTATATTTCATTAGATAACAAAAAACAATGGTAAAATCTACAAATGTCTAAGAAAATGTCAATTATTAATTCAATTCCTTTTGGAAAAGTAACTATAGAATTAAAAAAAACAAAGCAATGCTACCAACAGTAACATAAATAATAAAAAAACACAAAGAACTGCCTTGCATACAAGGTTGAGCACATGCCCCTCCGCCTTGAAAAGCTCTGTTTTCAGCGGTTTATGGAAAGAGGACATATATGCGAGCGAAGTTCCTTTTTATCTGTCCATCTTGGGTTCGTAGGATAGCCACTCGACCAATATCATATGTGCAATGATGGATTTATACCACATGTCCTAAGTTCCAGGAAGTGGACAAGATTTGATTGTCTTTGATGAGAACTAGACTGTTGCAACTCGGAAATATATTTCAGACTCCATCTGGACCAATAATGTAGGCATATTTTATGCTGAAGTTGGAAACGAGTTAATCGATTAACTGGAGCAGTGCTGCAATCAGTGGCAGGTGCGGCAACTAGCAGCTTTCCAATTATAAAATGAGCCAGAGTGGGGCACGTCAGGTCATTAGGGTCTGACGAAAAATAGGTCAATGGCCTTGAATTAAGGATTTCCTCTATTTGACAAAATACTGTTGTAATATTTTCAAAATAAAAAACAATATTGCTACAAACCCTATTTAAATGGTTCTTAGTACTGCGTACGGTAGCCTCCTACAGTCCGCCAATTTGGGGTTAATAAGGGGGAATACAGTGCCAATTGATCTTTACGGAGTGAAAGCTTTAATAATGGATAGGTATTTTATTGTATTTTGAAAAATGAACCCAACTATTTAAATGCCCCAACAAAATTCTTACCATTATGAGAATTTATGACACTTGGTTTACCTCGGCTAGAGATTTGGTACTTAAACTAGAAACTACTTCAATATGTACAGCCATAGTTGAGAAACAAATTAAGATACTAGCATAGTATTTAATTGTTATTGCCATTCGAACGCCTTTTTCTTCAATTAGAAATGGTCCCGCATAATCTACCCCACTATAGTAAATGGAGAACTCAGCTTTAAAGGGGCTGTGGGAAAATTATATAATATGGGGTTGACCTGCTTTGGATTGAGTCTGAAGCAATTCAGGCGGGTTTTTACAGTTTGTCGAGATAAATTTCTTCCTGATATAACCCAAAACTTTTCGCGATCAACATAAAGAAGGAGCTCAAGATATTTTGCCAGGAATATTAATTAAGAAATCGGATGCTTGGAAGAAAACATCATAATATGTTGTTTACTATAATGAAATTCATAATTTTTTAGGCGTCCCAAAAACGGATTATACCATCTTTATCAAGGAATGAAATCAGGGATAGGAAGCTGCTTTTACGGGAAATGGATTTACCTGATTCTAATGCTTTGATTTCTTCAGGAAAATATTGTAGTTGTGCTATCTTAACTAGATGATTCAGATTATAATCCAATTCAGACATACACTATTAGTTAACAAGTTGTCGATCTGAAGGAGGGGAACGATAATTGTTCCTTAAACGCATTAGCCACGCAGTGATACGAATTAATTTAAAAAGATCAGAGTATTTTTCAAAGAGAAAACAGCTCTCTATTTTTTAATGTAAAATTTCAACTTGTTACCTAATTTCAGGCAAAGATTCAGGTTCCTTTGGATTATCTGTCCAGCAATGAGGATCTTCACGAATCCAATTAAGACCACGAAACCATAGGGAATTACTAATAAGTTGACTGCTAATACAATGGAAGAGTCAGGCCAAAGATATATACCTTCAGTGTGGACAGAAAGAGCGCTCACAACAGTTTGCTCTAGTCAAGAAGAAAACAAGGATGCACAGAGTTCCAGCTGAGAAATGCTTGAAATCTTAAGGGGTGCAACCGTGGATTTGCTACATAAAATATTGACACTAACCTCTCCTTTGAACTGGCTGACCTCAGTAAAAACCAGAACCATAGGCTTTCTCGGATGCATCGGATAACCCATGTAACAGAATACTGATAAATCGTTCGCATACAACACATACACGTATAAGGAATTAATGTAAAGGTTTCAACTCATCTTGAATTTTGATCCAAGATTGCATAATGTGGAATAGAATGGGATCATCCCATGATAATTTTTCAACCCATAAAGTTTGCATGAGAATGTTTAATATAATTGTGAAAGGAGTTAGGATTCCTAATTAATCATGGATTTTGGCAGTAGAAGCTAGAATTTTCCTTTTTGTAATGTTCTTATTGTCACAAGATAAATCAACACTGTAGCAAACCTCAGTTTTACAATCCCAAAAAATACTTGAAGTCCTAGAAATTCTTGAATCTCCCAAATTCACATGAATGTTAGTTTATAATGAATTTGGGCTTAAATGCTCTAGCATTTTTTATTGATTCGAGTGCCACTTGCGAAGTTCAAAGCAACCTTTATTTAACACCATAAAAATGTTCTTGCAGATTTGGATGGCTTGATCAATTGTTTCAGTACCAGTCTGCAGGTTATCAACATAGACATCACGTCTGATAATGCTTCAGCCCTCAGGAAAAGTTCTGTTGTGCTCATCAGTAAGTTCAAAACGACATTTTGTGACAAGGTAAGAGGAAGAATATTGTCCATAAGCCACAATGTTTAATTCAAAATATTTTGAAGTCTCTGTAGCAGACGAACGCCATAGAATTTTTTGCAGAGGTCTGTCTTCTGATCTAACCATTACCTGTCACTACATTTTTGCTATGTCTGCTGAAATAACGTAGCTATGCAGCCTGAATCTTAGAATAATGCATAAAATATCGTCCTGTAAAGTTGGATTAGTCAACAGAATATCATTAGAGGGACTTGAGGCATTTAAGACGGTCCTCAACTCAGTAGTAGAGCTATATTTCTTCAGGACTTCACGGTGAGGCATGGAGTATTCTACCTCTGTAATGGAAGATTTTGTCGTACATTCGCTCATGTGACCCAAAACTAGGTATTCGTCCATAAATTAGGTATAAAGATCTAAGAGAACTCTACTTTTCTTTAATTTTTGTTCCAAAGAAAAGAAAAAACATTTAGAGGGTATATACATTGATTCTCCTAATGTAGCTGAAGGTGATTTTCATTAGTGAAACGCTAGCTTCCTCGTGAGAAGAAATCAGCTTTTGTTGTGAGAGTTCCATAATTTCCAAGAATTTAATAGAAGAATTGTGAATTTGTTTGTCACCAAATTACATCTAATATAATTTAAAGTTGAACTATTGAAAGGTCCACTAACAACCCATCCCAATTGGGTTTCAACAAGAATAAGCTTGTTTTTGTAAGGCATTATTTTGCCATGATCTAAAATACGTCAAAACAAATCTGCCCCTATCAAAAAATCAATTTTATTATATTTGAAAAAGGTCAAATCATCCAAACAAATGTTCCAATTAATAACGGTAATGTTAATCTGAAGTAAGTACCCCGTGATTTCTGGTAAGACATATCAAGGAGTCAAAGCTTAAAAAGGAACATTTGTTGATTTTAGTTCAAGTGTAAATTTTGATTTAATGCAAGATAAAAAGTTACCCATTCCATTGAAAGAGATATTAATTTTACTTTCAGGCAACTTTACTGTTTATAATAATCCCTGGGTTATGAAACACAGATCCCTACAAGGCCCTCGCAAAGTATTCATGACCATCCCACTCTGAAACTACTATGCAAGCTGTGATTAGAATGACTTGTGAAACCGCAGAAATAGTGTTAGTGTTCAATGCGACACTTGATTAAAATTCGCGGTTGTTGTTAGAAAAGAGATTTTTCATTATTTTTAGTCAGTTGCTTATTATTGGAGTATTTCAGGAAATAAAGTATTATGCTACTTTTTGCATTTGCTGCAAGTACCACAAGAACATTGCTTGATATTATTGAAATGAAATGGATCAAAATAGTTTAAATATAATTTGGATTTTTTCAAAAATTCAAGTCTGTCCCTAGCAGGCATAAAAATGAATTTTTCACAGTGGTAAACAGTGTGAGATTCTTGGCAATACCTACAAACAACTTTCTTGTCAATGTTGTTGGTTGCAATGAAACTCTTTACCGATTGTTTAGAATCTTTGATCCTGTTCTTCACATTCTCCCAAGTAGGTAATTCCGCAAAGACGAAAGAATATTTTTCCCTTTCTCTTAGACTAGACATATCTAATTCGAATATTACTTTTTTAAATGAATACAATTTATAAATAATTCAACAATATATTGAAAAAATGGTAAAAATTCCATCTAATTGACAATTGTTTCGATATTACTATGGTCGTCAAAATGACAGAACTTACATTTCATGTGATGCACACCTGATGTTTAAAAATTATTTTTGGCTAGACCAAGAAGTGACATATCTTGTGATTGATTTAATATTATTAATAGAAAAAGAACAAGACATTATTTTACAAATATTAAAGCATATATATTATTAGCTCTATGGGGATATCCTGGATATCTTTTTCCCATTTAAGATCAGAATAACTGTGTAATGATATAGAAAACTAGGAAACTTATATCTGATGATATTTACAATTATTACTTAAGGAGACAGTTTAAAAGTGGAATACTCCCTTAGGTGTCTTCTAATTTCCAATTCTTCAAGGAAATCCAGTTCTTGTTTCTTATCACGAATATGTAGTACTTCTAGTAATGTGTTAGGTGTCAATGAATGTTTGGTGTAGATGTTTTGCGTAGTTGGATTTCTCTAGTTGCTTTAATCTGTATGCTCGTGAGTGGTTACTCTATCTAATTTCAAAATTTCTAAGGGGTTGAACCAAATAGACAGTATTAAATTCTGGACATTTAAGTTTATATATACCAGACTTCTTTAATGGGCATATTTTTGTTTTTACAGTTAACAATTTTGTACTCACAATACTTTCTGTTTTAAAAGAAATTGTTGTATTGTTGAAAGATATTTTCTTAAAAATATTATCAGTATATGAGTTGGTTTTGTAATTTTTTATTTGTGTATTTTTGTTTAGGAAATATTAGTTGTAATGCCACTTTTTCCTCTTTTTCATTAAGTATTCATTTATTACATAACCATTGGATGTTGCTATTTGTTTACCAATGGGAAGCCCTATATCACCAATTTTGGCAAACCTTTTCATGGACATTTTAGACAGAAAAATCGTTGAATTCAACTTTACAAAAGATATCTAATTTTTGTATAGATATGTAGATGACATATTAGCATGTTTTATAGGTAGTAGCCGACAATCAATACCATATTAATAATTTACACCCAAAAATAAAATTTACATTAGAAGTTGGTTTAAAAATTCATAGAGTTAATAATGTACTTAATTATTCAATTTACAAAAAACCAACACACACTGATGTGACTATTCCATATAATTCCATTCATCCCATGTGATATAAGTTAGCAGCATATAAGTCAATGATACTCAGAGTATTTTCAGTTCCTATGAACAAATATAATTTGAAAGAGAAATTAATACAATTAAACAAATAGCAACATCCATTACATATAATAAATAATTTACTTAATAAAAAAGAGGAAAGAGTACAACTAAAATATCCTCAACAAACTAAAAAAATAAAAAATTACAAAATCATCCTATGTGCTGGTTATTTCTAATAATATTTCAAAAAGAATATCTTTAGCATCAAATACAACAATTTCTTTCAAAACATAAAGTAATGTAAGTACAAAATTGTTAAATGTGAAAACAAAAATATCCCTATTAAAGAAATTTGGTATATGTAAACTTAAATGTCTAGAATCTAATGCTCTCTATTTGGGTCAAACATTTAGAAATTCTAGCATACAGATTAAAACAACCAGAGAAATACCAATACGCAAAACAACTACTTGACAACAAACATTCATTGACATCTAATACAGAACTAGAAGTACTACATAGTTTGAATAAGAAACAAGAACTGGATTTCCTTGAAGAGTTAGAAATTAGAAGATATTTAAGAGACCCACAATATGAAGTCGTCAATGAACAAATAAATTTAGGAAGTTCTCCACTTTTTAACTGTCTTCTTAAGTAATAATTGTAAAGATCAGCAGATATAGTTTTCCTGGTTTTCTATATCATCGCACAATTATACTGAACTTAAATGGGAAACAGATATCCAAGATATCCTCATAGGGGCTTCTGATAAACAAGAAATTGAAAACCAAGTTCCACGGAGAATCTCACAAGTCGTACTATTAGACTTTTCTTGGAGACAAAGCCATGAGTTATATGAACTCAACAGTCTGAAGTAGCAGTTCACCTAGGCGTTGCTCTTAAGTAGAGTGAAATTGAATTGAGTTCAAAGTTTCAAATAAATGGAAACATAACGTTAATGATTCTTTTTACTGGCGTTATTTTAATGCGAATATATTCATTATCTCCGTTAGAAGGGATAATTGATTGCTTTTTCATTGTTTTTGTCAATTTCGCCTAGGAAGCAGGTATTATTTTACTGTCATAAAATCAACACTCAAGATTATGAGTATTCCTAATAGCCTAGTAAATGTAGACATGTAGCCTCCCCAAATATATAAGATGAGAGAACATTTAAATATGAGTAGTTTAAAGGGTCAAGTTGAAGAAACCGAAAAGGATACTCAACTAGGTTTCCTGTTTTTCCGAGAAATCTGGGTGTGAAATTTTTTTTCAGTATATTTATTGTAATTATTTAAATAAAAAACCTGTCAAGAACTTTTTTGGGAATTAAAAATTATACGAGATATGATTGATTATATCGTAGATCAATTCATTAGTGCGCGTAGATGGCCAGTGAATCGAATTTTTTTATCGTTCAATTTATAAATTAATAATGTAGGCCTTATACTGCTCGGGTGAAAAGCAAGTATTGTAAAATGTAGAGAATGAACTCAACTTTGAAATTATCATAATTTCAAGTGGAAAATAATAAAATAAATATAATATGAAACAAGTTTTTTATACTTTGTGTTTTTTCTGTACAAAAAGTAACAAGATTTGAAAAATAGGATAATAAAATCGATTTACAGAATTTGGTAATGCTGACATTAGCGTTAAGTTGAAACAATTGACAATCGAATAATTCTGTCAATTTGCTTTTAACTTTGTTCAATTTATTGTCTACCCGAGTGAAAAATAGTAGAAGATTATGAAAGCTGTACCACATCTAAACGGTTTGTTGTAGTAATTCTTGTTCAATGATGCGTTGTGTTACGATTAAAGCGTTCGTTGCATTGAAGTTGGGTTAAGTTATATATGTGCTCAATTATTTAATTCGGCGCCACACATGCACTATTCGCCGAACACCAAATATTTGACGTTCGGCGAACCATTAGATTCACAAAGTAGAAAGTAGTTATTTGTAAAACAAGTGTCACAATGACTCGTTTTGTCGTACGAGTACTACAGAAAGTCATTGTGACACAAGTTTTACAAAATATTTTTTATAATTCATATTCATTCAATTTTTTAATTAAAATTGAGTTACATAGTTCCTGTTTTTAAACTAGGAGGAGTGATTTGAATTTAAGTTGGCAATTCTGTAGATTCCTGATTGGTCAGATCACAGATGGTTTTATTCAGCACTTTTGATTTCAGATATACGAGTATTATGACCGAATGATTGTGTAAATTGTAAACAAACTTTAATTTAAGTAAACATCTATTTATATTATAGCATGAACAGAATTATTTCTATAATACATCCTCACATAGATATCTGGTAATTTATCCCAAAAATTAAACGTTATGTATACGTATATATTGATCCTATAGAATATAAAAATAAATAATTGACAAATCATTGATGAATAGATGTTAACGTACTTTATTTATAATTATTTTTGATATATAATTTATTCCAATTTACCTTTAAGACCATTTAATATAATAATTTGCTAGCTAGAACAACGATTAAAAATTTATTTCAAGGTTAAAGTTAAATGTCAAATAAAAATATATACTATATACAATAACCAACTGAATGACACTAAAAATTACTAAAAAAGTGTTGAAAGTGACTTCATTGTGACACTGTAAACAATGTTATGATGAAGTCCCTTTTATACACGAATTATGGAATAGTTATCTGTAAAACAAGTGTCACAATGACTCGTTTTGTAGTACTAACACTACAGAAAGTCATTGTGGCACAAGTTTTACACAATATTTTTTATAATTCGCATTTATTCAATTTTTTAAATAAAATAGAATTACATATAATCCCTGTTTTTAAACTAGGAAGAGTGGTTTGAATTTAAGTTGGCAATTCTGTAGATTCCTGATTGGTCAGATCATAGATGGTTTTATTCCGCACTTCTGACATATTATAACCGAATTATTGTGTTAATTGTAAACAAACTTTCATTTAAGCAAACAGAGGATGATTATTTGTTTAAAAAAGAGCTTCTTCCTATATGCTCTTACGATCTATTTATACTATATCATGAACAGAATTATTTCTGTAATACATCTTCACATAGATATCTGGTAATTCATCCCAAAAACCGAACGTTATGTATATCTATTGATCCTATACAATATAAAAATAAACAATGGATAAATCATTGATAAATAAACGTTAGCGTACTTTATTCATTAGTATTTTTAATATATAATTCATTCTAATTTACCTTTAAGAACATTTAATATAATAATTTGCTAGCTAGAACAACGCTAGACCATTTTATTTATAACTTGCGACGAGGTTAAAATCAAATGTCAAATAAAAATATAACTAAATACAATAACCAACTGTACACTAAAAATTACTAAAACAGTGTTCAAATAGCTTCATTGTGACACTGTAAACAATGTTATAATGAAGTCTCTTTCATACGTGAATTATAAATAAGTACATCTATCTGTAAAATCTATTTATTTATAAAAAAATTACTATTAAAAAAACAATCAACAATTTTAATACAAATTTGTTTAATAATTGTTGTAGAGAGAATTCCTTTTGGATTTACTGTTATAAATATTTATCTAACATTATTGTTACAAAAAAAGTGATAAATATTACGGAAGAGAAACAATTTGAAATTAAAATTACCTTTTTTTCCCGTGTCCAATTTTCCTTGTATTTTTAAGACTTTATTTAATTGTATCTTGTTTGACAGTTAATGTATGAAACTTTATTCATAAGTAGTTTAAATCATATTCTTTCGAAATTATTATATGATTTTTCTATAAATATTAATTTTTTTAAATAATTCACATTTATTCATAATTACTACAATGATTAGATGATTTTTAGAGAATATATTATAATTTTTGTCAATATAAATATTATTACGTAATTCTCTGCGAGCTTAGAGATTAATGAATGTAGAAGTGATTGCGATTGAACACACCTATGGCTCAGGTAGAAAAGAGAAGGGAAATGAGTCTCAGGTGTTAGCGTTTGGAAAAATGTATGTATCTTCAAGGAAAATGTAGATACAAAAACGTTTTCACAATATTTTATATTAAACCATAATCTTTAAACTAATAGGAAAAGCATAATTACATTTTCCAACTTTTTTATAATATAGTGAATATATGACTTTTTACTGGTATTTTACTTGGAAAATCGCTGATATTTTCTCGAAAAATTAAGATAGAAATATATTTTAATTGTAATTATAGATAACTTATTTTTCTGTAAATGTTTTTTGTATATATTAATGAATAATTACTACAACAAAAATAAAAATTCAAAAATTATAATTTTCAAAAATAGTACTTGGAAAATTCCGTAGGTATATCTCAAGAACTAATATAGATATAAAATAAAAATCCCAATGGCACAGGACCAATTGGATAGGCTTATTTCAGTAACATTTTTGCATAAAACCCAAAATAAAAAATTAGATACAAAAGTAATAGAATGTTTTGAGATGTACAAAAAACCAAAGTAACATTTTGGCATCAAATCACAAACGAAAAATGAAAAAAATCTGGTAAATTTGTGAATAAATGTTTTAATGTACGATTTAGAGAAAAATGCAATACAAAAGTTGTAGAACGTGTTAAGGTCTATGAAAAAGCTCAGTAACTTTTTTGCGTCAAATGAAAAACACAGGAAATACGATTTTGTTTCAACATTGACAGGCCGCCATTTTGTTTTCACTGGGTCGATTTGGCTCATTAACGAACTCGTGTAAGATTTTGGCCTAACCGATTTTTGTAGCGAGTTTGGTTTCGATCCCTCAAAAAATACGCCCTCTATCGTGCTTACAAATTCCGTTATAACACATACATATATATATATATATATATATATATATATATATATATATATATATATATATATATATATATTTATGTGCAGGATACTTTCTTTGACCTTGTATAGTATATATACATATATCTAAAGTTTCTCTTGGTTTTAGGTCGTTTTTATAAAATATAAACACAAAAAGACGGTTTAAGTTGGGATTATATACCATCATATATTAACGTTTCGGCTCACTCAAGCCTTTTTCAAAATATATCTACATCTAAAATAAAATGATTTCTTCACTAAGAGATACAATACAACGAAAATATTTTCCACTTACCTCAAACGTAGAATAATTGATGACATATACATTAAAATATCCATTTACAAATTTCGTTAAAAACGAAAACTAGTATTCACAACAAATAATCCATAACGTACATACACATTAAAACTATTTACAGTACTGATAGATATATCTTACTGAGGTTGTTTAAATCTTTTTTATTGTTAATGGCATGCTGGTTTTTTTGGATAGCTATTGATTCTAAAATTTCCCTCTTTTTGGTATCTAGGAACTCCAAAACGAAAAACTGCATTGAAATTTTTCCGAAGACGCGTCATGCTACTCTCTATAATAGCCCTATTTCATTCTGGAATAAGCCTAAAAATAGTTTTGACAAATTTTATACTTAGATAAAAGCAACAGCTACAAATTTTAATTTGAACATTTTTCGTATTTTTATTATTTGAACAATTACGATAAAATTAACAGAAAAAATATGTTTCACTTGCAGATTTTCCGAAAAAACGGAAAACCTAGCTGCGTAAACTTTTCGGTTCCTTCAATTTGACCGTTTACTCAAATTTAAATTCTATCTCATTTTGCGGCATTTTACGGATATTGTGTGTAATTTTACTATGCTATAATGCAAAATTATTTAATAATTCATCCTTCTAGCTTCATCCCCACTCAGTCCAGTAGAATATCCCGCAAGACCAAATTGACAGTTTTCCTAAATTTTAGGTTAATTTATTTCAAACGGCGCTTACGCTACAATAACAGATTTTATTCAGGAAACAAAACGATAACTTTTATTTGAAATACGAGATACCACTGAGTGGTCAGTATCATTGAAGAAATCTAGGATAGCCACTTAGGAAGGAGATCGATGCAGCATTAAAACACAAGTGGCACCCACATCAAAGTATATTATTTCATTGAGTGACTGACCGTCTCAACATTTGTTCGCCTTTTCAAGAAAGTAGATAATTTCAAATCTCATTTGAAGATACATTATGAATTAACACTCCCACGTAACAATTCAAAAAACCTATGACATACATTTCAAAATATCTATTGAAAATGTACTAATGAGCTGAATTTCGTTGATTCTATATGATTTCTTTGTATACGGTTTATATTTTATTGGTGCATACCTTGAATAAATTGTTATTTTCTCTATTTTATTATACGACTACTGTGACTATTTTCCAATCTTCCCACAACAATAGGAGGATATCGCAAATTTGTATCGAGAAGACCTAATCGTTAATATCCTGATGATGGATATCATAGGGATACACCACTCTAGAGGATAATAAATTTTCCTTCTTGTTCCCTTTTCTTTATAATATTATTATTGATCTCATTTATGTTAGATATGGGTGATTCTACAAATAACGGGTAACTTTCAGGGATATTTTGTTCACCCTAATTTTTAAATCAACTTTCACAAATTCGGGTAATATAGTTAATATGATAAATATATTGCTTGTGATCGGGCCAGTCACATTTTAAATCATATTCTGAGATATTTCGATTTTTCTGAATTTGACTGCCAGTGGACTGACGAGAGTAACACCGCTATTCTAAAAGTAAATATATCATATATTTGTCTAGAGGTAGGGATTCCAGTGTTCGAGTATAGGCCGTGGGCGGAGAAGACAAGCAAGTTTTTAATGAAGAATTATTGATAGCTTTTTATGAGAAACAATATGTTAAAATATGAATTATAATTACAGATTGGACTGTCATTTAATTTAATTTTTAAGTAAATTATGAATTGGTATCATTCTGGATAGAGTATTATTTATTGGGTTTTTCCATAATTTTTAGTATTTATATTTTGTGAATCTAACAAATTTTCTTGGATACGTACTTTATCAATTCAACTCTCGTAGATATTTACATTTGTAGTGATGGCTGATTGAGGGATGGGAATGTTATTTTTATCATTTTTAAAATATATAACAACTTTATAGGATACAGAATGTGTATCGTGATTATTGAATATTTTCAGGAGTAACTTTGATTGTTTCATGCTCTATTACCGACATATATTTGAATTACCAGAACTATAGAGGTTTGAATACTAAAGTAGTGGAGTTTCAGAAAAATTCATCACAAAGTATGTTTGACATAATTGTGGCGGTAGAAACATGGCTTCAGGCGGGTGTTCTTGACGGGGAATTGGTAGATCAGAACATATATAATATAATAGAAGCGAATAGAGATCTTAATATAATGGGTAAGTCCAAAGGTGGTGTGTTAGTTGCAGTAAAAAGCTGCATAGAGTTCTAAGTTTTACACGGCACTGCTCATCATTTGAAATGTTACCTATTGACTTAAAAATAAGTAACAAATTCAAACTTTGTATTATTGGAGTATATATTCCTCCTCATTGTAGTGTAGACGATTACGAACGATGTTGTGAACTCCAAAAAAGTATGAAAAATATTAATAATACTTTTATTGTGGGGGATTTCAATATACCCGAAATAAAGGGTAGTAACACTAATTCCTTTTCTAGTCCTGTGAGTAAGTTAAAAGTAATACTGGATTTTCTAAACTTCGATTCTCTAGATCAGTGGTTCCAACCTTTTCTGGACCACCGCCCCCTATAGAAGAGAACAATAATTTCACCGCTCTCCTCCCCCCAAGTCACTGGTTAGTCCAAAGTAGTTAATTTTATTTGAATATCATCTGTACCGTCCCAATTGATCTGTATTTAGCTTTAATTTCAGTTAATGTCTAAATTTTATTAAACGACTACCAAATGTACAATAAAATTGTTTATTAAACTTTCAAATATAAACACAGAATCAATAAGAAATACAATCACAATAGAAATAAGAAATGCAATACAATAAGAAATACCAAATTAATAATAAAGAAAAAATCAGTGAGACGGTTGAGGCTGGTGGAGTGTTACCAGTTTGTTAATATCGGGTTCCAATTTCGTTAACATCAATCGCAGATCGCCACGTTCAGTGTAGTCTGTTCCTCTTCTTTGACAGGAAATCAGTTACTGCACTGAATGCACGCTCAGCCATATAGGACGAAGGAAATGCAATTAACAACTTCTGTACTATTGTCCACAATCCAGGACAGAGAACTGGTATTGGTTTTTGGAGCCAGAACTCTTGATATCCACGTTTGAATTTTACTTTCAGTTCTTCGTTAATTGTGAGTTCTAATAGCTCCTCTTCCAAATTTGATAAGCCTTTAGTATCTGTGTTTGCGAAAGGATCTATAACCCAACTTGGTATTTCCATGTTTAAAATATCTTGGAAACGCTCTGTAAAATCAACATGAAGAACTTCCAAGTGGTGGCAGTAAGTAAGTAAATCTTCCGGTTTTGCAGACACTGTTGATAATGTGGGAAAATGGTTGTACTCACCTCTACCAAGATTTCTTTTGAATATAAGAAGTTTTCCTGCAAAAGCAGATATGACGTCTTTAGTTTTAGTGTTTTTAAATGAAACTCACGATTTCTAGTTAATTCCATAATATAATAAAAGTTATTGAAAATTCTAAAAAATTGACAATTGTTTCGATAAATCAATATCATCGTCAGAATGACAGAAGTAACATTTTATTTGATGCCTACCTGATGTTTAGTAGTTATTTTTGGCTTGACAAAGAACTGACCTAACTTGTGATTGACTTAATATATGTTTATAGAAAAAAGAAGAAGATGTGATATTACAAATATTGAAGTTTAGATATTATTAGCCCTATGGTGATATCCTGGATATCATTTTTCCAATTAGGATCAGTATAACTGTGCAATGATATAGAAAACCAGGAAAACTATATCTGCTGATCTTTACAATTATCACTTAAGAAGACAGTTTATTAGTGGAGAACTCCCTAGATTTAACTGTTCATTGACAACTTCATATTGTGGGTTTCTTAAATGTCTTCTAATTTCCAATTCTTCAAGGAAATCCAGTTCTTGTTTCTTTTCACAAATATGCAGCACTTCTAATCTTGTGTTAGGTGTCAAGTAGATGTTTTGCGTAGTGGGATTTATCTGGTTGTTTTAACCTGTATGCTCGTAAGTGTTCACTGTATCGGATTCCAAAATTCCTAAGGGTCTGACCCAAATAGACAGCATTACATTCTGGACATTTGAGTTTATATATAACTGACTTCTTTAATAGTGGTATTTTTTTTACATTTAACAATTTTGTACTAACGTTACCTTCTGTTTTAAAAGAAATTGTTGTATTCGTTGCTGAAGATATTATCTTTGAAATATTATTAGAAATACTTCCTACATATGTGATGGTTTTATAAGTTTTTATTTCATCAGCTTGTTTAGGAAATATTAGTTGTAATGCCACTTTTTCCTCTTTTTTATTAATTAGCTTTATTTATCATAATTAATGGATGGCATCAAATAAAATGTAACTTCTGTCATTCTGACGATGATATTGATTTATCGAAACAATTGTCAATTTTTTAGAATTTTCAATAACTTTTATTATATTGTGGAATTAACTAGAAGCCGTGAGTTTCATTTAAAAACACTAATATGAGCAGATTCCACGAAGTAAGGGTCGAGACAGTTAATTTCTTTAGTTTTAATTAAATTTAAATCATCACCTTGCAATTGTAGATTAACTTGATTAAATACTTTAAACAGGTCCGTCAAATAAGCGATGTCATTTTTTGACGTTATCAGGTTTTCGCGCTATCGTTCATTTTCTTCCAGAAATTCCAACACTGAGTCAAATAGATTGAAAAAACGATTCAGACAAACACCTTTAGAGGGCCAACGTACTTCTGTGTGTAGCAGCAAGCGATTGTAGTCTTCATCATTTTCATTGCAAAGCTTATGAAACAAACGGTCATTCAATGAATAATAAGTGAATAATACAATGTACAGCGAGTACATGTGGCACTGATTTTCTCAAATGTGCTATAAAGCCCTTATGACGCCCGGTCATTGCTGGAGCACCATCAGTAGCAGCAGACAAAATATTGCTAATAGGAATTTCTTTGTCTTGAAAAAATTCTTGCATGATATTAAATATAGAATGTCTCTTTGTATCAGATTCCAAATTCTTAGCAAATAATAACTCTTGATGAAAATTTGCAAGTCTTTAGGTAATCGCATAATGATATTTCAACGTCATTTGCCATTTCATCTATTCTTCTTTGCACTGAATTATTATTGAAAGGAATTTTTTTAATGATATCAAATGGTGTCTTATGATGGAGAACAGTTTTTAATATTTCTTCGACTGCCGGCAAAATTAATTCCTCGCCAATGGTGTGTGGTTTTTCTGACTTTGCGATTAACAATGAAACGTTATATGAGGCTCGTAGCCCATCAACGTCTCGTTTAGAAGACGACGCAAAAAGGTTTGATATAGTTGGCTGTTTTAAATATTGTTTTTCGAGTTCTTGAAAATAGAATATATCTTTGTTCTTCTTATCAGGATGCATTTTATGTAAATGCTCTTGTAGCCTAGAAGGTTTCATAGCTTCATTTGAAAAAACTTTTCGGCAAATTGAACACAAAGGTAATGATTTGTTTGTAGAAGATTCCGCAAATCCATATTTCAAATATTCAATACTGTATTGCTGGCATTTCTTTTTTAATTTAGAAGTAGATTCAGCCATTTTCATACAAAAATTAAATTCTCAATAGATTTATAGATAGTAATGTTTATAAAATTAGACACCACTCACGATTATTAACTACGGCAGAGCTTATGATTCACGACTATATATCGCGGCCAAGCACATACAACTAACTAACAAAAAAT
The DNA here is from genome assembly GCA_963921935.1 of Galeruca laticollis. Classification (NCBI taxonomy): domain Eukaryota; kingdom Metazoa; phylum Arthropoda; class Insecta; order Coleoptera; family Chrysomelidae; genus Galeruca; species Galeruca laticollis. The sequence goes on along the minus strand of OY998182.1, from coordinate 96,008,700 downwards.
TCGTAGAGCTGTTGCTGTTATATGTTTCATTTCGTGCTTGATTCAACTTGTCTGTGTGCGAACATGTCGAAAAATGTTATTTTGTATGAACATCGCGCGTTCTCTTATCAACGTGCTGACAAGTCATATACTTCTATTCTGAACTAAAAGAAATTATTATAATTATTAGTATTATTATTATTAATGCTAATTTAAAACTGCTTATTAACCCTTATTAAATCATTTTCATTTCACCATTCCTCTTGACTGCTTATTATTTGCTTCTGAATCCGCTACCGCCTCCCTAAAAGGCTGCATTGCCCACAGGGGGGCGGTATCACCCCCGTTGGGAACCAATGCTCTAGATTTATATAATGATGTAAAAAACGCTGACGGCAAAACGTTAGATTTGGTGATTGCTTCTTTGGAAAATAGAAACAGTCGTAATGTGTCTAGAGAGTTGTTGTCCTTAGTAAAGGAGGATCCTCCACATTCATATCTGGACATAAAACTTACATTTACAAAATTGAATAGTAGTAGGGAAAACCAAACAGCTGATAATATATATAATTTCAAAAATCAAATTTTTTGCGAATGAGCGATACCAACCAAGTAATTGACGTACCTGTTTTATAGTAAAATATACCATACTATTGATGAGTGTGTACCAAAATACAAACTGTATATAGTATGTACAAAAAGTAGGAGGAGTAATAAACCCTAATTAAGTATGCAAAACCTTTACAGGGAGCACCATGAAATTTTTGATAAATCTCTTACTTTAAATTACATTTACTTCTTGGTCTAGCCAAAAATAAATACTAAACATCAGATAGGCATAAAATGAAATGTAACTTCTGTCATTCTGACGATGATATTGATTTATCGAAACAATTGTCAATTTTTTAGAATTTTCAATAACTTGTATTATATTGTGGAATTAACTAGAGACCTTGAGTTCCATTTAAAAACACTAATATGAGCATATTCCACGAAGTAAGGGTCGAGACAGTCAATTTCATTTATTACTTACATTTTATTCTATATCCGACTCGGAAGAGGAAGAATCGTTGTTGACATTAATAATAATAGGGTCGATTAAATCATCACAAATATTGTCAATTTTCCACATATTTGCCTCTACTTTGATAACATGCTCGATACAGTTTGTCCAATTTTCCTTACTCACATGACTTACAGCACTCTCAAACAATTTCACAACATCATTTATTTTAAAAGTAGTATTTTTTTCCAACTTCCCCCTTTACCTGAGCCCATATTAATTCTATGGGATTAAGTTCACAATGATAAGGGGGAAGTCGAAGAACTGATATACCACGAGAAGAAGCCATTTCTTCTACAATGTAGGTTTTGTATTTATTCTTGTTCATTTTTGCAATTCTGTGAAGTTCTTTCCTTAGTGGATCTTTTGGAAACTTAATATTTTTCGAAATAAGCCACTCCAAAAGCTCTGCTTTACGCCAACGACTTGTGGGCAATGCTTCTCGTAACCGTGAATGGTAACTTGCGTTGTCCATAACAATAACAGCCCCTTTTGCAATCAGATCCAACATTTGAACAAACCATTCCTCGAAGACATCCCCATTCATATCTTCGTGATAGTCCCCCGTGCGTTTTGAAATAAAAGTTAGTAATCCACCATCAACAAAACCTTCAGAAATTCCAACATGGACAGTGATAAGTCTTTTTCCTTTTCCAGATGGTGGCTGCAAACCTAACGACAAACCTTCCACGAATGCCTGCCTTCCGCTTTTAATGTTTTCATCTTGCCAAGATTTGGAAACTGTATATCCAGCATTTATCCATGTTTCGTCCAAGTAGAAGATTTTCAAATTTTGTTCTCTGGCATGTCGAATGCTTCTTAAATAGTCTCTTCTCCAAAAAACTATTTCCGGTTTATCTATCAAGAGAGATTTTCTATTATGTTTTGTATATCTGAAACCCACATCTTTCAAAAGTTTGCATAATGTCATTCTGGAGAATTTTGGATAGTCCGTATCTTCTTGCACTGATGTCATAATTCTGTCAAGTGTTGGCATTTCCTTTCGTAAGTAAAATCCATGGACTTTACGCCTTAGTCTTTGTTTTAATGACTCATCGATCTCAATTGGTTTTCGGCCTGAAGGAGTTTTAGGGGGTTGAAGAGTTCCATTCTTGCTTTCTTTTAGTAATCTATAAATTGTTGATTTAGCAACACACAACATAGCAGCCGTTAATTCCACAATATCATCAACACTTGCACTTGGATCCTTGTTTTTCAATGATATATAACAATTCAATATCAGAGTTTTTTCATTTAAAGATAATGGACCTGTTTTTGGTCGTTTAGATGGTCCTTGGCTTATCGACATTGTTTGGTACTTGCACAATTAACATTCAATAAATGTTTTAAATATATTCCAACTGTTTACAATATTATGACAACCATACAACTTCATACAACTTTACTCAAAGAACTAATACTGAGTACTGATTTAATGTACCTACTTTCTTTTAAAATAATATTCCCGATAATGTTTCTAAGAAAACTGGGTTGTTTGGAAAATCCCTCTCAATAATCGAATAATATGTAAATAGGTGTAATCGTATTAAGCCGATTACAGTAGGCCACTTGCCATTTAAAATTTCTGAGAAAAATTCCCCAAACACTACATATAGGAGTAATACAAATAAAAAATATTATGATTAAACGGGCATATCCGAACTCTGCCACAAAATAAAATTTTACCCGACTTGTATCAATTTGAGGATTACTGAAATGTTCGAACTGTGCCGCAACCATTTAGTTTAATCCTATTAGAGTCATTAGGGTTTATAATAGATAAAATCGGAGGCCAATAGAATTATGTATATTTCTGAAAGGTTTCAAAGATTTCTTGAATTAAATATTTTGAAGAAATCTTTATTGTTTTGATCGATATTAAGGGGATTAGGGGAAGGATGTTGATGCACTTACACTATTGCCTAAAAATCAGGAAGAAGTATTTAATAGTGTTCGTGAATTACAATTACGAACGAACCGAGAAGAGGAATTTCTATTAACAGCAGACCAGGTATTTAAAATTATTGTGTTCTGTTTTTCCAACCTTAATTTTTTATGTAATTCGGATTGTATTTTGATGGATGGGACTTTTAAATACTGTTCAACTTTTTTTTACCAAATGTTTACCATTCATGGTTTTAAAAATGGCTATTACGTACCTCTTGTTTTTTGTTTGCTGCCGGACAAATCAAGTCAAACATATTCAAATTTGTTTTTAATTTTAAGACAAAAATGTAAAGAAGTAGGCTTAAATTTTCAACCTAAAGAAGTTGTAGTAGATTTTGAACTAAGCATTCATAACGCTATATATGAATGTTTTGGCAGAGATCAAATTCTTTTTGGTTGTAAATTTCATCTCTGTCAAGCTTGGTTTCGTAAGATTCAGGAGTTTCATTTGGTACAAGAGTACAGTCAGAAAGGTTCTGTAATTGGCGAATACTTAAAAGTACATTTCGGTATTATGTATCTTAGTCCTGAGGAAGTTGTAGAATTTTTTTATAATGAACTACATTTTTTGCTTCCGAATGACCCCTACCTCTATCACTTTTTTTATTAAAATTAGTACATCCCGTTACCTCTGACCTAAATCGTATATTCTTTAGCATAGCTGCAACTCATTCGTTCAATACAAAATGTACCTTACGGTATACCCTCTTAAAATATATTTTGGTACGTCTATGAAATCTACTTAAATGAATGATTTATTGCTCCTTGTCCTTTCTATATAGACTATAACAATTATAAGAAATTTCCCAAGTGGTTTACACCAGAATAAAAAAAATTGTTGAAGGATAAAAACAACTTTAGAAAATTAAAATTAGTTTCAGAATTTTATAGAAATAAATTTATGTATACAAGGAAAAAAATCAAATCATTGGTTAATATTGAACTTAAAAAATATATACAAGGTATCGAGCAAAGTGTGGGAACTAATATAAACTCTATTTGGAACAACTTTAATAAAAAATAGTGAGGAGGGAGGTCTAGTAGATCTATTTAAATTTAACGATCAAACAATACGGGGGGCTCAGGTAGGAGAATCATTTGCAGAATATTTTGCTTCAGTGCCCAGCAGGGAAAAATCATCATATAACCTGAATTTTGTAGATAAAATTAATAATAATAGTGTGTTACATATAGGTAGTATCGGCGATTCAGGTTACGATGCTGCGGTGAAGAAATTAAAACCAGAGAAAGCTGCGGGGGTGAACGGTATACTACCTTACATTGTAAAAGGATGTCAAGAATGGCTTAAACAACCACTACTTCATATTTTTAATTGTATTATTGGTTCAGCTTGTTTTCCTGAGATATGGAAAATGTCAGTTCACACTCCAATACATAAATCAGGTGCTAGGAATGAAATAGAAAATTATAGGGGAGTATCAATTATGTGCGCTCCTGCAATTTTTGCACGCCCATATTTACAACCATGTCAAAAACAGTATAGTAGAACAACAGCATGATTTTATGTCGGGTAGATCAATAAATACAAATTTGATGATGTTTGCAGAATCGGTTAATGATATATTCGGAAATAAATCGCGAATAGATGTAATATAAACGGATCTTCAGAAAGCCTTTGATTAAGTCAATCATGATTTATTATTGAAAAAGTTGCATAATTTTAGCTTCTCATTCGCGTTATTAAAACTGTTAGGTAGCTATTTGCAAAATAGACATTTTATGGTAAGATTCAACGGAAATATATCGGGAAAATTTCATGCAAACTCAGGGGTCCCACAGGGGTCCAACTTAGGTCCCTTGCTATTTATTTTATTTGTTAACGCCCAGTGTTGTTGAATATTCCAGTGGCCTAATGTTAGCTGACGATTTTAAAATATTGGAGAAGATTCAGTAAGTGAGAGATTGCGTACTTCTGCTAAAGGATTTGAATAATCTAGTAGATTGGCGCAAAAAAAATAAATTATTATTCAATGTAAATAAATGTTGCATAATGTCCATTTCTCGTAATAAAAATATTAATAATTTTGATTATATGATGGAACAAAATAACTTAAGAAGGGTTAAGGAAATCAAAGATTTGGGTGTAACTTACAGTCATGAAATGTCTTTCACAACACACATCCAAAGGACAGTTGCGCAAGCGAACAGAGCATTAGGTTTTGTCTTCCGTCAAACATCCAATTTCACAAATAGAATTGCTATAAAAAATTTTTTCAATACGTTGGTTACATCAAAATTGGAGTTTGGGTCTGTTATTTGGAATAGTCAACCGCAGGTGCACTTGGACTGCGGTATCTGTATCTGTATTACGAGGAGACTCCAATGCTATATCATTAACAGCGAGACGTAAATGATTAAATATGATAGTTTTGGATACAATAGTTAATAGCATTTCAAAGTGTAATGATCTGTTAGCTTTAATTCCTTTTGAAGTTCCTATTAGGGTAACTCGTTTTACTTTATTATTTGAAAAAATAAGAACATATGTGTGTTTCCCTCTTGAAGTCATGTTGAAATTTGATAATATTGTCAATAATGTGTATAACATTGATTTTACTATGTCGTCGTGGCAATGGCAATATAAGAAAACAGTGCATTTGTACTTAAAAAATTACACTACCTAGGTAATACAAGTAAATATGCGTTAATAACTTAGCAGAGCTCCGCTACTTTCGTGTTTTGATTCGCATTTGGATCAGGATTTGATTCTGATCTAATGTAAATTTTATTTGCTTGGTTATATTATTTTTAATACTAACCTATGTCATTTTCCTATTGTCATTATTATTCGAATTATATATATATATAAATCCATGTAATTAGGTTATATACATGTTTGGATTGTTTAACAATAAATAAATAACGAGTATTGTGCTCGCTATGTAACAGACTTGATTAAAAATCGTTTCGACCTCTGAAAACCATAAGACGAATAGAAGATAATGATAAGTAGGTATTATGACAGATTATATAATGCAGCAATGCATATATTGATTCCATTGCCACTAGTTGCATGTAAGTATTACATTAAACTAAACTTTTGTGATTTCAGTGAAGAACTCATTTATTGCGTAGATGAGGAAATAATACAAAACTTAGACAATGATGACTATTCACTAAGTCCAAATAGCGAGCCAAATAGTAATAAAACACTTCTGGTAATATATTTTTTAATTAAATTTCTATCTAAATAACATAAAACTTGACTGTAGTAAAGCAAGATCTAAATTTTGTTTCCATATTCCAGTATGGACCGACCATACCAATAAGTAAGTAAAAGTTCTGATCCTTCTCGTCCCGTAGTAGTAGCCATCACATCTGACAAACATGCTATAGCTGTATGTAAATGAAACAGTTTTTCGTGTGATAAATCATTTCAGTTTACAAAAGATTCACACAATGACACTAACTTTTCGCTGGGCCCGATGACTCCTCCTACGGTCAGATTAACACAGGAGTCCTTTACTGGAGACAATCGTTATATTATGTCAAGATTAAGAGAACCGGCTATTTCATCAACTCTCAAGTTATTCCTCGCCTATCTACATAACCAACCGTCGTCTGTATGTTTTGAAGGTTATACTTCCACAAGTGTAAAGGTGTTTTTAGCATCCGAGGGTTTAGTTGATGGGACGTGTCCAGAGGAACTAGAATCCTCACTTAGTTTTAAGGACAGTAAATTATGGTTCTAATTAACATTCAGTCAATACGCAATAAAACGGACGAGTTGTATTTGTTTTTGGATTTGGAGGAATTGGGGTTCCCACAGATAGTTGCTATTACTGAACACTAGCTACAAGGGAACGAACCTCTTTTTATTGAAAAATATCGAGTTATTAGTAGATATGACAGGAGTAATTCAGCTCACGGTGGAACCCTAATTTTATCTTCTGGCGAGGACTTCTCGGCTGTATTAAAATATGATTTTCTACAAGTAGAAAATACTTTTGAATTTTCCATAATATACAACAAAAATATGGATTTATATATAATTTGTATTTACCGACCACCTAAATCAAATGTTCATTCTTTTTTTGAGAACCTTCTAAATTTACTGGACGCTCTGCCTAGGAGCAAGAAGGTTTTATGCGGTGACTTTAATATTGACTTTACTAATGTTTGTGCCACTCAAAGGTCTTTGGTGAATATTTTTAAGTCGTTTTATCTAAATATGCACGTGGATTCACCAACTCGTACTACTAAAACAACTTCGTCAATTTTAGATTACATAGTTTCCGACTTTCTACCCCATGAAGTGAATCACTTAGTAATCAACTCAGGTCTCTCTGACCATGAAGCAGTTTTCGCCGAATTTGAATTACCTCGTAAATCTCTAAAGAAAAACTCTCAGTTAGTGAGGATTTCCTCTCAACAAAATTTCACCAAATTTCATAATTTATGTTTAGCAATTGATTGGATTGATCTTTCTGAACATATTGACTCTAAATTTTTGGAGTTTATTAATAAAATTATCAGGTGCTTCAATACATCATTTCCTCCTCGCTCTCGTAAAATCAAACATCATAAATCATGGTCTACGAAAGGAACATGTACGTATCTAAGAATATGAGATCACTCATGTACAATAAAAAAATTCACAGACAATCTTCACGTACTCAATTATATCAATAACTATAAAATATTGTACCGGAAAACTATCGAAGCTATTAGACAAAACTATTATAACAATCGCATCTCAAGAGCTAAAAATTCCACGAGAGAAACTTGGTCTGTTATCAATGATTTAAGGAACAAAACTCGTTCCTCAAACTTTATTGAACTCGATCCGGACGAACTTAACAATTATTTCATAAACGTTAGTAAGAATATCTCCTCTAAAATATCTCCGAGTCGTGATGCTCTTTCTTTCCTCGTTCCGTCTAAAAGAATCACTGATAGATTCTTCCTTAGACCAATAGATAAATTTGAGCTAGTGCAAACCATACTCAGCATTGAAAACAAAACTTCCTGTGGCTCTGATGGGTTATCAGCTAAGTTGTTTTTGAATATTCCAGATGCGGTGATTAATGTTTTATATTCTCTAGTCGATGAATCCTTTGAAAAAGGTCTCTTTCCTAACTGTCTAAAAACAGCTATAATTGTTCCCCTCCACAAGGGTGGCGAGAAACAGAATACTAGCGTGCTATTGCCTTATTACCAATGTTATCGAAGATAATCGAAAGACTAATGAAAAACCGTCTACCGCCTTTTCTTTTCAAATATAAAATCTTGAAATTCCAACAATTCGGTTTCCTACCTAATAAATGTACTAATGACGCAATGTTTTCTGTTCTTAATGAAATATATACCTCACTTAATAATAAACTTTTCACGGCTTCGGTTTTTTGTGACTTCGCAAAGACCTTCGATTGTGTTGATCATGAAATTTTGATAAACAAACTAGAATATTATGGCATCCGTGGTATTCCTTTAAAATTGTTTGAATCTTACCTGGAATGTAGAAACCACTGGTACGAGCAAATGGAAAAGTTTCGAAAAATTAACCAGTTAGCAGTGGTGTACTCCAGGGTTCAGTTTTGGGTCCAGTTCTTTTCTTGGTATTCATCAACGATGTCACAGACTTACGAATTAATGGTAAATTCACTTTATTTGCCGATGACACTAGTGTAACCTGGAGCAGTTCAAATATACGAACTTTACATTCTACCATAGGTAAAGATCTCATTACTAATAAGGCCTGGTCTGACTCGAACGGGCTTTGTTTTAACACTGAGAAAACTTTAGTTTTATCTTACAAAGAACTTTTGCAACCTCTCAAACTTAACAATGACGTAATAAGATCTTCAAATTCGATTAAGTTTCTTGATCTCCATATTGACAGTGCCCTTAAATGGTCTGTACAAGTAGACATTTTAGCGAAAAATTATCCTCTGCTTGTTTTGCCTTTAAATCTGTAACTAAACAGCTTGATTCTTGTACAGCTTTTGCAACTTACTACTCTTTGTTCGAATCGCACCTTCGATATGGTTTGCCTTTCTGGGGGTCTTGTAGTTCACATCTATTACCAAACTACAAAAAAGACCTATTCGTTACATTTATGGTTTGAGTCGTAGGAAGCATTACAAATTCTATTTTAAAAAATACTACACTTTAACTCTTCCTGCTCTATTCATTTTGGAATCCGTGTGTTTGGTTCGCAAACACATTCACAGATCAACTGAGAGGCCAATTCATAGTTACTCTACTAGAAGAAAAAAATTCGATATCTACTTAACAATACCCACCTCTGATCTGGTAAAAAATTCCATCAACTTCAATGCCAAAAAACTATCCAATCAGCTACCTTTAGAATTAAAAGTGGCAAATACATTCAATAGGTTCCGGAGATTGACAACGGCGTTTCGGCTTGAGAGACCTTATTATTCAGTGGCAGAATTCTGCAATCTACCCTAGACTTTCGAGTTACATCGGCGTAGTTCAATATTTGGTATGATGTACGATGGTAACATTGTATTATAGTTAATAATTTAAATTTGTATTTTTATATATTATGTTTTGTATTGTTAGTATAGTCAGTATTTTTTATATATCCTTATATTATTTTTTACGTAAATTGAACTAAATGCGAACTAAGTGCGCACTAACGTACGTACGTAAGTGTAAACGTATAAAATGTATTAAGACTGAGCTAATAATCGCACATATTTTGTGTATCAAAGCACTTCCCAATGAGCATAAGGAAGCTAAAAAACGTGGAGAAGTGGTTGAAATCCAAACATCAGAAAAGAATATTTACCAAACGTTAATTCAACGAAAAAGAAACGTAGATTTAAACCAAAGAAATACAGGGAATCAATGTTTTATTCTCACTTTTTAACCACGCTTATTAAACGTCAAGGATCAAATAAACTATAAATAAACGTCAATTATAGATTGATATTTGACGTGTTTCGACCCTTACGGTGTGGAATGTACTCATAGCACTTTTTTAAATGAAACTAACTATTTCTAAATAATTCCACAATATAATGAATTATTTGGGAACGGTTAATTTCATTTGAAACTTGTTAAAACGGTTTTTATTCATGTTTATTAAACGACAAGGAATAACGTAAATTATGATTTCAATGGAAATTAGCCTCTATTGAAAGCTGCGCTCAGCCTAATCAAGCAGGTTGTTCATATTCAGTTTCCGGAATGAACCTGAAAATATTTCTGATAAATAGTATCTGGTTGAAATGAAAACACGTTTGGTAATTACGTTACCTTACCGTGAACTAATCTCGTATAGGTATATCTCCTATCAAAAGTTGTGACAGTTGGTAGTACCTAAAAAATATCTTAAGAATATAAATTGATTAATAATTTTTATTAACTTAAATGAACTTCTATAATTATAATATAGATATTCAATAAATCCTATCTGTAATTATTTGACCAAAACAAGTATACAGTTTTCCTAAAATTAAAATAGAATTCTACTGGCTTCAGTAGGTATATTTCAACAAAGTTGCTACTTTAAAAATGAAAATACAGTATTCTGTTACAATGAAAAGGACGATTACTTCTTTAGTCACAAGTAGTTGATTAAAAATTAAGTTGGAATAAAAAGTTCCCACATAAAAAAATTCAAAAAATTATTTGTTTTTTCCACTGCTCATTCTAAGATTGGAATACTTCAACCAGTCTTTCATTGCGTTGGCTATTTTTATTCGTTGTATTCTGTCGCATAACTTACTCTGATGGTAGCTGTAAAAAACGGAAAGGAATTAATTAATATATTCAACTCTTAATATTTTACAAATCTGAATATTTTTAGATTTAACGATCTGATGAGATTAATCGACCTTCTAAAATTCAGAATTTAGCTCCTCTCTCTGGTATGAAGACATTTTATATTATTATTTGGGCCTATCGCAACAATTCTGTAATGTCCAATTGGACATTGTCTGCTGAATAAATAAAAACAAGTTGGTTATAGCTGGAATGGGCAGTGAGTGTGAATCATTAACTCTCCTATTAACAGGATAATGCGAAATATAAATACATTTTAGAACTTGATATTACTGTTAATTTATCTTTAGGACATTTAAAGTATTTTTCTAAATACAATCAACATTAGTTCTAATGATACATCTAAACAAAAACTCAAAATATAAAATGAGGTATATATTATATGGATTGTTAATTTGACGACTGATTTATTCAGGATTTTCTAGGGATGTTTGTTAATTTTCTGTACGCATTTCATATGACCGTGACTGAAACGTTGGTTTTCAACCAACTATTAGTTAGCAACGTTGAAAATAGGTCTTTAAAACCCCCTCTTTTCAACGTTGAAGTACACAACCAAGTTTCAACGTTGAACTTTAGAGTTAGGAAATAACATTTTGAAATCGTTTTTGATATACGTGAAAAAAACGTTAGTTTTTAACCAACTGTTGGTTAGCAACGTTTAAAATAGGTCTTTAAAACAACTTTTTTCAAGACCACAATCACTTTTCAACGTTGAACTTTGAAGTTAGGAAATGATCTTTTGAAAACGTTCTAAATATACGTGAATGAAACGTTAATTTTTAACCAACTGTTGGGTAGCAACGTTTAAAACAGCAATTACAAAGATATTGGAACTATCTCGATTCCCGATAATCTTCAACACTACTTGTGAGTCAAGGCTACAAAGCAGTACAGAACTTTAACTGTAAGTTTGCTGAAGTGATTCGGCCCGGACCTGTCGATTCTACCAAGGGGCCCTAAGGAGTACTAAGAAAATTAGGCTGTGATTTGTTATTTCGAACTTTACCAAATGGCGAGAAGATTCTGAGAACATGGATGGCTTATTCTTCTTTTAAGGAATCATTGGTCTGATTCTGCTGCCGTTTGTTTGGGTTCGCCGGCGATAAACCTGGATTCAACAGTATTAGTTCCAGAACATGACGCCGAATACATAATAATAACTACAATAAATGGAAATATTCGGAGATAAGACTTCAAGTTGGTGCAGTGATGATCGACAAGAAACAACAAAATGTGATTGTCAAAGAAGAGCAAAAGTGGAGACTAGTATTGGTCAGGATACTGGACATCATAAGATTTCTTGCCTAACAATATCTGGCATTGCGAGGTCATAAAGGAATCGTGAAAGAAAATGACACTGAAATGGATGCAACTTTCTAGGACTTGTGCATCTTCTTGGCAAGTACGACCCGGTTCTTTGTGACCAACTCACAAAGCTGAAGCTGCAGAAGAAAGTCACCTAAAATTCAAAATGAATTCATTCATTGTTTGGGGAATCATGTTAGAACAAAAATACTTGCTGAAGTGAAGGAAGCCAAATATTTCGCTATTGTGTTCTACAGTACGCCAGATTTCTCACACAAGGACCCGACGAGCCAAATATTGCGTTATGTGAAACTCGACGACACTAAGGTGCACGTGATTGAACATTTCATTGATTTTCTTGAAACTATAGGAAAAAACGCTGACGAAATGACCGAAATGATTTTGGACAAAATTGGAATCGATGGACTAGATATCCAAAATTTTCGTGGATAGGCATCTGATAATACAACTGTCATGTCCGGAAGACATTCTGGTATACAAATTCTTATCAAGGCAGTTAATCAAAATGCCCAGTTTGTTGCATGCATTAATCGTTCATCAAATCTGGTCGGTGTACACGCAGCATCAATCGCAGTGGACTCAGTGACGTTCTTTGGTACTATGGAGAGAATTTTCATTTACTTTTCATCTTCTATTCACCGCTGGAAATCTCTTACCGACATTACAGGTCAAGGAGTCTAGCTCCTACTTTAAACACGATGGAGTTCTAGATATAAAGCCGTAGCTGTTGTAACTCCTCCTTGTAACCTCAACCCTTGGTGAGATGACATGAACCCTCGTTAGGTAGCTCAACTTAGAAGAGCTATAGCCGGAACTCTCTCGATTCTCAGGGGTGAATCTTCGCCTTAATTGGTATTAAAGAACATCATCATCCTCGGGAAGAAAGGTAAATAAAAGATCTTATGGGCGCCAACTTATTTTTAATTAATCTCTGAATAAGTAAACAGAGAACAGTGTATGAATTTACACTTTTTCACAGATCATCTATAAATTTATAAGGCCTCTCAACTCATGAAGATCGAAATCCAAACTGCACTAAAACTCCACCGATTTATTTATAAAAATCACATATTTTATATATTATCATCACTAAACATTTCATAGGACTCTTTTCGAAAAACTATTTTTACGTTAGAAATAGGTACGTCTATTCGATACCATGATTACTGCTAGCCTCTTCTTTTTGAGGTAAAAAATACCGGCTTGTCGAATGACGCTAAAATAATCTATCCTTATTGGTTCATTTCAAAAATAGGGGAGGGCCTAAAGCCTAGACCGTTACAATTTTCCAGAATCTTCGGTTGGTGCCAGGCGCAAAAAAATCAAAAAAATGTTTATGCTGAACACCTGCATGAATATTTAAAATCTACAAAAAATATAGACTTTGTCTGTAACTGAAGCGAAAAAAAGTTAAAAATATGAATTGTTTCATTATATGAACGCAGAAAAGAGATCTTTTAAAATAATGTTTTGTTGAAAAGGGAGTAGAAAAAGAGTTTTGAAAATAACTTATCTGAAATTAAATATTAGAAAAATATTTCTAAAAATAACGATAGATAATATATCGTTACACTGTCAAGAAGAAACATTACAGTGAGATCCTTGAAGTGGTGGAATCACTTGCAGGAAACACAGCGGAAAATGCAGCCGCAAGATCAGACGCAGGTTTATTGCTTACTGCTCTCCAATCGCTATTATTTGTAGCCTTCCTTGGGCTATGGAGTCGAGTTCTCCGCGAAGTAAATGATGCACAATTATATCTCCAGACGAAAGAACTGAACGTGCACCAATGTGCTATAAAAATTCTTGCTTTGTAAATGTTTCTAGTCGACAATCGAGATGTTCTGGTCAACGATGAACTTGCTCATGCTAAAAATATATGTGAAGATCTAGGCATCGAAATGACTCATCGACGAACAAGAAACATAAAAACAATGGCCGGCGAGAATGCGGGTTTAACTTATGACAATCGGTTAAGGCAAAAAATGTTCGAATCGGTGGAGAGAAGAAATTAAGACCAGATGTGGGCAACTGCACGAGCTGGATGTCAAGTACTCTTTTCTCACACCAACGCATTCACTGAACCCAGAATACAAGTGTAAGTTAGGAGAAGAACATTGTAACATCGACGTGGATGAGATGAAAATCGAGAGGGAGAGGTTACGCAGTTTTGTTGCGTTGGCTGATGTTCAAGACAATGCCATAAAAGGATCTCTCGAGCTTTTAGAGTTTATTCAGCAATGCAACTACGGTATTTTCGTACCTAATATCGTAACTATGCTTCGTTTTTTTTCAACTATAGCCAGTTTTGCTACATGTGAGCGTAGCTTCCCAAAGCTGAAATTAATGAAAAATTACTTGAGATCTACCAAGAGCTCCATAAGATTGAGTGATTTGGCCATTTGGCCAATAGAACAAAGTGTGACGGACGAAATTAACATTATCGAAGCTATAAATGATTTTGCTTCGCGTAAAGTCCGAAAAGTTGCATTTTATACTTATACTAGACGTTATTTTCATAGTGTAATAGGTTTTTGAACACCGACGTACGATATTATATGGTTTTGAAATGAATATTTTTGCTCTGGCCCTTCATATGATTACTTTTCTCTCACCAACATCAACATCATTATTTTTATCAAGTAAGAGGGGCGGTAAATTATGATTCCGCCCAGGGCTACAATGACTCACGCTACGCCACTGGAAATATAGGTACTTTTTTTTCTAATTACAATGCAAAACCTGCTTAATTAACAAAACATGAAATAATAGAGAGTTCCAAACCAAGTGAGCTGAGTCATAGAATATCATATAAACACATTTAAAAATATATCATATCAGTTTGAATGGAACGATTTCCAGTGATTTCTTACAAATATACTAGATAAACATTATTTTTGAAATCTAATTTTTATGTGACTACAAGATATTGGACGTTGTAGGATTAATAGTACCCTCTATTCTAGTGCAGTGTGTTAGCAATTGTTCTGTGTCGTACCTGTGATTTTGTGCGAGTGT
Source organism: Galeruca laticollis (assembly GCA_963921935.1). Lineage (NCBI taxonomy): Eukaryota > Metazoa > Arthropoda > Insecta > Coleoptera > Chrysomelidae > Galeruca > Galeruca laticollis. The sequence goes on along the minus strand of OY998182.1, from coordinate 95,993,588 downwards.
CGTAAATACTACGACAGTCCGGTAATAGCGTATACTTAATTTTTAAGGCGATTCTCTTACAGTAATTATCATTCCGGGATAGGAATGTTCTTTTTCGTAGTTTTTTTTATCTTATTGTATTTTATTAGTAGAATGGCATCTCAAAATGGCCTGACACAAAAGCAGCTGGAGGACGAGATAAGCAAAAATTATGGATGGAGACGATAGTGATCCGGTGAATCTGAATCGAAGAACTTCTTTTACATAGTGCAGTTACTTCGTCAGTGCAGAAATGCACATCAAACCAGCAGTTCAGCTAAAGCGAATGAATGGTCATATGTTGACTGCAAAGCTTCCGGTTAGAGGAAAAAGAACAGTTTCTAAAAAATCAGTTCATTTTTTATCAGGTCCCAACGACAGAACAAAGGTATTCATCAATTCAGATGACTACTTCTACCATTTTTTTTCCTGGCGAGATCCTTGATATTCTTGTTAAACACACCAGAAAAATATCCATCTTAGCTGAACAATACGAATTCCATTCTATTGTGAGTCAAACTACAAAATACCAAATAAGGGCCTTGTTTGCTGTTTTGATTCATTCCGCTGCGAAGAAGGAGAATAACTTGTCGGCCAAACATATATTTGACACGTGTATTTCGGGCACTTTTTACCGACCTTGCATGATTTGTAATCGATTTTCCTTTCTACTGAATTGTGTTAGATTCGAAATTGACTGTCTCGGCCCTTACTTCGTGGAATATGCACATATTAGTGTTTTTAAATGAAACTCACGGTCTCTAGTTAATTCCACAATATAATACAAGTTATTAAAAATTCTTAAAAATTGACAATTGTTTCGATAAATCAATATCATCGTCAGAATGACAGAATTTACATTTCATTTTATGCCTACCTGATGTTTAGTAGTTATTTTTGGCTAGACCAAGAAGTAACCTAACTTGTGATTGGCTTAATATATGTTTATAGAAAAAAGAAGAATTTGTGATATTACAAATATTGAAGCTTAGATATTATTAGCCCTATGGTGATATCCTGGATATCATTTTTCCAATTAAGATCAGTATAACTGTGCAATGATATAGAAAACCAGGAAAACTATATCTGCTGATCTTCACAATTATCACCTAAGAAGACAGTTTATTAGTGGAGAATTCCCTAGATTAAACTGTTCATTGACATCTTCATATTGTGGGTTTCTTAAATGTCTTCTAATTTCCAGTTCTTCAAGGAAATCCAGTTCTTGTTACTTTTCACAAATATGCAGCACTTCTAGTTCTGTGTTAGATGTCAATGAATGATTGGTGTCAAGTAGATGTTTTGCGTAGTGGGATTTATCTGGTTGTTTTAATCTGTATGCTCGTAAGTGCTCACTGTATCGTATTTCAAAATTCCTAAGGGTCTGACCCAAATAGACAGCATTACATTCTGGACATTTGAGTTTATATATACCTGACTTCTTTAATAGTGGTATTTTTGTTTTTACATTTAACAATTTTGTACTAACGTTACTTTCTGTTTTAAAAGAAATTGTTGTATTCGTTGCTGAAGATATTATCTTTGAAATATTAGAAATATTTCCTGCATATGTGATGGTTTTATAAGTTTTAATTTCATCAGCTTGTTTAGGATATATTAGTTGTAATGCCACTTTTACCTCTTTTTTACTAATTAACTTATTTATCATATCTAATGGATAACCGTTAGATGTTGCTATTTGTCTGATTGTATTAATCTCTCTATCAAAATTACATTTGTTCATAGGAACTGAAAAAGCTCTATGTATCATTGAATTATATGCTGCTAGTCTGTGTGACAATTCCATTCAATTCTAACCACCCTGTGTCACACAGACTAGCAGCATATAATTCAATGATACATAGAGCTTTTTCAGTTCCTATGAACACATGTAATTTTGATAGAGGGATTAATACAATTAGACAAATAGCAACATCTAACGGTTATCCGTTAGATATGATAAATAAGCTAATTAGTAAAAAAGAGGAAAAAGTGGCATTACAACTAATATATCCTAAACAAGCTGATGAAATTAAAACTTATAAAACCATCACATATGCAGGAAATATTTCTAATAATATTTCAAAGATAATATCTTCAGCAACGAATACAACAATTTCTTTTAAAACAAAAAGTAACGTTAGTACAAAATTGTTAAATGTAAAAACAAAAATACCACTATTAAAGAAGTCAGGTATATATAAACTCAAATGTCCAGAATGTAATGCTGTCTATTTGGGTCAGACCCTTAGGAATTTTGAAATACGATACAGTGAGCACTTACGAGCATACAGATTAAAACAACCAGATAAATCCCACTACGCAAGACATCTACTTGACACCAATCATTCATTGACACTTAACACAGAACTAGAAGTGCTGCATATTTGTGAAAAGAAACAAGAACTGGATTTCCTTGAAGAACTGGAAATTAGAAGACATTTAAGAAACCCACAATATGAAGTTGTCAATGAACAGTTAAATCTAGGGAATTCTCCACTAATAAACTGTCTTCTTAAGTGATAATTGTAAAGATCAGCAGATATAGTTTTCCTGGTTTTCTATATCATTGCACAGTTATACTGATCTTAATTAGAAAAATGATATCCAGGATATCACCATAGGGCTAATAATATCTAAGCTCCAATATTTGTAATATCACATCTTCTTCTTTTTTTTCATAAACATATATTAAGCCAATCACAAGTTAGGTTACTTCTTGGTCTAGCGAAATATAACTACTAAACATCAGGTAGGCATAAAATGAAATGTAACTTCTGTCATTCTGACGATGATATTGATTTATCGAAACAATTGTAAATTTTTCAGAATTTTCAATAACTTGTATTATATTGTGGAATTAACTAGAGACCGTGAGTTTCATTTAAAAACACTAATGTGTTAGATTCGATAGAAAGACACAAGAATTCTATGTAAAGGAACTCACCGAATCGGTCCTTGGCAGAAATAAGAATGTCACTATGACCAACTGGTTCACATCAATCAATGTAGCTGATCAGTTGTTGAAGAATTCATATAAACTTACAATAATCGAAACATTGCGGAAAAACGAGAGATACATTCCTCCAGAGATGTTGGAAGTAAAATATCGTAACGCTAATAAACGGTTTTAAAGATTAAAACTAACTTTTACGCATCTGTGAAATGCCGTGTATAATATTCTATCATGAAATTGTCACTTGTATACACAACGGGGGATGTATCGTGTTAATGAAATTTCTCCAAATGTAACCAAAAATGCAGTATATCTGGATTTATAGGACCCGCTGTACTCGCTATAGTCAGCTGAAATTCAATAGGGTACATCTGTGAGGCACCTTGAAAAATATCCAATTATAAAATTGGCAACTTGTATACACTCCGGGGGATGTATCGTACTAACCCGAAATTTCTCCAAAAAGGACAAGAAATGTGGCACTTCAGGTACCATAGCACCCGTTGTACTAGCTCTGGTGAGCGCTAAAAATCAATAAGGTTCATTTATAAGACGCCGTGAACAATATTCAATCATAAAATGGGTCACTTGTATATACGCTGGAGGTAGTATCGTTCTAACCAACTGAAAATTCTCCAAAAATGACAAATATTTGGTACCTCAAGTACCATAGCACTCGTTGTACTGGAGTTAGTGAGCTGAATCTCAATAGGGTTCATCTTTGAGACGCCCTGAACAAAATCCAATCATCAGTCACTTGTATATACTCCGGAGGCTGTATCGTGCTAACAAACTGAAATTTCTCCAAAAATGACAAAAATGTCGTACTTAAAGTACTATACCACCTGTTGTACTGGCTGTGGTGAGCTGAATATCAATAGGGTTCATCTGCGAGATGTTCTGAATAATATTCAATCATAAAATTAGTGAGTTTTTGCACTCCGGAGGCTGTATCGTGCTAACAAACTGAAATTTCTCTAAAAATTATAAAAATGTCTTACTTCAAGACAACCGAAACCGAAAAACCAGTAATTGTGCAAAATTACAACGACACGACAGCTGGCGTAGACATATTTGGCCAAATGTGTTCCAATATGTCTTGTAATGTATGAAAAACTAAAAATGGCCATTATGCCTTTTTTATGCAATGTTGAATATGGCTAGTATTAACTTCTTTGCAATAATCAACAGATGAGCCGCCAGAAACCTCTTTCTCGCTATCAGTTTATGAGAGATTTGAGTCATCGCCTCGCTGAACCTTGGATGAGACGTAGAATGAATATTTAAACTTAAAATATTCGCCAGGTTATTGGCCCCATTCTTAACATTTATGTGGAGCTGTTCGTACTGCCCAAGCAAGGCACGATGAATGGCCACAAACTACTGCAACCAATGTTAACAAGTAATTTGAGGTGAACATCGCGGTAATATTTGCAAAAAATGTGCAGCAAACTAGCACAAAACTTGAAATTACTACTTGCGGGGGTTATAAATCTAAAATTTTCTGGGTATAATGACTTAATGCAATAATGAAAATTTTGATGTTTTAATATAGTCGTCAAATTTCCGACGCTCCGGTAACCACGTTTGGTGAAATTAGTCCGGTAATGTGAAGTTACATGTCCAACTCAATATTTGAAGACTTCGTAGATTATAGCACAAGCATGTATTTACCAAATAATCTCTATATATCTAATCCAATCTTTAATTACACATCAATATCACATTTTAAACTCAGTATTCATTGAAAGCGCTTTAATAATATTGGCGCCTCTGCTAGTTTACATATTTACTTTGGTGTAACCGATTTGATTAAATTATTATGGCGCCGAAGCGTCTATTTACTCATCGAATTAAGTTCAGATTGCACTTAAAATCTCACACTTTGTCATTACACTCGATAGTAAAAGATTATAAGGCTTGTTTGCTACTTTGGAAGCGTACACCATTTAATTTAAATTACCAACACCTAACTATCGTGTTGTACTAGTTTCACACCAAACGCAATGTTTTTGCCATTAGGAAATATTTAACGTGAATATGAATACAATATGCGGAAGTGTTTTCTTCAATGGAATCCAATAAAACACAGTATTTTTCAGTGATTATGATTCTCTAACAATTGATTGAAAAAATAGTATATCATTTTATATGGAGGAAAAGTGATACTGTTCATGACGCGCTCGTGTTTAACAACCGAACGGAGTGAGGCTGGTAATAGAGAGCAAGTCATGAAAAGTAACTTTTCCTCCAAATAAAATATGCTGTTTTTTCTTCAAATGTCGACAAATTAATGCAAAACGTCTCTTTTTGATAGTAATAATTTTTAAACGTAATTGGGTTCGCAAGGCGGTTTAGACCGGTGTCGGTGAGTAGGCACAGGTTGTTGCTATAGTAATGTAACATAAAGCTGTCAATGGACACTGTCAACAATATTAATTTATTTTTTACAATTTTGCGTCTCCGGTTGCGTTTTAATTCCGAATTGATGAGCAGTTTTATCGAGTAAGTTCACTTAAATAACAACCAATTAGTTCCTAAATTAGTGGTATATAGAAATTTAGTGCACACCGCCGGAAATTATGCAAGAGGCAAAAGAAGCAGCATCCTCCCTCGGACCCTCAAAATCTGCCGAGAAATATTCTGTTGCCCACCGGCATTTTATTGAATGGTGCGATACAAAAGGTGTCAGCAAATATTCGCAGAATGTCCTTCTAGCTTATTTTAACTATTTGCTAAACGAGAAGAAGTGGAAATCCTCAACGCTCTGGTCTCGGTATTCAATGGTTAAATCTGAATTAATTATTAAACAAAGAGTGGATATTAGTCAATATTTAAAGTTACGGGTCTTCCTGAAGAAAACCAATGAAGGTTATTGTGCCAAAAAGTCCAGGATATTTAGCAAAGAACAATTTGAAAGATTTTTATGTGAAGCGCCGTTCATCTGGGAATGAAGGTAAGTACAATTTAATTTAAATTAATATGTGTTTTAACAGATGATATTTTTTTAATAATATTGTTTCATCAATTTGAGTATCTGGGGCATGCAGATGCGACGAAATGGTGAAAATGGCAACTCATGATATAGAAGATTTAGGAAATTCAATTGTTATAAAAATTCCCGACTCAAAAACCAGGATGGTTCGTTCTTTCACCATTATCGGAGAAACATATTTAAAAATAAATCGAAGTAACGCTTTATTGAGACCCAAAAATATGGAGGAAAAGAGATTTTTTTTGAAATATCAAAATGGGAAATGCTTTAGAAATGTAACGGGAATTCACACTATAGCAGGGACATCTAGGAAAGTAGCATCATTTCTGGGATTGAGCAGCCCCGAAGAATACACTGGGCACTGCTTAAGGCGTACTTCAGCTACATTATTGATTGATGGTGGAGGAAATATTGAATCTTTGAAGAGATATGGGGGTTGGAAATCAACTGGGGTATCTGAGGGCTATATAGAAGAATCTCTTCGAAATAAACATGACACAGCTAGCAAATTAATAAACCTGAGACAAAATATCGATGAAATTGACAAAAGTGGCACTGAATCCTCATCACTAAAATCTCCGGTAACATCAACAGTTGTAAACGCTACTCTAAATTCACAACAAGATGCTACAACGGTATTGCGCCGGTTTAATTTTCAAAATGCAACAATTTCGCATTGTACATTCAATATTCATTTGAATGATAAATAATAGTTTTAGTTTTGTTTTTCTTTTAATAAATTTGAGTTGTTGGCGCTTGTTTTCTTATTTCTATCTATGTTGCTATGATAACACTTCCCCCTCCGCTGGCGGGAAAGTGTAAGCTAAAGCTCCGGTGGAGGAAAAATGAAACTTTTCGGTCGCATACACAGTCGAAAAATTACAGATTTACTAACGTTTGAAGAAAAAATACATTTTCTATCATTTCTGCCAATAATATATAGAAAATGTTGTTATCCTTCTATGAACAAAACCTTCTGAACTCTCAATTTATATGCCAATTCGATCTCGTCAAATTACCACTAATTGAATTTCGAACTGTAGTTAAGTTGTCCAGAAATGCTGATCAGTACGAATGTTCAAGTTATATTGGAAGAAAGTATCTAGTACTTATTCGCATTACATCCACTTTTCTCTTTTGATGTATATCGGATCCTCTACAAACATTGTCTTCCTTATTTTAAATAAATAGATTTTAGAATGATCTGCATATTTTATGGTAAAGTACCGAGAATATTTATACAAAACGAATCATTATAATAACATTTCTATGATTTTCAGATACGCAATTAGAAACTTAAAACGTAAATATACATTGTATTGCCAGTTGCTTTTAAAGTTTCATCGACATCAATACTTGGCGGATTAAAATAAAAAAAAATATTTTTCCATGTGTTTTTTACTCTTTTCTCATTCCTCTTATCAACGATATTGTTCAAAGTACTACACAACCTCACCCATATAGGTACTAGACAACATTATTTTTATAAATATGATGATCATTCTATTTTTCATCCCTATCAAAATTTAACTTGTATATTTGTATACCTAAAACTCCAAATTTCATCTATTTCAAACAGAAGTATATTTTTATCAGTGAAGAATCGAAATATTCACTGAAATTAACTGTCTCGACCTGTACTTCGAGGAATGAAGTCTCATTACTGTTTTAAATGGAACTTACTGTTTCTAGATAATTCCACAATATATTGAAAACATGTTAAGAATTCTAACAAATTTTACAATTGTTTTGATATTAAATGTTATCGTCAGAATGACAGAAGTTACATTTCATTTGATGCCTACCTGATGTATAATTATTATTTTTGGCTAGACCTAGTGATTGACTTATTATATGTTGATATAAAAAAGAAGAAGTATGATATTACAAATTTTAAAACTTAGATATTATTAGCCCTATGGTGATATCCTGGATATCCTTTTTCTAATTGAGATCAGTATAACTGAGCAATGATATTGAAAACCAGGAAAACAATATCTGTTGATATTTACAATTATCACGTAAGAAGACAGTTTAAAAGTGGAGAACTCCCTAGATTCATCTGTTCATTGACAACTTGATATTGTTGGTTTGTAAGTGTCTTCTAATTTCTAATTTTTCAAAGAAATCCAATTCTTATTTCTTATCACAAACATGCAGTACTTCTAGTTCTGTGTTAGGTATCAATGAATATTTGGTATCAAGTAGATGTTATGCGCAGTGGGATTTATCTGGTTGTTTTAATCTGTATGCTGGTAAGTGTTCACTGTATCTGATTTCAAAATGTCTAAGGGTTTTACCCAAATAGACAGAATTGCATTCTGGACATTGAAGTTCATAAATATCCTACGTTTTTAATGGGGACATTTTGGTTTTTATATTTAACAATTTGGTACTCACATTACTTTCTGTTTTAAAATAAATTGTTGTATGTAGCTAAAGATATTATCTTTGAAATATTATTAGAAATATTCCCTGCATATGTAATGGTTTTTTAATTTTTTATTTCGTTTGTTCAGGAAATATTAGTTAGAATGTCACTTTTTCATCTTTTATTATTAATTTATTTATTTATCATATGTAATGGAGAATCGTTGGATGTTGCTATTTGTTTAATTGGATTAATTTCTCTATTAAAATTACATTTGTTCATAGAAACCGAAAAATCTCTATGTATCATTGAATTATATGCTACTAATTTATGTGACATGGGATATGGAATAGTTACATCAGTGTGTGTTGGTTTTCGGTCAATTGAATAATCGAGTACATTATTGACTCTTTGAATTCTTAAATCAAGAAATTGATTGAATTATTTTCTTCAACTTCTAATCTAAATTTAATTTTTGGGTGTAAATTACTAATATGGTTGAAAAATACCTCTAATTGTCGTTCACTACCTATAAAACAAGCTAATGTGTCATCTAAATATTTAATACCAAAATAAAACATTTTTTGAAATATTACTTTTAAATATTGTTTGTTGTAAACTGTCCATAAAAATGTTCTCCAAAATTGGTGATATGGCTTCCCATTGGCAAACCTTCATTTTGAATATATATCTTACTGTCAAAAGTGAAATGATTCTGATTAATACATACATCAAATAAATTAAGTATATCTGATATTATTCCTGGATTAATATTCTTATCTTCTAGTAATTTCCTTACAACTGTTAGACATTCTTTAGGAGAAATTTTAGTGAACATATTGGTAACATCAATGAAATGAGTTTAGAGTTATCTTGCAAGTTGAATCTTTTTAACTTTTTGGTTCTATTCCATTTTTAATAGAGTGTTTAGATGTATATCCCTAACTATTAAGTATATTGTTAAGTTTTCTTGCTAATATATTATTAGGAGTAATAACATAAGAAACTACAGGTCTAATTGGTTTCGTTATTTTATGTAATTTAACGGTTCCATATAATTGTGGAGAATGAGGATTTTTATTTATGATGAACTTTTTTTCGTAATCACTTAAAAGATAATTTGAATTATTAACAATATCTCTTACATTATTAGAAAACTTTTTTGTTGGGTCTGCTCTAAGAACTTGTACATCGCTAGATTCTAAAAAGTTATATATTTTCGAATTATAATCTTTAGCTGTCAATATGACAGTGGCGTTTCCCTTGTCAGATTTTGTAATTGCTAGGTTATTATTTTCTACTTTCTTTTTGATTGCATTTAAAACTGTAATGTCATTTTTTGATTGACATTTAACCTGACGGTTCAATTTTTTTGATCAAATTGGCAATTTTCAATTTCTCTTAAAGAAAATTATTTAAATGATTTTTAAGCTACGTCTGATTCTGTAGCTATTATTTGTTTAATATTATTCGTAAATTTTGGTGGTATGCTGTACTTTAAACCTTTATTTGAAAATTATATCTCACTATCTGTAAAATTAGTGCCTGAAATAATTTCAAATCGTGGTGCAAAGTGTGTTGGTATGTAATTACTTACAGTTTCATGATGTTTAGAGTATTGAATTCTATGTTGCGTGTGTTCAAGTTTCAGTAGTTTAGTTCTTGTTTCTTAAATTTCTTGTGATTCATCTAGCTGACACTAGGTGCGTTCTTTTTGACTGAGATCTCAGTTAATCTCAGCTCACATCAGTAATATGACCGTTCTTTTTGTTTTACTCACTTCAAGTGAGCTGAGATTTTTCCTCCCCCTTCACCGATGCTGAATGTGTTGTAAGGGGATATCAGTTGGAATTGAGTCGGAAATAAAGTGGAGGGGATGAAGAAATATTTGATTTGCTTGATTTATATGTAGTTTTAACCAAGGTTATCAAAGGTTTTAACCATTGACATATAAATAATAAACACACATAATCTATTTTTCTTTTGTTACAAATTATGGATACATTAATTAACATTATTAGATGCTGATACGAATCAGTCGTATAGTTTAAATCTATCGACAGATCGCGCGCTTCAATTGAAATGTCGTTCTTTTTGGTGCTTACTCACATCATTTTATCTCAGATCACCTTAACTGAAGTGATCTGAGATCTCAGGCAAAAACAACGCACCAATTGTCTCTGATTTTGTCATCTAAGCGGTCAAATTCTACTGGATGTAGTTGGAACTTGAGTTCAGAATGCACAACTATTTTTTTAAGGAGTCTCTTATTTTAAATAATTTTTTACATTCTTCTTTAAGCCATACTCGTCAAGCACATTTCATAGCTTTTTGTGTGCTTGAGGTGTTTTAGTATGGCATCTTATATTTATATAATTTGGTATTACCTCCTTTCTAATGAATTCTTCGTTAAACCAAATCTTTTGTGATGCTTTGTGACGTTTTTGTAGTAACTTCTGGTACAGTCGGGTCAAATATTCTCTTGAACATTTTTTAATGAAAATAACTGTCTCGGCCCTTACTTCGTGGAATCTATTCACATTATTGTTTCAAATGAAACTTACTGTTTCTAGAGAGTTCCACAATATATTGAAAACATGTTAAGAATTCTAAGAAATTTGACAATTCGATATTAAATATCATCGTCAGAGTGACAGAAGTTACATTTCATTTGATGCCTACCTGATGTTTAATCATTATTTTTGGCTAGACCATGAAGTGACCTACCTTGTGATTGACTTAATATATGTTAATAGAAAAAAGAAGAAGATATGATATTACAAATATTAAAGCACACACAACATAGAATGCAATACTTTAAACATCATGAAACTGTAAGTACTTACATACCAACACACTTTGCACCACGGTTTGAAAACCTTTCTGACACTAATTTCACAGATAGTGAAATAGAATTTTTAAATAGAGTCTCAAATTTCAGCATACCACCGAAACTTACGAATAATATTATACAAATAATAGCTACAGAATCAAAAATAGTTTTAAAATCTTATTTAAATAATTTTCTTTATGAGAAATTAAAAATTGTCATATTAATCAAAAATATTGAACCGTCATTGGTTAAACGTCAAACAAAAAATGACATTACAGTTTTAAATTCAATCAAGAAGAAAGTTGAAAATAATAACATAACAATTACAAAATCTGACAAGGAGAACGCCACTGTCATATTGACAACTAAAGATTATAATTCAAAAATATATAACTTTATAGAATCTAGTGATGTACAAGTTCTTAGAGCAGGCCCAACAAAAAAGTTTTCTAATAATGTAAGAGATATTGTCAATAATTCAAATTATCTTTCAAGTGATTACGAAGAGAAGTCCATCATAAATAAAAATCCTCATTCTGATAGCTGATTACAAAGTTCTACAAAACTAAAACCAAATTCAAAAAGGCTAGATTACTGAAAACGTAATTTAAGTGAAAAGTCTTGCACTGTCCAAACATATTTATCAAAGAATTATAAAACAAAAACTTAACACAAACATAGAATCATTGATTTTGAGTAGAAACAAAAAGTAATGTTTTATATTTTTACAAGATATTCCATGAAAACACCTTCTTATAATGGCAAACACTGGTGTAGTCTTCCTGTATCACAAACTAGATATGGTGGGTCATGGAAAATATTTGAATGAAAACTAAATCGAATTTAAAACAGAACTACGTACCACAGAGAACATAATCTGCCCACTGTACGTCAACTATACACATTTTCCCATCGCACAAATGATGATAATTATAAGGAAGCTGATTGACTAACTCATCAAGCGTAACAGATGTGAAGCTAATATTCTCAAATGAAACTTCATATGCTTGTAAGTGGGAATGAAATCCAACCATGAATAGTTTTAATATAATTAATAATACTTCACCGTCTTGCTGAACAATACATTTTATAACTCCAAAATTTGGATGCAGATCAGTATGTTCTAGCAACAACACTGTATTAATTTCATAAATTGAGTTCCCAATATTGGCCACTCTTTATATAGATCAGCAGTAGTTTTATTTCTCAAAGTATATGAAGTTTTCCAATGCTGCAACACTTCTTCAGGACCCATATTGTGTTTCAGCCAAATTAGGCTAGCAAGTACATTATGGTCAATATCTAATAACGCAATATTGTAAGGTTATATTATAGAACTCACATTTTGAAATGTATATATTCATTCGAATGACTATGTGATGAAACATCATTAGAAATACTATTTTAACAAATTTAGAACATCATAAATAACCGTTTTTAACTTCATAAAGAATCTCGAAGGGAACATGCTTAAAAAACATTTTATTTTATTTTTTTGAAAGTGACTTATTAATTTAAAAAAATGGAAAGGACCTACATGTAAATATAAAATTACACAAGTTATAGAAATATACTAGTGATCAGAAGGTATTTAACATTTGGTTATCAAGAAAATTAAATCCATTACATTGTAACCATATGTGGCACGTTCTTCATAAACAAATTTTAATTAACTTTGATAACTATGAAGCACGAACTCAATGTATAATTAAATATGTAATTACCTATTTCTTGTACATTATTTCTGTGTTTGTCCACGAGTTTAACTTTTGCCACTTCTGGTTTGTTCCCCTTTGATCATCGCTTAGGAATTGGGCTAACAAAATATGTGGACTTATGTTCTGTTTGAAAAAGTTCAACTATTTTCTCTGCCAGTATATTTATACTTTCATTAGTTGAGCGTTTACCTTGATTCAGAAAGTAACATATGATTATGTCACTTAAAGAATTTCTGTCTTTGATCTCCGACTTCTTACATCTGTCATATTTTGTAAGAATCGCCCGTCCTAGAATATGGTCTTCTATAATGGTTTTCAAATCCAAATTTAGATTTTCAGAGGTTTTCATGACATACTCAAAAGCTGTACTTGTTAATGAGCTCGTAAATGAGGCACCACTTATAACTATAGATGTATCTTATTCTAATATTGCACTAGTAAAATTACTTGGTGTATTTAGATCATCCATCAGACACATACGCTTCACTTCAGGTTCCTCTTCTTCCATTTCTTTCCACATTAATACCACAGGGGTATTCATGTCTATTTTCTGATCTTCCTTCTAGAATTGAACATACAAGTACCTAATGTAGTTGTTACAATAACCGCTGTAATGTATATATTATAATATTTAAAACTAACCAAACGTAGCTTTCTACCAATCCTTTTCTTTTCATTAAGTCAAGGGCACAACACTAGGCTGAGCTACGTGTGATTTGTTTTAAATGTAAAGGAAATTCAGTGACAAATACTCAAGTACCTAATGGCCTTAATCAATTGTGTTCTTATTAGAGACAGTCAATTTAATTGTGTTCTTGTTATCTCATATTTTTTTAAATACTTACTATTTTCTGTTCCTCAATATATTGTTTTAGCCTGAGTTTAAATTTTATTCTAACACCCAATGTCGTACTATTTCTTTCAGATTCTCATCAGAGAGATTACAGAAAATATCTATAGAAGTAATGTTCTGCTCTAAAATAAATATAAATAATAATTTTTCAGGTATAAATAACTATAAAAAAATGATACCTTATTATCATCATATCTATTATACAAAAAATCATTGGCAGTAATAAATACCTGCTCACCCCAATAGAAAGGAAATATTTATATAGGTAGGTACATAACATTTAAAATATAATTAGTTATAGGTACCTTATTGTGTAAATATTTGAAAAGTATAATTTAATTAAGTAATAATATAGGTTATCGTTTTTTTAATTATCCAAGAGCTTATTATAAAAATATTTTAGTACCTAGGTAATAAATAAATAATATTCAATCATTAATTTGAAAATTTGTGGGAACAAATATTATGGGGCTGTAGTTATAAGTAGCTACCTATATGGGTCTACTCACTTCAAACTAATAGGTTGTTTAGAAGGAAATTCACTTTCTATCAACCAAAGTAACATTTTTTAATCAACAAGTTCAATGATTTGAGAGAAAGTTTATTTGTTCTAAGTAAACCTGTTGTGGTTTCATTTAAAAAAACATTTATTTGCTCGTTTGGCGTCATTTGTGTGTTTCCCTCCAAATGTTTAGTTACTATTAATTAATTAAGAAAATGGTACGGCATTAGGTAATAACTATGTTTTTGACAATAGATAGCTGTGTAAATACTGAAATAGTTTTTACTTTTTATTTGTCCAAGACATTTCTTTTTCCCTTTTGGCGGTAGTAGGAATAATGATCAGAAACTGTGCCTTTTAAAACTATTCATCTGCCTGCAAATAATTCAAATTTTGTAAATAAAATGTAATCATTGATTCTTAATTAATGACCTGCACAGAAACAATACAAAGTTATATATTAACATGGAAAAGAACTTGCAACACTCTGTCTACTATAATATGGAATGAACATACTTCACACTATATGTAAATACAAAATTTAGAATTTAATTACCATTTAAATCGTCAGAAATATAGATAATCTATATCATTCATCATTCAAGAGAGAAAATAAACATAAATCAAACCGAAGAAACATAAAGGAAATTTTCAATGTACCCTGTAAATGCACATATGTTAGGTATAACATGATTTCTAGCTATTGAGAGAGAACATTTTGAACGTCACCTTATATAAATTATAACAATCTATTTCTCACATAGTAAGAGCCAAAACATTATGATTTGTTTTAAAATATACTAATTAGATATTGAAAGAGACTGTTTGGTAACATTAGAAAATTGTTTTAGAATATGTCAAGGAATAAAGTCAAAATAATAATAACATCAAGGTTATAAATGTATGACGTTTGTGAAATGAATTGTCATTCTGAATAAATCAAATGAAAATAAAAGGAGTTGTCAGTTCTAAATATTTTGGAAACTATATTAAAGGAAGTAGTATATCAAATTTAATTATTTAAAAATATTAAACGGAATCTCCTAGAAGGATAAATGAACAATTTGAAACCTGAAATGAGATTTACCAACAAAAATTTTTATAACCGATTTCATTGGTGAATTAGAATTGAAATGTTTTGATCAGCGGCAAGCGGATTGAAAATTAAAAAAAAATTGAATGGGGAAGTTTGTTGATAATGTACACTATTAACTAGGGAGACTTCTTTTTTTTGTAACGATGAATGGGGTGAAAAGTGAAATCTTTGGAAGATAATTTAAAACAACTAGAAAAGCAGCACCATTTAAATGGTAAATATAAAAGAAATACATTATTCTTTAATATAACTCAATAAAATTATAAATCAAGCTGATAAATAGAAATATAACAAGAAATTAGTAAAAATTGCAGCATACTAACCTTAAATATTTATCTGTATAAGCAAGTAAAGTTTTGTATCGTGGAAATGGTATCTCCACGATACATTTCAGAAAGAACTGGACCATGGAATCCCATCTAAAATGTATTGATGTAGATGAAATATAACATCAATTTTGTTTATTACCCAAACACGACAGACTGTACAGTGTCCCAAGAAGTAATCTAAAAAAGGTATCAACGAGGTGAATTGAAGAAAAAGTGAACAGGTATTTAAAACTATTTCATTTAAAAAAAAGGTTCAATAAACTCACTTGTGTTGTGTACATAGTTGAACTTTGATATATCATAAATATTGCTCATTTCCATATCCGCCATCTTATGTCTTAGAGTATTTTTTTTAACATCACCTGATGTTCAATGTGTATAATATGTTGCATAGTTGTACTTATATATATAATAATCCATTTGAGTGAGTGTGTTTTGAATGAACGATCATCATAGATAAGTTGTTCCTTTTTGAAGATTTTGTAATTGAATAATGTGTTTGTTTTCTTTACGTTCATATTAAATAACGTTTTTCATTTGAAAGACTTAAATGTATTGTTAGAAAATTTCATTTCTCGACGATTGTTTCATTTACTATTTGACAGTTGGCATTATAGATCAGACGGTTCTCAATTAGAGAGGGGTTTTGAAACTGAATATACAGGACCGTTCTATAGGATTTTATAAAAAATTAAAAGCAAGTATTTTTTTATTGAAGTTTTTTTTATATAAATACAAAAGACTTTATTTTTGGCGCTTATAATATAAATTAAAATAATTTCATCTTATTGTATGAACCCAAAATCCTGAGATTATTGAGTTTTCATGTAAATAACAAAAACTAGGATTTTAAAGTACAAAGAAGATAAGTGTAATTATTTCAGGATATATTTTAAAAATTTTTATATACCAGGCAAATCAAAACATATAATTTATATTAACTAAACAATAACAATAATTGTTAGGTTTCTCACACATAAGATTCCACAATAATTTGGCGCCCAACGTGGGGAGAATAGAGAAAGTCTAATGATAAGAAAATATTAAAACATTAAAATTCCACACCAAATAAATCCCAATGATTTGTCGTCCCGAATAAAAATTTGTATTCATAGTAAACTTGATCCATAATAATATATATATATATATATATATATATATATATATATATATATATATATATATATATATATATACATATATATATACTTCTTTTTGTACCTACTTATAAATACGTGTCGAAATACATAAAACTTAAAAAGTACCTACACACAGAGACGAATTCAAGGATTTATCATATGTAGACAACTAACCCGGTTGGTTTTGTACTGGAATACTATGATTGCCTCTAAAAATACAAATATATACATACCTGCAAAACACTCCCTTAGGTGGGACAATTCCCACACATCCAGTAAATCCATAATTTGGCCACAGGTTAATGATGAGATCTGTGACTGGGCAGTATATGATCAATTTTAAAGTATAACCGTTGTATGCATATACAATTCATACAAAATACCATAATATGAAGAAATTGAACTTTTAATGGGTTTTATTTCTGATCGTATGCATAGTCCACGATATAAACACATCACCGAGTACCTACTTACTTACTTATCTACAGTCCAACCACAGCGTGTTCATGAGGCTGTGGTCCAACTACTACAATGACGAAACGAGAGGGGTGAGGTTTTCACGTTTCAATGCTCAGCGCCGTGATTGTGTGTTTAATTTCTTTAAAATCAAAGAATTTAGAAATGTTTTTTCAATTTCAAAGAAATATATTCTTTGAACCAATTATATGCAACAATGTAGAATAACATTATGGCATCTATACTTTCAAAGAAATGATTCATAATATATAAGAATTTTATATTTTCATTTAAAAAAATTTATATATTTTTAACAAATATTTTCTTTATATTTAATAATTTTCATATTTGAAAGAAATAAATGTGAACCTTAATTTCAAACAATTCATAATCTTTATTTAGACAGTTAAAACTTCTTCATTCAACACTTATTGCTTTGAGTTCAACAACATTTGTTATTATTATAAAAAATTTATTAAATAAATGTAATTGTTGAATTCAAACCAATGGTTTTCATCGTAAATAAATATTCTTCAAGTTAAATATTTGCTATATTTGAAAGAAAAAGTTATTCAAATAGTAATTGCGCAAGCAATTTATAATTTCATTTCAAACAATTTGAATTTTTCAATTGAACACTCAATTCTTTTGCATTTATTAAAAATTGTTAATTCTAAACAAATCATTTTCAAACGAATACGTTTACTTCAACCAAACAATCCTTTTTCAGAGTGTACGTATAAACATAAGTTATTTCGATATTTTAAAGATCTATAACTCCGAAACAAAGGATCTTATTACAAAAATTCCTGGACATCCTGTATATAATCCTTTCTCCGCAGTTGAATTTGGTTGGTTCTATTATTTTACTTATAAGTGTGTTACTACCTGCTGGAAAAAATATTTAGGACTATCCGGTAAAATCGCTAAAGTTTTGCTTTTATTTCCATTCCGAGAGAATCACATAAATGAGTGAGATTCCTGCAGAGTGCGAGGAAAAATAAGCCAGACAAGATGGCGTGGAAATCTCATCGAGTTTTCAGAAATTAGATAAAAGCATAAAAATCACGCTCTATTTGACACTTTAATTTTAGTATACTCGGCTTTGGTGTAATTTCATACTGGAAATGTAGGAATTTGTTGCTTGTTGGTTCAAATGAGATATTATAAGAGTAGCGTTTCATTTATAAAAATGGATTGCTTCTTCTTAATGGAACTATCATAAGTTGTATTTTCGGAGTTGTTAGCTCTGATGAATGTGAACTGCGCTTGAAGCTAGAATGACATTTATTTTCGCTTATATGAATATATATTTTCAGTAAGCTTTCATTCTTCTTTCGTTCTAATAAGAGCTGAAATGTAGAACATTAATAAGCAACAATAATAGTAGAGTGAAAATTGATGGATGTTATTGTAAATATCTCAATCAAAGTATATTTTTCGGTTCAACACTTGCTAGCTAGGATAATACGTTCGAATATAACTTCATATCCTCTGAATTCATCCGACTTTATTTGATATCTCACTGACACTGAGATATCAGTTATGTCGAATTTTTCTCTACTGAAAGTCGTTATTTTTATGGGTCAAGCATTCATCGCCTCACCTGACGCGGTATTATTGCCTTTTTATTTTGTAGATTATGTGAGCTCTCATAAATGAGAAATTGTCATTTCCACTCACTAAATAAAAATAAGTGGCGACAATGAGGAAATTGATAATATTTCTATTTGAAGCAAATGGACACATCATCCAGAATATTAATCAATTATGTAAGACACCGCATTCGACGGCATATGAAGCAATTGAGCAAATATTCCATGTGAATTATTGTCTAGATTAATGAAGACGAAAAATATCTCCATAATTATGATTCTTCTTCTTACAATGCCATATCCGTAATCGGACGTAGGCGACCTCTCACTGATTACACAACGTTAACTGCCTAATGGTAAAAACTGAATCGGTCCTCGGGGGCCCATTTTCAATTTTCTCATATAATATTTCAAACGCTTCATATCGATTTTCTATATATTCAAACATTAAAAAAATATTTATTTTTAGTCATTTATGACAATTTTCGCCAATGATACAACGTCTGTACCACTGACCCTGAACGCATTAATTTTACCGTCCAGGCCACGGGGTACTCAACGTGTACCGCTGAACTTATTGAATCATGTCGCTTCGCGCTACGCATATTTACTCAGTTATGTGTCAGTTGTCGAAACGAGAGGTTGTGAGGATAATCTAAAATAATTATGAGTATCGAGAAAGAGCAAGAAAGATTGCAAAAGCTTTCGGCAGATTTTATGTCTGATGAGGAAGACGACCCCCATTACAAACTAGTTCTTGGAACGAATACAATCCTAACGAAGATCAGGAAAGTGAATTCAGTGCAGTGAGTAATTATCTTGGCCGTTTTATTTCAGTTAGGTATTACAGAAATCTTCGGTTACGAGATAATTGCTATGTTAACATTTTTTTTCATTCCGAAAATTCCTGCATAAGTATCTGATATTTCAGTATATTTAGTATGCTTTAACATAAAATTATTTCACAGCAAGAAACTGAAGCATATAGTTTGCTGGAGATATCTTCACATGAGGAGAACGAACTTCAAAACGAAAAAAAGTTCAACTCCTAGTTAGACAAAGAAAATACACTTGGTAGGTCAATAATGTTCATAACACATACATTAGTATACAACGATATATATTTTATGCAGCAAGAACCAATTGATTTGCCTGTTCCTTCAAACGAAAACATTTTGCCCGCGATGCAATTAGATTCAGAAGTCCGTTCTGTGGATACAATTTCTGAATACGTCATAACTCAGAGTACAGCTAAAAATGAAAAAGTGCAGGTTGAAAACACGTGGAGAGAAGTGGATAGTACTTCACTTAAAAATATCATGTATACTGTTACTAGGAAGGACGAAGGAATCAAAACTGAACGGTATGAGATATATGTGGAAAAAGATCCTTATGACTTTTACAAATTTTTTGTTACGGACGAAATCATCGATATGGTAGTGATTGAAACAAACAGGTACGCTTATCAATTACAGCAAAGTACAACACACCAAATATCTCGATTAAGTCGCTGGTCTGACACAAATCGTAAAGAAATTGAGCTCTTCATGTGTTGCTTTGGATGGGATTGTGCCGCTTACCAAAGTTGTCTGATTATTGGAGTACCAAGAACATATACAGTACTTCTATGAACAAGTACATGTCGAGAAATTGGTTCAAACTATTACTTCCCGTAGTTCATTTTAGTAACAACCAAGCAACTGGTCAGTCCACTGACAGATTACAAAAAATTAGACCACTAATAAATATGCTGAGAGCAGTATGCCCTTTTACCAGGAGAAAATGTGTGTATTGAGAAAAATGTAGTATCGTTTAGGGGCGGCTTAACCTTTCGTCAATACATAAAGAATAGACAACACAAATTCGGTATAAAACTATACAAAATCTGTGAAGAGAAGGGATATACTTATGATCTTGATATATACTGCGGTAAACCTAGTAAAACGTTTACTGGCTCTGAATCCGCAGAAGTTGTCATGAAATTTATGGAGCAATTATTGGATAAAGGTAGAACACTGTATGTGGACAATTATTATACAAGTGTTGCTCTGACACGAAAATTATTAGAAAGAGATACACACTTGGTTGGAACTCTTCGAGCTAATATAAAATTGAATCCAACTGATGTGACACAAAAAAACTTTATAAAAATGAAGTCATCGCACGAGAAGCAGCAGCTATAGTTGTTTTAAAATGGAAGGATAGCAAGACGTGCTGGCTCTAAGTACAAAACATAATGCTGAAATGGTAACACTAAAACACAGAAATGGCGAAAGGCAGAAACCAAAATTGATAGTAGATTACAATAACTCCAAGGCATATATTGATATGTCCGATCAGATGAAATCCTAGAATAGTCCCCTAAGGAAAGTTATGAAATGGTACCGCAAACTTGCTATAGAGTTACTGCTAGGAACCACAGTTGTAAACGCCGATATAACCTACAGAAATATCACCCATGAAAAACTTCCCATTACAGAGTTCAGAGAAAAATTTTTAGAGAGGGTATTATCTTTCCAAGGGGTAGTTACTGTCCACGAAAATATATCTAACAATACCCACGGACTTATTTTAGGAACCAGTCGATGCGTTATGTGTTACAGTAAACTTTCTTTGGAATTCACAGCGTCGATAACCAGAAACAAAGCTACAAGAAGTACTTGGAAGAGTGAGGCATGTGATAGAAATTACTGCGTAGTGTGTTTTTTGATAAACATTATAGCTCATTACTTTAAAATCTCATTAATTTGATTTTTTGTTCTTAGTTACATGACTTTCTATAATTTTACATAGATTTATTTTAGTTTTTCTGTTTTTTTTGTTACTTCCGAAATAAATATTTATTTTTCTATGTAATAAGTTTAATTTTTCCCAGGAACACTGCATTACTGTATCAATCAGGCCCACTTATTCAACCTCCCATGATAAAATATACGCTATATATACCAGTCTTCGAATCACTGGCCTGAACGTAAATATCGTGGCAGTTGTACAACAGTTGTACCACTGTCCCAAACGGAAACTCGGTCGGGGTAGGGTAGTGTACCAGCGTTTGTACCACGTGGCAGGTGAGGTGTTAATAATTGTGTATGTAGTGTAGCAGGTAGAAGGTTTTGTAACAATAAATATCGTATATGCACTGATCACTTCAATTATCTTTTAGGATTTTACCGGTCATCTACACTTTCGACAGAGATGACGGGATTTTCTAATGCCTTTATAAAATCCCTATTATACAACGTTGTCAGTTGTCATGTACTTTTGGTTGCCTACCGTCTAACAACAATCATCAACACAATGGAAATGTATGATGTCTAAACGAGAGCGTCCGTTAACAAGTTAGATAGCATAAAGTCCGTTATGTAACTAAGTTTGAAATAAAGAAAATGATGGCATCTTACTCGGTTGAGTTTAATCCTATCTATAAGATATTGATCTTTCTAGAAATTACGATTCCCTGAAGTTTTTGGCTGCTTTTTCATCAGAAAACTTGTAGATAAAAGACAGGGCTTCTAAAATTAAGCAATCAATAGTTTCTAATTGGAGAACCAATTATAATGATAAATGTACCGTACCGTACAGTAACATTTTTTACTTAAATAATGAATATCTCATTGCGAAAACATGTTAGCTTGCAGTTTGGATGACTTTTCCTAAGCATAGAACGTTATCGTTAGCCTTGCTTTGTAACAGGGTTGCATCTGTGCTGGTACTAATTTTTCCGAAAGGTGTTACGAAGATACTTAATTTGTATAGTTTTTGGAAATTGAATTTAGTGATAGTTTGTAATATTGGTCTGATTATTTATTTGTAGATTAATAAATTGTTAAGAGAACCGTTCTGTTTAATGTATACAGTACGAGGAATATTCTTTGGTCACATGTAGTTTAACACAGAGTTCATAACCGACAATGTGTACAGAAACAAGTGTATTACCCTTTTTCTCTAACAGGATATCATAACCAAGCAAAAGTACATAGCCGTAAGCACCGACAATGTGTTACAAAATAAGTATAAATTCATTGTAGGTATTAAGAGGATATCAGAAATAGTGAAAGAATTATTCACTCAACGATTTTAAGTAAAGTTTTACGTTACCGGCTTTCGATTTTACATTTATATTACATGTAAGATGTATTGTTCTAACACGAGGACAAGTTATAATAAGCTTTAAATTAGGATAATTCGAGAGGTTGTAACAGATCAAGATAATTAATCCGATATATTTGCTGAACATTTTATTGTCATGGTGGAAATTGTTCTAGTTTTCACTTTGAAAGCGGTTATAACCTTTACTTGTTTGAAACTCAGCAACGTGGAAATATATTGGCCGAACACACACAGGTTTTTTAAATGAAACTACAGGAGTTTTGACTTGGGTATAAGCTCGTAATATAATACTCAAATCAATTATCGCATATTTTCTTAAATGATCATATTTAATCAGCAAATAAAAATAAATTTGATTCAAATATTGTTTACATGGTAAGGACATATGTTTGAAGGTTGCAAAATTTTTACAAAATTGACGAAATAAGGCAACTTCTAAAAAGCATAAATTAATTTAGAGTATTACCCCGTGACAACTGCCCTGCAATGCGTCCCCATACTTGAAATTAAATTTTGAACATACTGTTCGGAAATTCAATTCAATTCAATGTGTCAATAAGAGTTTCAGACAATTGTTCCAAGGTTTTAGATTGATTTAATCTTCCTCTAACGGCTTTTTCGAATGCATCCCATATGTATTCCATGGGATTCAGGTTGTGTGACTTTGCTGGCCAATCCATGACATCAATATTGGTGTCCGGCAAGAACCCCGTCACAATGCGTGCTGTATGTGGACGGGCACGATTATGTATTAATATGAAATTATCGTCTACAAATAGGGCACAAGGAATCACATACATACATACACATACAGTAATGTACCTATCAGCATTCAAAGTACCGTGTTATACAATATGGAGGTCGGTGCGTTCACGAAAGTTCATTCCTTCCCAAACCATAATGCGTCCTCCACCATATGAACCCAACTGACTAATGTGGCCTTATACAAATTGGGTTACTTGTCTTCTATACACCCTTACACGACGATCATTTGTTGAGAGTGTAAATCTGGTCTCGTCAGTGAACAAGACCGTGCCCCAATCAGCTGCTCTCCAGTTCAGGTGTTCTGTGGCGAATGCTAATCTGTGTACGCGATAATGCCTGGAGGATCGTGACCCCGTTGCTGCTCGTCTTGGCCTCAATTCATATCCTCTCAATCCGTTTGTAACTGTTTGATCACTGATGCTAACCTGGTAAGTTCTTCTTAGCGCATTATGTAAATTCCTAGCTGAAGTTGTACGGTTTCTTAAAGTTCGATCCTGTTCTGCCCTATGACGGCCTTAACTAGGACGTCTTAAGAATGCTTCAGTCTCCCTATACGGCCTTAACACTCTACTTACTGACGATTGGGTAACATTTAAAATCTGCGCAATGCATACTTGATTGTATCCGTCAGTTAATAGAATAACAGCCGCTTGTGTCTCAAATGTCTAGTAAGGCGTCTGTTGTTGTCGTTCTCATCTCACATTTCAGCAAATTTATAATTTCGTGGGTAACTCTATGGTCAACTAATCGAATAGTGGTACCATAAGTAAAAAATATAGCATTTTGCAGTTGTACAGAAGAAAATAAGAATAAATGATAACGAACCAAATAGAAACTCTTATCTAATAGAATTTGAATGAAAAAGATTTAATGTTTTTAGTACTAAATGTCTCAGTTTACCAATTTTATGAATAACGTATTTTGTACAGGGTTTTCCAAATATGCGATAAATGTTTTGAGTAGGTAGGCCACGTCCAGGTAAAAGTCGCTTAGTTCAGATGTTGGTCGGAAGTTAGGGGTAAAAATATGTAGTATGTTGTTATAGTTCACAGATATCTTCCACTCATACTCAAGAACCTTTATTTTTCATTCAAGTATTTGTAGTTATTTAATATTTATTCGGCAGATATCGTTCTGGTATACACTTGTATGTTGTTTATAAAGTGAAAAAATATTAATATATGCGTCATGGAAACATAACACATTTATGTATCACCTTAATACATATTGATATTTAAACTACTAAAATATAGAATAGTAAGTTGATTTAATTATATCGAAGAACTTTTTTACTTTAAACGGTACGGCTATGTTTACATTAGTACAATCAATTTTTCCTCCTTATCAGAAGTGTCTTAGGTTCATGAAATATCCAGTCAACTTTGCTGACCGTGATTTTAATCAGCTATATCGTCAAGTCCTCTTCTTCGCTTTATAAACGATTGGACTAGTCATTGTTGGAGATTTCTCCATATTGGTTTTTTGGGTATGAACTCGAAATCCACATGGAAATATTATAGGTATTTACTTCGTTGTTTTACGGATTTGCGGTCTTCGAGAAACTATTCAACCAATCAGTGATAATCTGGTGTGAGATCACATGATGGTTCATGGATGTAATCACTGATTTGTCAAACCCCACATGAGGTCACCCATCCTCTAAGGTAAGTCTTTGATCTAGTATTCATCTCTCTCCTCAAGAATGTTCCAATCGCACTTATAAATCATAATTTCTTTACAGACCTTCTTTTCCCATTTTATGTTATCATTCACCACCACCACAAAATCAAATAAGATCAGTCCAGTTATTTATATCGTTAAGATCTACAATTTGGGGAACCATAGTGTCAATTGATAGTGAATATTTGACGTACCTGGTGTATAGAGATTCGGATACATTTGTTAAATTTAATTTTGTATATAAGATTAACGTTTACTCGTATCCGTTCAATTGAATATCTGTAATACCTGAAGTATACTTTTGCGAAATATTTATCTTCAAGCTTTGTAAGTTCATCCATTTCTATTTGATCATTTATTTTTGTTTACTTTAACTCAAGCCAAAGGATTGATATTATTCAAAAATTACTGAATATAGTTCCTCCTAATCCTATTAATTAATTCATTTTTCCTAACTGTTGTGACTTAGAACTATGATTCCAGAAAAGTGTAATTAGAGGTGGTCTTAACCCACATACTCTCCGCAGTCGAGTAGCCCAGAGCACAATAAACAGATAAAACTTAAAACCACTTTTTCCCGCAACCCTCTCTTGAAAACTCTTAACAATGTGTTAAATGATAGGTATTATTACCCTTATCAAATATCTCGATTTGCCAAAAAATTGCCCTGTGCATTTGGGAGGTTGTATGAAAAAAATGGGTATTTATATCGGCCAAAAAATCCTCCATCCTTCAGTAAAAGATTAAGCTTTGTATGAAAGAACAGAGATATAAATATAAAAGAGATATAAAGTATGTTGTTATTATGTTGTTGTACATTTAACATTGTTCTTATGAACTTTCTTACACCTCCGCAGTAAATCATTGAACAAACTGTTAAATTGTTTTTCCAATATCACTCCAATAAATATAAAGATTCTAAATAGATATTGGAAATCTAATAATTTTAATGATTATAATATGAAAGCGACGATGGTGAATTGATTATTGCAACTCAATAATAAAATAAAAAATGAACGGTTTTAAAGATTAAAACTAACTTTCCCGCATCTGTGAGACCCCCGGAACAATATTCTATCAAAAAAGTGTCACTTCTATGCACTTCAGGGGATGTATCGTGCTAACAAACCGAAATATCTCCAAAAAGGACCAAAAATGTGACACTTCAGGTACCATAGCACCCGTTGTCCTAGTTCTGGTCAGATGAAAATCAATAAGGTTCATCTATAAGATGCCTTGAACAATATTCAATCATAAAATTGGTTACTTCTATACACTCTGGATGCTGTATCGTGGTAACAAACTGAAAATTCTCCAAAAATGACAAAAATTTGGTACTTCAAGTACCATACCACTCGTTGTACTGGTTTTAGTAAGCTGAATATCAATAGGATTCATCTTTGAGATACTATGAATAATATCCAATCATAAAATTGGTCACTTGTATATACTCCAGAGGCTGTATCGTGCTAAAAAACTGAAATTTCTCAAAAAATTATAAAAATGTCGTACTTCAAGTACCATAGCACCCGGTGTACTGGATCTGGTGGGCTGAAAATCAATAGGGTTCATCTGTGAGATGTCCTTAACAATATTCAATCATAAAATTGGTGACTTGTTGCACTCCGGAGGCTGTGTCGTGATAACAAGGCATGTATCGAAAAGTGGCCGTCGACAATGACGACGAGGTCGACATACACACAGGATTTTTTTCTAAAAAACGTTTTTTCGTGTTGTTCTAAATGAAAAACGTAAAAATAATTTTGTTCCAAAACTCCAACTTCTTTTGTGGTAAACCAATACTTTTCTTGCATACTAGATAAGTTGGGCGGAAAAGTAATACTGTACATATTATGAAATGGCAAATATATTAATCTGGTCGAATGGCCGGAACATCTCTTTTTTCCGAAAATTTTCTCTCTCTTACAAATACCTGTGGATAACATATCGAGCCGTTCCCCCACCGGTAACGTCTCAATAAAATGTATCTGTAGTATATTGAGTGTAAACTGCCTGTAATTCCTACGCTTCTGATAAAACGATTTCGTTCTATTTTTATCGATTCCCTCTCTTCATTTCCAATCTACATGTTGAAAGTATAAGTGCCCATTCAATATTCCTTTTCAATAATAACAGAAATCATTCCGCATTTAGTTCTAACGTAAAACAATAATCACCTCACAGTCAACGGGAAAATGTAACAGGCACATGTCATCACCAGTGTGTTAGAGAGAGACATGGTGATATAGACAATTTCATGTCAGCGTGGGTTATTACAGTTACAATAAGGATACTTGAATATACGAATACGAATCACGCGTGCGCCTCTCGAGGGCGGTACTTTTGACCGGTTATAATTCGGACGATTAACTGTACATCACTACCTGTTTGTTTTCGAATGAAGAACGATTTTTGTAAATCTTATAAAATGAACATGCAGATACATCAAAAACTGCAAATTGTAAAATGGTATTACCAGAGTAATTCATATCGAGAAATAGCAGAAAATTTGTTTATTGTTGCATTCCCAAATACCCAACTAATTAGCAAGAAACAAGTGAGAACAGTTATAAAAAATTTTGAAGAACACCCTTACAAAACATGCACCGAGTACACAAAATCGTCAAATCGCACTCGAAAAAGAAGAATGAGATCTTTCATTCTGTGCAAGTGTGGAAAATAATCCTCTACTCCATTCCACTCTCTACTTCACTCATTCATCCAAGAATTTTGATGTTGATCCGAAATCGATTCGGACTGTATTAAAAGAAAATGGCTATCGTTGTTTAAAACTGAAAAAGAGCCATGAAAGATTTCTAGACGATCAATTTCGTAAAATGGAATTTTGTGAAATATTTTCTTCACAGGTGAATTGACTTTTCCCATATACGGTACACATAGTTCATCCGTTATGAAATGTTGGTCCAGGACAAATCTACACAAACACTACAATAGTAGAGCTCAGTATCCCCAAAAGTTAAATGTTTGAGCTGGAATATTAGGTGAACATTTCATTGGACCATTTTTTACTGACGGCAATTTAGTCGGACAAAAATATTTGAATATGCAAAACCAAATTACTCCTGACCTCATACAATTACGTGTCAACTTCAATGATATTTGGTACCAGCATGACGGTTGTGCATCGCATTATTATCGATTAGCAATAAAAACTTTGAATACACAATTCCCCGATCAGATAATCTCCACGAATGGTAATATTAGATGGTCTGCTAGATCTCCAGATTTGGCACCCAACGATTTATTTTTCTGGGGTCATGTGAAATGGAGAATTCAGGGATTCCAGGAGAACAGGGTCAGTTTCCTGAATGAACTCAGATAACAATTTATTCAAGCCTGTATGGAGATAACAGATACTCACCCACGTTCGTCAAGAATTTTATAACTCGGTTACTGTTTAGCTCAAAACAGGGGTTTATTC
Source organism: Galeruca laticollis (assembly GCA_963921935.1). Classification (NCBI taxonomy): domain Eukaryota; kingdom Metazoa; phylum Arthropoda; class Insecta; order Coleoptera; family Chrysomelidae; genus Galeruca; species Galeruca laticollis. The sequence goes on along the minus strand of OY998182.1, from coordinate 95,964,730 downwards.
GAACATTTGATTTCAATTCACTGGAGAATTAAGAAATTTTATTCTAAAATTTATCAGAATATTACTATTATTTCAAAATAATATGTATTTTCATTAGAATTCGATTTTATTTAAGTTTATTATCGAAAGCGTTTTTGAATTTGTACTGTTTTTATTTACAAAAAGAATTCGTTTCTCATTTGAAAACCAACGTAAAAACAGGGAAACTATTTTTATTGATACAAAAAAACCAGACAAGTGTTCGGCCGATATATTTCCACGTTGCCAAATTACAAAAAAAGTAAAGGTTTTAACCGCTCTCAAACCGAAAACTAGAACAATTTTCAGTATTACAATAAAATGTTCAACAAATAGATTGTATTAATTACCTTGATCTGTTACAACCTCTCGAATTATCATAATTAATAACTTCTCATAACTTGTTCTAGTGTTAGAACAACGCATTCTACAACTAACATAAATGTACAATCGAAAGCCGGCAACGGAAAACTTTACTTTAAATCGTTGTGAATAATTATTTCACTCTTTCTGATATCCTGTTATTACCTACAATGAATTTATACTTGTTTTGTAACATATCATCGTCGGTTACGGCCATGTAAACCTGCACGTTTTCCACTTTTGATTGGTTATGATATCCTGTTAGAGAAAAAGAGTATTACACTGAATTTATACTTGTCGCTTATGGTTTCTGTGTTAAACCACATGCAACCAAAGAATATTCCTCGTACTGTATAGTTGATTCACTGCAGCTTTGGCTTTTGAATATTATTATTCATGTTGTGGTTGTCATGTTTTGTATATGACTGTATGTGTATTTGGGTTTTGAAATGGTTGATTGATAATTTGTTTATGTTCAAATAAGGCTTAGTTGTTTCATTAAAGTACTGATCAAACAATCTCGCTATTTAGAATTCGACGATTATATCCATTACCTGTTGTTTTTTGTGATTTTCTCAATTTTTATCTCTTCTATATTTTCAGTTCTAGATGTTTGTCCTATGTTCACTGGTCTACTGATCTTTCGCTTGTCATCTTTCATCAGAGTTCAGTATTGACTCACAAACTCGTCGAATTTGCTGCTTTAGATCTTGCCTTGTTTTGGAATTATTATGGGTGACAATATTTGATGAATTATAGCTCATATCTTGCATGTGAAAGAACTATCTCATACAATTCTGTTATTTGAACTATTGGAAGGGCCGTCCTTATCATTGTCGCTTTTTATACTAATATTATTTTACCAGTTCAATTGGGATTCACTTACAATTTCACAATATGATTTTCGGCCGTTTTTTGTTGTAGATATAAATATGAAATTACTGTCATTGAACGTTAAGTTAAATTAAATTATTTGTTACACAACCGTTCTCTAACACAAGGCTAACACATTTATCAGTTTCAAATTTTTTCGTAGGTATAGTACCAGGAAGATGATGCTTCACCTACCCGCATCATTTGAATTTGATGATTTTATGACTATTATAATATCTACCATAGTGAACAATCCAAATGATGTAACGCTTAGAAACAAATATTAGCTATGAAAAGTCATACCCCTTACTTATTATTAGTATTAATATTAATATCAATAATAATATACCCCTCACTTATTATATTAATATTAATATGTAATAAATCAAAACAAGTGTTTTACGCTTATCGAGTATTCATTTATTCACAGCTGAACTTTTATATTTTTTACTTCGTATTTGTACCATGCTGATGTGAATAAATATTATTATTATTATTATAATTTGCTTTTCAGCCTGGTTGCCAATCTGTCAATAAAAAAACAGACTCAACGTTACCAAAACGACATTTATTGATGGAACATCATTCCTTCCGTTGAAAGTATCCAATTCATGCATCAGATACTATAGATCAAATAGCTTGGTTGAAATTTAATTCGTAAATACATGAACTAAACTGTGCTTTTCCACACTTCGGTATGCAACTAAAACTTTCCTAAGTACGCAGACACCAAAGCATCTGTTAAAATCACATTAGAGTTGATGAATTTGCATAAATTTAATATTAGTTGACCGAATAACATAATTACAACCTGTCCATTTTACAAGTGAACGTTATTTAAATTGGTTGAAAAATAACATATTTCAACCCTTTTATAAATATACGAAAGCCACAGACGCGAGCTCAACAAAAATCTGCGTAACATTAACTGAATTGAGCCGATATTTCAGCTTCTATTAGCATTTTATCTTTTGAAACGCATGAAGAAAATTCCAATGAGTCTCCAACGGTCATATCAACGATAACAACTACCTCTTAACAGATGACAATAATTATCAATAAATGCTCACAAAAATTCGAAATGTAGATTCTACCAGAATTAAGCTTCGACACATTTCATATGTACAATTGCGGCCAATAAAAAATGGGAAAACTCTTATAGCAGATTTTTGTCTAATTCTAGCTGCTTGAATTTCTCTTATGAATATGACATATGTCAACATTGAATATTTGAGATCTGTCAGACAATTCCAAATTCGTAAGTAATGATGGCGCATATAAATTCAGTGACAAAAGGTGGAATAATCGCAAAAATAAGCGATGGGTGGTCAGTGAGGCAAACTGCGGCATTTTATAATGTGAGCAAGAACTCAGTTTCAAGTATTGTAAAAATATGGCGATATAAGGAAAGAATTGATAGAGATCCTGGCTCCGAGAAAGTCAACTGCTGTACAGGATTCTGCTTTGATTAACCATTTAAGAGCAAATCTATTTGAAACAGTAGTTTAACCTGTTCCATCAACAAATTTCCCAGCATCCTGACGTACGTGCCATCGCAGAGTAGCACAGTCTGAATTTAAATGCCACGCAGCAGCAAAAAAACTATTATTAAACAATAGTCACAAAGAAGCCAGAATGGTGTTTGTCTTAGAGCATATTGCTTATGACGAACAATTTTGGAATCGTGTTATTTTTACGGATGAAAAGGTTTTCTAATCCTCAAATAGCGGCAATATTCGTGTCTATCGCCCACCGAATACACGGTTTGACAACCATTATGTCAATTTCACAAATAAAAATAGTCGTTTTTCTGTAAATATGTGATGTGGATATCTACGCAGGGACCTGGAGTTCTATGGCATTTTGGCAAAAGATTTAATAGTGAAGAATATATCAGAATTTTAGAAAATGTTATGCTTCCTTCTGTTGAGATTCTTTTCCCTAACAAGCACAGCACAGTCTGAATTGAATTGCCACGTAGTAGCAAGTAAACTATTATTAAACAATGGTCGCAATGAAGCAAGAATGGGGTTTGCTTTAGAGCATGAAAGTTTGCTAGAAGTTATAAATAATGCTTGGGAGGAAATAACTGAAGTATATTGTTCCACTTTATATAGATCGATGACCAATATTATTTACACTTTAGTGTTATTATCACTAGTAATATCACAAGAGAGTGAGAATAAATTGAAAATAATTCGACAGATTTCAGAAAACTTGTTGCCAGGCAATAGCAACAAGTTTGAGAAAATACCTGGAGAATTATTATCCAATTTATCGAACTCTCGTGTGGTATTCGATAGATTATTTTTTGACGTTACAATCAAAATCATTTTTAAGATTTTAAATTTTTATTTCAACAAATTTATATCACTCGACTCAATATAAACAGAATGAGTCATTCAAATTAGGTTGCATTGATTATATTATATTATTTATAACATCGACTGATGATTCACTAAAACGTTTGGGATTCATTTTACGAATTTCTTGAAAATTTATGACAGACGCGTTAAATCAAGAAAATCCGTTGTCATGTGTTTGTCATTCAATAAAAACAATGTACATTGAATTATTCTCGCTGGAATAATGTAAGCAGATTATTCCCACTATAACAATGTTTTGATTGTCTAGAACGTATATTATGAATTACTGAAATTGAAAATTTCTATTGGTTTCGAGAAACGTCAAAATATAATCATTTAAATATACGACTAAACTATCCCATGTTTCCCGGAAAAGGAAAAGTCACAGTCACATTAGGCAATAACAACTGTCCCATTTTTTTTGGCCGCAACTGTACATTATTTTAGTATGTTCAGCATTTATTTAAGTTACGCCGTAATAATTGAAATTTATTAAAAATTCCAGTTCGGATAAAAATAATAAATATACTGTGAATTTAACGATGTTAAAAATATCTGAACATGGTACTAAGAGCCAGAGATTCAAATAATTTTATTTTCAGATAATAAAATCAATTTTAACCCCTGATATTGAAGGCAAGACAGCTGCAATAGTTTGTTTTCAAACTGTTGTAGCAAGTCCAAACTCAATATTCTCCATCTGTATCTTGAATTAAAAATAAGAATTCCAGTTCTGACATGCATTGTAAATCAACTGTGTTTCATCATGTCTGAGCAAACGTACTAGTTGAAAAATAATATTTTCATTCCGTGTATAATCGTAAAAATGTGCAAAACCACTAATTAAATTTTTGTTAGACAAGTACAAGTAAATTTTCTATTCAAGAGCAGCATTTTCAGAACTTCTCACACAATTCAATTGATTGAATATATTGATATAAAATACTAATCTAAAGGCTATCAGGAAAACAGCATTTTCTCTAACGATAAAAATCAAAATGACTACTTCGACTCAAATTGGAAAATATACTTCAACTTCTATCGATATATCATACTCTACAGCGTTAAACAAAATCTCGGATCATCGCCATAATTGAAAGATTATCTTTTTATATTCAACTTACTAATTGGTCACCAGTTAGATTATTTGTTCCAAAGTAGATATATTTTCAATTAAAAATTTTAAATTTTCGCATCTCGAGTGTACAATTACAGTGCACCTTTCAAAAAAATAGATTTTTAACCCTTAGTTAGTCGCGTGGGATCAATGTGACCCCGCGCTTCGTTCAAAAATCGATAATTTTAGAACTAAGGATTTTTTGGCACTCTCCCCCACTCTACCTTCCTAGCTCCACGTCTTACGGACATACCAGTGTCCAGTGTCGGGTTAGCTATTTTACAGGAAACAATATTACATATTTTGTGCATTTTTGACCCCACGCGACTAACTGCGTAACACTTTTATTTCGGGCGGATTATTGGTATTTGGCAAAGTACCTGTCCAATTATTTGTTTATTTCCATAATGTGTGGTATTTCTTTTTTGGAAACAGCTGTTCATTGACATTATTGTTTGTAACAATTATAGATACATTTTTTTTTAAAATTCACTCATTTTTTTTGTGATAAAACAATAATAAAATATTAATTTGAGGATGTCTTTATCGGATTCAAAAAGACCCCTAACTGAAGCAGAATTACAGGCGATTATAGATAATTTGAACGACAACGAAGATGATCTGGTTCCTGTTGAAGTCGGTAGTGATGACACTGATACAGATCATTCTGATGAATGCAGTGAGCATCTGTCTGACACGGACCAAGAAGCTAGTGAAGATAGCATTGAAGAGGAAAGTGAAGACGAACAGGTACATTCAGTAAACTACTTTCACATCAGAGATCAAAACGTATAGTGGAGAAAAACAACTCCACCGATAAATGTTAGAACCAGAAGACACAACATTGTTTCTTGCTTACCAGTTACAAGACAAAGTGCAAGAAATGTATCCACCCCTCTCGAAACATTCTCTTCATTTTTTTATGGAAGAATTTTGAATTTACTTGTAAAATATACAAATATGTATAGTGCGAATGTGCAAGGAAATTTTGCAAGAGAAAGAGACGCCAAGGATGTAACACATGAAGAAATGAGTGCATTTATAGGTCTGCTTATTCTTAGTGGCGTTTCGAAGTCTTCACATTTAAATTTTGAGGAGTTGTGGGCAACAGATGGCACAGGATGTGAATTGTTTCCCCTAACAATGTGGTCTAGAAGGTTTCTTTTCCTAATGAGATGTCTAAGATTTGACGACCTCGCAACTCAAATTGAAAGAAAGCAGACATATAATCTCGCTGCCGTTACAGAGTTTATTGATATTTTGGCAGAAAATTTCTCTTCTTATTCAACAGGAATATATGTTACAATCGACGAACAACTGATTCCCTCTCGTTTTCGCTTCAGCTTTATACAATATATGCCAAACAAACCAGCTAAATATGGTATGGTATATGTTTGCTATGGTAGATGCCAGGACATTTTATATGAAATCATTCGAAATATATGCAGGGATTCATCCAGAAGGTCCGTATAGAACCAGTAATTCGCCGTCGGACATTGTAAAACATCTGGTTCAACCAATAAAAAATACCAATCATATTGTGACTACCGATAATTGGTATACAAGCATACCTCTTATGAGGTCATTACTCACAGATTATAAGTTGACGATGTACCTTGCGTAAAAATAAAAAGGAGGTTCCGAAAGAGTTTCTTCCTAACAGAGCCAGGCCAGAAAAAAGTAGTCTTTTTGGTTTTACGGAAGATATGATAATAGTTTCTTATATACCTAAAAAATCAAAGAGTGTCATTTTAGTGTCAAACATGCACCATGATGATAAAATTGATGACGCCACATTTTATAACTGTACAAAGGCGGGGGTGGATGTTTGTTATCAACTTTGCCTAATATATAATGTAGGAAGACGAACAAACAGGTGGACAATAGCAGAATTTTTCCATCTTCTAAATGTTGCTGCTCACAATGCTCTGGTTATATATAAAATGAAAAAGGAAAACACAATGAACATTAAAAGGAGGGTATTACTGAAACAAGTTTCAATGGAATTCGTAAAAAATCATTAAATATCTCGCTCCTCGTCTCAGTATCTCCCAAAAAATTCACGAAAGCGAATTCGCATTCAACAAAGATATACCTGACAATGTTTTGCAACAACCAAATGTACCTGGACTTTTACGGGGAAGGTGCGCAAGGTGTCCAACAAAAAATTACAACAAACATTCAGTTAAATCCAATAACTGTTTTAATTTTATTTGCAAAACTCACATCATGTCAATTTTATGTACTGACTGTGTTGACAGTGATTAACTTGTTATAAATTAGTATATTGAAGTATAAGTGGATAAAGAGGTCTTTCAAACACGCGCGATTTTTCGAGCACGACGGCGCAGCCGAGTGCTCGAAATAGAGCAAGTGTTTGAAAGACCAGTTATCCACGAATACTTTACGCTATTTTTTTTATTGGTGCACTTTGGAACCATAAAATATTATTATTATATTATTACTTTATTACTACAAAAAAATAGTATTTATTTTTAGTTGACGTTTACAGATCAATAATCAAAAAGTTTCTTTATTTATATTTAAAGGGAAACAATGTATATATGAATATATAAATACATTTTGCAGAAAAAACCAAATAAGACATTGGTTCCCAATGATAATATACAATTTAAAAACTAATAAAAAAAGTTGTCATTGATACTTACGTTTCTCAAGTTGTTGTTGTTACCATGGGGACTTTATAAAACGCGCGTGTTTGAAAGTTCGATTTAAACACGCTGACGCGTGCTTTGAAAAAGTAATATGCGGCATCAATGAAAAAAATGATAATTTTGTATTCTATGGATGTGTTTTATTTGATTTTACGCAGGCTAGTGTTTTAATTAAAAAAATAATTAGACTTGTTAATGCCTAAAAAAATCACCGGGGTCATAATGACCCCACGCGACCAGCTACGTGATTTTCTTTCACGCGACTGACTAAGCGTTGAATAAATGTGATGGCAACTTTTCTATCCATCGAACAAATAAAGTAACCCAAACAACGTTCGATATGTGACCAAAACATGTCTATGGATGTAGTGGCTAAAATAAATATGCCCATCTTACCAGATCGTACAGAACTGTCTAGTTTCCTTAATATAGATCGTTCAGAAGTTTCGTTTGTGTGTGGTTTGTCTGAAGATTCAATTCGTTGAGATATACATAACGAAAAGGTATGGGCCCCGTCAAATAAAATATTATAAAGCAAAATTAGTGACCAATGCTTTATTGAAATGTAATTTAAAGGATTTATAAACATATTTATAAATTTTGGCATTATATCTCTAAATAAAAATGCAGAACGTCACGAAATGGTAGTTGTACAGATTTACAATCAAATATTGCCATTGCAGTTAATTACGATTTTTACAGTGCCTAATTTCGCCCTAAGTATCTAATTGTGATCAGAATTAACCCTTTTCCGTATTAAAAAGTATATATTATCAATCTTAATACGTTTGGATTATCTAGTTCATTGAAAAATTTACACTGGTATTAAAAAATGCATTGGATAATTAAGAGGACAATAAACAAAAATTTAACATAATGAAATAAAAGGATTTACAGGTAATTTCAGTTTTTAAAGACGTAATTTTGGGAACATTGTACTGGCCCCGTTTATTCATCGAAATAGGTTCTGCAATTTTGCATACAATGTCACTTTCCTGGTATACAAGGATATCTTGATTTTCTCCATTTCCAATGTGGTCCACACATTGCCATAATTTTAACTTTTGGTACCTCTTCGGTTATTTCATTTACGCTTCCGGATAGTAGAAGAGGACAAGGAATGGGTGATTTCCAAGTACATTACATGGAACAAAGAAGAACTAATCGAAAGAATGATGAAGAGACAGATGGAAGTGAAAGAATGCAATCAATTGAAGAAATTGAAATAATGAAAAAGAGAGAAGATATACTAGGACAGAATCAAGAAAAAGGAGAGCTAGAAATAATGATGAACAAAATAGGATGATGGAAATTTTACAAACTATGAAAAGAATGGAAACAATCAATCAAAGAATGAGAGAAGAAATAAAAACAAGCAATCAAAGCATGAGAGAAGAAATAAAAGAAGAAATAAAAACAAGTAGTCAAATAATGGAAGAGAAGATAGAAGATATAAGAAAACAATTAGATGAATCAAAAGAGTACACAGAAGGAAGAATTCAAGAGACAAAACAAGAAATTAGAGAAGATATGATAGGAACAATAATGGAATGAGAAGGAATCCAATCAACGAAAATTGAAAATTTAAAGAAGAATGAAAATGATTTGAAAATAGAAATTGGAGAAAATACCAAGAAAATAAAAGGAAATAAGGAAAGAATAACAAAACTAGACAGAGACATTATGAAAACGAATAAAAATATGCAGAGTATGGAGGCAGATATAAATAAAGAAATAAAAATGAATTTTGAAATAGCAGAAGAAGGAAACAACAAAATAAAGAGGGAATTAACAATGGAAATGCGAAATATTCAAGTAAAAGTGGAACAAATAGAAAGAAAAGGCCGAAATATGGAATACATTGGGGGAATAAAAACAATTTATGGATCAGCAAATCAAAGATTCGATGGTAATATAAAGAAGTTGCACCCAAGAATATTTATTAGGATAATAAAGAACAGGATAAGAGGTATCAACAGTATTGAGGACATCAAGGAAATAATAAGAGATCACCTAGAAAATCATGCACTAATATGGTTTGCTGCCAGGGAAAAACATATAACAGAATTTACAGATTTTGAAATTGAATATTTAATATACTCCCTGAACAAAAAACAATTGATAAATAGCAAAACAGAAGAGAAGATACATGGGGTGGACGAAACAAAGGAAATAGAAATGGAAATGGTGAACATGGGAATTACAATGGAAATGGGATTGGAAATTAGTAACATAATAAGAAGAGGAAATAGAAGAAATTTTAGAAAACTAACAAGGAAACGGATAGCAAAAAAAGCGAATAAAAAGAAGGTTCGAAAAAGAAAAACAAACTGAATAGCAAAATAGGAGACTAGGTACGATATTTAGCAAACGGAAAAAAGGAACTGTATGGTAAAGGAAGAATCTGAACAAGAAAATATATAAATAAATAATATTATAAGATAGTTGTAAATAAGTAGATAACATGTAGATATAGAATGTAGAGAATTTCTATTTTTTTTAATCATATCAGTAATTTATAAAGATTTTGTGAATAAATTATAACTAATACTAACAGACATTAACTGACAATTTAAAAGACATTTGACAAATTAATACTAAATAGTTGATGATAACAGACTTAATAATTAAAATCAAACTAAAGAGACGAATGACAGACAAATTTCAAGGTATCCAAAATTTAACAACTACAATGATCATAATTTCAAAAACAAAACATAAAAATCAAATGAGAAATGAAATTTAAAAATTTATAGCATATGTAGAAGAAAAATTATTATTATATTGAATAATAATTTAATTATGAGGATAGGAAGAAAGAATAAAATGGAAAAGTATATATAAAATAAATTTATCTAAATGATGAATATTATCATTGAAATATGAAATAAAGAAGTGAATATGAAATAATATTGATGAAAAATGAAGGATATGAAAAGATATAAAAAGAAGACAGATCATAATTAATATATTGAAATAGGGTTATAAATAACAAGAATAATAAAGAATGACATGCTATGATAAATTAATCAAATAAGTAAAATTTGGTTTTCTTATTTCTTTTACATATAAAATAAATCAAGAAAACAAATGTTGGGAATGTTTTTGTAGATAGAACGAGCATATAAACATTCGTAAAATCCCAATAGAGTATCAAACTATGATGTCTATCAATAAAAGTAACTTGTAAATAATGTACCAAATTAATAAAATATATATAACAATATAATCAATTAGAATCAGTGTGCATAATCGTAGAGAAAATAAATAGGAAAATCGAAAGAATTCATAGACAATTATTGATAAACATTTTTTTTAATAATTCTGTACCTTAAACAACAGACAGAACTTAACAAGCAACGAAGCTCAATATAATAACGTGAAGCCACACGGAATATTAGACACCTAAAGGATCTGTTTATATTTAAAGAATAAAATAGAATAGTAATAATAAAATCAACAGTGCTACGAATGATTGATAAATAAGTGAAATTTAGAATTAGAAAAAATACATATAAGATATGTTAATCAAATATTCAATCATAAACGTTAATAGGAAACATAATAATAAAATGTAGAAAACTGTAATTAGTAGGTAATGTCAAAACCAAAACGAAATATAACAGTTGACGACAAGTATACCAACATAAAATGCAATCTGATATAAGAATAAAAATAAATGATTACCGACCTAATTTATGTATATAGATGTAGTAATTAGGAACAAAATAAGAAATGAACTGTATCCATATGTATTATGTAAATATTTAGGTTGTAGGAAGTGAAAACTTTGTATATTTGCATTGACCAATCGGAAGATTTCAAATAATTAACTAACAAGAAAAACAATGATAAATACTTTAGTGAATAATTCAATGACGATAAGGTTATAGTGCATAAAAAACAACATTTAGTAGCAAGTTTAAGTCAGAAAAACAATAAAATATTAATAAACAAAGTGACAGTTGAACAATAATCAAAGATTTTTCTAGAACATTGCGAGCTTCCGGTTACAAACAAAAAAGATGTTTTGGCGGATAAAAAAAACCGCGGTAGTCAGTCAAGCGTTGGTCACCAGAGAAGAAGGAAGTAAATTGAATGTATTGCAGTTTCTTGTAGAATTGTAAAATAATAAATGTTATATATATATATATATATATATATATATATATATAATATAAGAAGTTACAAAAGTAGTTACAAGTTAGAATGAATGCAGAGACAAAATTTGTGCAAAATAAAGTCAACCCACGTAGTAGAATTATCACCCGATAATACTAAGAAGGGGGATTGCCACCTGGAGCGGGAAAGCGTCATGGGTGGACACTATTGAAGGCGTCGGCTTAGTGAAAAGAAAAGGTCTCTGTGTTTAATTAATATATTTGGTACCAAATTTTAAATAGTGAAATTTATATAAAAACACCTGATAATACAATTTTGAATGATAATAATAAACAAGGAAATGTAAAAAAACTCACCTACCAAATTTGTAGATACATGTATTATTTATTTTATGTTGCATGCTTCTCTAATCACACATATATATATATATATATATATATATATATATATAAAACTTCTCACGAAATAACAAGGCACAACTAATTTCAGTTTTATCACGTGCACAAAGTTTATACGTTAACATATTTTTTTTAAGATTGAAATAAAGTAGATTAAAAATTTCAAATATCCTCTCCATTTCACGAATCGATTGAAACTAAAGTAGTGTCTAAATATTTCAATAATACTATTTAGAATAACAAGAAAAAAAAGTTACAATATTTGAACAGTTTCCAAACGATTATGCAAATTTATGCAAATGAGTCTGAATAGCCGTCACAAACAAATGAATAGTTTTTAAAAATATATGATGGTTGTGTGATGTGGAAATTTAGATGTATATAGATAAAATCCATATTTTTACGTTTATGGTGTAAGAATAGTGCATATTTTAAATAAAAGGAAAATCATTTATTTTTGGATATAATAGTTATATGCGTCCAATAACTAAAGCAAAAGCGTCAACTGCATTTTATGTATAACCAATATTTTAAATTTCAAATTTTTTTTGTACCTTTTTTAATTAATAATATAAAATAAATTACATTGAATAGTGATGTTGATTTTCTTATGAATTCGCCCAGGAACCCTACTGAGAAAAAGAGTTGTGTATAAATAGGAGTAGACGAGGTAAAATTTTGAAATTAAATGGAACTACATGCTGCAAAATAGCAAAATGAATAGGAGAAAATATTGATGAAAAAATATATAAATAAAAATTTGTTTTTTCATATCAATTAGCGAGCCAAAAGTATATATTATTATTTCAATAGTAACATTGCATCTCATATTCAATTCAAATTCTCAATTATAATACAATACACACAATAAATTCACATATATTATCAATAATAATCAATAATATAAGTACTCACAATAAATGAATTCATACATAAATATCATATAACAATTTGCACAAACGTAATGTTCTATATAAATAATAAACATGAACAACTGCCGCACAAGCTTGGGCAACTAATAAAGTAATCATAAACAACTGCCGCAAGCCAACGTGAGGCTATTGCTGCTATAGCTGCAATAAGCCTATTTTATTATTTTAATTAACTCAGTAGTAGTAGTATTCATAAACCATTTGTCTCCCAACGTGGGGCAACCATACTTGAAAAATAATTAAAATAAAACTCATAACTTATAAACTAGTAAATTGTAACATTCTTAAACAATATATATATATATATATATATATATATATATATATATATATATATATATCAATGTGTTAAATTCTTTAAGCATTAATAGTTGCTAAATTTTTATATTATAGTTAGTATTGACTATGATGGATGATGATTTAAATTTTCCGTTTTTTTTTAGATGAACATGCTGATTTTATTGTGAATGGTCATACATATTTTTGGACAAACACATTTTTCAAATAATTTATTAATATATGATATAGTGTTTTCACACTTTCTACAACTACTAATGGTAACGTCTTTCTATTTTACTATTTTATCATTGTTATCACCATCAAATAATAGGATATTATCCTCATTGATCCTAATTTATTTATGGTCATGGTTTATTTGTGCCATATTCTAAATTGTCTTTTGACTTGTCCTGGACCAAAATTAAAAAATTCTCAATCTAGTACTGTACCCGTTTTATATGCCCCACGTTTCAGGAGACAGATTTTATTATAATTATAATTATCAATATCTGAATATTATAATTTTTTTTGCAGGGAAAATTTGTTACAATTATGAATATTGTATGAATACAATTTTATTTTTAAATTCAATTTAGATAAATAAGGTGTATTACTATTTACTTAAAAGTTATAGGACGCCAACTCACCTTTAATAGGCAAGTAAAATTTAATAAAATTATTCAGACATTATTGAAATTACCATAAAAAAATATGTAAATATATTTGCTCCGGCTCTATACAAAATCTCTTATTTACAGGGAGTCAGTTCTTGAAAAAATGGCAGTATTAAATTTCTTTAGTTTAACCGAAATTTATTATATTCAATCTTCTCACTACTTCCATTTCAATTTAATAATCAAATCTCTTACCTTTATATATACAGGCACTGCTTCTTTTTTGTATTCCTCAAACAAAGATCTTTGTTTTGGACTCTTTTTTCAATACTAAAATTACCTTATGAAAGAAATATGTTGAAATTACAATTACCAAAAAAAATTCAATGTCATATGATCTAAGAAAAATAAAAAAATTCACACAACTACGAAACTTCTATAAAATTAACCAGACATTTCTCAAATTACTCTCCTCTTTCCTCAAAATCTTCTGAATCTTGTTTATTTGTATATATTAGATGTGTTACGTTACTCTCATGTATTTTTCACCAACCTTCTATCATTCCAAAATATTTTATCTCACTTTTCAATATGATGTTTTATTTTCAAATTATTTATTATACTCTCAAATTATTCTCCTATTGCTCAAACTCTTCTAAATATGTTTTATTTATGTACAATAACTGTCTTACATCAATCTCCTGTATTTCTTCATCAACCTTCCATCATTAAAAAAATATTTCATATCTCTTAAATATACTGTTTTATTTTTGAATTATATTCGTTATATTATTCGTATTGACTTTAATGTGGTTAATTTCCAATATTTTAATCGTATCCAATCTATTTTATATTTTTCCTCATTTGGAAATTTTTTCTTGTCAAATGGATTCTGTCAAGTACCTAGCTTTTCTTTTCAACAAACTCCATCCTAACTTAGCTACCTAAATTTTAAAGGTTTGTTTGCATAAGTTTTTATTTTGATAAATGTCATTTAGTGTCAAACCCCAAAACATCATAAACATTCTCACATAATTCTACAAATTAAACTTTCAGCCCTCTGCAAAACTAACAGCCCAACAGAACTATGTGAACCTGGAGGTTCACTCAACATCTGCATAGCTTTGTACATATCACATGGAGAATATAATTGGATAAATACACAAGTCGTTATCATCTACATTCGACAAGCAGCGACACAGTTCATCCTCCATTCTCACACGTTAGATCCATATATCGACAAATAATACCCTGCACACCACATTCACTACTGACATTCATAATAAAACATACCACAAAATTTTACGGTACAATGAAATTATAAAAATATGGAAAGTATATTGTGACAAATCTTTCAGAAGTAGTTTGTGCACGTAATATAAACTATAAATTGGTAGACAGGAAATGACAGAGCAAATGCGACATACACAAGAAGTATGAATGAACTTGTTGATAAAAATGTAGAAGATGTTGAACAAAATATATCAATATTGAATTTTATTCAATGGAAATTAACTGATAAAATAATAATAACGCAATTGTATTGAATCTACCATTTTCTTTTCAAATGATAATATTTTTAAGCTAACACAATTCTTATTTCTAATTCCCGAAGACTTATATCAGACGTTATCGCGAGTTTCATAGATTCATGTAGGACCTACACTAACAAATTTCTCATCACAATCAGGAAAATTGTGTTTCTCAAATACAACTTCCACTTAAGTAATTAAATATAAAATGTATTATAAACAGATGTCACTACCATGGTGGGACAACCTGTATGTGACTATATATATATATATATATATATATATATATATATATATATATATATATATATTAAAGTGAAACATATCTACCAGGTTAAATTAAACCAATTAGCATCATTCGAATAATGTGAATCTTAGTAAATATTCAATGAAAGGAGATAATTCATAAAGACATAGCTTAAACACGTTGAGGAATATTTACGTATAATATCTATTCAATAAAATGATTTAAGAGATTACTATTCAATTTAGTAATTATTTTTCAAAGTATATTTCGAGGTATATAAAAATAACAACAAGTAAATTACGTCAAACATATTTTGTATATAATTATAATAATCCCTGTATATAGAATCACGTGAATTTTAAAACAAAATTCAACTATTATATTTTTATAATTTGTAAACACTTTCAGAAACCCTGTATATTGCATAAACTTTTCAATTATTTTGTATCAAATGTCAAACCGAAATATCTTTCAGGATGTTCTCTGGCTAATCATGTCTCCTCGTTGGATCATGTCATTGATTTTGAAGGAGTTAAAATCCTTTCTCGTGAGAGAAGTTATAACAAGAGATTGTTTTGGCCTTCATCTTCCAACAAGAAGGTTGTATGAATAAGAAGACTGACATTCAGATCTTGAGTAATCTCTACTCCTTCCTCCTAACGCTTGATAAGCACAACTGTCTTAATATTAATAACAATAATAATAATGATAATATTAATAATTCTCACTAGTTTCCTACTTTTGTCATCATGGTAGGTATTCCCCCTTTATTAAAAGATCCATAATAATATTAATAATAATAAATAACATCAATAATCACATATTAATTCTCGTTAATGAGAATTTCCTTGGAGTGATATGTCACAACAGTTCCATAATTTTGGTACCACCCTGGTATTCTTTTGAAAGTTTCAATTCGATTGTTTCAGTGTCTCGCGTCATTGCAAAGATCGATTCTTTTCATTCATTTAGTAATGATGAATGTTGTACTTAACCTGACATTTTCAGTTTCCGCCATTATTCTCACAAGTCCGCGTGGGTGTGTGGATTCTCGTTTTTTAATGTTTTAACTTTTACTTTTTAATAATGTTTTAAACTTGAACCAGTAGTAGGCAAATGTATTGCCGACTGGACCTATTTCTCTAATGACTTGCTGTTTTACACATTTCCTGTATTCAAGATCTATGATGCAATCTCGATCAATGTAAGTTGTAGAAATGTTTGTATGAACACTTTTTATAATTTATGTTCTTCTTTCCTTATTGTAAGATATTTTTCAATTTGTGTTCTAATTGATCAGCAACGATCACGGCGTTTTATATATATATATATATATATATATATATATATATATATATATATAACAAAAACAGAATTAGCGGGCATATCACGCAAAAGAGGTTACAGAGAATGAGTGGTAACCGTAGACATGCATGTTACTGGCTCATTAGCCTTCATCGGTACGGCATAACCAAGAAAAGGTGTACAACTTGGGAGCAAGGATGTTAATTGAAACATGAGAAAACACAAACAATGGATTTCAACAAGATAACCAAACGCACATTTGCGCCTTCAAATGGAAGATCCCGAGTTTTCAAGACAACAACCAACAGAGACACGGAGGCGTCTATAGCTCTCCTGTCTAAACCTTCTGACCCTGGAAATAGACAAATAATCAATGGAAAGATTGAAGAATAACGCGTGGAATATAAAACAAAAACAGAATTAGCGGGCATATCACGCAAAAGAGGTTACAGAGAATGAGTGGTAACCGTAGACATGCATGTTTCTGGCTCATTAGCCTTCATCGGTACGGCATAACCAAGAAAAGGTGTACAACTTGGGAGCAAGGATGTTAATTGAAACATGAGAAAACACAAACAATGGATTTCAACAAGATAACCAAACGCACATTTGCGCCTTCAAATGGAAGATCCCGAGTTTTCAAGACAACAACCAACAGAGACACGGAGGCGTCTATAGCTCTCCTGTCTAAACCTTCTGACCCTGGAAATAGACAAATAATCAATGGAAAGATTGAAGAATAACGCGTGGAATATATATATATATATATATATATATATATATATATACATAGCTTGATATTTTATTAATAAATTAATTTTTCAGTTTCGGTATCATTTATTTATTGTCATACTTGTACTTTAAAAATTCTGATCATATGTTTGAACTAATGAAATGAAAATAAGGATGTCAATGACGTGACAAAAACACGAACATATTACATCAACCATTAAATTTTTGTTTTGATTGCGTTTCAAACATTACGAAACATTTAATCCGAAACATCATAGATCAATTAATCAAAACAGTAGAGAGTTTGTTTTTTCACATAACGTATTGAGAAAGTACCCTAGAGCGGTGTGGTAGTGATTATTCAAAATTCCAATTGGCTGTATGCCAAACGCATGCATTCATCGAACTTGAACTTTATAAATATCAAATTCAATTTTTTGCTATTAATTATAATTTTCTACTGATTACTTCATAATGATATTTGAAACTACTGAAATAAAATTTAAATGGAACACTAAGTTATATAAAAATATCTCATTTTCTCTGAAGCTAGCAAAACGAGAAATAAATTTCTAGCGAATGCACACACACACACATACACGTTCCGCAATATTTATGGCATCGCATGAAATATCCTCAATTGTGACACAGTCAACAAGGGATCGTACACTAGTAGAGTATTTTGTAGCGGTTCCTCCCATATTTAACTTAATCGTTTACTCCCCGTGGTTTCCAAGTTATTCAAAAAAATTATTTGTGGTATCAGGTGCCTTAAACATTACCCAACGTGAAAAACCTACACAAGTTGCCATAAATATTGAGAATTGTGAAGATGTGTATAAATGGTGCCATAATTTAGTGTGTAAATTGATACAATGTTGCCAAACTATAAAAAATGTTGCAGAATTGAAAAATATTCACCAAAATGGCATAGACAGCTAGGGCATGGGACATAATCAGAATCCTTTAGTCTTATTTTAATTTTCAGTTGTTCGACGAAGTAATACAAACTCTCCATTTTTGGTAGCCAATATATTACAATTGTGATAGAAATCTCTCACTCGAGTTATTTTAACAAATCCAGCTTTTCGTTGACTTGTGTTTTTGGGAAATAATGTCAATTTAACAACTTCCGTTTCATTTATATGGCAAAATTCAAGGTGTCGAGACATATGAATCACATATTTGTTACCATAGTAACAAACGTATTTTTTGTTTCGAAGTCGTTTCCCATTATATTTAATAGCTGCCTTTATTTCGATTCAACAAGGCCTAGTTGGTTTTCGATAAATAGAGTAATCACTAGTGAGTGTTAACTCTTTAGTACTTACTACGTGAGCTTTCTTCACAGCACCAACTCATCTCACCAGATTTGTACAATTTTCTACTACTATCTATCTAAGTTTCTTTAAAATCAACGTCTTTGAAATACTCTAACGAATTTCTTGTTCTTTTCAAAAGTTCGACTGTATCTCCGAATGCGTTACTAGGTACCTACAATGGATCTTTGCCGAATTAGATGGTATTTTTCGATGCGAAGAATAATTTGAAAGAGCTATTTTAAAAAATTAATATCACATATATTCCTCACATGACGTACACGAAAATACGTAACAATGTTTTTTACTGACAAATGGCATTTTTTACAAAAAAGCTAGTATAACCGGAAATCGTCTAAAAATTCGCTATTTCTACAATAATAAAGTGGCTATACATATTTAGAACACTTGCAAATTTTGGTCAAAAAAAAATCATTATTTCCACATCATGTTCAATTTATTGAGTCGTCTACAACAGTCAAAGTTGTACTATAAGATGACAGTATCTTAATTTTGATATTGTTTGTTGATTATAGGTCGTTGATTATATCAACGATGTGACCGACCAACCATTGTCTTCATCGGAGAGCGCAAAAAAAAATTAGGTGTAGGGTTTATGTGAAAAATACTTGGGGATTTTCATCGTTGAAGTGAAGCTATGAATAATGAATTACACCTAACTCGTACCATAGATAACATTACGGGGCATTTTGATATCGGTAAATATGAATGAGTTATTAGACTCCTGTAACTAATTGAATAAAATATGTTTCAAAATATACCAATAGTAATATTAGACCTATAATCAACCAAAAATCCCAAAATTAAGACGCAGCGTACATCGTTGATTGTTTTAGATAACACAGTAAATCATTCATTTCAAAGCAGTTATAGTTACAAACAAAAATCATCTTTTTTGCATATTTAACTTCTTGAACGTATACTCTAACTAATTTATGTGTCTCATTTATTATTAATATGAGTATATGCCTGTCGTTACAATTATTTGAAACATAAAAATTGTGGAAAATCTTGTATCTCAGAAACTGGATATTATTTTTATTTGGT
Source organism: Galeruca laticollis (assembly GCA_963921935.1). Classification (NCBI taxonomy): domain Eukaryota; kingdom Metazoa; phylum Arthropoda; class Insecta; order Coleoptera; family Chrysomelidae; genus Galeruca; species Galeruca laticollis. Next base: position 95,944,770 of record OY998182.1, on the reverse strand, counting down.
GTCCTGAAGACTTTTAATCAGAGCAACAAGGTCTACCATATACGTGAAAAGCATTCAATTCGACAGAAAACCATTTTCTATATTAACGTTGCGGTCTCCTTTCTATAAAGTGACATCCTATAAACAATGAATTATTAAGTAACCTATATGTTAACTACCGTCAATTGAAAAAAAACTTTTCTTCTCTTACCTAAATTTGGTCTAACTAATACACTAGAGTTACAAGAAAATAGGATTAATTTTTATCGAATAATAAAACACTAAAACTATTTATATTTTAACAAAAATAACATTTATTAAGTAGTGGTTTTCATGTCCTGTACCATATTTGACTACTTAGATGACCATGCATATAAATTTGGACATATATGATTACTTCACAGCTTTTCCAAATACCATGTTTCGATTTTTTACAAAATAAGGTTACATCACTCTTAAATCAAAATCAAGTTATTTTTACTTACCCTGGATGTTTAAGATTTTTTATGTTTTGTTTATCCATGATTAATTTTCGGGGATTCACAAAGTTTTATCTGAGCAATATGGTGCGTATTTTGGGGATAACACTGTATTATTTAGATATAAAAGAATACAGAAACACTGCAATAGATGACGAACTTAAATTTTATAATATATATATATATATATATATATATATATATATATATTTGTATATATACTTATAAATACGGTACTTAAACTGAAATTTGGAGGGTGAAAATGAACTATTTTATAATCCGCGTATAAAAGAGACTTCATTATAACATTGTTTACAGTGTCACAATGAAGCTCTTTGAACACTGTTATAGTAATTTTTAGTGTACAGTTGGTAATTTTATTTAGTTATATTTTTATTTGACTTTAACCTTGAAACAAATTATAAATAAAATAGTCTACCGTTGCTCTAGCTAGCAAATTATTATATTAAAGGTAAATTAGAATGATTTATATATTAAAAATAATAATGAATAAAGTGCGCTAACGTTTATTTATCAATGATTTGTCAATTGTTTATTTTTATATTGTATAGGATCAATATATAGGTATAGAAAACGTTCTATTTTTGGGATAAATTACCAGATATCTATGTGAAGATGTATTACAGAAATAATTCTGTTCATGATATAATATAAATAGATCGCAAGAGCATATACGAAGAAGCTCTTTTTTAAACAAATAATCAACCTCTTTTTGCTTAAAAGAAAGTTTGTTTACAATTTACACAATTATTCGGTTATAATATGTCAAAAGTCAGAAGTGCTGAATAAAACCATCTGTGATCTGACCAATTAGGAATCTACAGAATTGCCAACTTAAATTCAACCACTCCACCTAGTTTAAAAACAGGGATGATATGAAATTCTATTTTATTTAAATAATTAAATAAATGCTAATTATAAAAAATATTGTGTAAAACTTGTGCCACAATGACTTTCTGTAGTACTCGTGATTTGCACAAGTCACCGCTTCGCGGTTCATTGTGCAAACTTCAGTCATACTACAAAACGAGTCATTCGTGCTATTCAACACTTCGATCCTGATTCCGATTTTGTTTGTAATCGAAATCGAAAACGGATAGATGTTTGTTGAACGACCAAAAAAAATTGTCATTTTACAAATCAAATAAATCAATATTGACATAACCACATCATTATTTCGGTTCATTTCACATGTATTTCACACTTTTCACAAGTTCATTTAGTTTAATCACGTTCAATTTTATAGAAGATGTTCTGTTAACTAAAATTGTAATATACAATTGCAAAATATCACTCACATCACATAACCCATAGACAAACGATAGATTATTTAAATTTTCGACCAATCACATGCTTCCGATTTACGATTGTTTTCAATAGCATCATACTTTTAGACCGATTATAATCATAGTGATCGATTGATATCGAAAATGTATTGTTGAACATATTGTTTTTTAAATGACAGGAAATGATTGTAATCGATTGTCGCGTTGAATAGCACTATAGTGACACTTGTTTTACAAATAACTATTGTAAGCTTCTCTACTAGTGGTAAAAGGTGACGTAATAGGCATCAGTGACGTCACCAGGCAGCTGAAACCAATAATATTAAATGGGACCTTATGGCAAGTGACGCCTTGTTTGAAAGGTATTTAGAATACATATTCAATCATACTAATATATGAGATTCGCTTTTAATTATTAAAGATTCAAATGCCCTCTTATGGTTAATTGTCGAAAAGTTTTTCAATTGACGTTTTTACATGCGATAATATCTTGAATTTTTAGTTTAATTATTATTAGCTGTATCTGACAAAGTAACAGCGATCTTAATTATTGGTAAGAGTAGAAATAATTTTCATGCGGCGGCACGCATTTTTAATGAGAGATACGCCGATCGCTCTATATCGAGGACTTATTTGAGGGAACTTTTTCATAAGTTTCAACATACAAATAGTGTTCATGATGCCAAACAATCGGGTAGACCAAATAATGGTATTGATAAACAAATAGAAACAGTTGCTGAAATTGTAGTAAACCCTCCTTCTTCCACAGCCCAAGTGTCTACCTATGGAGTCAGTCATAGATCAGTAAACAGGGTGTTGATCAAAAACAAATTTCATCCATACAAATTTAAAATGGTGCATCAACTTTCAGATGACGACCCCGACCGAATGCTGCAATTCTGTGAAAATATGTCGACTAAAATTCTTCAACAGTCAGACTATGTAAGGACAATTTGTTTTTTGTGACGAAATTACTTCCTTCCTTAATGGCAATGTTAATACTCAAAATGTGAGGTGAGTGACATAAATCCTCACATGTTTCGAGAAAAACATACACAGTTTTCATTAAAAGTAAAAGTCTGGGCAGGTATTTTGGGAAACCACATAGTAGGGCCTCTTTTTTGAACTCTAATTTAACCGGTGGAGTATATTTCGAGATGTTAGAAAACGCAATTGAACCCTTAATACTTCAAATTCTGGAAGATAATCCAGATGAATTTGGTATCTTGGAAATAAAGTTCCAACAAGATGGGCTGCCACACACTATTACTTTGCAGTAAGACGTTATCTGGATGAGGAATATCCTGGTAGATGGATTGGACGATGCGGTCCAATGCAATGGCCAGCTCGATCACCAGACATAACAGCTTTAGATTTTCTTCTGTGGGTATACCTTGAATCTGAAGTTTCCGCTACAGTTCCTGACAGTATTGACGTTTTAAAACAACGAATTATTGGAGAATGTAGGGTAATTTCCTTTGACACATTATATCGAGTCCGACAAGAGTTTAATAATAGGATGTTTTACTGCCAGGAAGTAAATGTAGAGAATAATTATTATAAGAACTTGTTCTTAATTATTTATTAATTATAAGCAAAACTCAAATTTTAGTGTTTATTTATTTTAACCATAAAAAATATCGTAAATCCTAAGAAAATTTGTATGATCGAATAGGTATTCTAAATACCTTTCAAACGAGGTGTAACTTGCCATAAGGTCCTATTTAATATTATTGGTTTCAATTGCCTGGTGACGTCAACGATGCCTATTACGTCACCTGTTACCACTAGCAGAGGGAATTACAATAGTTCATTTTCACGCTCCAAATTTCATCAGTCCAAGTATCACCGTTCAAAATGAAAAATGGGGGAGGGGACTTTTGAGAAGCACTGTATATATAGTTTGCTGTTACTTATATATTATATACTACAATGTATTCCCTGATTTTTATAAATAGATATTTGTGATTTCGTTGTCCAGTTTATGTTTTGTAACATGAATATAGAGGTACTACCGATCCTCTATATCTTTATTTGTTGCATAGTAGGTAAAATCTTAGCTCCAAATAAGCAGCATTTAGTGAGATTAAGTTTGTTATTATGTAAGAAACTTAACTGTAACATTACATTCTGGGCGAACGTTGAACAAAATTGAATAGTTCTAAATTCAAGAAAATATATGCGCCAAAATTTGGTTGGGCTAAATCGCCGCAAAACCTTAATCCGGTCCTGGGTTTACTCCGTACAATAAGAACACATTTTTGAACCAGTAGCTTTCAAAGTGAGATACATTCATATTAGGTATTTTCAATTAAATCTAATAGCTTCATAAAAAAGTAAAATGTTATTAAATCTGGAGATTTTTCGTTGTATTACGATTATTGAGGTACTGCCTAATTTTTCAATTGATGTAGTGGAACGTTGATATAGCTACACAATTGATTGAATTATGAATATAATAAAAAACTTTGTATAGATATAGCTTTATTCCCTGTATCTTTGCTCATCGAGACCAGTTTAAGAATTTTTTTCCCTCAGGTGTCCATTTCACGACCTTATTGAAACGTTCATTTAGAAAAGAAGCTTTTACATATCTCTGTCTATCCATTCTGCTAAATTAATAAACCTAGATACAATGTTGCAATATCTTACCATCAAAATCTCGTGTGTTCATGATTTATCCACTATTATGGTAACTAACACTCTATAAATAGTAATATGGTAACGTGTGTAAGTTACCAGAAATCGGTGTTATGGCTCGAATGACACTTATGCAAGATCTTAGTAATGCGTTTGCAAAGTTGCCAAATATACAAATATACAGGGTGTCCCGGGACTAATGGGAAAAAAGTCAGGAGCGTATAATCTGAGCCAAAATAATGTTAGTACTTCATATAAACTTTTTCTATGTAGGCCCTCGTTTTCGAGTTATAGGCCTCCAAAGTTTTAATTTTGAATTTAGTTTTTATTTTTATTTTTTTACTAGTTATTTGATCTTTGTAAAATTTACGGCAAAGCTATAATGTACGTGTATGTTTATTTTGGAAAAGTAAACCGATTTACAGTAGTGCCTTGAAGCCAGGGACGGACTACTCGCAATGGTTAGTGATCCAAAAAAATTGCAGGGATGGCACACCCTGTATGAAATTATCGAAATTGACTTCCCCACACATTAAGCTAACGAAAAGGTACTTTTGCTGGAATTCGATAAAATGAGCCGTTTGGCTAATATTTACAGTTTTATTAATGCACTACGTACAAATTTACCTAACTAACTTATTAATACGATGTACTACAAAAAAATAATTTGATGATAGCAGATGATAAAAACATTGAGAACTTATTTAATGGGAATTAAAAAGGTACGCAGACAACGTAATTAGTTGCTTTTAATCAAAATTACGAACACAACATTATTAAACCATTAAGAAAACCTCATAAAACACAAGTTATAAAACAATCGACTGAAACTAATTCCTAAACAACAAAAACTAACGTTCTTATAATAAATGTTCAATATGAGCTCCTCCCACTTCCACGCACATTCTAAGTCTACGACGGTTGCTTCTTTGCACTTCTAATAACATTGCAGTGTAACACATTTCTGTCTATTAAATCTTGCCTTGTTTGCACAGGTGTTGCGTATACCTTACTTTTGAGATAACCCTAGAGGAAGAGATCCATAGGATTAACATCTCCTGATCGCGGTGGTCATTGAAAAGGGCCTACACGACCAATCCATCTATTAGGAAACCTTGTGTGTAAATGCTATCGTACATCTAAACTGAAATGAGGAGGGGCCCCATCATGCATGAACCATAAATTTCTACGAGTTTGTAGTAGCACATCATCAAACAGGTTCCATAACTCATTTTGCAAAAACTCCAAATATCTCTGACCGGTCAAAGTATCGTCAATAAAGTATGGCCCTATCAAATGATTGCCAACTATTCCTGCCCAAACATTAACCATGAATCTATGCTGGCTCCTAGTTTGACTAATGCCATGTGGATTCACATCATCCCATAAATGCATATTATGAGAATTTATGACTACATCTCTGTTGAAACCGGACTCGTTCGTAAAGAGAACGGTACTAATAAATGTATTGTCTGCTTGTTGTTGTTGCAGAAACCACTGGCTATACTCAAGTCGTGAAGGATGATCAGCCACTGTCATACTGTGTACTTTTTTCATGTGAAAAGGATATAACAGCTGTTCTTTTAGAACGCGATGCACAACTGATTTCGAGACGTTATGTTCTCTTGATAACTTTCGTAAACTCGTTGATGGTTCATTATCAACTGCATTTAACAAGTCTTGTTCAACTGCCACAGTACGTACGCTTCGTACTGGACCTTCTCCACCTTTTTTTTGGCAAAAAACGTCCTAAAATTTAAAACTTTGTTTTGTATACATGGAAAATTACTTTTACTTATTCATACCTGTTTCTCGTAACCTGAGATCAATACGCTCAAACATTCGTCTGTCTGGCAATGCTCTGTTTGCAAAATGTTCTGCATAAAGCCTTCTGGCCTCTAAACAGTTTCGAGAAACCAGTCCATACATTAAATTCATATCTGCGTGAATGTACGTAGTGCATTAATAAAACTGTCAATATTAGCCGAACGGCTTATTTTATCGAATTCTAACAATAGTACCTTTTCGTTAGCTTAATGTGTGGGGAAGTGAATTTCGATAATTTCATACAGGGTGTGCCATCCCTGCAAATTATTTGGATCACTAACCATTGCGAGTAGTCCGTCCCTGGCTTCAAGACACTACTGTAAATCTGTTTACCTTACCAAAATAAACATACACGTACATTATAGCTTTGCCGTGAATTTTATAAAGATCAAATAACTAGTACAAAAAATAAAAATAAAAAATAAATTCAAAATTAAAACTTTGGAGGCCTATAACTCGAAAACGAGTGCCTGAATAGAAAACGTTTATATGAAGTACTAACATTATTTTGGCTAAGATTATACGCTCCTGACTTTTTTCCCATTAGTCCCGGGACACCCTGTATATATATATATATATGAAAAGGGGTATTTGATTTAGGTATTCCCCTGCTGAAAGCACTAATTAGGAGGGTTTCTTCACAAATATGTCCTTTCGGTTAATTAAACTGCCTGACAATTTTTGTCGAAAAATGCTCAATAATTTGGAATTTATAGACAATATTCACTTCTAATTTTTAAACTTTAACCCTCTGTATCTCGAAAATGGGTCGCACTAACACTCATTTTAATTTTACAATTAATCTCACCACTATTGCCATATTATTTTAGGACACCTTCTATACGAATAGCAGTGGAAATTCAACCATGTAGCATTCGAGTGCGTTTAATTATTCTGATAACCAATTATTTGAAAAAAAAAATACCAATACATCACACCCTACGCCATTATTATAAGTTCACCTTCAACATCCCCCATCGTCACTAAGTCTAAATTTTAATAAGATCTCCTTAAACATTTTTAATTAAATTATAATTTTTTTATTATGGAAAGTGCATTTTTTTATTACATATAACCATTATTTTGTATATACCGTAATCAGATAATACGACTTTTCTAAAACAAAATAGTGACAAATGTGGCATCTTTACACACACACTGCTAGTTTGAAATTAGTTTCTCGAGTATTTCATTTAATATAACAGTGGTCAAACTCAGCAGATAAATCAACAGAAGGCAACGCTGTAAATATTTGTGTAGATGGCACCACCATACGACCGTGCCCCCGATGCCACAATTGGGTGTATATTCTCTATGAATAATCCTCATAAGTGGTAACATACACAGATCAGTGAATTCTGAGAGATTTTCTCATTAATAGTTGCTTCTAATGGATTTGGCAAATAAAATACGAATAAAACTATAAATTTTGTGATTCCCATTTCTTTTCGGTTAAGAATAAGAAAGTTATGAGCATTTAAAATTGTGGAACCCGTGTGTGTGTTACCACAAATCGTGCATCCGCCACAGTTCAGCTTAATGCACGCACAAATTAGCCACAAATATAGTGCAACCAACCACACACACACACACACACACACACACACACACACACACACACACACACACACACACACACACAGTGCTATTCAAAAGCCCCCTCCCCCTCTCGTATCTTTTGAACGGCTACACTTACATTAATAAAATTTGGAGAGTGAAAATAAAGTGTTGTAAACTTCTCTACGAATGGTAACAGGTGACGTAATAGTAATAGATGACGTCACAGTGCCACTCTGGCCAATAATTTTGAATAGGACCAGGCAAGTGATATCTCGTTTGAAAGGCATTGACATTGGCTACATAGCCATATCAATTTTGTTTGGGTTTAAATTAATTTTGACGGATAAATTAAATAAATACCAAAATTATTGAAATTATTTTTTTAAATTTAATTAATCAAATATCAACAATGGATTATTATAGCAAGTGTTCGAAATGTGCTCCGTCTACTTCCTGACAGTAATACATCCTATTAGTAAACTCTTGTCGTACTCGTTCGAATGTGTCAGCTGAAATAGCATTGCAATCTTCAGTAATTCTTTATTTCAAAACTCCAATGCTATCTGGTGCCGTATATAAACCTTGGATTTCAAGTACCCCCATAGAAAAAAATCTATTGGTGTCAGATCTGATGACCGAGGTGACCATTCTATAGGACCTCGCCGGCCGATCCATCTACCTCAATATTCTTCATCCAGGTAACGTCTTACTGCACCATAATAATGTGCAGGAGCACCATCTTGTTGACATGTTATTTCCAGATGGCCGAATTCATCTTGATTATCTTCCAGAATTTCAAGAATTAACGACTCAATTGCATTTTATAACATCTCCAGATACACTTCACCGCTTAAATTTGAATTTAGGAAAACACGAACAACTATGTGGTTTCCCAAAATACCTACCCAAACATTGACTTTTTCTGGAAATTGGGTATGTTGTTCACGAAAGGTGTGAGGATTTGTGTCACTCCAATACCTTACATTTTGTGTATTCACATTTTTATTGAGGCAAAAAGTACTTTCGTCACTAAAACAAATTGTTTTTGTGTAATGTGGGTTTTGACTAATTTTATTTGTCATACATTCACAGAATTCCAGTCTTCTGTCGGGGTCGTCATCCGAAAGGTGGTGCACCATTTTTAACATGTATGGATGAAATTTATTTTTAGCCAACACTCTCTGTACTGTACTTTTACTTACTTCACAGATAGACGCAACTTTAGTTGAAGAGGAAGTAGGGTTTACTACCATTTCAGCAACTATATCAATTTTTTTATCATCACTAAATGTTGGTCGACCAGATCGTTTGGCATCTTGAACACTACCTGTTACTTCAAACTTGTGAAGAAGCTCCCTCAAATAAGTTCTCGAGATATGGCGATCTGGGTATCTCTAATTAAATAAACGTTCCAGAGATATATATCGAAATAGTTAATAGTATAATAATTCTTTACAATTATATTACAAAATTAATAATTAAAAATTGGAAAAGCTTAGGTATAATACAACTGGAAAGTTGTAAAAATTATTCTGATGAAATTATGAATAAAACTTTTAGGTCGTTTCAAGCGCTAAATTGTACTATTAAAATACCTATATCTATATTTGAGGAGATTGATACGTCCGTATTACAAGCAATAAGCAAACAAGGGAAAATGGCTACGAGTATGATTGATTTCTTTAATTTGGCGAGTAAGGTATTGCCTACTGAATTTAATGGCGAAGCGTGCAAGTTACAATCATTTTTGGATTTACTCCAAATAAATGCAACAGGTAACGAAGAAAACGCAGTTCTATCAATTAAAACCAGACTGACAGGGAACGCTAGAGGTCTGATAACGACAAAAACCTCGATTGCGGAAATCAGGAACAAGCTTAAGTCGGGAATAAGAGGAGATAATCCAAGTCTTCTCTTGGCAAAACTCAACAAAGTAAGACAAAATTGTAAGGATATAACACACTACGCGACAGAAGTAGAGAAGTTGGCAGATAAATTACAGGCAGTTATGGGTCATAAGGTATGCCAGAGAACTTAGCAGAGAAATATACCAAAGAAGCTACGATTAAGGCAGTGACGATGAACGCCGCAACGGACGCGACGAAAACAATTATAGCAGCGGGAAGTTTCGAAAACACTCAAGAAGTACTATCTAAATTAGTGTCAGTTGAAGGCATAGTTAGTCAGCAACAGTTATTACATTTTAAAGACGAGAAATAAAAAGTTGAAAAACGTACAAGTATGTATCTGCGAGGTACCAAAGACACTACAGCAGAAGGAAGAGATTTTAGACAGATATCACAACAACCCAATGTTTGAAGGACATGTAGGAAACAATAGACTATTAAAGAAATTAAGAGCGAACTTTAGATGGAAAAACATGTTGAGAGATGTACGGAAATATGTAAAGAATTGCCATGAATGTCAAGTGAATAAAGCGAAACCCAGTCATAAAGAGAAATTTGTCATCACGGACACATCAAGAAAACCGGTTGATATTATATACATAGACACAATAGGTCCTTTTGTAGAAAGTAACAATGGGAACCGTTATTGTATTACAATACTATGAGAACGGACAAAATATGCGGTCATGATACTGGTCAGTAACAAGGAAGCAACAACAATTGCGAAAGCGATATTTGACAACGTTATACCAGCCTATGGTTTAATGAAATAAATAAGGACAGATCAAGGAACGGAATATAAAAACTAAATAATGAAGACTTTAGCAGAACTCTTAAAAATAAAACACAATTTTTCAACAGAATATCATCACGAGTCAATAGGCAACTGTGAAAAACTGCATAGAACATTCAACGAATACACAAGAAACTTTATCAAGGATTCTAGAGATAACTGGTGTGAGTTTGTGAAAATGTTTGCATATTGTTATAATACAACACCTTATTGGTGCACTTTGAAATCATAAAATATTATTATTATATTATTACTACAAAAAAATGGAAGTCCATCTTCGATGCCCAGCCAAATTTCGTGAAAGTCCATCCTAAATAGTATTTATTTTTATTTAACGTTACGAGGTACTGCTGTCAGATCAATAATCAAAAAGTTTCTTTATTTATATTTGAAAAGATAAAATGTATATAAGAAAATATATAAAAAAACTTTGCAGAAAAAACCAAATAACAAGGAAAATATACAATTTAAAAGCTAATAAAAAAAGTTGTCATTGATACTTACGTTTCTGGAATTGTTGTTGTTACCATAGGAACTTTAAAAAACGCGCGTGTTTGAAAGTTCGATTTAAACACGCTGAGGCGAGTTTTAAATAGGTAATATGAGGCATCAATAACAAAAATAGTTTGAGTGACCAGATATTTTTATTAGAGAGACGTTTCCCAGCGTTGAATTCACAAATTTCGTTTGACATATGGAATTACAGCCGACCGAGTTGTCAAAGTATAGGGTGCGAAAATAAACACATCCGGAATATGCCTAGAGAAAACTGTCGCCGAACGTGCGAATCTAAATATTTACAATATCTTTTTAAGAAAAAAAGAGTACGTGGAGTTGTCAACTTTCCCAGAGTGGGAATATTTGTGAGGAAATTTTTCATCTACAAGTGCGGGTGGCAGAGGTTCGTCTCAGCCAATTTTTTGTTTCCAAAGAGTTTGAATAAATATTTTACCTAATAAAATAATAGGGTCAATGAGTCATAGTGGTCGAATATCTGGGCGATAAAAGACCATGCCTTTCGTTTTGTGACCGTATTGCAAATTACAGTGTAGGGAAGTGAGATTGAAAACGAATCCTTGGCAGGTTGCCATGAGAAGCCTAGAATTTTATTTGAGACATTTTCAATTTTTATACCTGTGAGAGGGATTGAGGCATCTCTATTTCTAAAAATTTTGTTGTATTTGAGCACCATTTGTGTAATTGTCTGAGCTTTTTAACAGTTCGGTTAATCGTGACATGCATTTTCAAAGTCTACTAATGTGTCTGTTTCATATAGTGTGTCATCGACATATGTCTGGGTAAATATGGCATTAGATACGCGAAGGAAATTTTTTTCACGAGTCAGAGCAAGCTCATTAAGCGTGCAAGTACTTAAAAAAAGTGCAGAATTTGTGCCATACGTAACTGGTGAGTTCAATACAAGAGAGGGGCTCAGTTGGATTGTCCCTCCAAAGACTTTTGTGTAAATAAGTTTGGTCCGGGTTGACTTTGATTTGCCTAAACATATTTTCTATATTTGAAGTGCATACATAGGTCAATTGTCTAAAATGACAGATTATATCAAATGAATCAAGTTGAACCTGGTATGCCTTTAAAGTTATATCATTAAGAGAAATTCAAGTTAAACTCTTACAACTGGCATCAGAAACAACTCTCAAACGAGTACTAGTACTGTTATCTTTATATACACAGTGATGACGGAAAAAATATTTATTTAAAAACTTTTTATTGTGAAGTGAGAGAGGCAGATAGTGTGCGTGATCAAGAGAAACATATTTGTCAATGAGTTTTTTACTCATTCAAAAGGAAGGGGTTATTTTTGAATATATTTTCGATGTTTAAAAGACACCTTTTCGCAATGTGAAATAAATCTTCTGACTTCGTAGGTTCATCGGGTGAACGTAGTGGGATGTTTACCTGAAAAGATCCAAAGTTTTGAAATTTTTCTGGAAATCTCGTTCAGCCTGTTCTTCATCAGGAGTAAACATTTTCTGTGTGGAATATTTTTCGCAATTATCCAATCTGACAGGATAATTTCTACCCGGAGTTATGAGTCCATTATCTATCAAATCATAATATAAATCCGCACCAATCAGTAAATCAATGCTGGATGGTTTGAAAAATTCCATATCTGTGAGCGTACTGTAGTTTCGAATAGCAAAAGAGGTTGTGTCGCCAGGGGTTTGGGGTAATCTGCAAGTGATGCTTGGCAACACTTCACAAGAAACATCGAAAAATACTTTATTATAAGCATCAGGAAATATTCTAAATTCTGCCATCCGATTAGATACCACAGTGTCTTGAGTAATTGCAGAAATGTGCAAATTTTTCTTGTTTACTCTAGCGTTTATTTGTTGCAATACGTTTTCAGAAACGAAAGAGTTTTATGACGCACTGTCTAGTAATGCCGTTGCTTGTATAGGGGTTTAATATCTGGAATAGAGTATGACAATGGCCGTAGCTAACAAAATATGTTTCTGTGTCATTGAGGAGAAATTAACGGATTTGGAAGGACGTTCAGAGATTTGTGGTGATTGTAAATGGTCGCTATTCTGAGAGGGTAACCGTGAATTGTTATTAGCACTGCAACTGTGAGGATTACACGAAGGATCGAATTTTGATGTGTATAATTTTTGAGATTATTTTGACTCCTACAAGAGGAGTGAGAAAGGAAAGTTGGTGGCTCGGTGACCATTGACCTTGAGAGATGGCTTGTAAATGCAAAAGCGTGTGATCCTTTTTTGTACAAATTGAGCATCCTCGAGACAGTACTTACTATATGCTGTGTGCCTAGACAGTTTAAGCACATGCGCTGTGACTAGACAAAGTTCGTATTTTTCTGATGGGATTTTTATGCGAATCTGGGACACTTTATACATTTTGTGGGAGGTTTCACTACAGAAAGGACATTTTATCTTTTGAGTAGTTTGAGAATAACTTGTACGACAACTTTGTGTTGCATTCGCTGAGTGGTTGAGTCTAGTTACAGTTTTCTCCTTTTTAGGAAGAGAAAGGGAAATTGAATTGAGAACACAGCATATTTCTTCAAATAATTTCAAAAAATTCAATGAGAGTTACTTTCAGACTCATATTCGCGTTTTGAAGCAAAATCTAATTTTCGCCAGAGATGGTTAATAATTATATTAAGTGTTGTCTCATTTCTGTAATGAAATCTCTTGAGCCTTGTGCGTTGCTCTTCGTGATTGGAGCAAAATCTATTATGGGAGTTGATAATAGCCAAATTATCTATATATCTTTTTTCTAATATGGTTATTGAGACAGGGAAATTGTCAGTAGTTAATTCTAAAGCATCGATAAGTAACAGATGTTCATCTTTAAGGGATAATTTTAAGTATAGTGGGCGTAAAACACATTGTGTACTAATGTAATCGTATATCTCCTTTAAGTTATATTGCGGAGCTAAACTCTGAAAGGTAATAATATTTTGTTTAGTTGCCAGTCCTTCATTTCCACGGCATTGCACAATAATAAGTCTGGATCCTTTCTTAACCGTGTCGTTTGTATCATAGCAACTTTCGTCCAAATAAACAATTGGCCGGTTTTCTTCTCTATACTCAGTTACTTGTTCCAAGTTTCTATACCGCATATCCACTATTCCTCTGCTTTCCATATGACTGTTTGACGATTATTAATCGTTTTAAATTTGCATCCCAATTTTTGAATCCAGTTTTCAATAGTTTTCTTACAGACACTTGCATTACGGACGGCATTTGTCAATTTATTTCTTATTATTTCAATCGCTGGTAACTCATTACATTTGTAACAGTCATATGTGGTGGTTTATAATAATTTTATTACAGACACATCTAAAGGTCTGATCAATCCCTTATCACATCACTTCTTGCGTTCGTAAGGCCCATTATTGGCTATTTTACGTATAGTTGACAGAGGAATCAGATACTGCTCGCATTAATTCTGTTTCCTCATCGAAACCAAACTTTCCCGTAGATTCCTATACACAATTAAACATATTTTCTGTGTTTCCAAATTTAAATGACGTCGAATACTGTTTTCACTCTGATCACAATTGAAGAGTGGAAGTACCTACCAAACGCGCTAAGTACCAAATTCATAAATATGAGATAATCAAGAAAACAAGTGTATCAAATGTATTTTCTGTACTTTTTACCTGAAAAAATTCACAACATTTCCTAACAAGTGGAAGAAGTAACTCATAAAATATTAGGCTAAAAATTTTATTATAACATTCAAATTAATATTATTTTGTTTAACTAAAACTGAAAAGGCATAAGTGCCAAGTTATGAATTTAGCAAAGGTTATAAGTAATAACAAAAGATGAGTCCTAAGTGCCACTTAATTTATAGGTTATAAGTACCAACTAGAGGTGAGTGGAACTGCTACTAGGTCCCAAGCTTTCCTCTTGTATGTTGAGAAGTTCTCTGTAAAATGCTTTGTGTTCAGGATTTTCCAGGTAAGGAATCATAGACGTTAATGATTTTTTTTATTCACAAAAATCTTATTTTCGGGGTGTACAAGTGATAATTTTGCAGATTTTAGGTCTTCAAGAGTTTTTCCGTTTTCCAGTATATTGACTGGTTTCCATGCCTCGATATCGGAGAAGGTTTCTTTCATTTGAAGAATCGTTGGATTATTACAATCAACTTTTATTCTTATCGCTTCACTTAAATTCAATTTTTTTGTGTTGAGATACGTATCAGCAGCTTCTTGTATATTCCAAAATCCATTTACGTACATGTCAATAACTTGAAAAGGAGGATCATATTTTGCGGAAGTTATCACTTCGTGTAAATCATTGGGTATTATTGCCTTCATAACGCGTTTCCTTTTCTCAATCAGAGCGAAGTCCCTATCACAACACATAAAGCTGTGGCCACTAATAAGGAAATTATACTCTATTGTGTCAAAAACTTGATGGAGAACAAGGAACACCAAAACAAATATTACCATTCTGTTCTTATTTTGCCCCGTACAGTTGTCACTCCATAGTAGCAAATGCTTTTTTCCGTAACACCAGAATTTAAGACTTTAAGAAGGGTAGATGCAACCTCGTTACCTCCTCGACCACTGACGCATTCATGCCACGTGCACATAAAAGCATGGTTGTTGTCAGATAAATGAATCACCAGATTGTAACAAGATAATTGGGACAGGTAAAACATATCCGAATGGGTCAAAGTGGGGACAAATAGGACCTGTTGTAAATCAAACGAAATAGAACATTTATCGCTACCAGGAAGTTGTGAATCAGCGTTTTCCTTTTTCATATATGCCATAGCTTTCTCCACTTTCCGATGGTGAAGTTCCAATTGAGCTTTTGCCTTGGTGCCGTCACTATTATTCTGCTTTGACTCACAGTTTAGCCTATCACACGTATGGCATGTATTAACTCTAGGGCGATGAAAGCTTAATTTCGGAAAATCGCTTTTGAATACCCCCCTATAAAACTTATAGCTCACGGAAGACCCTTTGTTTTTTTCTAAAAATGATTTAAAAAGTCTGTGGATATTTAAATCGGGACTCAAAAACTGCTTCTCTGATTTGGCACGTGAGTAGTGCGAGACATCTCTGGGGAAGGAATTTATATGTTGATGGATCAGCTGACGGTCATTATCTGTAAATTTGCTTGGCTTATTATTTGAACGCCTGTCTGTAAATGTGGTATCTCCCATTTTCTTCTTATTTATTAGACCAACTAAACGTTTTTGAGTAACGTCAAAAATATCCATAAATGTCTTTCTGCATATTTGAACGAAATTTCCATCTTAATCTGGAACTGTATACGATATAGTTGTTTGTCTTTTACTGTCCAATGCAGTTTCATACTTTCCATGCCGACGTCTTTTTATTTTCACTAAATTTATCAACCCCATTAAATATGTGCCTTGAGTTTTATAGTTTTCGGCATAAAATCTTTCAAAAAGTTGAAACTTTCGTTCATACGTTATTTTTTTGCAGTCATAATAGCATTTGCACTGCACCTGAAAAAGGAATGCACACAGTTAAGTGGAATCCCACGAACAAACTAATTTTATTTTCATTGGTACGAAACATTATGTCCCCCTAGCATTTCAAACAAAAACATTTGTGTAAGCTCCCTAAACTACTACACACATTCCCGCCATCACTACACTCTCCCGCCATAACCTAAACTTTCTTACCTGTTCATTAGGCGGATTTTTGTGACCAACTTCAGTCTTATTTCTCTTAAGATATGTCTTTCCAGCATGCCTTTTCTTCCTTTGTTCTTCTATAGACCTTCCTTTATTCTTTTCTGGATCAATTTCCATGATTACACCGTAAATTCAGCCCAATACACACACAAACTAAGACGTACTTTTACTGTGAGTAAACATTGGCACTTATAACCTTTCTCCATAAAACCTCCTGGACTGTAGTACCCAGCGCCATCTTATTTTCGTTTATATAAGCTAAAAAATTAGATAGCACTTAGAACCTTTGAGGAGGTATTGGCGACGCCAGTTAGAACCATTTTAAGAAAATACTCAGAATATTTAGATTTTGGTACTTAGTGCCTTTGGTACTTCCACTCTTCAATTATTTAAATTTTCATTGTTGTTACACACAATATGTTGGACCGAACTCGATATTTCCCAAGGACGCCACATTGTAAATATTTAATTTTTCACTAAAAATTTAATTGCTAGATAATAAATATGTATACTTACCCAAATTAATCAGAAAAACACTACACTCATTCTTTATGTCAGGCTACCAACTAAAAAGTCAATAAATGTGTTCGAAAAAACTGCTCTCTCAAAATATAGTTATTGTTCAGTAAAAGATTGACGATTTGAAATTTATATTCCTAATTATTCTTTATAAAACGAGATATAAGGTAGTGTTAATTGTCTGGTGTTATAGTTAAGATGTTTTTAAATATAAATAGGTTATTATTGTTTGAAGGATTGTATTTTGTTCTCTACATTAACAGTATCTTAAAAAGTAGGATGGTGCTCCATAATTGCGGGTTAAAAATTATCGTTAGACAGTCGATTAATGTATTTAATGATTATAAAAGTATTAAATTTATTTTAACGGTTATTAGTTGAAACTATAATATTAAATGAAAATATCATCAAATAAGCATTTTAATTTATAATATTAACTGGACTATGACGGTATTAAAGTCAAACGAAAAGCCGAAAGCTTAAAGTTCGCACTATATCTCTTACGCCGACCATACAATAATGTTTCTACATTTGAAATATTTGTGTTATTAATGACTAGCGAAGTGAACAAATCTATGAAACTTTGATATTTTATCTGCGCCTGAGAACGTCGGAATCTTTATAACCCCGGCAGTTTAAAGCGAGGTATATGTGATGTTTTTGTGTTAACGACTATCTGTGAAGAAGACGCAACTTGTTTAGTTTGATCATTTGAGAGATGTGCAGTTTTCTCTTGTAGTTCCGCTAAATAATCAAGATAAGTTTGTTCGACATAAAAGAGTATATCAGAATTAATTTCTACGGTTTCTTTTCAATACTTTAAAATTTATTAAATGTGACAGTGAGAGCATCTAGCCCTGTATTAAATTTAAATACATTAGTTACTGCATCAACATTTTCTTCTATCCACTTGTAGTGATGAACAAATGCACTTTTATTATTATGTTGTTTTTTGAGTGTATACAAATTTCAAAAATATGAGTAATAGCGAGAGAAGAATATGAGTTGATTTTTGGGGCGAGAAAATGGATACCTTAGAACAGAAGTCTCCAAACTACGGCTCGCGGGCCAAATCCGGTCCGCGACAGCTTAAGACTAGTCTCGTCAATCTGGCCCACGGCAGCCAATGTTTTACTGTTGTTACTATTGCTGTGATAAGTTGAATGGAAGAGAATGAAAACACAGAATGATAATTACTCGGTTTTATTTACTTATATAACTTTACGACAGAAATTATGACGGAGAAAACTCAACTTAAGTATTTTAAGCTTAAGCATAGTAATAACTAACAAATAATTAAATCGAAATTAACCCCACTAATGAAACAAAAAAAACACCAATGAGATTTATTTACGTAGTAACAAAAACAGAAAACAACCCACGAGCAAATGTATGCAAATTATCAAATTGTGCAAGTAGCAGACTCTTATAAAATTCCAACAAAGATGAATTTTGATATTTGTTGTTAAACATATCACTGCATTGTAAATCAATAATTTCCATTTGGACTTCCGGAGTCAGGGTTTCAATGTCAGAATCAAATGGATTTTGGAAAAGCTTAATTTCATTCACGATAATATCAACATCTAAGAAACGAGTATCGGAATTTATATTTAAAGCACTCAAAGTTTCGACTGCAAAATCGACTGGAAATTCAGTCTCTGTAGTGTGGCTGAATATTTCACATGTTTTCAAATATGTGAAACATTTTTTACGTAACTGCGATTGAAATAGTATTATTTTCTGCCTGAACGATTTTATAATGTTGTATGAATCAGGAAGAAGCTGATTTTCTCCTTGCAATCTCAAATTCAGTTCGTTCATATGATTTGTCAAATCGACATAGAATGCTAATTTCCACAGCCATTCCCTATTTCCTAAATCGGCACAAGGGCGATGCTCCTCATTCAAAAAAAATTTGATCTCTGCTCGAAGTTCAAAAAAGCGCTTGAGGACTTTTCCGCAACTAAGCCAGCGTACGGCAGTCTGATATGGCAAATAATTTTCTCCGATCTCTTCAATAAACTTGCGGAATTATCTGTGATTCAGCCCTGTGGATCTGATCAAATTAACAACTGATATGACTGGTCTTAGAACTTCAGACAAATCCAAACATTTTCCGCACAAAGACTGTTGATGAATGATACAATGTATTACTAATGGTTTTGGACCACCATCATTTTCTAGAGCCTTTGACACAAGTGCGAGATCTCCTTTATTTTTACTACACATATTTTTGCCTCCATCGGTGGGGATAGATTTCAAGTTTTTCCATCGAAGGTTTTTTTTATTAATGGCATTTTCAAATCCCTCAAAAATATCTGCCCCAGTTGTCGTGCCGTGAATACTATCAATATCAAGAAGTTCTTCATACACTTCATAGCTATTATGGACTCCACGAATAAAAATCAACACCTGAGCAGTATCTGACACGTCCGTTGACCCATCCAAGGCTAGAGAAAACCACTCAAGATCTCCATTTTTGTCATACAGTTGAGACGATATATTTTCTGCGATGTCTTGACCCTCCGAACCACGGTGTTTGTTGACAAACTGGCACCTTTCAATAAATTTACTTTTTCGGGGCATATTTCTTCAGCTACTGCAATCAAGCATTCTTTTATCATTTCTCCATCGATGAATGGTTTTTCACGTTTTGCGATTTCAAGAGCCACACGAAAGCTGGCGCGAGATGGAGACTTTTACTCAGTATTTGCTTTAGTAAACAAAGATTGTTGCGATTTCAGTCCGCGCTTCAAAGCTTCAAATTTTTCCGTCCGCAATATTCCTGTATATTTGGAGTAATTTTGAAGATGTTTCGATTCATAGTCACATTTAATGTTATATTCTTTGAGAACAGCTATGGTTTCATTAGAAATTAAACATAGCGCCTTATTACTGCACTCAATCACAAAATACTGAAAGTTCCATTTATCTTGGAACGTTCTGCGTTCACTGTCTATTTTTCGCTTCTTTTCCATACCAATAAATCACACATAAAAACAAATCTAATCAAAATACTCTTATTACATTATTTCACAATAGGCAACTTTGCTTCCTTCGCCTTTTCCGCTCAAACTGACTCGCAATGGCGCCGCTAGCCTTTTTATACCTATGCAATCACTGCCATCTAGAAATGATCGGAAAAATTATCCAAAACCAGAACTTTCTCGAACCAATGCACACCTGTTAGTGTGTAGCTGAATTAGATAGTACCTAGAACAGTAAATAGTATCACTATTCGACACTAGATGTCGTTACATGTCATAATACATAATCAATAGTAATTGAAATGCAATAAAAGCCTATGTTTGCTTAGGTGGGCAGAAAAATTGAAATTGTTATGGCCCTTGCAACATACTGAAAAAAATATTATGGCCCCAAGGCTTCAAAGTTTGGAGACCCCTGCCTTAGAGTATTAGCGAAAGAGATTTTACGTTTTGTCGAATAAATAGCGTTTAAATAAAATAATATGTAGGGTGTGATTATGAATATTAGTAACTTAAAACTTGTTACAGATGTAAAAGTCGACAGTGAGTGTCTAAATACGTTTTGTGATAGACATAGAGAAATGCAGAGAATGGCGAATATAATAACAACAAATATCAAAACACAAAAATTGTACGTCTATAATTTCAAAAGCAATTTTTCACCTTAAACTTTGTATTGAGTAGGTGACCTGGTGGCTCCCTGCTTTTTTTATTTTACATATTGTGAAGATACGCCTGTTTTTCTTTTACATGCTGTGAAGATACGGCTAACTGAATGCGTGAATAAATTAAAAACTAGGACTATTTTTTACAAACTGTTATTAACATTGTCATTAAGAAACTAATATTTACTTATTAACAGACACATCACCTCCTGATAGTCCGATTTTTAACTCTCTAATGGAATGCACTAAAATTTAACCACATTACTCACAGGTTTTTCCTACATCTGAACTAAATTACTGAACTTTTATGCCAGCTTGCATAAATGTCAAATGATCATTCCAAAAATGGATGCAATATGTGTTGTCATTTAACATCTGGTAAAAATGTATTTTTTCTAAAAATATTTCAACTAACGAGTTATTTTAATAATCCAACCATCAAATTTATTTAGCAAAACAAAGATACATATTCACTTGTTATACACTTTTGTTGTAGAATTCACCTGTTGTGTAAACTCTGTGGTTTTATAACAAAGCTTTCTGTTTTTCATTTTTGATATTTCTGAACCTGCGGCTGTTTGTTCTGCAAATGCTATTACAAAGTTAACCAAATTGTTATATTTGTCTTTAGCTCATTACTTATGCCATGCATGTATCCGTGAACTCATATAAACTGTATATACTTATATTATGACTTCCTGAATTTAGTGCTCATGAGCGTCAACAGTGATGTTAGATCGATATTTCATAAATAAATGACTCAATAGACAATTCAATTAAAATTTTAATTAATTCTTTGACGATGATATTTTAACATATCGGAACAATTGTCAAATTTGATGGTTTTCTAATTAAATATTTTGATTATTTAGAAACAGCGGGTGTTATTTATAACAATAACATGAATAGATTTCACAAAGTAAGGGTTGAAACAGTAAATTTAATTCAATAACATTAGCCAAAACTGTTTAAAAATAAACGGTTTTAAATATTAAAACTAACTTTTCCTCATCTTTGAGACGCTCTAAACAATATCCTTCTATACAATTGGCCACTTGTATACACTTCGGAGACTGTATCGTGCAAAAATTACCGAAAATGTAGTATTTCTGGATTTATAGGGCCAGTTGCTCTGATGAGCTGTAAATCAATACGGTTCATATTTAAAAGATCCTTAACAATATTCAATCAAAAACTAGTCACTTGTATACACTCCGGAGGCTGTATCGTGCTAACAAACCGAAATTTATCCAAAAAAGACATAAATGTTAAAGTACCATTGCACCCGTTATACTGGCTCTGGTGAGATGAAAATCAATTGGGATCATCTCTGAGACACCTTGAACACTATGCAATTATAAAATTGGTTACATGTATTCACTCTGAAGGCGAAATTTTTCCAAGAAATACAAAAATGTGGTAATTCAATTCCCATAGCACCCGTTTTACAGGCTCAAATGGGCTTAAAATCAATAGGATTCATCTGTGGGACGCCCTGAACAATATACAAGTGTAAAATTGGTCATTTGTATGTTTTACTCAATTGGCGAAAACGGTCACTGCCCGAATTTCATACCCACAACGCGATGTGGATCTCACGAACTTTCCACATCGCGTCTCGGGTATATGCCATATACCCAAAACGCGTTGTATTTAAATTTCAAAAATCCACGACGCGAAATCACGATTATCGTCGAAGACACGCGACTCCATTTAATTGGAAGCAATTGTCAGCAGGTGTTTGTTTTGTTTATTTATTTGTCCTTTCTCAAAGTTTTAAGTGAAATTTTGATAAAAATGGATGAATCAATCGAAAATCTTGAAAAAGAATTTAAAGATGGTTAAGATAAACTTTATATAGAGTCAAATACCAGGTCTACATGCCTCTTAGAAGGTGATTATAAAAACATTATTAGTGAAGTTAAAGAAGCACAAGAATTACGTAGATTGGGAAAACCACTTCCATCAAAACTTTATCGAATGTTGAATCGATATGAACTGCTAAATATTGGAGAGGAGGAAAAGTTGATAGCCAGAAGATTCACTCCCGAAGAAGATATTAAACTTTATGTTCATCGTGAACAGTTATTTGATATTGTGCATGTCGTCCATATTAATACAGGACATAAAAGAGAGAAAGGTAAGATCATTTTTTCAAATATTTACCACTATTAACATTTAAAAGTATGTAGGTAGGTACCTCTTCATTTACACTATGACTTGGGGCACGCTAGCGTGCCTTTTTTGTGTATCACAGCCTGAAAAAACTTGATTTTTTTTATCTTTTCGCTGTATCTATTAATGTTTGATAGCCATACGGGTTTATTTTAGGAATGGAGCATGAATTTAGAAAAAATACACAAACGTAACTCGAAACATTATAAACTTGTATCTTAGTAAATGTAAGTCATGGCAGTTAAAGAAAAAGATTCCAAAGAAGGGTTTAGTTGTGAAACCTATTATTTCCAAATACATGATCTGTAGATGTCAGGTAATTTCAAATCAATTTAATATCTATTAAAAACGAATACCTAATTGTAATTATTATATTGTAGGTTGACTTGATCGATATGCAGACAGAACCAGATGGTCCATATAATTTTATTTTTAACTACCAAGATCATTTGACAAAATTTATATTTTTGAGACCACTGAAAACCAAAACGGCACAAGAAGTGGCTGAACACTTGGTTGATATTTTCTGTCTTGTGGGTTCACCATATATTTTACAAAGTGACAACGGCCGTGAGTTTGTCAACTCGGTGATTACAAAACTAACTACTCTCTGGCCTGATCTTAAAATGGCCGACCAAGACACTCACAGGGCCAAGGCTCGGTAGAGAGAGCTAATCAAGATGTTCGCGATATGCTGATTACTTGGGTAAACGATAATAATAAAACAAAATGGTCAGAAGGGTTGAAATTCATACAGTCGCAGAAAAACCGATCTTTTCATAGAAGAATTGACAAACGCCCTTATGAGGCTATTATTGGCAGTAGACAGGTTAATGGTTTAGGAGATGTTATTCATAAATTGCAAAGTGAAGAATTATTAAATAGTATGGAAAACGAACAAAATGACAATGATAATAATAATTCAATGAATAGAGAAAATATCGAAAACGAAAATAACAACGCCGACCAGAAGAAGCAAGACAATAACGAAAATGGAGCTAATGAAATGGTGTACAATAATAATGACAATACTGATGAATATAGTAGTGTGGCAGAAGGAGAAGTTGAAAATAGCTTTAATTATCAGATAGAACAAAGGGGAAAAAGAATTTTGAATCAAAGAGAGGAATCACATAAAATGATGAAAATTCAAGCAACTAAAATGCTGTGTGAGTCAAATAAAAGATATACTCCTTTACAAATTGGAACAAATGTTTTGATTCGAGTGCCAGATGTTGACAGAGGCCGACTAACTCCAAGAAATGTGTTAGCCATTGTTTCTGAAATTAATGATGATGGTTTGTATAAACTGAGTACTGAGAATGGGCCACTGGACAAACTTTTTTCAAGAAATGAACTTCTTCAAGCATATTCGCAGTTCGTGTCAGAATCAGACGATACTAATATCAAAAAATACCCTTACAAACTGCAGCAAATATGTAATCTAAAGGTTCCGGTCAAGGTTTTCTCAGATGCAATTGTAAAAGATTTTGTGGTGATAATAAATGTTTCTGCGAACAACGAAACAAAAAGTGTAACTCAAAATGTCATGGATCACTAACATGCAAGAATAAAAAATAAATATTATGTTTTATTATCCCTTTTTTCAATCCGGCTTCGAAAGACCATGTTTTATTAACCCTTTTTTGCACTTGGGATAATAAATGGTATGGAAAGTTTGTATTGTTTACTGTTTTGCTCGAAGGACCTTTTATTTATTCACTATATGTTGTAGGATTATGATGGATGAAGAAATTAAACCATTATTTCACAGGTTTTATGCATATTTATAGATCGGTTAAAGTGGGTGCGAGGAAGGAGAAAAATATTAGGAGTTGACCAATGGGATAAAAGATTTTGAAACGTAACGGTCAGATACAGCGAGTGAAACTTTGCAGTTTTTTGTGGCCTGAAAAGGTTTGGTAGATATAGATAACGGAGTTTGGAAGAGGGTTTTTATGAAGCGATAAGGTGTTGGGTACTTTGAAATATTGATTGGAATTTCATAAGGCGATATTTATCTGTATTTCTTATGTGGTAGTAATGTTAAAATGATTTTTTTGTTGATATTAAATGTTGAGAAGAATGATATATTTCGTTATATGTTTTGGGCATAATATGTGAATAATAGTTTTATAAAAAATGTGTGTTTCATGAATAAATGTTAAAAACGTGTCATTATTTTTATTTTACATATTTTTTGATTGATTTCTTTACATTACCTACGACGAACCTACGTATTTTTCGCCTTATGGGTATTCTTTATGACCCATAACACGAAAACCGTCGCGTGTCTTCGACGATAATCGTGATTTCGCGTCGCGGATTTTTGAAATTTACATACAACGCGTTTTGGGTATATGACATATACCCGAAACGCGATGTGGAAAATTCGTAAGATCCACATCGCGTTGTGGGTAGAAAATTCGGGCAGTGACGGTTTTCGCCAATTGAGTACATCATATACACTGCGGAGGCTATATCGTGTTAACAAATCGAAATCTCTCCATATAAATATGTGTTACTTCAAGTATCATAGAACATAGAACCCGTTGTACTGGCTCTGGTCAGCTTAAAATCAATAGGATTCACTGTGAGATGTCCTGAACAATATCCAATCATAAAATTGGTGATTTGTTACAACCCGGATGCTATATCGTACTAACCAGACATGTTATGTAAAGTTGCCGACGGCGACATACACACATAATTTTTTTTATAAAAACTGTTTGTTCGTGTTTTTTACAGAAAAATGGAAAAAATACTCAGAAAATCATAAATTCTAACTTTTTTTGGGTAAACCAATACTTTTCTCGTATAGGGTTGGGCGGAAAAGTAAAAATTGAATGATCTCTTAGTTGTTCAAATAGTTTTCTACGTGTTTGAAAAGTGACTTATATTTAGTTCAAGTATTTGTAGGGTTATAACAGTTTTCCGCCCAACCTATCTAATATGCGAGAAAAGTATTTGTTTACCCCAAAAAAGTTGAAATTTTGAAAAAAAATGTTTGAGTTATTTTGACGTTTTTCATCAAGAAAAACACGAAAAAACGGTTTTTAGAAAAAAAATACTGTGTGTATGTCGTCGTCGTTGTCGTCGGCCACTTTTCCTTACATGTCTTGTTAGCACGTTACAGCCTCCGGAGTGCAATAAGTCACCAATTTTATGATTGCATATTGTTAAGGACATCTCACAGATGGTCCCTATTGATTTTTAGCTCACCAGAACCAGTAGAACGGGTGCTATGGTACTTGAAGTACGACATTTTGGTCATTTTTTGAGAAATTTCAGTTTTTAGCACGATACAGCCTCCGGAGTACAACAAGTCACGAATTTTATGATTGAATATTATTCAGGACATCTCACATATGAACCCTATAGATTTTCAGTTCACCAGAGCCCGTACAACAGGTGCTATAGTACTTTAAGTACGACATTTTTGTAATTTTTGGAGAAATTTCAGATAGTTTTCACGATACAGCCTTCGGAGTATATACAAGTGACCAATTTTATGATTGGATATTATTCAGGGCAACTCAAATATGAACTCTATTGATATTTAGCTCACTACAGACAGTACAACGAGTGCTATGGTACTTGAAGTACCTAATTTTTTGAGAATTTTCATTTAGTTGGCACGATACAGCCAACAGAGTGTATACAAGTGACTAAGTTTAAGTTTGAATATTGTTCAGGGCGTCTTATAGAGGATTCTTATTGATTTTTAGCTCACCAAAGCTAGTACAACTAGTGATATGGTAACTGAAGTGCCACATTTTTGGTCCTTTTTGGAGAAATTTCAGGTTGTTAGCACGATACAGCCTCCAGAGTGTAAGAGTGGCCAATTTAATAATTGGATATTTTTTAAGTTGTCTCACAGATGTACCCTATTTATTTTCAGCTGACTAGAGCGAGTACAGCGGGTCCTATAAATTCAGATATACTACATTTTTGGTTATTTTGGGAGAAATTTCGGTTTGTTAGCACGATACATCCCTCGAAGTGTATACAAGCGACAATTTTATGATAGATTATTGTTCAGGGCCTCTCACAAATGCGGAAAAGTTAGTTTTAATCTTTAAACCGTTTATTTTATCTTTGAAACGGAAGAAATTAATCATAAATATATCTTAAATTTTCAAAAAATTAATTGAAACTACTAGAAAAATCATCTGTCAAAAAAGTACCATCCTGATTCCTTCCCTTCATTTTGCGACCAAAAAAGATTAGTGATAAAAATTACTAAAATGAATGGAAGTCAAATCATAATAAAGATACACAAATATTCCACAATATTTCCAGACCAACTCGTACTTTGGAAAACTAAATGCATTTCAGAAGAATGAATCATCCAAAATTGCTGTTAATTATGTTGTTACGAGAATCAGAACCATGATTGATTTAAGCAATTTACATTGAGATAATTCTAATGAAGACGAGTCTAGTAGTCTATTAATATTTGATGCATTGCTGATGGGTTTAAATTTGATGGAATCACTTTCTGATCCGTTAGATAATACTTTTGATTCATTCGTTATTCTAATAGCGTCTGTGACGGTATTTGTTCAAATTGTTAGCTATTTTAAGATACACTTAGGGGGTCTCTCGATCTCATCGAGTTGTTCAAGAGGTCCTTTACTTCGTTGAGAGTAGTGTACTTGATTTTGCGTTAAAGATTCAGTTTCTAGGATGTCAAGTCCCAGACAACTAATGGAGACGGTTGATTCCTTGATAAAAATTTTAGCTTTTTTTGTACAACGTGAAGGTGATCTCTTTTCTTCAGCTGTTTGCTTCGATTTGCATCTTTCTACAGTATCTTCCATGGCTGAAAGGGGGAATTTGGTTTGTTCCATTTATATTTTGTAGAGTTGATTGTCTTTTATTAGATGTAATGGGTAGTTTATAATTCACTCATTTCATTAGGTTATTTGTAGTAAATTATCATTAGTAAAAAAAAATGCGATAAGTGTTATTATCTTACTTGGCAGTTCTTATTATAGACATGAAATGAAAATATGATAACGGATGCTTGATATGCCTAAAGTTCTAAAATATTAAGGAGAAATACATTGAAAAACAATACTCTATGCTTATGCCGTATGCGTCTGGTTTATGTGCTGTTGATTATGTACGAGTATTCATCTGTGCATTACAGATCTGGGCTCGCTCTTTACGAAAATGTGTAGATTCAGCAAGACTTCCATAGCAGCTGTGGGAGTAGTTATTATGACTCCGTGACACATAGGCAAGCTAGCCTTTGTGTGTTACTTAATAGCCTTATAGTCTACCTTTCCTGCGTTTTTGTACACGACTCCACCGACCGGTAGGTTACCATTGGCATAACCACGCTTGTGTTTAGGTAACCGTAGGGTCACTTTAGGATTAAGTTCCTAGTTCTTACCACATATTATTCTACATCTGCACAATGACACAGTAACTTTTGGCATGGTTTTTAATATGTGAGTATTCTATGTAAGCTTATAATGGAAATGTACTCTAAGGTATTTTATTTCTTTGGCAAGTGCAATCTCCGTCCTACCACTAGTGGTTTTAGACCTGGCAGTTCCGTTTGTTTAGTGAAGTTGACCACAACGATATTTAGGGCTGCGTGAATTCTTTCAGGAACCACTCCTGCAAACTTTTCTCTTACAATTGCTATATCGCCTGCAAATCCTAGGCAGTAAAAATCCGCTGTGAATAATTCTATGAAGAGATCGTCAACTAAGGTTGATCAAAGTAACGGTGACAGAATTCCTTCCCGGGGACATCCTCCACTGGATCTTGGTTTGATTGTGGCTTGACCTAGAGTGGACTATACAATCCTATTTTCCAGGTTATCCTCTATCCATCTGGATATTACAATAGGTGTGCTTCGTCTACTCATTGAGTAAATAAATGAACTGGTAGTGACATTGTTGAATAATCCCTCAATATCCAGGAAAGTAGCCATTGCCATCTCCTTGTCTTCTATTCACTTTGAAATCAGCTTGTTTAGATCATCCAACCCGGAATTTGTAGATCTACCTGGTTGGTAAGCATATTGAAGCTTACTTAGCAACATATGCATGCGAGTCATGTATATTAAAGAAGGGAGATGAAGATATGTTGGACATATGGGAAAGAAATATACCAAGAGGAATCTAATAGACAAAAAAGTACGGGGAAGGACAGCTGATAAAGAAATAAACTGACTCTATAATGGACCTGGAATTAGTATGTTTATTAGAGGGCAGAGAGTTAGATGGCTGGGGCATGTTGAGAGACCAAATAGAGATCGGATACCAATAATAGTGCTACAGAGAAGACCTATAGGTAAAAAGAGGAAGGTGAGATCAAGGAAAAATCGTATGATTGTATTATGGAAAACCTAAAAATTAATATCATTCAGAATTTGAAAGAGAAAGCTGTAAACAGGAAAGAATTCAGGAACATAGTATGGACAAAAGACTTTGATTTTTCGATTCAAAATAGCAAAATGTTTAGTACATAGGGTTAGGAAAATATTTGTTAATTTCTGTAATGTTGCCGTTCTTGCCCTAGGCCTACAGGGCTTGTAGATCGTTCTAATATAAATTGCCAAACCTTGGTAGATTTTCGTATTATATTTTAGAGTGATATGAATCTTTGTGGAACGCATAAAATTGCAAATACTGTATGAACGATGATGAAAGCTAATAATTATTTTTATTGTTACAGGATATCGACTACGATGGATTTCACAGATTTCTGGACACATTTCTGGAGGTACGAACGCCAGAAGACTTGTGTCGACATTTATTTCTGTCATTCGTCCGACGTGGGGTGAAAGTCGAAGGTAACTTCAAGGAAATGACTGTACTTAGTTCAACGACAGCTTGTGCTCCTGTAACGTCTCATAACAAAGGTGGCTTTGCTTTTAATGCTTATAACCTTATATTATTAATCGTTTTATTAATGCTTATAACCTTATATTAATAATCGTTTTATACATCAATAATTGAATAACGTGTTTATACAAACACTAGAATAAACAGGCTCAAAGCATTGTTGCGCTATGGAGTTTTGACTAAAATATCGATTTTGATTGTTGAAACAAATATTCAGATTACGATAATGGTGTAATATTAACTGATTAAAATGCCAAAAGATCTATAAAACTTGTGCGAATTTTTCATTTTCATTTAAGGAGGAAACATATCTTCCAAATTAGAATGTGTAGAATAGTATTGTAATGTTTTGCTTATTTATTTAAAAAGTTTATCCTGCGGGTAGTATAGATTAATACACACGGTATATCTACTTACTCTTAATTTATTTACACACTTAACTATAAAACTAATTTATATTAAATATACTCTTCTCTCACTATTAGCTTAAACTGTAAACTGCGTCTCTCACCACGGCACTCGTCTTTATATATCAAAAACCCTTTTTCGGAAGATCGTATTTCTATAATTCGGTTTCTAGCTTTCCAGGTACCCGAATATGCACCCATGAATTCTTCGAAGGCAGGGTCAGGCTCTTCTCGGATATGATTCAAATCTTCCTCTTTGACATTGTCTCCTATGAATAGGGCTAGTCGGTTTTGGTTGGCTACTACTACTACGGTTTCCCATTAAGGAACTTGCTCATTCGATAGATGACTTCATTGATCCTTTTCATGATTAAGTACGGACCTTCCCAAGATTTTTGTAATTTTGGAGAAAAACGTTTTCTCCTTGTCGGCTTGTGTAACAGTAGTTTATCCCTTTCTTCGAAACTACCTTCTGGGGCTTGCCTGCCGTACCGTTTTTTCATTCTATCGCTGGCAACGTGAAGATTCGTTCTCACTAATTCGTGCACATTGTCCATTATTCTTCTAAATTGGATCGCGTTAGCTTCTCCCAGTCGACAACCAAATTCCAGGTAACAAGGAAGCTTCCTTTCGTGTCCAAATAAGATTTTCGCAGGTGTTTCACCCGTGGACTCATTGATGGCAAATAGGGCGGCTGGAAACTACTTTAGACAGGTATTTTCCAATCGTCATATTCATCTTCTTGACTATTCCATCTACCTGTCGATGCAATGCTGTTGTCCTGGTCTCCTACATTCCCAGCTTATTACAGATTTCCTGGAATACCTGGCTCTCGAAATTTCTTCCCTAATCATTGTGGACCTCCAAAGGCACTCCATATCGGTTGACGAATTCTTTCATGAACACATACGTGACCGTTGTGGTCTCTTGATTCGGAAGTGCGTAAAATTCCACACACTTTGGGTAATAATCCATTACAATAGAATGTATTCACCACCATTTTCTGTCGTTGGAAATGGTTCAGCAATATCTAAAGCAATCCTTTCGAAAGGGCTTCCAACATTACATTGTTTGAAGTGTGCCTTTCTCTTGCGATATTGTCCATACTCGTAGGAAAAGTCGTAAATTTTATCACACGAGTCCTGCACATCGTCGGAGCTGTTCATCCAATAAAACCTTTCACGGACACGTACTTTTCTCACTACTTCAGCTACTCTTGTTCTCGGGATAACTAGCTGGCTTTTCTTCTTGGAACTATTATCGTTTTCAAGAATTATTTTCACCGGGCCTTCTTCCAGGATAAAATAGTCCCTCTGACCTCAATATGCCTTGAGTGTTGGGGGAAATCTTGACACTTCTTGCCAGTTAGGTCGCCGACTCTCTTCCTTATATTGCGGGATCATCTTTAGGTCAGGATCATTCTCCTGATCTTCTCTGATCCTGGTGGGTGACCATTCTTCGCTGACTAGTGTAATTCTTGAAACTATAGCTTCGTTAGATTCCGCCTTGTTGCAGTGAGAACAATCTTTTGGGAACAGTCGTCCAAACAGGGAGTCGGTCTTTGATGACTCACACCAGCAATATGTTCGGCCGTGTCTAGTTTTCCCTTTGACCAGGATTATTGGGTTGCAGGAGTCCTGGAGCGCTGACACGAACTGCGTATGTACCTTAACTCGCCACAATTCCACCATCTGATCTTCTTCGGCTTCTTATCTACCATACTACGTTGACGATGGTTGAGGCTGGTGAAGTGAAGTTTTAACAATTTGTTAATGTCGCGTTTCCATTTAGTTAACATCAATCGCAAATCACCACGTTCAGTGATCTGTAGTTTATTTTTTTTCTTAGACAGTAAAATAGCTGCTGCACTGAATCCACGCTCATCCAATTATGATGAAGAAAATACAACTAAAAATATATGTACCATTTCCCACAATCCATGATAATGAGTTGATATTGGTTTTTGGAGTCAGAACTTGGTATCCATTTCTGAATTTTACTTTTTTATTTTTTCATTAGTTGTGAGTTATGTTATTTTTCTAAATTTGGTGTTTCTGCTGTATCTGCATTTGCGAAGGGGTCTAAAACCCAGCTTGGTAAAATCGTATTTAAAATATCCTGGAATCGCTCTGTAAAATCAGCACGAAGAATATGAAGATCGTCGAGGTGTTGGTAGTAAATAAGCAAATCTTTATATTTTACCGATAATGCTAATAATGTCGGAATGAGTATTCACCTTTTCCTACATTTCGATAAAATAGAAGAATTTTCTCTCATCAGTGATATGAGGTTTTTGGTCTTTATTAATTAAATTAAAAATGTATGTCAAATAAGCGATGCCATTTTCATCGTCTCTGTTTTCAAGGAAGTCCCATACTTAGTCAAATAGATTGAGAGAGCGATTTGGACAAACACCTTTCGAGTGCCATCGTGTGTGCAGTACCAAACGATTATAGTTTTCATCTTTTTCACTACAAAGTTACCCAAATAATCTGTCATTCAATGTATTGCCTCTTATGTTGTTGACTGCTCTAATAATGTAATGACGCGACGTGTGCAGACGTTTATAAGGCTTTTTTGGAACCAAGTGCTGACGATGAATAACACAATGTACAGCGAGAACATTTGGTACTGCTTGATTTAAATGCGTCATGAAACCCTTACGACGCGACAACTTATAAAATATTTCAAATGCGAATTTCTTTAACTTGAATTAAAACGTACATAGTATTGCATATGGATTCTCCCTTTGTATCGGTTTCCAAATTTTTTCGCAAATAATAGTTAGACAATTTTTTTCTTCTTCTCGCTGTTATACAGGATGAGTTATGAGGAACCGTACATACTTCTACCATATGTAGAGTCCCTCAAGAATGGCCAAGAGACTAAGTGACCTGAAAGTGACAGAGCTAAAGGCAGAATTGAAAAACCATGAGTTGGAAACGACTGGTCAGCAAAGTGAATTAGTAGAAAGACTTAAAGTGGCACTGGACAATGACGGCTTTGATTCAGAAACATTTTTCTTCAATGACGAGGCATCCAGCTTAATGTCGTCAATTTTTGCCATGGAAGAGAAGATTCCAACTAATGTTAAAAACAATATTTCTGCTATAAAGAACGATATTTCTGCTAATATGGACAAAAAGATTTCTGCTATGAAGAACGACATTTCTTCTAACATGGACGAGAAGATTTCAACCATGAACAACGATATTTCTGATAACATGGACAAATTTTCTGCATATATCTTATTAATGAAAAATAATATTGCCGCTGACGTGGAAAATAAAATTTCGTCTCTAAAATTGGATATTGAGAATAAAATTTCAACAATAGACGAGAAAATCAAGGCAAGCCAGAAACACTTCTTAAGTTAGAAGATATTGGAAGTTTTACCCGAGTCAAGGCCCCAATCGATGGAAAGATATCGTGGACCAATTACGTAAAACAGTTTGAAGCAACCGATAAAGTGAATAATTGCTTCTATAAGGAGAAAGCAGTGAACTTAACTATCGCGCTTCGGGGAGATGCCTTAGATGTATTTCAGACGATATTTTTGGAAGAAACGGATGACTTCGAGCAGCTGAAGAAGAGGTTGGACATATGATATGGTCAGGAACATCTAGAACATTTGTACCGATTCCAGCTGAAGAACCGAAGTCCGAAACGAGACGAATCCCTTCAAGAGTATTACCTGAATATGGCCCGACTAGTTCGATTTGCTTATCCATCAGCACCAGAGAACATGATGGAATGTTTGGGCATCCAGGCCTTTATTGATGGCTTATGTGACCACCATATGGAGAGGTCGCTTCGATTAGTCCATCCAAAAACGTTGGTAGATGCATTGACTGCTACTCTTGAATATGAAGTATCCACGATGGCTTCGGGATACAGCAAAGGTAGGACCATGCAGGAAGAAGGTGTCGATGACAGACTTGACCAGATCATCAATTTGTTGAAGAGTATGGTAGAGAGGAAGCTGAAGAAGACCAGGTGCTGTAATTGTGGCGAGCTATAGCATGTACGCAGTTTGTGTAAGCATCCTACGACTCCTGCAAATCATGTACTTATTAAATGCAAAGCAGCCACGAAGGATGCATGGTACAAAAAAGGTAGGACCATGCAGGAAAAAGGTGACGATGACAGAATTGACCAGATCGTCAACTTTTTGAGAGGTATGGAAGACAAGAAGTCAAATAAATCAAATGGCGGAAGTGTGGCAAGCTAGAGCACGTACACAGCCTTTCCAAGCGACCCAGGACAATCCAAGAACTCCAGTCACGAGGAAAACTAGAGAAGGGCGAACATCAAGCTCATGTGAATCACCAAAACGCCGACTCCCTGAATAGACAGTCATGCCCTGTAGACTATTCTCACTGCAACAAGTCGAAATCTATGGAAGTTGCAGACTCAAGAATTACGGTGGTCAACGAAGAATGTCTACCCACCAGGATCAGAGACGATAAGGAGAATGATCCTCCTCAGTGGGACTAACTTGTCCTGGAAGAAGGCCTGTTGTAAAGAATCCTTGAGAACGATAACGGTTCCGAGATGAGAAGACAGCTAGTTATACCGAGAACGAGAGTAGCTGAGGTACTGAAGAAGTTACACGACAGTACATCGGGAGGTCATCTGGGAATGAAGAAAACCCTTCACCGAGTCTGTGAAAGATTTTATTGGATGAACAGCTCCGACGATGTGATGGACTGGTGTAAGAAATGTACGACTTGTGCTACGAGTAATGGACCACATCGCAAGAGAAAGACACCCATAAAATAATATAATGTTAGAAGCCATTTCTAAAGGAGTGCTTTAGACATCGCTGGACCATTTTCGACGACAGGAAATGGTGGTAAAAACATCCTGGTTGTAATGTATTATTTCAAAAAGTGGGTGGAAATTTACGCGAAACCGAATCAAGAGGCCCAAACTGTCGCGGATATATTGGTGAAAGAATGTATTAGCCGATATGGGGTGCCCTTGGAAGTACACAGCGATCAAGGAAGAAATTCCGAGAGCCAGGTATTCCTGGAAATTTGTGACAAGCTGGGAATGAAGAAGATCAGGACAACAGCGTTGCATCCACAATCAGATGGAATGGTCAAAAGAATGAACAGGATCAATGGAAAATACCTGTCCAAAGTAGTTTCCAGCCACCAGAGAGATTGGGACCAGTATCTTTCCCTATTTGCGTTAGCGCTACAACCTGTAATCGAGTGGGATGTTCATTTTTTGGAGGTCTGATCTTATGTTGTCTCTCCAATGCATTCTGGGGCGTCCGAGTAGTCTTTTGCCTCTTCCCATATCAGTTTTACAAGTCTTTCCTAGTGTAGCCTCTGTACGTGTCCGGCCCATCTTAAACGCCGGGATTTGATCTCCTGGATAATATCGCTATCTTTGTATAGTTCTTGGACCTCTGCATTAGTTCTAATGCGATATCGGTTGGTCGTCGGATCGTGGTAGGGTCCAAATATCTTTCTGAGAATCATCCGTTCGAAGCATCTGAGTTTATTTTCATTTGCTTTGGTCATTGTCCACGTTTCGCTACCATGTGTTATTATGGGTCTGATTATAGTTTTATATATCTTGATTTTTATAGCCCTTGTTAGACTCTTTGATTTGATAAGGCTATTGTGTGCAAAAAGACAGCGGGTTGCGTACTGGATTCTGCCCTAGATTTCTTCAGTGACGTCGTTGTCTGCTGTAATTGTAGCACCAAGGTATTTGAAGTGTTTCGAATTTGAAATTGTTTGTTGTCAGGTTTTGTCCTAATCTATCTCGTGCCATTCTATTTACGCACATATATTTCGTCTTTTTCTCGTTAATTCTTAGTCCTACTTTGCTTGTTGTTTCTTCGATCTTGTTGAAAATGTCCTTTATTGTTACTACAAAAACCCCGATGATGTCGATGTCATCTGCGTATGCTAACAGCAATTTGGGACCTT
This sequence comes from Galeruca laticollis, assembly GCA_963921935.1. Lineage (NCBI taxonomy): Eukaryota > Metazoa > Arthropoda > Insecta > Coleoptera > Chrysomelidae > Galeruca > Galeruca laticollis. Next base: position 95,908,534 of record OY998182.1, on the reverse strand, counting down.
TCGTTGTTAGCAGTTCAGTTTTTATCTCAGCTGTTCTCACGGCTTTCTCTAGCACGATGTTGAACAGTAGTGGCGAGAGGGCATCGCCTTGTTTTAGTCCGTTATCGATTCCAAAGCTGTTGGATAGGTTATTGTTCACCCGTACCTTTGATACTCCTCCCTCTATGCGAATTTAGGTCATCTGGATCAGCTTTTTTGGAATTGAAAACTCCGCCATTGCGTTCCATACTTGGCTTCTCTCCATGCTATCATAAGCCTGTCGGAAATCTATGAAAAGGTTATGTACTGTTCTATTATATTCCCAAGCATTTTCTAGAATTTGCCTTAGTGTGAATAGTTGGTCTATAGTTGACCTGTATTTTCTGAAGCCGGATGGATATTCACCTAGGTTGTTTCATATGCGGTGTTTATTAGTGAGATTCCCCTGTAGTTGGCGCATTTTGAGTTATCTCCCTTTCAATGAATGGGTGCGATAATACTTTCTTCCCATTTTGTATGTATTTTTCCTTATCGCCATATGAGAGTTATTAATTTGTGAATTTGCAAATGGAGTGCATTTCCACCATATTTTACTGTTTCTGTCGATATCTCATCCGAGCCAGGCGCCTTGGAGTTCTTTAGCCTATTCAATGCCCTTTTTTTTCTTGAAAGGATGGTTCTTCCACTGGAAGGTCTGCTGTTATGTAGGTCTCTTTAGCGTTAGCTTATCGATCAGCCATAAATGAGTCCACGGGAGAAACAACTGCGAAAATCCTATTTGAACGTGAAATGAGGATTCCTTGTGACCTGGAATTTGGCTGTCGGCCTGGCGAAGATCTAGTAGGAGAAGATTACGTGATCCAATTGAGACGAAGGATGGACGACGTGCAGGAATTGGTTCGAACTAGTCTTCAGGTGGCCAACGACAGAATGAAAAAACGGTACGATACGCAGGCCACAGAAGGCAGTTTCAACGAAGGAGACAAAGTATGGTTACACAACCCAACAAGGAGAGAGGGATTTTCTCCAAAATTACAGAAGTCATGGGAAGGTCCATACTTAATCAAGAAGAGGATCAACGACGTCATCAATCGCGTAAGCAAGATCCCCAATGAAAAAACGACAGTAGTTCACCAAAAACTACTAGCGACTAGCGCCATTCGGAGGAGACCATGGCAAAGGGGAAGGGGTGAACCACCTACAACAAGAGTCCGACCCAGCTTTCGAAGAATTTATGGGTGCATACGGAGGAACAGGGAAAGCTAGATACGGAGTCAGTACAGAACAAAGACAAAATTTGTTCACGCTCACGGAAGAGTACTCACTGGCACATAACATCTCCGCCAGTAACAAACACGCACGAGGGTTGGGAACCGTCTTTTGAGAGAAGTTTGGACAATTAGATAAACTCGAAGATCAGATGACAGCCCCTGGCAAGACACTGAGACTCAAACACAATTCACGGTACGTCTTCTACCTGGTAACTAGAAACGAATTTCCAGATCGACCCACCTAACGGGATGTGTGGGAAGCGCTACGAAGCCTTCGAAATCATGTGCTGGAATCCCATGTGGAGAAAATAGCAATGCCCAGGATAGGGAGCAACCAGTTAGATTGGCGAGTCATCAGGAACATGATAGAGGTGATCTTCCAAGATACCGGTGTCCACATATTAATTTGCAGCTATACCCCTCGTTATCAGTACCCGTTGAAGACGGTGCCCTGTTATTTCCATAGGACCGGAAAGTGCAGACATGGATCCAGTTGACGATTTGAACATACATTTCCAGCTACATAGAAGTTCCAGGAGGAAATTCCTTTTAAGGAAGGGGTAATGTTACGAACTTGCACACTGTCTATGCCAGGTATGAAAGTTTCTTCGAACTGTTTACCATTATTTTTTGTCACTATTCGTATCTAGACAATTCCAGGGAGGTGATTGTTTTTTTTTGAGCAATCTAGAAAGATCCAGAAAAAAGGCACTTAATACATAAGAGAGGTTTTACCTACCAATGGGGTTATTTTATAATATGATCTTGTGAAATAAACAGTAAACAAGTAAATATAAATTGAGTCTAAGTAAATCGCTAAGTAGTGAAGTGTTCATAAAAATTAGTGTATATGAATGTACTGTGTATATAATATAAATTAGTGAATAGTTCAGTGAATAAATAAATTAAGTGAGTTGACATAAAGCTTGTATAAATTAATCCCACCCGACGTAATAAATACGTTTAAATAAATAATAAAAACATTACAATATTATTGCTCAAGTGCAATTCTAAAAATTTCAATAATGATGAAGGCGAATATAATATAATCCCAAAAGTGTATTTTAAATGAAACTCAAGGTCTCTAGTTAATTCCACAATATAATTCAAGTTATTGAAAATTCTAAAAAATTGACAATTGTTTCGATAAATCAATATCATCGTCAGAATGATATTGATTTATCGAAACAATTGTCAATTTTTTAGAATTTTCAATAACTTGTATTATATTGTGGAATTAACTAGAGACCTTGAGTTTCATTTAAAAACACTAATATGAGCATATTCCACGAAGTAAGGGTCGAGACAGTCAATTTCCCAAAAGTGTAGTCATTAAATTCTTAGAATTAGGAGTGCATAAAAACGATTACCTTGTTGCTAGCTTGAGATCTTGAATATTTTATCAGGCGGTTTCTAAATAGTCCACAAACAACCAAAAGTGAATTCTTGCTAATAGGCATGTTGACAGTAATGGAAAATCATTAAAATTATATATTTTGTGATAGGATCTTGGTCATGGAATACGAAGCACGCATTTATTTTTCTACTAACAGCGAGATTGATCATTATTTTCATAAAATAAAACTAGTCCACCATGATATATTTAACAATCACAAGTAAACAATCGACTGGTCCTCAGTGATTTTATTTCAAATTCAATTTTGTTCATACCAAATCGATGGCCCAATTCCCGTATCTGAAAAAACGTAGTTTTTATTTTTTAAATTTTATATATTTTATCTACTGTAGAGTAATCAATATTTTAAGCTATGTAAATATTTACCGCAGATACGGGATATCGTTAAGTACTTAAAAAAATGCAGATACAGGATTTTAATTTTGGAAAAACTTTGAACGATCTAAATAAAATAACTGGATTGAATAAAGACTTTAATGGAAAACATATTCAAATATTGAACACAACGTAATTATCATTCTTTAACAAACAAAAATAAACATTCTTACTAATATTCTTATAGTCGTTATTTTTTTAAGTTGAATAAAACTTTTGTTGTATTTCGTGTAAATTTTAATAAAATTTTTAAATCGTAGACTGTCAAGTCATCATCAGTGCTTACCTACAAGCAAGTAAACCAATAAATTTAATGAAAAAGAAAAATTGGAATAAATAAGTGAGGTTAGTTAATCGTCAGGTAATACTAGGATGAATCCACAAAATTGTCTTTACAACGAAAACCAGTTGAACATATTAAAATAAAAACAATTCCTTAAAACTGATTATCTAAAATCCATCCCTATAAGGGATTAATAAAGATTATAAATTATTAATCCAACATGATGTGGTTAAGTCGGCAGGCTGACAGATCAACTTGTGCGCACAGAATGCTAAGGAACGAAGTCCCGTTGACATGGAACTATTGATTCTACGGAATACGAAAAGAAGCAGAATTTCTTCTAGCCAAAACCACCGAAACAATAAACAAATCAAGAGGACAGTCTAATGAGAACCCACTCTCAACCTGAGTCAAGTAACCGTGATAAAGAGTAACAAAACTCCTTCTTTTTTATTTATTATGAGGCACATATAAGACAAACAGAGAATCCCAACTCAATTCCATTATTAACACCGGTCTAATGAGAACCAATAACAGTTAAAAGCTGAGAGATTTATCGAATTAGTGAATCCCAACTCAATTACATTATTAACAACGGTCTAATGAGAACCAATAACAGTAAGGAGCTGAGAGATTTATCGAATTAGTGAATCCCAACTCAATTCCATTGTTAACACCGGTCTAATGAGAACCAATAACAGTAAAAAGCTGAGAGATTTATCGAATTAGTGAATCCCAACTTAATTCCATTATTAACACCGGTCTAATGAGAACCTATAACAGTATAGAGCTGAGAAATTATCGAATTAGTTAATTAAGCAGATGTTATGCTAATATACAAATATACCTCAAAAGATCTGTCAACCGAAGCGAAATGCAACGACACCGATTGCACAAGATATATATTAATTTAATTTGTTGATGAAAATTGAACGATCAAATTATTTGTCTGTAAATTAAAACATGAAAAAGTATAAAGACAGGAAAGACTGACAAACCACGCAACAAGAATCTAGTCGAGAGGACAGTCTAATGAGAACTAACTCCTAACCCGAGTCAAGCAACCGTGATAAAGAGTAACCACATCCCCCTTTCTTATTTATCACTAGGCATATATAAGAAACAAAGAGAACCCCAACTCAATTCCATAATTAAAGCAGTTCAATGCAAACCAATAATAATGAAGAGCTGAGAGATTTATTGTTTTAGTGAATTAAACAGACTTTATGCCAATAAAAAGATAAACCTCAAAAGATCTGCCAACAAAAGCGGACCGCTTCGAAACAATCGATCGCAAAAGAAATCTATAAAATTCAATTTGTTGATGAGAATTGAGTGATCAAAACTATTTGTCTATGAATTCAAACCAGAAAAAGTTATTCAATGAAAACAGGAAAGACTTACCAACCACAAACCACGTAAGAAGAATCAAGTTGAGAGAACAATCTAATGAGAACCAACTCTTAAGAACCCAATTCAAGCAAATGTGATAAAGGAGCCTAGCAAGACCCCTGAAGTGTTGACTTAAGAGGAAACCTCAACTCGGTAATTAATAAGACCGGTCTAATGAGAACCGAACTCAATAAAGGAATGAGATAATCAACAAATTAGTAAGTTTAACCTTAACAGTTCAAATCCACATAAATGGAGAGTAATTAACCAGAACAAACAATCGAATACAAGTCCATAAACTCAATTTTTCGGTGAAACTAAAAGATTCAGTATTTTGTCTATGAAAAATAACGTCAAGAGGTTAATAAATTGTATGATGAAATACTAACATGACCGAATCCAATGAAAGAAAAGAATGATGGTGAAGTTATATCATCAATCTATAAGGATCAATCAATACCAAACTCAAAGAACACAACAGGAAGTAGTTATAGAACCTAACAACTTGTCAACCTTAATATAAGATCCAAATCAAGGTGATGGTCTAATGAAAACCCACCTTTCAACCGTATTTAATTATTATGACCAAGGGAAGAGGGCAAAGGGGGGCGAATCAGTTTATATCAAATCTAATGAGGGAAACCAACAAGAATCCCAACCAACAATTGTAATCAAAATAGTCTAATGGGAACCTGACTCAAAAGTTAAAGTTGAGATACTCGAAGAGGAATCTATTAAGAATGAGACAAGACTCAACCTCCGACAAAACCAGGGGAATGATAAAGATGAACAGTGATCCTCAAATGAAAAACACATAGAGTTAAAAGGAAACAAAAATTAATTAAAACGAAGCCTCAAAAGCTTCCCATGTCTAGAAAATGTATATCAATAAAGATGACTGAAAGTGTTAAAACAGTTATCAAGAAAATAGGAATAAGAGAAAAAAGAAGAGAAAAGGAAAGCAAGTAATTAAATGTTAAATAAAATAAAACAAGTAAAGAAGATTTAAGAAACGGATTAATAATCAAAATTAAAGCCTCCTGTGGAGTAGGATATAAGATCTATTCAAATTAACTTGAGTGGTCAGACAAAGGCTATTAACTGACAATTCATCATTTATGTGTATGTCCTCAAGAAAATCCAATCTGCTATAATTTCTAAGAGTGAATCCGTGTAAAATTGTCGAATTCCTACCAGGGCTAAAGTTGTGGTTGTTGAACCTTAAATGATGTCCAAAAGCAGAATCCTTACTCGGATTCAAATGTTCCGATATCCGAGTTTCCAAAAGTCAACAAGTTCTACCAATATAGGTTGCCTCACAATCACCACACACAAGCTTATAAATTCCACTTTTTAAGATTATCAATTCTATCCCTAGAATTCACCAAATGTCTACTAACAACGTTAGACGTTTTGTAAGAGATTTTTACATCTTCTATATAATTGTTAATACGCCTGACTGTTTTGTTTGAAATGTTGTTATTCAAAAAAGGAAAGGAAATGAACCTGCCAACCGAATCCACCCTAGGAAAAGCCAAATTCTGCTCTCTTCTATTAATAATGTTTTATTCATCTTATATATAGACGTGTACACAGCTTGAAGGTTTTTATTTGTTATTTATTTAAACGCTCATTTAACAAAAAATATACCTTAAGGTTTGATAGTACCTACACTAGATATTATTCAATAGAAATGTTATCATAAATGACATGGTAGTCGGCATGAATGAGTGATTTTAAATCTTTCAAATGATTAAATTTATTTATTGTAATTTTAAGTCAGTTCAAATGAAGTCCTGTATATTATTACACACTTCAAATCCCTTTGGGTTCATTTCCTCTACTGCATAGTTTCTAAAAATTGTATGGTTCAACAAAAAGGATCTATATGATGGTGGTTTTGCTCTGGCTTCTTCTGTTATTCTTATGTAATCATGAGGTAAGTAAGTTTTTGTGTTTTTTAGCTTCACTTTTATGAGGTGAAGGACACTATCACACTCCAATTGGATGTGTCCTTTCACCAAATACTTTTGCTCAATTGTCTGCCCTCTTTTTATTGCAAGGTTTAGCAGAGCATTAGGCGAATCTACATTTCTGTTTTGGTAGCAGCATCGTCAGACCATAATATAACTGGCAAATTAGTATCTGGGCAATTTTCTTCTATATGTTTGACTATCAAAGAGGTGAATGTGGAGGTAATTAAGTTGCCCTCAGTTTCATCCCACCAATTATTTGCCCTACCATGAAATTCCAAGTTTTATACTGTAAAATTGTGCTCGGTTAATTTCTTCTTATAATGTATAGTGCTGGCATTGATTATTGGGCAGTTTTTTACAGCTTGTGGATCCAGAGTAAAAGTATAATTTTGTGCACTGCAGGCATCTTCCTTGTCTTCTGATTTTTCTTCGCGAGCAATGCTTTTCTACTCTATTATGATTGACATAATCTTGTTCTATTATATTTCCAATCTCGTATTATCCAAAATATTAGAAGACAATTTTGCTTTATTGTTAGTATCACAATAGGTTAAATATTCCCTATAAAGTTGCGCCTTCGAGTGAATTATGGTTTATAAATATAACTTACTATTGTCTTTGCGATAATAGTGAGATGATATTTTGAGAAGGCTTTCGAACCACGAAATAAGAGTGGACTTTTTCCTTGTTTTCTTCATGCTTCACTGTTGATTAATACATTTTATTTGTGGTATTTAGACCATGTTCTGTTTTTTTAAACCACCCATGTACCGTGTCTGCATTTAGCCCAATGGTATTCGATAACATTCTTTTACATGCCCTTTTCTTCTCATTGTTTTTATTTTTTAAGTAATACCAGTACGTTTCAGCTCTTCTGGAAGGCTCGTCTCCTTTGGATGGTCTCTTTGTTGTCGAGTACTCCATATTTTCCATGAAATAAGCCAATTTCTCCCCCCAGGCCAATTCTTCTTAAAATGTTTCACACATGAGTCTTCTTTTGTCTTCTGTAAATACATTACAGAAATGTTTAGAAGATTTTTGACATACACTCGACCTGCAAGAATCGCCCATGTTTCTTTCTGGCTTGTTAGTTGCATGAGCAATTTCTGCCTTTTTAATTTCTTAAATGAATTAACTGTTTCTAGATAACTCTGCTACATATTGGAAGAATGTTGAAAATTCCAAGAAATTAACATTTGTTTCGATACTGATATCATCGTTAGAATGACAGAAGTTACATTTCATGTGTTGCCTACCTGATGTTCAATAATTATTTTTGGCTAGACCAAGAAGTGATGTGATTGACTTAATATATCTGAATAGAAAAAAAGAAGAAGATATGGAATTACAAATATTAAAGCTGTGCAATGATATAGGAAAACAGGAAAACTATATCTGCTAATATTTACAATTATTACTTAAGAAGAAAGTTTAAAAAAGTAGAGTTATCTGTTCATTGACGACTTCATATTGTGGGTCTCTTATGTGTCTTCTAATTTCTAATTCTTCAAGGAAATCCAGTTCTTGTTTCTTATCACAAATATGTTGTACTTCTAGTTCTGTGTTAGGTGTTAATGAATGTTTGATGTCAAGTAGATGTTTTGCGTTGTGGGATTTCTCTGTAGGCTCGTTAGTGTTCACTGTATCTGATTTCAGAATATCTAAGTGTTTGGCCCAAATAGTCAGCATTACAGTCTGGACAATTTAGTTTATATATACCAGACTTCTTTAATGGGGGTATTTTTATTTTACAGTTCACAATTTTGTACTCACATTACTTTCTGTTTTAAAATAAATTGCTGTATTTGTCGATATTATTTTTGAAATATTATTAGAAATATTACCTGCATATGTGATTGCTCTGTAATATTTCATTTCTGAATTTTCTAACAATATATGATCGTTCTGTAGCATCACGTTTTTTCTTTTATCTAACTGACATTAGTATCTTCTCGGTATACACACGGGTATCATGCGGATCTGTGACACGAATCCCATCAAATGATATTCCATGTAAGGCATCTGAAGATTTTAATTAAATGCCTACTAAGACAATAGTGGTGTAAGGTAAATCTAACATTAAAAAAGATTGTATTTAGATTCAATTTAGACCTCAAACAAAATACGTACTATTTTAAATACTACGTAGTAAATTAATACTCACGTCGACAGTCTTCGCAAAAATAAAGCATTTTGGTGCAAATTTTATACTACATTCTTTTCTTTTCGTGTATAACTTTTGCTTGAGTCAATCATGACATTATTCATTGCAATAGGTGATAAGCCTTCCACAATTTCCAATGTAAGAGTATCTCTTGCCACTTGGTTGCGTATTTCAGCCCATATAAGCGTGATGGGGCTCAGCTCAGAGATAAGGGAGAATACGATGTTCAACTACGTTGCTCTCGTATTGTCCGAAAAACCCGAATCTGAATCATTAGGTTATCTGTACCTCCGTTTACGAGGTTTTATTTTTACATTCGTAGACTAGACAAAAGTAACGAAAATACTGAATGATATTGATATGATATAACTAAGATAATTATTACCGAATACAAATCTAATGAATTCAACTCTATTACAAATAATAACTCCAAAATACTGAATCACGTTACGTATTATTGGCTATTAACTGCTGCAAGTCAATGATACCTGGATTATTTTTAATGCAAAATTAGAAATTTTCCTTTCTGTGTACCTGTCCAATAATTATAAAATTCTGAGAATTACTACTGATCGACGAGTGAATTTTTGGTTGAAAATTCTAATAAGCAAAATTATTCTGTATGTATGTTTATTATTTCAAAAACTTGAAACCCAATTCAATATTGAATTTCCGAATTGAATTTACAAATGAAATAATCATAAAAATTTATAATATTTATCCGTGCGCTTGTGAAAGAGATAATATACCTGTAAAACAAAACATGACTATGTAGATGAGAGATTACTTTGACGGATTAATGTGCTTATTATACACCCCACAAAAATGATCGCATCGCTAAAATGTTTCCAAAAGTAATTTTTTTTCCTGAATAATTTGATCAATTTCGATGTTTTACTTTTCCGCCCAACCTATCTAATATGCGAGAAAAGTATTGGTTTACCCCAAAAAAAGGTGGAATTTTGAAAATCCTGTGTGTATGTCGTCGTCGTCGTCGGCCACTTTTCGTTACATGTCTTGTTAACACGATACAGCCTCCGGAGTGCAAAAAGTTACCAATTTTATGAACGAATATTGTTCAGGATAATTCACAGATGAATCCTATTGATTTCAGCTCACCAGAGCTAGTACAACGGGTGCTATAGTACTTGAAGTACGACATTTTTGTCATTTTTTGAGAAATTTCAATTTGTTAGCACGATACAGCCTCCGGAGTGTAACAACAACAATTTTATGATTGAATATTATTCAGGACATCTCACAGATGAACTCTATTGATTTTCAGCTCACCAGAGTTCGCACAACAGGTGCTATAGTACTTTAAGTACGCCGTTTTGGTCCGTTTTTGAGAAATTTCAGTTTGTTAGCACGATACAGCCTCCAGAGTATATACAAGTGACCAATTTTAGGATTGGATATTATTCAAGACGTCTTAAACATGACCTCTGTTGATATTCAGCTCACTAAAGCCAGTACAACGAGTGCTATGGTACGTGAAGTACCAATTTTTTGTCATTTTTGGAGAATTTTCAGTTTGTTAGCTCGATACAGCCTCCAGAGTGTATACAAGTGAACAATTTTATGATTAAATATTATTCAGGGCATCTTATATATGAACCTAATTGATTTTTAGCTCACAAGAGTTAGTACAACGGGTGCTATAGTACCTGAAGTGCGACATTTTTGGCCCTTTTTGGAGAAATTTCGGGTTGTTAGCACGATACAGCCTCCGGAGTGTATACAAGTGACCAATATTTTGATTGTGTGTTGTCTAGGGTAACTCACAGATGCACCCTAGAGATTTGCAGCTGACTAGAGCGAGTACAGCGGGTCATATAAATCCAGATAAACGACATTTTTGGTTATTTTGGGAGAAATTACGGTTTGTTAGCACGATACATCTCCTGAAGTCTTCACAAGTGACAATTTTATGATATAATATTGTACAGGGCAACTCACAGATGCGGAAAAGTTAGTTTTGATCTTTAAAACAGTTTATTTTTTTCCGGATGATAGGTTGATTCTTCCGGAATATCTATGATTATTTAAATAAAAAATGACAAGCAACATGGATCTTCACACTTAATGCATTTATATGCATTTATTGCATCATTTTTTGGGAAGTTCTTCTTTTGGGAATTCGATCCGATATTTCTTTCTTAGCTGGGACAGCTTCCTCTTTTTTCAGGACTTCTTTTTTGATTTTTTTCAATATAACGAGAAAACCTACTAACCCTCTCAGTGCTCGTTATAGGTATGCGGGTTGTCTCACGTGGTACAACCCGTGCTCGCCAGTCGACTAGCTTCGAGTCGAAGAAGGGGTGGATTTTTCAAAAAAAATTATTAAGTTTACAAAAGGGCGCCAGAGAAGTTTTGGCAAGCACCCAAGACTTCTTAAGTTAGCCCACAACTCCTCAGTGGGTTAACAACACTCACTACACACTCCAAAGGTTAAACTGATAGGTAAATTATCATAAGTAAATAAAAGTCAGCAAGTATCCCCTGATTGCAGATTTAATTAGTCTTTGTGGACCAAAGGTCTCTTTTCAAAATATTTATTACAATGTCACTACAAAAATGTTACAAATAATGTCTGAGCTCAGCTGAAGGCTGTAATCTCAGAATGTAGATGGGCTGAAGGCCGAAATCTACATAAATCCAAAAATTTCTAACTAATTTATCAGTTACAACTCAAGTAAATAACTGTCAAGCAGATTCTTTAAACTCTGAGCAGAGCTGAAGGCTTCAAACTCAGAGTGCAGAAGAGCTGAGGGCCCCAAACTACACCGATGTCTCAATTCTAAAATTCTAGAGAAACGACCAAATAGTTCATGTACAATACCTCAAAAATGCAACTATAATATATATATATCAAAATCAACAATGTACAGTTACAAGGGTTCACACTTCCGCAATTTATACCAACATCAATATAAATATAAATAATTGCATAAGCCTAAAATTTAAATAGCAACGAGTTTAGCGTTGCTAGAGAAAATACAATTCAAAATTATGTACGGTGCAAGTTATATACATAAAATCGTCAGGAATAGGCAAAAAAACCACTAAATAACGCAATACCAGGTACGTACCGTAGTGTCTTAGCGTATCTTAAACTATGAGCAGAGATTTCAAATTTTAAAATACAAAGTACAAGTGTAAGCGATATTATAGTAATTGCCGCAAAAAAAAGAAATAATACTTTATATGAAAAACGGTAATATGTGAAGCATAAATGTGAGTTTACTAATGAAGTTGAAGAATAAAGAAAAGGAAAACTGTTCACTTATCCTTTTCCGGCACCAGAACAGGAACTGAAGTTTCTCCAGAATATCCCAGCTCTCCTGGAACTGGTCTCACTGACCCATTAAATTCCATTCAGTGATTTTTTTAATGTCCATATACAAAAACCCCCCTTGTTAATGAATCCTTCTAACTAACGACGTCTACGGAAATTTACCACACATACGCAATTCCTCTAAATTCTTATGGTACCCACAGCCATCGACCGTTTTTGGACCAGAAACCTATCGGGTCGGAGCTGCCAGTTGTTGTTTTCAGCCGTATTTCTCTTCCCCTACGTCGAAAGTGTTGGATTTTCTAATAAAACGCTAATGGCTCCCAGAGCACATGCGAACATTTTAAGTTGAAAGATGTGTGTTTACACCTTGACGGCAAATGGAGGACTACATTTTTAACTTCGTACCGACAGCGCTGTGACCTCTCAGTCGACAGGCTAGCCAATATTAAGTCACCGACGGCTCGACAAATTTCCGCGTTACATCAAGCTATCGGGAAGATTAAGAATCGAGAATCTCTGTCTAACCTGTTTTTTATAACATTAATTGTTAATGTGTGAATAAACCCAAAAAGTTTTATTACTGGGATCTCTTCATAATTGGCATATAAAATTCCTGAATTTACAAGACTCACGGCTATCATGTTGTTAGTGGCCATCGTCATGAACGTCTGTTTGGTGAGTAATTAGAAAAGATTTTATTCAAATTTTCATCGCCCGAATTTGTCGAATTGTAAAAACTAATTATATTGTTGGACTTATCCGTGTATTTAGAATTATGCATGGATGATACCAACGAAATGAGAGTAACATCAGGTGCAAAACCCAATAAGATTGATCATGCAGTTTTTTTTTACGAAATTATGGTGGGATTTCTCTTTTGTTCGCCCTCAATGTTCCAACGTACGTCAAATTGATTTTCTTCAATTCCTTGATGAGTTCTATTGAATAGAACCAGTTGTTAGCTGTAACATTACGCTTGGAATTGGCAATGGGTTTACATAATCGGAATACATACACCAGCTGGCATCGCGTCGATCTGAGCGCACTCCTTACAGGTGAGATATTTTAATTTGGTAGTTTGGATTATGGGTAGGTTAATTTTACAGTTTGTCTTAAAATGGTTTATTATTTATTCTTTTCATTCTAAAAAACAATATTTTATTTAATTTTTGTAATAAAATAATTATAATAAACAATTTGGAGACAAATAATTTAGATAAATAATGAAACAGCAAACATTTAAATTTTTTATTAACCTGCACATAATATAAAAAAAATTATTAATCACAAAATTACATATTTGAACTAAAATCACATTACACTATACTTAAGAAAATTAATCCAATATCACATCAAATTGCATATTAAGTTATTTTAAAATTATTGACAACAAAACCAACAAATATTTCAATAAAAGGGAGTTAAAAACTAAATTCTCCATATCTTGACGATAGGAGCAGGTCTGGAACACAAAGTAAATTAAAAGTAGTACGTTTTAAGTTACCAAAAAAATATTTTTGTTTGTTAGTCCTATTACTATCATTATATTTTTCAATTCATTAAATTAAACTTTTATAAGTTGAGAAAATACGTTTGATTTATGTTCTCGACAGGTGAATCAATCAAAATTTATATAACATTTTTTTCAGTAATATTTTCTACATGTACTAAAAGTGGTAAAATATGATAACAAAGTCGTGCTGCATTGAAAGAAATTTAATGACTTCTCTGTACTTTAATCAGACGTACTTTTTCACCATTTTCTTTGAAGGAAGTGAAACTATGGTGAACATCTGAAATATCTGTCTGCAAATTAGCCTTACATTCTTCGCAATTAAAAGTTGTAGGGAACCAAAAACCTAGCTTATTGTTTGAGTGTCAACGTTGTAGTTCTCGACTATCAATGTCACAAAAAATAAGGTTTCTTTTTACAGAAAATATTGTACTTTAAAAGGCTTGGATAGTATTACCGTGTGGTGATGTATGACGTAAGGATTGAAAAGGTAAAGCAAGTTTAAGTCATTTGCGACATGTACTTGTAAGTGCATCATAATCAAAATGATCTTCAGACAATCTTTGATAATTGGATGTATAAGGAAGTTCTAAAATTTTGTACCACTGTTCTCTTTGATTAATATCAGATGAAAATTTGAAAAATGTTTTGTTCTTAAATCCCAAATTGCAAATTGGGTAAAAATATTTACTGTTAACAATTTTTTGCAATACACCTATGACGCATTATACCTGGTAATGACATTTTAAATAATAATAATAATAAACAAATGCAGAAGACGCCATTCAGACAGAGAAACAATAGAGCATATAACCAACGGCTGCAAGAGTCTTGCACCAACCAAATACCTGGAACGACACAATACAGTCGCAAAAATCATCCACCAGGAAATGGCATATAAACTTTCACTAATAAACAAAACCGTACCTTCCTACCAGTACACACCATCCGAAATACTGGAAAACCAGGAATACAAAATATACTGGGACAAAACGATACAATCAGACAAAACATTAGCATGCAACAGACCCGACATCACATTTACTGACAAGAAAAACAAACACACCTACCTAATAGACGTTTCCATCCCTACCGATCAAAATCTAACAAACAAATATTCGGAAAAAATACAAAAATACACCCCCCTCGCAATAGAACTGGAGAGAATTTGGAAGCAAAAGGCGGTCACCATTATTCCGTTGATTATGTCTGCTACTGGTATCACCCACAAAAAATTCACAGAACATCTGACAGAACTCGACATACCTGAAAATATACACAATCGAATACAAAAAAGCGTCATTTTACACACGTGCAATATAGTCCGCTCGTTTCTTGGAGCACAATAGACTTCGTTTATACTTGGCCCGCCCATATAAAGAAGAAATCCAGGGAACAAAAACCCTGTGAATTCCTAGAATAGTAATAATAATAATAATAATAGTAATAATAATCTACAAAGTTAGCCCCGCCATCATCCGGTTACTAACATATGCAATGACGACATGGGAAACTCAGACGAGAACTGGAGGAAGCACTATTTCGAACATCAAGACTAGGAGAGGGATACACCAGGGGGATTCGCTGAGTCCATTATGGTTTTGCCTCGCTATCCATCCGCTTTCTGCAATATTGAATGACACCACCTACGGTTTCCGAATAGATCCCATGCAACCAAATTCGAGGCTCAGCCATTTGCTGAATATGGATGACATCAAGCTGTACGCTGAGAATCCAAGACAATTGGAATCACTAGTGGCTAATGTTAAAACATTCAACGACGATATTAAAATGGAGTTTGGGCTGGAGAAATGTGCCGAAATACATGTCACAAAAGGAAAATTAACGCAGCAGCTGGAAAATACACGTTATTTTGCGCAAATACGTCCAGAAGAAACGTACAAGTACCTCGGAATTATGCAGAATAGAAGGATAGACCACACACAACTAAAGAAGGAGTTCAGAGAAAAATATAAACAGCGCTTAAATAAGCTCCTGAATACTAAACTCAACTCTAGAAACATGATTACAGCCATCAACACATATGATGTCCCTAGTCTGGCGTATTAATTTGGAATACTAAAGTATTCAGATACAGACCTGGAAGACCTAGACAGAATGACGAGGACTACACTTACAAAGTTTCGAATGCATCATCCAAAGAGCGCAGTTGAGAGACTATATATGCCTAGAACGCAAGGGGGCAGGGAATTAGGCAGCGTCAAAAGAATGTGCGGAACCCAAGAGAAGAATATGCGACTCTACTTCTATAACTCGGACAGGCCTCTCATTAGGAAAATAGTGGAGAGTGACAACAGATATACACCGCTTAACCTCAAAGATCGACAACATGCTATAACGATCCTAACGAACGAGGATATCCAAACAGCTTGGCAAGACAAGGTGATCCACGGAAAGTATCCCAATGCGTTAAACAACCCAGAGGTTGATGAGGAAACCTCGCTTCTATGGCTGAAGGAAGGAACGTTACACCCAGAGACCGACGGATTTATAACAGCCATTCAGTATAGCATCATCCGAACTAGAAATTATGAGAAATACATTTCTTAAACTCCCCGACGTTGACGATGTCTGCAGAAACTGTAAAGCAGTGGGACAAACTATCGAACATGTCACTGGGGGCTGCCCTGCTTTGGCTACGGAAATGTATTTGGGAAGACACAACGAAGTGGCGAAGATCATCCACAGATAATTAGCACTTGACCTAGGACTTGTTACTAACCAACCACCCTTCTATACATATGTACCTCAAGCTGTTCTAGAAAACGAAGTGCTGTACTGGGATAGACCAATCCACTCCGATAGGACTTTAGATCACAACCGCCCTGATATTCTGGTGATTAAAAAAAGATAAGCAGGCCACCATTATTGATATAGGATGCCCCTTAACCAGCAACCTGCAGAAAACGGAGATTGAAAGAGAAATAAATACCAAAACTTGGCTATTGAACTTAAACACGTATGGAGATTGAAGGATGTGAGAACAATCCCAGTCATAATATCGGCTACAGTCGTGGTGACGAAGAGGTTCATGAAATATTTGGAGCAGCTCAACCTACTTAAAGGCCTCGCAAAAATTATCCAGAGGACGGTGATTCTCCAGACATGTCATATCACCAGAAAATTTTTGAACGACGAAGGATAGACCATCGAAACATCCACCGGACTAATGGGACATGATGAACTTCATCCCCATTAACCGTGCCGAGCCCTACCAGCGATGGGCTCGGGCCCTAACCTAACACCATCTAATCCAACTTAGAAAATACTAACCCATTTGACCCGAGCTCCCACAGAGCCAAACCCCAATGGCGCGCGCGAGGAGTCGGTGAATGTTTTCCGGCTACGGCCGAGAAAATGAGTCGCTTAATTCATAATAATAATAATACAAGTTTATTCAGCTCAAGAACATTACAGGATTAATATACATGGATAATAAGTAAATAAGTAAGCAAATAAACACGAAGAAAATCCACAAAGGCTAATCTGCGTGTGGATTGTTGGGATTGCTATCAAGCTTAAATTGATTAGTTTAAATAATTTTTAGAATTGAAATACTGTAGTATAATACAATCATAAAGTAATATCATAAAGCTGAAAAATGTGAGCAAAGGAAATAAACTTTAATAATACACAGGTACAATATTTCAATAGTAAATTTCACAGTCCTGATAGTAATATAATTAACACAATAACACATAAATCAAAACGCAAACACAACCCTGAATAAATAAACTAAAATAAAACATCAGACAACACATGGGTAAGATAGCATGATAATGAAACAATCATAACAATAATAACCCCATAAAATACGATCAGAGCCATTCCATTAAGCGCAACTGAATTTGGAAAAACTTTCATTATACGTTTTTTAGGTCTATCATATAGTGTATTTCCATTCTTGTTCCATTATGAATTCATGTTTCAGCTTCTCTTTTGAATAGAGTCATTGAGTTGAGTTTTCTCATGTCAATCGGAATTTTATTGTATACTTGGGGAGCGAGAAATATATAACTTCGCTGTCCAATGGTTTTGGACATTCTAGGTACCTCTACGGATTTTTCTTTATATCTGGTATTATGGACATGGTCTACTTGTTTGGTCGACGAAATATATTTGCGTTGATATATTAAAAGAGTGAGGAAAAAAGATTGTCGTATATCAAACAACCCAGATTCACTGTAAAGATAATCACTGGGATAATAATTCAAGTAGTTGTTTGTTACTCCACCATAAAAATATGGGTTTGAACAAGTGCAAGATACAATATTCGAAGATGATGAATGTCAAGAAACTTTTTCAAATATTTAAATTCACGCAAGTAATAACGGAGTTTTTTTACGAGAATGGAAATATGAGTATCCCATCTGAGATGATTATCAAGTGTGATACCAAGATATTTAACTGTTCTTCTCTCCATTATTCGTAAGGTTTGTTTTCCATTTTCAATTTCGATATGGTTAAAATTAGGTAGGTTTGGCTCGTTACTGGTGACTGGTAAGTATACTGTTTTATCTATATTAACTGCAAGAAGTTTGCTCTTATAAAAATCAAACAAAACTGGTAGTGCGTTTTGAATTTTATTTTTAAGACTGAACCAGTCCAGATCCTTGAAGAAAACAACCGTATCATCGGCAAACCCAGTTATATCACCAGGAATGGGTAAGTTGAACATATCATTGATATAAAGTATAAAAAGGATTGGCTCCAAAACAGTTCCTTGGGGGATTCCATAGCGAACAGTTCTTTTATTACTGAGTGTTATCTGTTTGTACTCACTGAAGTCGATTACTTAGATAGCTATTCATTAGATTTATTGATTTTCCTCTAAATCCGATATTTTCAAGACAATTGATCAAATCTGAATGGCTCACTGTATCGAACGCTTTTGACAAATCGATGTAGACACAAATTGCTGGTTGCTTGGAATCCGCCGCTTTGTAAGTATTTCCTATTAATTCAGCAATTGCATCTTGAGTTGATTTTCCCTCAACAAAGCCAAATTGTTTCTCAGAAAGTAACTTTTATTTTTGCACACAATTAATTATTCTTCTTTTTATAATCTTCTCTATTATTTTGCTAAAACTGGAGAGGAATGACATCGGCCTATAGTTTGAGAGACAACCCTTTTTCCCTGATTTATGGAGGGGTCTAACAACTGCAATTTTTAAAACATCTGACAATATTGCAGTTTCCAAAACCATATTTGTGATTGCCTTTAAAGGATATAATAACAGATCTATGCATTTTTTGATTGTTTCAGCTCCAATCCCATCCAACCCAGAGGCTTTATTTGATTTTAGTTCCTCTACAACATGTATCTCGTTTTCATCTGTTGGCGACATAAATATTGTATTTGGGTTTCTATTGCTAAGGAATTCTTGATCCGTTTTTGTTATTTCAGTCGCAAGACGTGCTCCTACATCAATAAAATAATCATTGAAGGATTCCGTTATAGTAAAGGAATCAGTCAGAGTTTTATCCTCTACTTGTATTTCCTTTATGTTACCAATAGTTTCTCTCTTTTGCAATTTTTCAACACATTTCCACATGTGTTTGGGACAATTCGTATTTTTATTTATTTTACTCCTATGATAGTCTGCTTCACTTCTCTGTATCAGAGCATCTAAAGTCTTCCTATATATTTTAAATTCACTTTTCAAGTTGAAATCATCTGGGGTTTTTTGCAATTTTTTATACATGGAATTTTTTGCAGTAACAGATTTCACTAGTTTATCCGTTATCCAAGGACCTCTCTTCTGGTATCTTCTTTTAATAATATTCACTTACTTTAATTTACTTTATTAGAATCGAAAATCAAAATAAATTAAAGAGAACTAAGCAGGTTGGCAAATTAATTTTGGCAGTTGACGATGCGCGAGAAAGCCATACAACTTGACAACGTTGTAAGTAGTTACCGGGAAGTGCAGACGATCCACATTCCGCATGCAAAGTTTTAAAGGTTGTGAGACTGCTAATACGTAGGAGGGTAACACAATATTTAGAATTTGGATTTAAAAATAATAAATTGTGACACATCTATAATGCTATATAAAATCGAGTTTTCAAAACAAAATAACATTAAGGCGTTCTTTATTATCAATTAAATGAATAAGGAAATAGAAACCATTCGATTTTTCTACTGAAATTGGATTTTTTTTGTACAGAAATAATTATTCATTGCTTCAAAAACCATACGGGAAATTCTATAATTACCCTTTATTATTTTATGTGATGTAAATAATAAATAATAAATAGATTCCAAGAGACATGATCTTTCATCTTTACTTCATATTAATGTCTTTTAAGTGGTCCCGTCATTGAGGTTTATTTATACATAAATTGGAAGTCAGGTAGATTTTGTACATAAAGCGTATAATATGATAAGGACTGTTAAACGATTTTCTAAATTTAACAATGGCCAACAATTTTTCCTATCACTTCGTAGTAATAGTTAATGACATACCTACCTGTTAAGCTTTCTAAAATTGTTATTCTTGATAACACACTTTTTACATAGTTAGGACTGGCAAAACAAAAAATCTTGGTTTTGGGTGCCGTCAATTATTGCTTATTTAGAACTATGTACATATGTGCTCTAGTGGAATTCGTCTCTAATATCTACAATTTTATAACACCTATTGACATTTTCACATTTGTTGCGTTTAATGTATTTAGTCATACCACCTACAAATAAACACTATAGTGAAAAATATGTTTTAGATGTACAGGGATCATCAACAGTGAAATAATGATGTGCATCTACAAATGATTCTTCAAAATCACTTTCTATATCAACTTCATCGTCCTCGCTATCTCCGTCTTCGGCCAAATTAATAATAATATCAACTACAACAGTATCTAAAAGTGGTTCATTGTTCATAAATTCATCTTCAATTTTTTAACATGGTCACATGGGTCATCCAGCCCGTGTCAGATCGGCCAATGGACCATTTATGCGGCATTTTTGGGATACTATTAGCTGGTATCCTTTTATACGGCATCGATAGTGAAAGGAGCTGTTTCCTACCATCTGCCGACTCAATCATTAAAACACTCAAACAATCTTTTTGTCATTCTGAATTCTAATCAACACTTTCTTCGAACCTTTTCTTACAAGTACTTGTTTCTCCTTAGCTGCTAAAAAGAACGCAGTCTCGTCGCAGTTGAAGATTCGGTTGGATCTTGCAAAATGTTTTCTAAATGATTCTTCTGTAATATTAGACCTCCATTGATATAAATTCTGGGAAACTCGTTTTTTCAATTCTAGATGTTATACCAGTGCCTTACTGGGATGCCGTTTTTAAAAGCATTAGGTCTTTGAAGCTAAGCCACTTACTTTGCCACGTTTTTATTCATTTATAGAACATAGTTGAGTTAAGAACAAGTGTTTCTTTTTATTTTTTTATAAAATAGGAGTTTTGAGTATCCCACGGGAGAAAACCACCACAATAAGGATAGTTTTTGGCATACTATATTCTTTGGATGGTTTTCGAATTCTCATTCCTTGTCTTACATATTCCAATGATCTGTTTAAGGCTTCTTTCGTATATTGTCTCTGTTTTTATTCATGATGTTCTGAAACGAAACTACTTTTGCAGAATTAAACAAATTAGTAAATAAGAACGATGAAAATAAAACAATTTAATTTAAATTAAATTATTTTATTTTCAACGTTCAGTATGGATCTTCAACAAGTAAAAGCCTCATCTATTCAATTTTCTAGTAAATAAGATTGGCGCAAATATAAAGGTTCCTGTTATCGACCTAGTGGTCGGTGAAAGGATATGAGGTGCCTATTTACCTACCATAATTTATTAGGTATATTTTTCTTTGACATTTACGCTGTATACTAATAAATTCACATAAACATTTTATGGTCGAAAAAATGTTAAAATTTTTTAGAAATCTTTCGTTGAGGTGTATGTTTATTCATGTATATTGGATTCAGTATTACATATTCTCGAGGTCGGTAAAGGTTTTTGCATTTGCACATACTTTGTAAATACAAGAGTGCGAATAAAATTGACAAACTTACAGGTTGGAAAATTAGCTTTGGCAGTTGACGATGGGCGAGAAAGCCATACAACTTGAGAACGTTGTAAACGGCAAGAGCAGACGACGTACATTCCGCATGCAAACTTTTAAAGGTTGTGAGACTGCTAATACGTACGAGGGTAACACAATGTTTTGAATTTGGATTTGAAACTAATATATTGTGGCACATGTATAATGCTATATAAAATCGAGTTTACAAAACAAAATAACATTAATGTGGTCTTTATTATTAATTTAATGAATAAGGTAATAAGAACCACTAGATTTTTCTACGAAAAATTGGCTTTTTTACACAGACATAATTATCTATTGCTTCAAAAACCATACGGGAAATTCTATAATTACCCTTTATTATTTTATGTGATGTAAATAATAAATAGATTCCAAGATACATAAAATTTCACCTTTACTTCAAATTAATGCCTTTTGAATGTCCCTTCATAATATTCGTCATAGAGGTTTATTTGTATATAAATTGGAAGTTAGGTAGATTTTGTAGACGAAGCGTACACTATGATAAGGATTGTTAAACGATTTCCTAAATTTATCAACGGCCAACAATTTTTCCTATCTGTTCGTAGTAATAGTTGATGACATACCTACCTGATAACCTTTCTTAAATTGTTATTCTTAATAATATGTAGTAGATAATAATGTAAAAATTCGGGTTTACACATAAAACTTGAAAAACAAATTGGGGAAATCGCCTTTAGAGATGGTCTAATAAGTATAGTAATAATATAAATAAAATATTAAAGCTTTTTTGTGGTAGATTTATCTACTTCCATATGTAAATTTTTGGGTTTTTTGCAAATATTTACTATGAAATTAGAACATCCCTGTACACTATTTACAGAGTTAGGACTGGCAAATCTTGGTTCTGGGTGCCGTCAATCATTGTTTATTTAGAACTATGTACAGATGTGCTACACATATTCTATTACTCTAGTGGAATTCGTCTCTAATATCTACAATTTTATAACACCTATTTACATTTTTACATTTGTTGCCAATAATGTATTCAGTCATACCACCTACAAATAAACACTATAATGAAAAATATGTTTTAGATGTACAGGGATCATCAACAGTAAAATAATGATGTGCATCTACAAATGATTCTTGAAAATCACTTTCTATGTCAACTTCAACATCCTCGCTATCTACGTCTTCGGCCAAGTTAATAATATTATTGTCTACAACAGTATCTAAAAGTTGTTAATTGTTCATGTGTTCATCTTCAATTTTTTTAACATGGTCACATCTAACTTTTCAATCATGTGCAGAAAATGTGTCAAAACATTCATTCCAGAATTCTTCAACCTTTGTAACGTTTCGTTTGGCCACATATTCTTCAAGTGCCGCCCAAACACTTTCGATCGGATTTAAGTCCGGTTGATAAGGGGGTAGCCTCAAAACTTGCAATCCATGTCGAATAAACAATTCATCAATTTTATAAGTTTTATATTGCGGTTTGTACATTTTTGCAACGTTATGAAGATCCGGTTTTAACATTTGTTCACTGTAATATATCGTCAGTGTCCTGCTAATACCTCCTAACTGCCACATTTATCAAAATTGAGATTTTTACATGATTTTCTTCAATTTTTTTATGCGCATGCGTTGGTAATATCCACCTACCTGTAAAAAAATTACAAAACGTTGAAATTTGAGGCGGAAATATCTTCTATCTGAATCTAAGGTTGACAGCAAAAGTAATACCTCCTATCTGCTCAGTCTACATTGGAACTGCGTGTTGTTTCTTCTGGTAAATAGGTAAGTGACAAAATTACTTTGAATTTTTTAATTTAACTAAATTAATGTGTTTTAATAGTAATTGAACTTGAATTAAACATTTCTATGAAGTCATGCTCAACTGTTTTATACCTTCAACCGAAGTTATTTATCACAAAAATGTCATGAAACATTATTGTTCCTAAGATAGGAGATATTCGAACAGATAATTGCCATATAAGTAAATGATAGGTGGTATTCAATAATTCCAATAAAACGATGAGGTAAAAAATAAGTACGATTGACTAGCAAAAAAAATACTGGTACGGATGAAATTAACATGTGACACTTACAACATGGGAAATTTCGCATTTTAGAAGTGTTTAAGACAACATTTTGTACCAGTTTTCTTTGCTAGTCGATAGTACGTAATCAGTAAAAAGTAGGTACAAATAAATTGTTTGTGTTTTGTTTTTAAATTTAAATACCACTAATTTATGATACAATTGGCAATTTTATATCAATAAATTGAAATAAAGCAGCAATAAAACTTAGTAGGGGTGTTATTTTTCAGTGTCGTAAATCATGTCGGAGCGGAGCAAGAAAATTGTGATGTTGGCATTGGACAACCATCAAAATAAAAGCTAAGAAAATATTACATGCAACACCACAATTGAAAAAGATAACAATTATTTTGATCTGGAAAACATGGAAGTTCTGATTGCATCAGATAGTTGTGCAGCTCTTAACTCTCCTGTTGCTGATAAAGTTGTAGTTGAAAAAAATGAAGCTCTCTTTGACAACACAATATTATTTTATGAAGTTTCATCAAATAATACTTTCTTAGTCAGTACCAACTGTGACATTGGCTCGACCGACCAGGATATCATACATGAAGCTCCTGGACCATCTCACCAAATGAGCAGCAATAAAAATCAGGAGAATGTGAAAAGCTCACAGAAGTTTGTACAGAATGACGAAGAATCTAACCAAAGTGATGAACAATCAAACCACAGTGAGAAAGATTCAAACAAAAGCGATGAACAATTAAACTCTCGATCAAGTCAACGTGAGGATGAATGGAACCAAAGAGATCAAGAATCTAGCCAAAGTGATTTGTCTTCATATAACCCAGATCCTTTAACTGGCGGAGAAAATACTGCTCCACCAAAAGATGCAAAAAATAGTGATGATTTTCAACCAAGCGAAGATTTTGTGGAGTATGGCAACATGCAGGAGGGAAGAAAAAAAAACCTTGTGGCAGACAGAAATAGTTGGAAAAAGAACCAAAGCAAAAAATTGCGTATGGAAGGGAAAGCTTATTTAGGATACACGAGAAAAGACGGAAAGGTAAAGCATGATAAAATGCGTGAAAAACGGAAGCTAGGCCTATCGTGTTTATCCAAAATGTGTAAAAAATCAAAGATGCGCAAATGCTACAACTTTACAGAACGTCAAAGGCAAGAACTGTTTGACTATTTTTGGAAGGAAACCAATTGGGAACAACGAAAAGTTTTTGTTGCTTCGCACGTCAAGAGAACTCTTACCAAGAGAAAATGTAGTGAGAACTCACGGAGGGAAGGAACACTAACCTACTCTTTGCCAATAAATGGTGATCAAGTCCGAGTATGCAAGAAAATGTTCTTACAGACCTTGGCTTTAGGTTCGTTCACAGTGCAATCATGGACAAATTCGAGCACATACGGCATGTTGCCAAATGATGAGCAACGCATTTCTAAGAGGAAGGTTCCTGTATCTAGTCGAGCACCCGATTTGCAATTTCTACATGAATTTATGGACAATTTACCAAAACTTCCATCCCACTATAATAGAGCTAATTCGTCCAAGCTGTATCTTGAACCAGTTTTCAAGACTATGAAGAGTCTGAGAGATTTGTATAATGAGCAATGCAAACGAGATAACAGAACCCCCCTTTCACGACAAATATTCGACAACGTTTTCAAGGGAAAAAACTTAAGCTTACATTTAAACAAAAAAGATAGATGCGATATCTGTGTTTCATATGAAGTAGGAAACATTACAGAAGCTGAATGGACACTGCATAGGAAGAAAAAAGAAAGAGCGCAACAAGAAAAAGCTTCTGATAAAGCACTTGCGAAAGAAAATCAATGTATTGTTCTAACAATGGACTTACAATCAGTCAAATTGTCGCCTTCAATTAGTGCCAGCGCATTTTTTTTTAAAACAAAATTGTGTTGTTACAATTTTACGGTATACAACCTCACTTCACACCATGTTCTCTGCTATTGGTTTACCGAAGTAGACTCGGATTTGACTGCATCTACTTTTACTTCATGTATTGTCCATTACCTCACAACATACTGCGTTGATAACAAGTTACCAATAATACTCTATTCAGATGGCTGCACATACCAAAATAGAAATGTGACATTATCTAATGCCCTTCTACATTTGTCCACAACGTACAACATTCCAATTTATCAAAAATTTTTAGAACGGGGTCACACCCAAATGGAGTGTGACTCCGTTCATAGTTGCATAGAAAGGAAGATATCGGGACGAGACATTTACCTGCCAAGTTACTACGTCGCTGCTACAAGAGAAGCGCGTAAAAAGCCCTTTCCTTACGAAACCATGGTGTTGGATTTTAGTTTTTTTAAAAATTATAATACTTTTCTTAGATATTCGTCGATTAGACCTGGCAAGAAGTCAAATGATCCGACTGTCACCGACATCAGAGTTTTGTACTATAATCATAATACAATACAAGTTAAGCTAGATTTTGACGCTGTCTCCTGGATAGATTTACCTGTACGCCCGAAAGTCATAAATCACAATGAAGTGATCTTCCCACAACTTCACCAAGGACCTCTTCCCATTGCCCGTTCAAAGTGGAATCATCTTCAAGCTTTAAAGAAAGAAATACCTCAAGACTGCCACAGCTTCTATGACAACTTACCAAGGAAAGACTAGTGGAAGAGAAGAAGAAATCAAATAAGTGGAAATTAATAAAAATTAAGTTTGTAGAATTTTTTTTTTAATTTTTAAATGTATGTTACCTGATAAAGTAAGAATATATCTATATTTTATTTATGAACATTAACTTAAATTTCTTAATATCAAAAAACATTAAAAACACCTGATTTAAGACCGGAAACTTATTTAAGTCTTTTAAAAGTAATTGTGTACAATACCTCCTATTTGCAAACCCAGTAATTCGAATACCTCCTAACTAACAGAGAAATAATTAAAATTAAATAAGGTGCTCACATTAACATTATCATTGAGTAAAATATTATATTGATTAATATCAAAAACAAATATGTTGGGAAAATGTATCTGGATAGAAAAGAGAGAGTTTTTTATCGCTCCTGTAAAATGTCCCTATTTTCAGATAGGAGGTATTAGCAGGACACTGACGATATGTTTCTTTCAGAAAGCCAGTATTTTTATTGTTGTTTAGTCCAAGCAGTCGTAGGTAATTTTTCATTTAGAGCATTGTGATATGGGGCGTTATCAATCACCACAACAGCGTTTTTTGGTAGGGTTGGAATAAGTTTTTCTTGTACCCACTTCTCATAATTTTCATACGCCATTTCATTATGATAATCTCCTGTTTGTGACTGGGAGTTCCACATAATACCAGCATTAGGTACAAAACCAGGTTCACTTTCTGCATGCACAATGATGAGCGTATTACCTTTTGAAACGGGTTTTCCTAATCCTTCGTTACTCTTGTAGCTCCATCCTTTAAAGTGCGTGTGACATGAATGAATGTATGTTTCATCGATATAAATGATGGGTTTGATCTGTTCTCTGCACTTTTTTATGTTTCTCAAATATAGTAGGCGTGAATGTCTGATTTCGTGATGTTCCATTAACAATTTTTTTCTGTTGTTTTTCATGTTGGTCCAACGAAAACCCAAAGAATGTAATTAACTGTCTCGACCCTTACTTCGTATAATCTACTCATATTAGTGTTTTAAATGGAACTCAATGTTTCTAGCTAATTCTACAATATTTCCAAAGAATGTGTTTGTTTCCGCGGAGATTTGCGACTTCCTGCTAAGCCATAAGTATCTGCAAAGGTTTGGTGTACATTTCTTAACGTGGGTACTTTTTTCTCGGATATGTGATAATTTATTATGCGCCGTCTAAGCACAGTTTTGTCAACTTGATCCATACGGATACTTGACGTTATTTGTTTTTTAGTAGGCACCTCAGTGCCCGCATTACTTCCTGTCAGAGCTTTTTTTTAATACGGGAAAGCGTTCTTTGGCTAACTCTCGTAGCAGCAGAAACTCGTTCAATGACCTGACAATAAAATAAGTCAATATAAATGTTGTATTAAAAGTTTTGCTTATGTATATTTTTATACAAATAAAATGAGGAAGTAGTTATATTAGTTTTCAGTGACCGTTCTTTGAAATAAAAATTTTTGTCGTGGTTTTCGGCCATTTAAAAGAAGTATTAAATTCAAAATTACTATAGTACGTTTCAGTTCATTAGTTGTTTTAAACGATCTTTAGATTTTAGTTCAAACATATTTTAATATTACCAAATCGCAATTGTAACTGAAATCGGAGGATGATTCAAAACAAATAATAAAACCGAAGCGTAGTAGAGATAGGTATGAAATGAGTATAATAATTATAATTATAAGCTAAAAAACCTATTACATTTAAATATGTATCTTACACAAAATAAGAATGTGCCCTTTTATATTCTCCTGTAGACAGAAACAGAATAGTTATTTACGCAACAAGTGCATAAAGTGGTGTTTTTTTTCACGAATGGAAAAATTGACGCATGAGCCGCAGGTATGCAAAAACCAAAAAATGTCTCATTTAGGTTGCTCTAAATGGACTAAAAATGGCGTCGATTTGTTTGTAATGATGACATACCGGTGCATAAAATTGATACTTGAGTGCATAAAATACTTTTTCTACAATCACATTGAAAAGTAGGCTTTTTCCCTTGCCATTGACAGCGAAAAGTTGACGTTTCTTGAGGGGAGTTACTTTACGCTCGCCAAGCGTAAATAATTGCAAAAACCCGTTGCCCATAACAACCGATTCTACAACAATTGTATTGATAGTGACAGTGGGGATCGTAGAGCAACCAGGCTAGGGATTGTTTTTGTCTTCTGAAAATCGCTGCTTTGTTAAGCATTTAATGTTTTAAATAATATTATTATTATATTATTACTACAAAAAAATGGAAGTTCGTCCTCGATGCCCAGCCAAGTTTCGTAAAAGTTTAAAAAAGTAAGTATCAAGTATTTGACAGGTACTTGAAATAAGAGGTATAAATTTATCAATAATTATTCATAATAAATATTCAAGTGATTGTAGAAAAAATGTTATATATATTGCGAGCTAAAAGTGAAATTATGGTTTTCAAGCAATTAACCCTTGCTTTCGAACAATAATTCCTCACTTTTCGCTCTTAATACATAAATAACTAGATATTGTCTCACCCCAATGTCACTTTTTTAAATCGTTTAACAAATAAATATTTTATGTACGAAAATCGATTTAAAAAATTTACTATCGAGTGTAAATTTGTTAAATAATTACTTTGGTTTAAAAATTTCATTGCAATAATTGAAACTTACCTTTGTTAATGGAATTGTCGACTTGGCATTGTTTGCCATTTCGGTTATGAAATTTAAAACGTTCATAATTATTTCACGACACTGCTTACTCAACTTTTTATGAACAACTTTACTTTCTGGAGTCGCCATAACTAGTTAGTATCACACAACCCCGGTAATCACACTCTTCTCTGATTTGTACTGTCGAAACGAAGCTTACGAATTCTACCAGCGAAGTGAGCTCTAGCAATCCGCGTAAGTCTTAGCTACGGCGCATCGGAAGTTGCCAAACTTCCGACTGCCAAAATTAATTTGCCAACCTGTACGAATTTCACTCATCCTCAGAACATGCAACCATAACCATATTTTTAGTAATTTTTATTTTTGATACTTTACTTTATGAAACACAAGCCGTGTTCTCACAAACCAATGTAAGATTTATTTAGTATATTTTAATTTTTAATGACTCAAAAGTTAATACGCTAGGATATTTCATAATATTTATCGATATTAAAGGCAATATGTAGAAATTTATTGTCATTTATAATATTTTAAATTATTTTATTCTATTTTGTTTATGTAAAACAGTCTTGTAGTTTGCGCTCCTACAGAGACTCCATGCGCGGACGGTTGCACAGAAATGTTGTTCCACTTGCCGCTTATACATCAAACCGCCTCTTATTTGTAATCACATACACTTTGTGTAGGTTTTGTCTGAACTTACTCATTTTCTTCTTCTCGAGACAAATTAAGCCTGTCGCTGTCTTTGCCGATATATATATATATATATATATATATATATATATATATTGAAGGAAAAACTATTCGAGAGTCAAATTTAAACTAAATTAAACTAATGAAATTTCTTTAAAGTTCATAATGTACCTTGTATACACATATACATGACACCAATATAATAGGATTCAAACTATTTAAGAGAAAAATTTAAAAAAACATCACCTGTTATGAAATGAATGAGTCCACTTTTCAATTGAAATCGTTAAGTGTTTATGCATTATCTTAAATTCCTATTAGATACCATTAAACTATTTAGAAGCCCTAGAAATGTTTCTTGTAATATACCCAAAGTTGAAATTCGATATAAAAACATTAGGGTTATAAAATCTTTGACTTCTGGAAGTATGTGTCAGCTGGGTAGAGAAAAATCCATGACAGCTAAAAAATTTTAAGAATTAATAAAATGCAAAAGATAAATAGATGAATTGTTAGTTTAGAATTGTTAAAAAGTATGTTTCATAATTAAAAAAGTTAATATCTTAAATAATAAAATGAAATCTTTCGACTGAACTACTATG
Organism: Galeruca laticollis; assembly: GCA_963921935.1. Taxonomy (NCBI): domain Eukaryota; kingdom Metazoa; phylum Arthropoda; class Insecta; order Coleoptera; family Chrysomelidae; genus Galeruca; species Galeruca laticollis. Next base: position 95,878,153 of record OY998182.1, on the reverse strand, counting down.
AGTTATTTTGATTGGTTGCAAACATTTATGTGATTTCAATAAACAGAGGGCTGATATAGGAATGAGATTTTTTGTTTTGGAAAAAAGAAGGTTGTTGATTTTGAAAAAAGAAAAGTAGTAGAGCGTTGGTGCTAAGAAAAGCTAAAAGAAACACATTATTTTTCTTTCATAATAATTATAAGACTTGTAAAATTTATAGCCGATATAAAAAGTGAATAGTGATACTAACCTTCTAAAACGATTCCTGAACTAAATATTTGATATATACAGTGTAGATATCCTTTACATAATCCCAGAAGAAAATACTGAAAGACTTTTCAGTTATGAAGTGATACAAATGAACAGTGAATCCATCTTCCCAAAAAGACTAGTGAAACTAACCTTATAAAACGATTCCTGAATTAAATATTCCATGTATACAGTGTAAATATCCTTTACACAATCCCAGAAGAAAATACTGAAAGGCTTTTCAGTAACGAGTTGATTCAAATGAACTGTGAATCCAGCTTCCCAAGAAATTTTCCAGAACATCCCTAAAAGGCAAGCAAAATGAATATTCTTCTATAGAACATTAGTGGAAAACATAAGGTATTTCATAATTTTTTTTTAAATGAAAACATACTTGTATATATAAAGGAACATTAGGTATTGAATTATATCCGATAATCTTATGTACTTATCACAATCGTCCATGTTTTTTTTTGTTGAAATGTTGAATACAATTACCAACAAAACTTAAACGCACAATAAGTTGCATACGTACACGTATAATTTCATTGGTATGAATTTTGTGTGAAAGACCATCATAGATAAGTTTTATTTTTCTTTATATATCGTATGCAAGGAAAAATAATGTATTTTTTGATTTTTTACGAGATAAAAATTCTTTTCTCTTAAATAAATAGAATCATATATCTGTGAATCTTGATTCAGTGTTTTCTTTTGTAAGTTGGCAATACTGTTTAGACAGCATTCACCACTGAAGGTTTCCTTGAGATAAAGTATACAGGACCGCACTACAGAGATTTATAAAAAAAATTTAATTCAACAGAATTTTTTTTAATATCAAATATTTGGCGCATATAAAATAATAGTAACAAGATTTATTATATATATAAAGCCCATGAACCCGGATCCTGAGAAGCTGAGTTCTCATATAAAAATTTATAATAAGAAGAGATAAAGGTAAGTGCACTGTGTGGCATTATTGAACAAAATAATTTCTTAAATATACCGGGCGAATTGAATTAAAAATTTTATTGATTTTGAAACACAAATAGTAAACCACAATAATATATATATATATATATATATATATATATATATATATATATATATAATGAAGGGACATATTTCTCTAAAAGAAACACAACTATCTCATCTATGCACGCGTGCTGCCGTATTTCAAACGCATTTTGCCAGCGCAATCACTTTTACTTCACTCTATCCTTGTATTTGTGTCATCGAACCTCAAGGCAAGTAAGAGCGGTTGACATATTTACAGTAACACGACACCTCAGAATATCGGTCGACCGCATGGTTCTGTAGAAAACAGTGAAGATATATCTTCTTTTCCAGGCTTGAATATGGCACAAAGCATCATGAGTCCAATAAACTCTTCAATTTCAATTACGTCTGTGTCCTTGTAGTTCGGAGGTTGCTGCTTTTCTAATGTCTCACTCATCGTTTTCATATTTTGGTCAAACAACAGATGCCAAACTTCGTCGATGCCTGGATTTTTTCACTGGCATTTCGGATAAGGCCGTAGTACTAAGAGCTTAATATTTAAAATATTTTTCGCCGGGACTTTTGAAGATTTTGGATCAGCAGAACACCAGGTAGGTAAATTATTTTTTCCCGTAATTATATTTCGGCTCCTCTTCTGGCTTCTCATCCTACGTTTCAAGTTCTTCCGACGTTGAAAAATCTGACGTGACTCCGTTTCAACACTATACGTTATCTTCTGTAGTACTGAGAGAATGGGGCTCAGTATCCTCTTTTTCCAAATCTTGTTCTTCTTAGTCCGTATCTTCAACGCTTTGTTCCAAGTCCTCCTCAGGTAAAGGAACCGTAGCCATAGTTTTATCTGTTCTGGCGGGAAAACATTTTTGAAAACCCAAAGAGAGGACTAAAGTAGTGCATGTATACTTGATACAGCAAAAAGCGGAAGTGACCACTACTAGTAAGAATGGAGATATCTTTCTTAGTTAAAGTTCACCAGACTGCAGCAGAATAGGACTGAGAGCGTGTGGTAAAAAAAGCATCATGTGTTGAAAAAATGACAAGATTCATAATAAAATGTGACATTACGGGTAACACACGTCCATCAGAAGCATAAAATTTGTAACGCTACTAGTAACAACCGTCAGTCCTGTGCACCCTATGGATTTTCAGAAATATACAATTATGGATATTTCAAGTTGTTCCAATATTGTACATCCAATAAAACACGTCCAAAGGACATCCAAAAGACGTCCATTTATGGAATGTACAGAACTAATCCGGAACTGCACATTTATTAGAAGTTCATATTAAGCCCATGGACGTTTGGACTCCATTTGGATCTCGATTGGACGTAATTAACTACCAGCCACTAACTCAGTTCGTCCATGATAGAAAATTATGTCCCAAACTATGATCGGCCCACTTTCAAAACTTTCTAATTGGCAAAAGTTGAATTGCGAATGATGCTCACCTGGCCTTCGGTAGACTGGCATGTACGTACGTCCTACGTATTTGGAATCATCAGAGAATAGTAAATTGATCCATTCTGCAAGACTCCAGGCCGCGTGTTCTCTGGCAAATTGTAACCTGAAAACTTGAATCTCTTGCTGTCCACGAAGACAATCCCTGACAGTTTGTAAAGAGATATTTATACTTGTAGCTGCTAGCAGGTCGTGTTGAAGCATTCGCGCAGTACAATGTCGAGTCCGCAAGGTCGTAACTCGTAAAAAAGATTATCTACAGCTGTACTAATTCTTCTGCGTACGTGGCCTTCTCTCCTGGAGTACTGCCCGGTTTCTATATAACGGCATAGTATTCTTGAAATGGTGTTTTGTTGAACCCTAATTACGTTAGCAATTTATCTTTGACTTCGCCCTTCATCAATCAGGGTAATTACTTTTACGACCTGTTCTTCAGATAAGCGTCGTTGAACATTCATTATAATCCAATTCAACTCACAGTTTCTAAAATATAAGTACCTACCCACTTGTGAGAAATCACCGTAAAAAGTGAAAAGAAATTATACTGCGAAAATTGATATGTCAAACTGTCAATTTTAATTTGCATGGAGTTAAATTCTCATAGCAAACTTTTCAGTTTTTTCAATATACACATTTAAATTAGCAATATGTAAGTCTATACAATCAAGTTATGCTAAAAAATTGTATATAGAGATAATGAAACGAAGCAAAAAAGATGATTTTGCTAACAGATGAGGCTAAAGTCGGCTAATAATTTTAAAATGCGGCTATTACTGGTACAAGGTGAAACGAATTTTTCAACCAAAACCTATATTAGGGTAACACAAGGTATTTACTGGAAAATAAAATTTTATTTAAATAATCATAGATATTATTTTTCCTAAAGAATCAACCTACTATCCGAAAAAAAAAACATCTAAATTGATCAAATGGTTCAGAAAAAATGTATTTAAACTTTTGGAAACATGTCAGTGATGCAATACTTTATGTGGGGTGTTTAGCTTATTTATTATTTCTATACTAATTTGGACCTATGAGATCGATATATTTTCCTGAACAGTTTTGTCACCTTTATAATCTTCTGTCCAAACAAAATCCTAATATGGTTAATGAAGTAACAGTGAAGATAAAGACAAAAGGAATGTTCCATTTTAAACAAAATAAATTTGTACTCAAAACAATAAAATTATCAATTAACTCAATTAAATATTTATTTCAGTACAACATACACTTTTAGTAGGAATTTGCATTTTTATCGAATTACTTGATGCTTTAAAGTATCTTTCACAAGTTCATTTAAGGAACGCTGCTTGTCTTATTGAATACTAAAACAAGCCCGTTGTTAAAAGTGGAGTCTGGTTTTTTCTGTGCCCTAAGACAGAAAGCCCTATGGGACTCGCTGCGAAATAGGATCACAGGAAATGGGTTTTTCTTGTATTTACATCATCAATTTTTAAGCATTATTTCACACTCCCAGCCGTATGAAACAAGAACACATTCATCTTGTGGCAACATCTTCTGTAAAAAAGTTAAGAAGAAAGAAATATATACATATACTATTTAAAATAGCGACAGGATGGTACAAAGAACTTATATATTAGAAGCTTGGGTTGTTAAGCGAAAATGCAGAAATGGTAATTATAAAATAAAACAGACAAAATATGCAGAATAAAATTAAAAAGGAAAACGAGATAAGAATAACCGACAAAACTTTGCCAAATTAAAAATGAGCTCAATAATCAACAAAGTTTTCACAAGATTGAAGTAAGACTTCAAATAAACGGAAATCTGGCAAATACTGTGAGCACACGAGAATACAAAAAAAGTTTTGAAACGGAATTGGTAGTAAAAAAATTGTTAACAGAGGTATATTCCATATGGAAACGAAGACGTGTTTGAAATTTTCATTTATGAAATTGCGCCATAGCAAAAACAGTACATAACACGGAAATTGAACAAAACAGAACTTTGTACTAAATTTTATACAGTATGGAATCCGCTTTTGAAATAATAGCTATTTGTGTATTAAGAGCGGAAAGTGATACTTTGCCGCTTGAGGCAGAGAGTTGCCCGCGCGACGCGTAGCGGAGAGCGGGCAATCTGTCGAAAGCGGCCACGCACTTTCTGCTCGAATTGCACAACATATTTTTTCTACGATCACATTATTTTTAGACAAATAATTAAAAAAAAACATAAAAAGTACACTTTATTAGAATGTGATGTTGAAAACATGTAACAATTACTTATTATTTTAATTTATTGCCTACAATATTAAAGTTGAATGTGCAGTTTTGGCAATTTTTAATATTTATCCCAGGACCTGAAGAAGTAGGAGGTAGCTTAATATCTTCTGAATCTTTTTCTGCAATGTCAGATATAAAATGAATCGAAAGTTCTTCGCTAGTTGGTACTGCTGCGTTCGTAGATTTTTTTTGGAAGGTACCTATTTCATTGCTAATTGATTCGGCGATATATCCTTCAGCCACATTACTGCTCTTCCACCCACCATGTTTTTTAAGCTGAAATAAGTCGCCCCCACCATTTACTAATAATGTCGCCAACGTTCGTCGAAAGCAATGACCGGTAAATAAATGTTTATCGAGCAATTTTAATAAACTGGCTATTTCGCTTGGTACTTTGCCCACAGTATTCATACCAATCACCTGATTGAAGCATTTATCTTTGGAGTATCGTAAAAATAAGCGCTGAATAATGTTATCACTTTTAATTTGACATTGCTGTCTTAAATTAAAATATTTTCTATAATAGAACATATAGTCGATCGTATTTTCTTCGGCACTATTAATTATTGCGAATGTACGACTTTGATTCGTTTTCGAAACGGGGATTTGGACCACTAGAAAGGATTCTCTATCATCTATATCCTTTAATTCAATTTTGAATAATTCATCCCTACGGCATGCACCAGCGATACCCATGATTGATATCACCTAAAAACAATATTCTCAGAAATTCTGTATCAGAATAAAATAAATAGTAAAACGTTTGTACCTTTCTCAGCAAATCTTCATCGTCAGGTGCAAATCAAATAAAGCTCTCCACTTGTTCCTTTGAGAATGTTTGTGACTTCTTTGCTTTGTAACCCACCGCTTCTAACTTCAAAAATGCAATCAGTTTAGTGTATTTACTGATGTTAATATCATTTTTTACTTGCAAAGTGCTTCGAAGCATCGAATATTGTGACCACAAGGTTGAAGATTCTAGAGTTTTGGATTTTTCGCCAAAATAAATCAGCAATACATTCTCCGAATATTTTTTAATTTTCTTTGAGCGGCACCAATCCATGAAAATATTATATTGTTTTTCGTATTTATCTCTGGATTTAGTTGGCAGAAGATTAAGAGTAATATTTTTAGCAAAATCTGCTATATCTGGAGGTGTGCTTGAAAATTCACTGTCACTATCCATTTTTCAAATAGCTATTTATAAACAGACAACTTTTTTATAAACTAAAAATGAAATAATGACGTTTCAATAATTTCATAGTCTACTATTTTCACAAAATAGTAGGTAGGTACTTAAATATGCAATCACTGTTGCATCTAGGTGCATAATGCATTGCCTACCTTCTGACTTTTATATTTTTACTAGGTAAATTTTATAAAATAAGATTTAATTTCGTTCGAAATATCTTCAAATATTAATATTTCAACTAAAATATTCGGACTGCCCTACATTTTGTTTTGATATATCTATTATTTACTACATTTCTTTAGTTTATTGTAAATGAAAACAGGCGAGCGGAAAAGTACGCTCTAGAGCGGAAATAATGTCAAATTATGACAGATCACGGAAAACATCAACTTTGCGGTTAGATTTGAGAGTGCAAAAGTCTACTTTGGGTAGTGATCGTAGGAAAAATTGGTTGTGACCTTATTTTATTAAATTATAAAAAACGCTGGGAAACATCAACTTTTAAATTTAAATGTGCGCTTTTTGAACACGGTGATTCACGCCAGTCTAGCATAGTCATACTCTTTATTACTTTCCCGCCAACCTATCTAATATGCGAGAAAAGTATTGGTTTACCCACAAAAAAGTTGGAAATTTGATTTTTTTTGAGTTATTTTTACGTTATCCATCAACAACAACACGAAAAAACTGTTTTTAGAAAAAAAATCCTGTGTGTATGTCGTCGTCGTCGTCGTCGTTGTCGTCGGCCACTTTTCCTTGCAAGTCTTGTTAGCACGATACAGCCTCCGGAGTGCAATAAGTCACCAATTTTATGATGGAATATTGTTAAGGACATTTCACAGATGAACCCTATTTATTTTCAGCTCACCAGAGCCAGTACAACGGGTGCTATGGTACTTGAAGTACGACATTTTGTCGTTTTTCGAGAAATTTCAGTTTGTTAGCAAGATACAGCCTCCGGAGTTCAACAAGTCACCAATTTTATGATTGAATATTATTCAGGGCATCTCACTGATGAACCCTATTGATTTTCAGCTCACCAGAGCCAATACAACCGGTGCTACAGTACTTTAAGTACGATATTTTTGTCATTTTTGGAGAAGTTTCAGTTTGTTAGCACGATACAGCCTCCGGAGTATATACAAGTGATGAATTTTATGATTGGATATTATTCAGAGCGTCTTAAAGATGAACCCTATTGATATTGAGCTCACTAAAGCCAGTACAACGGGTGCTGTGGTACTTGAAGTACCAAATTTCTGTCATTTTTGGAGAATTTTCAGTTTGTTAGCACGATACAGCCTCCAGAGAGTATATGATTGGTCAACTTTATGAATAAGTATTGTTCAAGGTGTCTCACAAATGTACCCTATTGATTTTCAGTTGACTAGAGCGAGTGCAGCGGGTCCTATAAAACTAGATATACTAAATTTTTGGTTATTTTTGGAGAAATTTCGGTTTGTTAGCACGATACATCCCCCGAAGTGTATACAAGTAACAATTTTATGATAGAATATTGTTCAGGGCCACAGATGCGGAAAAGTTAGTTTTAATCTTTAAAACCGTTTATTTTTAATGGAACACCCTGCATCTTTTTATATTTTTGATAGCTCCTCAACAACTTGATTGGAAATAACTATATCATATATAGTCTATTATAGGTATTAACGTAAACTTGATCGGGTTAGTGATCTACAACCGAGTTTCTTTTCCGCCCAGCCTATCTAATATGTGAGAAAAGTATTGGTTTACCCCAAAAAAAATTGGAATTTTGAAATTTTCATTTGAGTTATTTTTACGTTTTCCATCAAGAACAACACGAAAAAAAATGGTTTTTAGAAAAAAAATCCTGTGTGTATGTCGTCGTCGGCCACTTTTCGTTACATGTCTTGTTAGCACGATACAGCCTCCGGAATGCAACATATCACCAATTTTATGATTGAATATTGTTCAGGACATCTCACAGATGAACCCTATTGATTTTCAACTCACAATAGCGAGTACAACGGATGCTATGGTACTTGAAGTACGACATTTTTGTAATTTTTTGAGAAATTTCAGTTTGTTAGCACAATACAGCCTCCGGAGTGCAAGAAGTCACCAATTTTATGATTGAATATTATTTATAACAGGTCACAGATAAACCCTATTCATTTTAAGCTCACCACAGCCAGTACAACAGGTGTCATAGTAGTTTAAGTACGACATTTTTGTCATTTTTGGAGAAATTTCAGTTTGTAAGCACGATACAGCCTCCGTAGTATATACAAGTGACCAATTTTATGATTGGTTATTATTCAGGGCGTCTCAAAGATGAACCCTATTGAGATTCAGCTCACTAAAGCCTGTATGTACAACGAGTGCTATGGTACTTGAGGTACCAAATTTTAATCATTTTTGGAGAATTTTCACTTTGTTAGCACGATACAGCCTCCAGCGTGTATACAAGTGACCCATTTTATGATTGATTATTATTCAGGGCGTCTTATAGATAAACCTTATTGATTTTTAGCTTACCAGAGCTAGTACAACGGGTGCTATGGTACCTGGAGTGCCACATTTTTGACCTTTTTGGAGAAATTTCGAGTTTAGTACGATACAGCCTCTGGAGTGTATACAAGTGGCCAATTTTATAATTCGATTGGATTTTTCAAGATGTCTCACAGATGTACCCTATTGATTTTCAGCTGACTATAGCGAGTACAGCAGGTCCTATAAATCTGCATTTTTGGTTACTTTTGGAGAAATTTCGGTTTGTTAACACGATATATCCCCCGAACAAATGACAATTTTATGATAGAATATTAATCAAGGTATCTCACAGATGCGGAAAAGTTAGCTTCAAACTTCAAAACCGTTAATTATAATTTTGCGTTCGTTTACTTCATTCGATGGAACTAACCTCTTTCGAAAAGGTGAATAGGTGATGGAACGAGTTAATTCCATTTAACCCTACTAGAGCAACAAAGGAACCTTGGGTTATTGTGTGATTACTAGAAACGAAAACTCCAATTTTGTTATATACATAACCACTCACATAAAAAAATGGAAGAAGTGGAAAATTTGTTGTACTTAGCTATATAGCGGCAGCTCAGAAAGGGTTTCTTGAACGAGTAATGAAATGCTTTCGGATACCTCCACAACCGAGTAACAACCCGTCACGTGAATTTAAGAACCCAGTACTTGATTCAGGTTAGGTTTCCGTTAGCACCTTATGAATAATACCCGGTGAAATTTGGAAAGTAATAATTTATCGCGCTCTAAATAATGTCACTTTTTTGAATCAGTTAATTTCTAAAGTAAGTATCAGTACATTAGGAAAAATATGTGAAATAAATAATACGTGATACGTTCGTGTATCTTGGTTTAGTTAACATTTTAGGTTATGAATAGATAAAAACTGCTTTTTTCTACGATCTATCTTTAAAGTACCTTGTATTCCATCGGTTTGCAGCGCTTAAAGTGGTTGTTTAGGGTTAGAGTGAAAAAAAGTGAAAAAGCGTTAAAAAACGTGCCATAACGTTAACTTTATTTCACGCTTCCCATAAGCTAACACAATGAATCTTGGCTGGGCATCGAGGATGGACTTTCATGAAACTTGGAATACGTATAACTAACACAATGAATCTTGGCTGGGCATCGAGGATGGACTTCCATGAAACTTGGAATACGTATAATTGTAATTTACCGAAGGAGCTTGATTAAAATATCCCAATTTTCTATTAGAATTTTATTTTTTTGTATAGGGCTGTAGAAAAAATAATGTATGCGACATGTGCATAAAGTATCTTTCTTCACTCATGGAATTGCCGCACTCGCCTAGGTCAACTTTTTCCATTCGTGAAAAAAAGTACCACTTTATGCACTTGTTAAATAAATTACTATTCCACTACTAGCTATGAAGTTGACAATTGCGTCTTCTAGCCAACTGAGAAGCTGAATTTCTCTATTAGTGGTTAACAATTTTTTCTATTGTTAACCTAGGTCAATAATGGACAAATTCAAATGTTTTGAGAATCCAGGGATAATAGTTTAACAAAAACTTGTGCAGCATAATTTTGTGTACCCAGGAGATTGTCTTTAACGTATTTGCTTTCTGAAATTACCTAACACGATAAACTTATTTGAATGAAAATGCCATTAGTTTATAATTCGCGCTCAAGCAATAATGACTGATGACATCCCGTAACTACAACATGGCGATAATTACAAACGTTGGGTGCGTTCAGAAAACACAACCGTTGCGTGAATGTTCTGTGAACGCACTTTGATACATAACATCATACGCTAGAATTGTTTCTTCATAATAATTCCTGTTTTCTTCACAACTACCACGTCTTCTTACATTATAATCATGTGGTAATGGTTCCTGCAAATCTTCTATTGCATGGGTTATAATATTTCTGTTTGTATCAATTATATTACCATAATCTAATAACGCAAGAATTACATTGTATCTAGCCATAATTTTAATATTAATTTTTTCCAGAAAAATTATCGTTCAGCATACACACGTCAACCATTATTATTTGTTGCTCAGTGAGAGCTCATCAACGGTTCAATTATAAGTTATGTTTTATGAACGCACCTGTTGTTTACAAATAAGTTTTACTAGTGGAAATGTCAATCTGCATAAGACTACTTGATTATTGTTTTATTAGTGGGAAGGTGAATTTACATTTTTGTGCCACTCGATTTATACAAGAAATTTTTTTAATTTTTGTCTTAAATTTGGCTAGTAGTGGAAATAATTGTATATACACCACGGTGATGAAGAGATTTATAGGCCTCGCACCTTAATATTGGTGTTCAGTCAATAATAACAGTCTTCACCACATTGGTGTATATACTATTACATATGCCAAAAAGTAAATAAAATCGGTAAAAAATATGGATGGATATCTGTCAGTTGTTAATATATATGTTGACATTGTACATTGAAACAGTAAATTTCAAATTATAACCTTATTTCTTGCAGAAGTTATAATGAAATATTTATGTGAGACTCACCGAATTGAGATTTTAATAATGATCGGTTACTGGGATAATTGCAGAAGTGAAGTTATTTAATCAGAGGAGGTGATACAAATTTCAGTATTCAATGTTTACTATTGTTTACGCCCTCTCTGTTTATTATATCATAACTGTCTTCAGTGTTAACCATGTGGCAGAAATCTGAAATTATTTATCTCGACGGTCATATATCGGAACGCTACTGTACGAAATGACAAATGACAGGGGTGGCACAATGAAGAAGAACGTATCGTTTTTTATTGTCATCATGAAAAATAAAAAAAAATGTCAGGTCTGTCAAGCTTCCCTGTTCCAATTTTTGGGGCAAACAATTTCAATAACTGGTGGTTCAGAATTCAAACAATTCTGAAACGAGAGATATGCGATGAAATTTTGGAAACAGAGCTGAGTGACATGGCATCAGAAGCAGAAAAGAAGAACTGACATAATAAAGACACAAAAGTCCAATTAATCATAGTTCACGGACTGTCTGATAAACATTTGGACACTATCAAAGACTGCAAAAGTGCAAAACAATAAGTTGAAGCTCTAAAAGCTGTTTTTCCAGGTCGAGCTCGTTTACCAAATTATTCACTTGGAGAATGCTAATAAATCTAAAATCAAAATGTGGGGAATAATTAGAAGACCATTTTGTGAAATTTGACTCAGTCATCCGTTGGCTGAAAGAACATGGAAGTGTTTTAGATGAAAGTGATAGATTATCCCATTTGTTTTTGACATTTCCACCAAAATATGGCACAATCGTAGCAGCTCTAGAAACAGTTGATAAGTTGACCATGGATTCAGCAAAAGCTAGATTACTAGATGAAGAACTAAAGTTACTTTCACAGGAGTGTCAAAGTCTGACAGTGAGACAAGTTTCAAGGCAACTGATAATAGAATATGCTACAGATGTGGAAGTACAGATCATTCTACAGTCAATATAATCAAGCAGCAGGCAAATAACGCTGATGAGAAACCAAATGAAACTGAAATATAGTTGTAAGCAGCAAATTTATGTGATGTCAAAGACAAGTTATGATATTGAGAAAAACATGTCCGAAATAATATCTCTACCGAAGTATGTAACAATTCAGATAGCAAATGAGAAAAATAATGAGAAAGGAACCTTCAAGCCAAGTACAAAAGGTGTCTGTTGAGCCTTAATAATACCTAATATGCAGTATAATCTACTTTCTGCATAAAAAGCAATCGATCTGTGGCCCTGAAGATTAGGCCATCCCAGTAGAGAAGTTTTAACACAGATTGGTTGACCAAATTTTAACAAAGTATGTTCAACATGTATCGTTGGCAAGGGTACCAGATTACCATTCAAAGAGTCTGAGAGAAAAATCAAAAATATTGGCGATTTAATGCACAGTGATGTCTGTGGACCATTTATTCCAGTAGCATTTGATGCGTCGAAATATTTTCAAACAATAATTAATTGCTACTCACATTTTGTTGTTGTCAAAACGTTAATAACAAAGGACGAAGCCGATCAGAATCTAATAGAGTATGTACAAGAAATTGAAAGACAAAATGATGTCAAAGTAAAAGCTATGATACTCGAGAATGGTGTAGAATATATTTCAAACAATTTCAAATCATATTGTCTGAAATAAGGAATAATTTTAGAATACACAATCCCTTACACTTCGAGAGAATGAACAGAGCACTGCTAAATAAAATAAGAACAAAAGTAATATACCCAGGAGTTCTAAAAGAATTATGGAAAACGTGACTTGGGTAACATAACAGTATTTGGAAGTCATGCGTGGTACTGGTACACAGTATTGCCAAAGCAAAATAAATTAGACAAAATAGCAGTAAACGGAGTACTAGTAGGATATTGTGGGGGAGGTTATCGACTACAGCTTCAATAAAAACGAATAGTGGTAAGACCTAGGGATGTACGAGTAGATGAAAGTATCATGGAATATAAAATCATGAACAATGATAAATCTATGCAAAAAAAAACACAAAAAATCAGCCAGAACAAATGATTAGAGAATTACCCGAGGAAGACAAAGTATACATGAGAAAAGGGTAGAAAATAAGGACATCAAATTTTGAAGGCTCTTGACGTATGAGTGATGAAAATGAAGAAAACGTATCTCACAATGAACGAGAATCTACTGTGACAAGATCCGGTAGAGCTGTGAGACTACCTCAAAATCTGGAAGATTATGAAATATAAATAGCCTACTACTTGCTGACCAAAGTAGACCAATATCCAAAAACTTAGAAGGAACAAGTACAATGTCAGATCAGCAGCAAGCAAAACATAAAGAGTTAATCTCTCACGAAAAACTTGAAACTCAGAAACCTGCAAAACTGCCAGTGTTATTGACACCAGGTGGTTATTCAAAACTAAAGTAGGTGGAACAAAGAAAGCCCGATTGATTGCAAAAGGTTTCCAGTGCCTTATAACACTGCAGATGAATATAGCTATGCTCCAGTCTGTAGAATATCAACAATACGAACCCTTTTATCAGTTTCAGTACAAAAAGGGTGGAATATACATCAAATTGATGTACCAACAGCTTTTTTGAATTCGGTTATGGAAACTGAAGTTTTCATAAAGTCATCGAAAGGTTAAAAAACAGTATCAAAACATCTTAAACTTAATTGAGAACTATATGGATTAGCAAATGCTCCGAAATTCAACCAAGTCATGAAAAAACTAATTTTTTATCGTTCTGATTACGACTATTGTTTATACACGAAAAATTATGTTAATCTGATATTATTTGTGGATGATGGGCTGAATACAGAACCAGAAAACCAAGTTCATGAGTGACTTTAACAGAAGTAAAAACTTTTCTGGGTATGGAATTCAGTAAAAATGAAAAAGATCTAAAAATCTCAAAAACTAGAATTATAACAAGGTTTCTCGAGGGATTTTCATTGCCCAAAACAAGAAAAGTAGCAACATCAATGGAAGTTAATTTTCAGGTTAACGAAGAAGAACCTATTATCAATAATGTTCCTTACTGTTCAAAATTAGAAATCTTGAATTATATTGTGTACGATGCTTTTAAAAATATGTAAGATATTTGTATGTTACTTCTGTCATTGTATATATTTAAAGCGTAAATTCATGTCTGTTGCTAGCGCTGTAAAAATGTGTTAAAGAATGGATAGACCTTTTGTATTGTTATGAATTCAAAGGGTAGTTACACTTTATTCGCAGCTTTTGTTAAATACCTTTAAAATATCACGTTTTGCAATAATAATTGTAAATAGTTTTGTTTGAGTATTTAAAGAACACATTTTGAAAGTCGACATATTGTCGCATTGTGTTTGAAATCCTATAGTTAAATATTTAGGAAAATGTCACGTTTCACCCTATTATCTATTGTATTGTAAAAAACTAAACTTATTGTCACTTTGTGCATGAATCTTTATGGTCGACCCATTTCTGGGTAAAAAGGTTACAATTGCTATTGGAGTATTCAATAGAAATCGAAATATCTATTGTAGGCGTCAATTGTTGATTCTTGTCGATGAACCCGACGAGTCAAATTATACTGGCCAATAGGAAATGTTTATTTTAGTTTGGTCATCCCAATCCATGTGTAAACACGCCCCTTGCAGATTTCTATTTAACACGTCTTACAACGTGAAGAAATCAGTTTTACACTTCACTCAAAGTCTAACACCTCGTTACTCAGTTTCTATACGAGCTAAGTGAATGTTCATCAAATCGAAACAATAAGTGTCTTCCGATCTGAAACCACCCAAGTTCAACATTCATAACTTTGTACCATTCTTGTAAATTTGTACATAATAAATCAATAATTTCGACATTATTTTTTCAAATTAAGATTATTTATCTGGTTGAATGTCTACGCCAGTCAACGAAGTTCAGCTAGAAATATAATCAAAAACACTTACCAAAGATTAGTATGCAGTTTAACGTACTTTTCTTTAGTAAGAAGGCCAGACATTTCTTATAGTGTTGCTTACTTGAGTAGATTTTTGGACCAACCAAGAAAAAGTACATGGGATGTCGGTAACCGAATCTCACGTTATCTAATCTAAATCATATCAAAGAATATGGCTTATAATTCAAGAAGGAGAATATGCAGGAGTTAATGGCCTTCTGTGATAGGGGGGAGACCAAGAAACCAGGAAAAGCGTGAGTGGTTTCATATGTTGCCATGCTGGAAACCTAATAGCATGGCATTCCAGAAAACAAACGAGTTTTGCTCAATCATCGATGGAAGCTTATTCAGCTGGTATCGCTTCACAAGAAATTACCAACCTTAAAGGTATTTTGAGTGAATTCAAAGTTGCTTAATGGGTTGTATTGAAAATTGATCACTTAAGTGCTATTTCACTAATGAAATACTTTGAAAATTCGAAACGGTCGAAACATATCGACATAAAATATTTTTCATATTAAAAAAATTATAAAAACTATATGCCGTTCTATCCGGCCGATTTCCTTCATTTTTTTTATAAATGAAAGGTATTTAGACACAGATATGTCATCAATCATTAAAATTTACTCAACTCCCACCTTACTCAAGTTATACTCAAACGCGATTCTTCTCTGTACATTTCTTATGAGATACATTCACTCAGGCAATTCGAATTCTTATAGTTCCTCTTCTAATGAATGGATCTTGACCGTTTCACTTTCAGAACACTCAGTGGATCAAGCCCTTTCTTTAGAACTATTAACTGTTTAAATTCGTTGAGTTTGAGGAAAGTTATGTGTGCACAATCAACTTTACTTTCAATTTTTTCCAAATACTGCGGCCGACGCAGCACAGCTAATATTATCGTCCTGGAAGGAAGTACTGTAAAATAATTTTATGTAATAATTATACCCTCTCATACATAGTCTATCCTAATGCTGCGGAGCAGCACGGGTCCTCTAGTCATTTTATAAAAGACTTGTGTTTGAGAAAAGAAATTATGTTACAATATGTTCCAACAAATGGAATTGTGTCCGATATGTTTACAATACCGTTGAATGAAAAAAAAAATTGATGTGTGGGTTGGAGGTCCTAAGAAACTGAAGGTTTGTTATTTAACAATTCAAATGTTCATTTTTGTTTTGACATTTGAATTAAAAAGGGGAGATGAAAAATTCAGTATTCAATGTTTACTATTGTTTGCGCCCTCTCTGTTCACTAAATCATAACTGTCTTTAGCTGTGTCAGGAATCTGAAATTATTTATCTTGACGGTCATATATCGGAACGCGACTGTACGAAATATCTGAGAAATGACAAGGGTGACACAATGAAGAAGAACGTGTCATGTTTCCTGCTTTGAATTGAATTGTACTGTTACTGTTTCTATAAAAAAATAGTTTCATAAAAAGATTATAAAAGTTGTCGTTATCACAAACAATATTTAAAATAGGTATCCTGAGTTTCCTAATATTTCACAAGGTACTGTTTCTGAAATTCATGCACAATTCATAGAACCATTTAAAAGTAAACCACACTCCGTTAAAGATGATGTGAAAGTGGATATTTTGTAAAATGTCTAAGAGATTCCAATGTCAAATTCACGTCAAATTGCTGGTCAAAATAATATGAGTCATACAACTGTCCTAAGGTGTCTACATAAAGAAAAACTTTATCCGTATAGATTAACTTTTGTGCAGAAGCTAACAGAAGACGATCCAGGTCGTAAAATGATTTTCTGCGAAAGAATAATGAATAAACTAAACCGAAATGGAATAACTGTTGGAACAATATTTTTTTCTGATTATTTAACATTCACATTAAACGGGGAAGTGAACCGATAAACTGTAGATATTGGTCAGCGGAGAATCCTCATTGGATTCGTTAGACACATACTGTTGTTCCTGCGTTGGCCAACTCAATCTCAATAGGTCCAAGCCTACTGAATGAAAATGTCTGGTTTCAGTTGGAGAAACACCCCATTAAGCTTCAGTGATGAGAACTTCCTTAAACGAAATCTTCCCCAATAAATGGATTGGACGAAGAAGTACTATTGAGTAATCAGCTAGATCGTCAGATCTTACGCCGTTGGATTTTTCTGAGGTTATATCAAGAACAAATTTTATGCAACACAACCCACTAGCATTGCAGATCTCAAATATAGGATAAATATAGAAATACAGAATATTTCTCTTCAAACTTTAAACAAAGTTCGGGACGAGTTCTATAGGAGACTGTGTTATTGCTAACAGCAAGGTGGAGAACATCTTGAGCATTTATATCCATATATTAAAATCATCAATTACATCAGGTATTTAATTCTGTGAGGAAATTATGAATGATTCCAAAATTTCACCCGGTATAATTCATAATAGACGATATATGATAATATAGTTCATTGATATCAGGTTGTTGAGGAGCTATCAGAAATATAAGCGGTTTTTATAATGTTTTAAAATAAGGAGACAAACAATTTTATTGCATAAATTATTTCCACATTATATAATTTTTTGTTAGCTAATGAGTCATTTAGAATCCATCAAAATTATACAACTACTATGGAAATGACAAGATAATAATTAAAATCCTTCAGAATAATATGCTCGAAATATGGTTATTTTAAACTCAATTTTGGTTAATGAATTTTTTCAGCTGTCTTATTGTGAATTTTATATTATATGTGAAGTGGATTAAACAGAACCACTATCTTCATAATGTTCTTGTCGGTCTAAATCTGAATGATTCATTTATATCTCAAATTTCTCTGGAAATTACGACGTGTCCTGTAAGTATAATCTAAGGTAATGAGACCCAACCTGCGGCGGCAACATTAATAACGTTCATTATAAGTCGATTATTAATGAGGAGCGTTTTAAATTCAATCGAATTAATTTAAACGCCCTCGGTAAACTGCTTTTCGGAAAAGCTTATTGATGCAGCCTAATGCAAACAATCTTATACCTTGAGCTTCTCCTAATTGGAATTATTTCCATTAAACACTATCGGATTTATTAGCTTGTAACAACTTCACGTTTCCATTGCAACAAGTGTACGTATTTCAGTTTACAATAGAAATGAAAGAATAAAATACAAATGAAACGATAGAATGAATATTTTTGTTCTTCGAATAGTGGATTTAAATAAAATAGAAATATATATAAATATTCGCGAACTAGGTTATTCAAAATTAGTTTAAATGATTATTCGAAATATATTAAGTTAGCTGACAATAATTAGTAAATCAATTTATGTTTAGTAATAACTATGGAGACTTCATGCAGATTTTAATTCTTAATAGTACTGTCTAGTCTTGTCACAGCTCGCATGTCGTATGTAAGCGATTTTCATTTCTTCTATTGGCAAGGGAGGAGCTCATGTCTACTCCTATAAATTATATTTATAGACGACATTTCCAAGAAATGCAAAATGTTAACAAAAAATGTGTATAACACAAATATTTACCCTTTTAAAGATTAAAATTAACTTTTCCGCATCTGTGAGATGCACTGAACATTATTCTATTAAAAAATTGTCACTTGTATACACTACGGAGGCTATATCGTGCTAACAAACCGAAATTTCTCCAAAAATGTAGATTATCTGGATTTATAGGATCATTTGTATTCGCTCTGGTAAGCTGAAAATCAATAGGTTATCTGTGAGATGTCCTAAATAATGTTCAATTATAAAATGGGTGACTTGTTGCACTCCGTAGGCTGTATCGTGCTAACAAGACATGTTACTAAAAGTGGCCGACGACAACGACGACGATGACATACGCACAGAATTTTTGTCTAAAAACAGTTTTTTTGTGTTGTTTTTGTCGAAAACTGAAAAATAACTCGGAAAAGTAAAAGAGTGAATATCAGTGAAGGAGCATTCAACAGAAACAAGATAATGATATTTGTTGCGGAAGAGTTATCGAGGAAATTATTAAAAAATCGAAAAAGAGAAACTGGAGCTGATAAAAGACTCATTATTTAGGAATCAATACTTTCAAACCAAATTGATAAAAATTAAAGTGGAACATCTGAGAAAATCAAAATAGAAGCATTTAAGGCTAGCTTAGTCCTCACATTTCGATGTACAAATAAATGGAGTACAAGTGGTAAAATTTATATTTTGGTTTGTGGAAGTTAGGTCTATCTTATAATATAATTTTTCTGAAGAACTAATAAACTATTATTTCGAATAAACAACACTATATAGTTTAGAAATTTTGAATATTTCTCTTATGATGAACATTGATGTCGTAATTTCGGAGTTGAAGCTAAATTTTCATTATATTAGCTGAAATTGAAATAGTTAATTGAGATGACTATTGGGTGAATTTGTTTATTTTGTACACTCTTCAATAATTTATATCCTAACTGCAATCCCACGACAAATAGAGAGTTTCAGATATGAAGTAATGGTGGTAAGAAGAGATATTCAAATGTACGATCACTTCATTACATGTTGTGATCCTTAAACTTTGCAATAAATTCGGCAACGTGCCTGATTACTCTTCTTCTTATCCCTTCGGTAATCTCCTAAATTTTTGTTTTGCATGCAGTCTTTCTTATGTGAACCTATAGGGAATAGTCTAATGAACTGAAATCGGGTGATCACGAAAAATCCACGCCTTCCAATCCATCTTCTTGGAAACATCAATTAGATACTGCCTCAACTGACTCGTATAATAAGATGGAGCACTATTGTGCTGCAGCTATATATTATTGCTTGGGACGTTGCAGTTCTCTGAAAGTTACAAATAATGGAATTCCAATTGAATTTGAAAGTAACTTAGTCAGGTTAGTTACTATTACTTTTCCGCCCAACCTATCTATATGCGAGAAAAGTATTGGTTTACCGCAAAAAAAGTTGGAATTTTGAAAATAACCTTTGAGTTATTTTTACGTTTTTCATGAAGAACAACACGAAATAACAGTTTTTAGAAAAAAATCCTGTGTGTATGTCGTCGTCGTTGTCATCGGCCACTTTTCGTTACATGTCTTGTTAGCACGATACAACAGATGCTATAAGTACGACATTTTTGTCATTTTTGGAGATATTTCAGTTTGTTAGCACGATATAGCTTCCGGAGTATATATAAGTGACCAATTTTATGATTGGATATTCTTCAGGGCGTCTCAATTATGAATCTAATTGTAATTCAGCTCACTGAAGCCAGTACAACGAGTGCTATGGTACTTAAAGTACCAAATTTTTGTGATTTTTGGAGAATTTTCAGATTGTTAGCACGATACAACCTCAAGAATGTATACACGTGTCCAATTTTATGATTGAATATTATTTAGGGGTCTTATAGATGAACCTTATTGATTTTTAGCTCACCAGAGCTAGTACAATGGGTCTATGGTATCTGAAGTGCCACATTTTTGGCCCTTTTTGGAGAAATTTCGGGTTGTTAGCACGATACAGCCCCCGGAGTGTGTACAAGTCACCAATTTTATGATTGAATATATTCTTCAGGGTCTCTCACAGATGTACCATATTGATTTTCATCTGACTAGTGCGAGTACAGCGGGTCCTATAAATCCAGATATATATTTTGGGTTATTTTGGGAAAAATTTCGGTTTGTTAGCACGATAAATCCCCCGAAGGGTATACAAATGACAGTTTTATGATATAATATTGTTCAGTGCATCTCACAGATGCGGAAAAGTTATTTTTAATCTTTAAAACCGTTTATTTCCGAATAAATTCACATTTCATTTTTTCAATAGAAAATGGTCAATTTATTTTGTTAACTATTATTTTAGACCATACATTCAGGTTTTCTGGATTTTGGCTGTGGGATTCATGCATACAACGCAGATACTTACGTGGCCAGAGAATTTGACGTTACTATTTCAGAGGTAAGCTTTAATTAGCGACTTTCTCAAAAAGTATCTTACTACACCTATAGTAGGGAGATTAATATGCCGACTAGACTTCGGATGGTTCTAGATTGATTGATTGCTTTACTTTAACGAACGTCATTTTTAAGTAGGCAACCAACATTTTCAATTTCCAATCTCTGATACCACTCATTTTTTGTTGGTTCTCCTATTTGTGTATTTAGAGTTTGTTTATTAGTAGAAATCTAGCTTTGAAGCTATAATAAACAAATTGTTGATAATAATACCTACCCCGAAAGTGAAAGTTGTACCTGTCTGTTTGTGTATAACAATTTTAGTAAGGTCTACAAGTTGACTGCTATAGAAATAACGGTAAAAAAATATGGAGCTGTAGCAAATGAATTTCAACGTTCCACTTTTCAATTTTGTGAAGAAAAGGAAGCAGGTGTATTAATGGGAAAGTCACAAAAAAATTTTTTTATTGATTTTTGAATACTGTCCAATGCTTATGGAAGTGGCTCCTACTTTTCATCCGTTGAAGCGGCTAAAACAGCATTCTGTTTTACTATAATTGGATAAATTATAATTTGCAATCAAGATCTAAAACTACATTTCTGTTTTTGATCATCTCGACCACATTATGCCAAAGCTTACAGTCAAGATCTATGATCGACGGAAAAATTATATCAATAGAACACGGACCTCTTGAATCAGTGGTATTTCAGGAATAGCTGATATTGTTGAAATAGCGCTAACGTTGTCATTGAACCTCATGAATGTAATCAACGTATCCACACATCTTGCCATACTGCAAAAATATTCTGACAGTCTTCAGTCACAGACCGCTTAGATCCCTTAGATCAAAACCAATCATTGGTCTCTGAAATATCTAAATATAGTTAGTTTTCACGAATTACCATTAAATTTGTGAAATCCTGAAGTTTTGGATGATATTTCCCAACATAATTGAAATATTTTTCATTAATACTGTCAATTTATAAGAAAATGTGTTCCACACAAGTTCTCTTTAATTTTAGTTTTATTATCGGCAAAAATTGTCCATACATATTGATACGAAATCGCACACTGGTGTAGTGCCTGAATCGGACTCTTCCTACGCTATCTGTGAGAGTTAAAATGTTGGCCAGTACGCCCGGATTTTTTGGAACTGTTTAATATTATTTTTTGCGACTATTATTATCTAGAAATTTCCAGTGAGGAAATAAACAGTAAACAAATAAATATAAATTAAGTAGTGGAGTGTTTATATGAAATAATGTTAGTGAATATACTGTGTATCTAGTATAAATTAGTGAGTGGTTTAGTGAATAAATAAATTAAGTGAGTAGATCTACCGTGTGTATTAATTTATCCAACCCGTCGAAATAAAAACTTCAAATAAATGAGAAAATCATTACAATATATATGCCGTCATCTATATCAATTGGCATAAAATGATGTTAATTGTTGCCCTACTGTTAATGCTTACCTCACAGAGTTGTTGTGTTAAAATAGAGAGCACAGAGCTTTCAATTTTAACCTCGAGCAAGAACTGAGAATCAACATTCAAGTTTTCTTAGAAAATACGTTCGATTTACGAGATTAGTTCTTCCAAGTTTTATTTATTTATTATTACATCTAAATAAGAAGCATCATCGTCTTAGATCATTCCAAAGCTATAAATGTGTGGTGGTTACTTAGTAAGTGCCCCTCGTATACTTCACAATTACCATAAAAGGTATATTATCTTTGAGGAAAACACTTACCTAGTAACCATTCTTCGGGAGTTGAATAAACGACATCACTTATACAAAATGACTGGGCGTTTTAATATATTTAAAAATACACAAATATAATATCATATCATTTGACTTATTCAGACTAATAATAACAATTGATTTTCTTGGTTCTATTTTATAGGAAGTGTCTTGGACAATGTCCTGCGTGCCTGACCTTCGTCAAGCACTACATCATCCTCTCTTGGAAGAGAAAAATTATCATTTTAATTTTTCGATATTACCTATATCTGTAACAGTTTTTATTGATTGTTTTTGTTTTGTTTTTGTTTACTAAACACTACTTGTTCGTTTATAAACACACTTCACTTGTTTACAATTGATTCCGGTCGTTGTATCTATACATACGATTCTTATGAACTGTCTGTAGTTTATTGTCCGGAGATGTAATCTCACAAATTACACCTTTTATTCCCGTTACTTTAAACGGACCTAAATATTGTGAATCAAATTTATTTCTCCCTTCGTTTTTTAAAATAACTAATTCCCCTATTCTAAAGTTTACAGGTGAATAATCCTTTTCACTATTACTGACTCTACTCAATTTGTTATTTATTAAAAATTGTCTGGCTTTCTTATTTGCGTATTCTATCTTATACTTTAATTCTTTATCGTATCTTTCAAGATTGTAACACGGTTCAATTTTTACATTTAAAAATTCTGGTAAATTGGGTTTTCTCCCGTATAATAACTCAAAAGGAGTGTATCCGTGATACGTGTTTGGTGTTGTATTATAGCGATATGCAAACATTTTTACAAACTCGCACCAGTTATCCCTAGAATATTTGATAAAGTTTCTTATATATTCATTAAATGATCTATGTAATCTTTCACAACTGCCTATGGCCTCGTGATGGTATGCTGTTGAAAAATTATGTTTTATATTTAAAAGTTCCGCTGAGTTTTAATTATTTCGTTCTTATATTCCGTCCCTTGATCTGTTCTTATCTCCTTCATCAGCCCATAATTCGGTATAAAATTGTCAAATATTGCTTTTTCTATAGTGTGTGCTTCCTTATTCTGAACCGTTATCATAACTGCGTATTTAGTTAATTCGCATAATATTGTAATACAATAACGATTTCCGTTGTTACTTTCTACAAACGGACCTATTGTGTCTATGTAAATAATATCAAACGGTTTTAAAGATGTATCTGTGATGACAAATTTTTCTTTATGATTAGGCTTTGCTTTATTCACTTGACATTTATGACAATTCTTTACATACTTCCTTACGTCTTTCTCCATGTTTTTCCACTTGAAATTTGCTCTTAGTTTCTTTAATAATCTATTATTTACTACATGTCTTCCAAACATTGGATCGTTGTGGTATCTTTCTAATATCTTTTGGATCTCTTCTTTTTGCTGTATCGTTTTTGGTACTTCGCATATACATACTTGAATACTTTTTAACCTTTGATTTCCTACTTCTATAAATTCTTCTACTATGCACTTTTTGAATATATCATCATTTGTATATATTTTAGTGAGATACGGTTATTTTCAAAGTATAAAATTGGTAATAATGTGCCTCAAGATAATTTAAAACTTTTACTACTGAAGGTTTTTGTATTCTTACTTCCTTTGTTTCTACGTTATTCCTTAGATCCTTTTCTGTTTGAGCGTTTTCTTTTCGCGTTTGTCCTCTTGTGATTGCCAAGACATGTGAATTATTTATGTATAAATCCTTGAGTTCTCCTATGGATATTCTCGATATGCTATCCGCGTAGTTCGCTATACCTTCAACATACTGTATTTCAAAATCGTATTCTTCCAAATTTATCAAATTTCATATTTTTCCTAGACAATTTGTTTGCCTCTTGGTTGATTAAAACTTTTATCGCTGAAAATTTTATCGAAAATTTTCGGATTAGTTTCGTTATTTTCCTTTAATGTTGATTTATTCCATCCTGTGTGTATTTCAAACTGATTATTCCTTTCTTCTAATTCTTTTAAACTATATACGTTGTCATTAATCATTAATGTATTATCAATTATCTTAGCTTTAGCTCCACTTTCTTTCGCCTGTTTCATGTATCTAATTAGTTGTTTTCTCTGTTCCAATATATGGATAATCTTCATCAATGTATATCTTCGTTCCTTTTAGTTTATTCGTTCCTTTCAAAGTCTCTACTTTCTTATTCACATCTTTCATCATTATTAATACTGGTCTATTCTTGTTACTGTTTTTATTTCCTATTCTCTTACATTTCAAAATATCTGATTTAATATCTACTGTATTATTAACCTTTTTCATTACATCTTGTAGTTTATTTTCTAGTTGTTCCTCATCTTCTTCGTTTTTTTCTTCTATACCATGTATTATCAAATTCTTCTCTCTAAAATTTTTCTGTGTCTGTGTCATGTTTCCTTGCAAAAACTCTGTTTTTTCTTTGAGTTCCTTATTTTCCATTCTTAAATCGTAGTTTTCCTTCTTTATTTGTGCTATTTGTCTACTCATTTCCTCAATTTTATCTTCTATCTTGCATATTCTCACATTATTGTTGACTCGATTATTCTAATTTCCATTATTATTGTATTTCCTATCTTTAATAAAATTTTCGTATCTGCCATAGTTGTTCCCTTGATTATACTGTCGAAATGTCCTTCCTGAATGATTACCGTTATAAAATCCTCTGTTGTTTCCTCTCCGGTAATTATTCCTAAAGTCAAAGTTTGACTTTCTGGAAAAATGCCTGTTTTCTTTCATGTGTAAGACTTGTTGTTGTCCTACTATACCTTCTACTGAAACCAATTTTGATATTACCTCTTGTGTAGTTTCAAAACTTCCCGCTGCAATTATTGTTTTGGTTGCATCCGTTGTGGCATTCGTAGTTACTGCCTTAATCGTTGCTTCCTTAGTATATTTTTCGGCTAGTCGTTCGGGCATCCCTTGCGATATGTATGCTGCCTGTAATCTTTCCGACAATTTTTCCATTTCCGTTGCATACTGTGTTACATCTTTTCCATTTTGTCTTACTTTATCAAGTATCGCTAGGAGAAGGCTTGGATTGTCTCCTCTTATCCCCGTTTTTAGTTTATTCTTGATGTCTGCAATGGAGTTTTCCGTCGTAATTAAACTTCTAGCTATTCCCGTTAGTCTCGATTTTATTAGTAGAATAGCATTTTCCTCGTTACCAGTCGCGTTTATATGTAGTAAATCTAACGAGTCTAAGAATGATTGTAATTTGCATGCTTCGCCGTTAAATTCGTTCGGTAAAACTTTACTCGCTAAATTAAAAAAATCATTTATACTTGTCAATTTCCTTAAATATAGAGGTAGGTATTTTAACAATACAATTTAACGCTTGAAATGCCCTATCAGCTTTATCCCTAATCCTATTCGAATAATTTTTACACGTTTCCTGTTGTACTAAACTTAAATTTTCCCAATTTTTGGCTATTAACTTAGCAAAATTATTATGAAGACCTACTATGCTAACCCTTTTTCCCTGTTCATTAACTTCTTACACAATTAATCGTAACTTATCTTCAAAATATTCCCACGTTATTGACATTTATAAATTCGTTCATAAGAATAGAATGCAAAAGTACTTACAATTATTTTTACACAGTAAGAGTTCCTGTTGTCTTCTTTGCTGCAATACTTCGGTTAATGTCCCTTTTCAACGCTCTTCGGTGCGTTTTCCACAATGGCTAAATAAATTTCATGATGAAAGCTATAGTTATAATGTACAATAGAACCATTATGTGCATCGCAAAACTGTCTTGCTGTACCATAAAAGTATTGTTGACTATTCCCGTTTCCTTTGCCTCTTGTTTGGTTGATGAGTCTCCCATTGTTTCTCTTCTCCAAGGTCCCAAATTTAGATAGAAAACCATATAGTTCCACTCGACCTTAACATTTATTTTGCAGGTTCATTTACCCTTATACCAATAATTGTACCTTAACTTTTTCGATCGCAGGACCAAATTTTACCATTTACTTGCAGGATAATTTACCATAACCATTTGTTACCATTATACCATTAACTTCGCAGGATAATTTACCATAACCATTTTATAATTACCATGTCCCATTAGTTTGCAGGATCGCCACGTAGTGGCGATAACCATTATACAATTAATTTTACCATTTGTTTCGCAGGATAGCCATGTAGTGGCGATTACCATTATACCATTATTTTTTACATTACCATTTCCATTTTACCATTTACTTTGCAGGATCGCCATGTGGTGGTTACTTAGTAAGTTCCCCTCGTATACTTTACAATTACCATAAAAGGTATATTATCTTTGAGGAAAACACTTACCTAGTAACCGTTCTTCGGGAGTTGAATAAACGACATCACTTATAGAAAATCACTGGGCGTTTTAATATATTTAAAAATACACAAATATAATATCATATCATTTGACTTATTCAGACTAATAATAACAATTGAATTTCTTGGTTCGTTACACTTCTATTTTATAGGAAGTGTCTCGGACAATGTCCTGCGTGCCTGACCTTCGTCTATTAATTGATCGTGCTGTTTACGTTTTTCACTAGAACGTGCTTCCATTCATATCTAACATTGACCTTCCTAGATCAACGCTCGCTGAATATTGTAATTAATATTAACCTAATTTAAATCTTATTTCTAAGCTAATGTCCTTCTACCGCTACCGTCCTTTCGGGATCACTACAAATGGAAATCCTTTTTGTTAAATTATGGCTACGATCTCCCGATTCTACAATAATACTGATTTTTGCTTCCAACAGGAAGAAAAATTGCCCTATCAGGAAACATAACAAAATTTATGGAAAATGAAACGTTTTGGTTGTAACACAGAATCGTACTGTGACAACTCGTCCATAAGAATGAAATTTATTATAGCGTGAAATGACGCAAACATATTCAGATTTATATTTAGTTGATGCCGTTGCTCTACGTTTTGATGGGCGAATCTTCCACTACACCAATTTGATTAAACTAGAACTAACATAAGGTGAGCGTATCTACAAAAGAAAATGTGAACGTTAAATGTTACAATCAGAACAATTATTCAAGAACTAAATAGCTTGACAAATGCCAATAGAACTAGCAGTAGCGATTATGTACCTAGTACAAGCCTTGAGAAAAGTCAATGCTTAGCTAGATAAAATAATGTCAAGTGAGAAAAAATTAGGATTCAACGAACAAGACATTTCCAAAATTGAATTTGTGAATAATTATTACATTTTTTAGAAATTACATTTAATTCGTCAATTCCTCCTAATTCATAATCCAGGCATGTTCTTCATAACAAAGACATTCCTCAAACTAAAAGACAGAGTTAATTTCAAAATCTCACTATCCTGTCTTTATAGGTCATAACTTCAGAGGCGGTATCTTCGTTCTATTCAGAAAATATATAATCTTGATATACTGTACTGTCGAGCACATCCCAATATCTATAAGCAATAAACTTGTAATTATAGGCAGTTATAACTCACCTAATAACAAATTAACACAGCGGGACTGTAAATCCCTTAGTTTCTCGTGAACAATGCCTTTTATTTGTCGATTTTAGTTTCAGGCACCTTGAATGGGATTATTAATGCAACATTTCAAATTATAATACCCAAATATTTTGTTAAATCAACGACTGTAATTTCCATAAAAAATAAAGAAACAGGAAGAAATACGAAATCTCTAATAGAGAATGATGAAGGCAAGAAACCTCCTAACCAAAATAGTGTAAACATACGTGCATTGTCTTTTATTCATAAGATACGTGATTAGAGAAAATAATTTAATTCGAAAAAGATAGCAAAAACTTTGCACATGACACCATAGACTCGAACTTAGAAACATACAAAAAAAATTAGAAAAAAATCCATGATTATAAAAATAAGAGGGGTAGTTTCTTAATAGCATAACTCCAAATACATCGTTATGAAAGATATTTATGCAAAAAGTGAAGAAAGGAAGAAGGACAAAACCACCATAATTATTTTTTTTCTACTTCCGCTACTAAAACTGCACTTTGAACACGGGTTTGACATGCACAAAACGACTCTTTAACCACTAGTGTTTAAAATGCGAAAAGTGACATCTCGTTTATCTTTTGTTTTTTAAGCGTCAAATCAAGTGTATCTTTTGTATGTTAAATTTCATGTTCCGTGATAATTTTGTTATTCTGCGTCATTTGATTTGTCAGTCAGCCATCGTCCGTCATGTAATGAATATAATTCAAATATAATATATTTTTTTCCTTTCCGCGGGCGAAGGAAAAGTATAGTAAGCACCTCGTGTCAAAAACGTCTTTAGTCACTCGTTTCACAAGGAACTCGTTCCGCTTCGCTCCACTCGTGCCTAGTAAAACTCGTGACTAAAGTAACCTTTTTGACACTTGGTACTTAATATACTATTATTGTCGAGACAAACAAGCACTCCTGTCATTTAAAGAGCTGCAGACCCATATTCTTACCCAAGCAATATTCTGGAAGTCGTGGACAAGATTATACATTTCTTGAATGTTTTTGAGTAGTTTAAAGAAGCAATCTGTTAATGTAAATTAAAAGTAAGTTTAAGTTGAGCGTATTTTGAGACGTAAAATCAATAGATGTTTATTATTTGTATATTATGTATTCCCCTTCAAACATCAGGAATGTTGGCTGTTTAACTTCATCAATCATAAAATTAACTTGCTCTTATAAAATTTATCAAAATATATACAGGGTGCGCCATTAGTGTGACAAAGTTCGATATATCCGTTATTATAGAAGATATGGAATGAAGTTATATACGAAAATTATAGACATCTGTAGACTTCATATTTGAAAATTATTTTCATTTGTACTGGGTGTTCCCTATCATCAGGGTGACGCAAACATACCTTTTTTGAATGAGACACCCTATATATTATTCCAGATTCGGATTGGGCTCACCTTCCCCATAATTACAATGTAGGATTTAATATAAGTATATAGGGTATTTCAGAAGTTATGCCCAATTGTACGTGAAAATCATTGTGAGTTCAACACCTTGTATAGTTCAAACGAAACAATTTGACATCAATATTTTGCGGACATAACATTTTGATATTGGTCTAGTTTCATGACATAGTGCCATTTTTTGGGTATTATATCATTTGAATACAGGGCGAGCCAAGAGTGTAACACATGATTTTCTCTACTTTTTCAAATGAATCGCCCTGTAAATCATTTCAATATAATAACAAAAAGTTGAAAAAATAAATTGTTGAAAGAAGTAAGATATAGAAAATTGGCAGTAAGACAAATTCTTTTACAAAAATAACAAAACATCTGTCAAAGGTGAACTGTAAATTGATAAGTGATTCTATACCAAATGTTCGAAATGACCACCCAAAACGTCAATACAACATTGCAGTCGAACTTCAACGGTTCTACCTTAATACTCTGAAATGCTTCACGTGTTCTTTCCTTCATATCGTTCTGTGTGGTTGGCGGTATATGTTAAACAAGGTTTTTTACAAAACTCTACATGAAAAAATCAATTTTAGTCAAGTCTGGTGATTGATGTGGCCATGCAAGGATCCTCATCTTCCTACTCATCTGCTAGGAAAATGGGTACTCAGATGGTTGTGAATTGAAGCAATGTGAAGTGCCCGATCTCCATCGTGTAAAATCCACAATATTTGCCGAATGTTGAGCGGAAAATTTGCCAACAGTAATGGTAAATTGTTTTCTAGAACGTCTAAATAAACTAGACCAATCACTCTTCCATCGAAAAAATGTGGTCCAATTACGTGGTCCCCGATTATTTCAACCCAAACATTCAGATACCACCTAGTTTGATTTTGAGTTGATGTAAGATAGGGATCATTTGTGGAATAGTAATGGAAATTATGTTTATTCATGGTACCATTCTTATAAAATGTTGCTTCATCTCCAACAAGGACAAAATCAAAGCAATCGATCTGACTATGTATTTGTTGTTGTTGTTGTTGAGTTCACTCGCAAAAAGCAACTCTTCGCGAAAAGTCATCACCGAGTAACTGAATAACTCTTGACATAACTGAATGCGGTATGGATGCATCTTGTTTATATGCAGTATTCTTTGGACGGACGTTACCCTTATATCCTGTTGGCGCGAAATTTCCCGAGTACTAATATTAGGATTGTCCGCAACTACCAGCATACAATTAAATTCTTTTTCATCAGTAACTGCAGTTTTTGTCCTCTCATGTTTTTCATAAAGTACTAAGCCTGTACGATTGAAACGATCCATCAACCCTTCCAACGTTTAGTTTATGGGTTGTTTTCATGCAGGATATTACTCTTGGTAAATTCTTGTTGACAATAAACAATTCCTGCTACATTCTCCCAATACTCAAATCATGTCTGTTAATTCTTCAACAGAAAAGTTCATTTCAAATAGTAGTAAATTGATACACAATTTCAAAAGTTTTTTCAATGACATGCTACTAATCAATACTTATCACTATTCCATAGCTAACTTGTTACAATTAAATGATTTTTAAAAACCTTTTTGTTATTAAATTGTCAATATCTCAGAAATTAATGATTTTAGGTATAGTAAATACCTGGTAAAAATGAAAGCATATAACGTGCCTTTTCACTTTTTGAAATGAAATACAGGGTGATTCATTTGAAAAAATAGAGAAAATCATGTGTTCGACTCTTAACTCGTCCTGTATGCAGATGTTGTAATACTCAGAAAATGGCACTGTGTCAGGTAACTAGACCAATATCAAAATGTTATGTCTGCAAAATATTGATGTCAAATTGTTTCGTTTGAAATATACAAGGCGTTGAACTCACAATGATTTTCACGTACAATTGGGCATAACTTCTGAAATACCCTATATACTTATACGAAACCCTACATTGTAAGTATGGGGGATGTAAGCCCAATCCGAATCTGAAATAATATATAGGGTGTCTCATTCAAAAAAAGGTATGTTTGCTTCACCCTGGTGATAGGAAACACCCAGTACAAATGAAAGTAATTTTGAAATGTGAAGTTTATAGATGTATACAATTTTTGTATATAACCTTATTCCATATCTTCTATAATAACGGATATATCGAACTTGTCACACTAATGGCGCACCATGTATGTAACTCAAAGTAATATGCCCAATGTAAATCGCTATATATATCGTCATTTAGTGCTATTGTGAAATATAACCGATTTTTTCCTCTTGTAACCCCTACTTAAACACTTAAATATGCCAACAGCAATATTTGTCTTCTTTATTTGTAAAAAAATTACACACACTTGTAGACAAAGGATTGTATAGATTGAAGTAGTTGCATAGATTTTAGAGATTAACCTTTGACAGACTTGTTTATACAAAAATTTATTAAAAAAATGTCAATAATGCTAAATGATTGAAAATTATATCGGCAAATTTGGTAGAGAATATTTGTTTCCATATAAAGGGAGAAATGGGAAATATTCACTCAAAATATCAACTAGACACAACTAATTCTATACCTCATTAACATTTCAAAACAAAATGTAGATATACAATATGCATAGAATATGATTTCAAATATATACAAAACAAATATTAATAACGAATCAAAATCGATTTTTAAAGTGTATTTCAATGCAACAAAAAATAATTTAATGGAAACAGTACATTACTCATTGCCTATAACCAAAATCAACCAAAACAACCAAAATATAATATATGTAGGTATAATTTTAAAATTCGAACAATGCTTGAATTACGGTTTTCACACTGACGCATGTTATTTGTCGCTTTCCTTTCATCTTTCACTCCGTTATATTATTTATACATTAATACGCTATTGCATGCGACAAAATTTGAAAATTTAGAAAATCAACATAGTTCCTAACGTCAAAAACACTTTTTACTTCAATATTTTAATTTTATCAAAGCAAAGTAATACCTACAATTTCGTTGGATCCTCCTTTGTCTCATTATTTTGACCACTATATGAAACAATGTCGGTGGATATATTTCCGTTTCTTTTCTATCTACAAATATCATTAGACATCTGCTACTGACGTCACACATTGAAAGTCAAATGCTTGGAGGGTTGATCATATACAGTGAGCACGCAAAGGTTGGAACACAGTCGTTAAAAGCTTGATTATTGTTCAGTTACGCATTTTTGGTGTACTCAACAAGATCGCCAAAAACAACCCAAAAATCATTGTAGGGCCGATGTTTGGCACGCTGATTCCAAATTCATCGGCGAAAACGACCCCCCGAACACCTGGTTCACCGTACTGGCCCTGAACGTCATATCCGTGGCTTTTCCTGACACAATCGAAAAAGCCGACCAGAAAATCGTTATGAATTCAACAGAATGGGGGTGGAGAAAGGAAGGCGACACACTGATTCCTGTAGAAATGACACATAAACCTGCGCCCAAGAATATTATGTAACCAATATTCTGTAGATGAGCAGGAGATTGCGATCTGATGTCCTGTAGTTGCAGGAAGCACGGCCTCCTTTGCAATCTTGCCTGAAGAAGTTGTGAAGACTCAACTTGCCACACTACTGAAATATATTCAATTGAAAACGTAATTACAGCAGAGACAGAGGGCTTACAAGGTGGTCAACTTGTGAATACGTCAGTTGATGGCGAAGAAAATGAACAGACTGGCGATGTGGCCCTTGATGGAGAATTTGATCTTTGGTTACGTATTTATAAATTGAAGTTAATAATCAATGAGGTACGGTTAAGTTTCAGTTAGATTGTATTTGACATCATTTAACCAGAATCAACAATTCCACACGGCTATTGCAGTATTGATGTCGGTCTCTAAGACATCAGGTTTGGTTTACATTAATGGGAATGACATCGATGTCTAGATAAAAGTTGCGGTGCACCGGGTGATCGAGGGGTTGTTGTCGGCGTGGAATTCGGATTCAGCGTCTCCAAAAACACACATAATGATTTTCGGTTCTTCTTTTTCGATTGTGTCAGAAAAAGCCACAAAGATGATGTTCAGGGCCAGTACGGTGCACCAGATATTCGGGAAGTCGTTTTCGCCGGGGAATTTGAATTCAGCGCCCCAAAAAACCCCCCACTAATGATTTTTGGATAGTTTTTGTCGTTATTGTCAGGAAAATTCTCGGGGATGGAGTCCGCTTCCAGATTGGGGCGCATCAGGTGTCCGGGAGTGTTCACCAATGCTATAGTTGGATTCAGCGAGCCAAGATACCCCCGGGCACTTAGTTTCCCTCCTTCTTCGCTCTAATTTTGGGAGAGCCCCACGGAGAAGACGTTCGGGTCTACGGTCCAGTACACCGGGGGGTCGTTTTCGACGTGAAATTCCGATTCAGCGCCCCAAAAAACCCGCCATAGCGATTTTCGGTTATTCTTTATCGATTGTGTCAGGAAAAGCCACGGAGAAGATGTTCAAGGCCAGTACAGTGCACCAGATATTCGGGAAGTCGTTTTCTCCAGGGAATTTGGATTCAGCGCCCCAAAAAACGTCCCACCAATGATTGTCGGATAGTTTTTGTCGTTATTGTCAGGAAAATTCTCGGGGATGGAGTCCGCGTCCAAATTGGGGCGCATCAGGTATCCGGGAGTGTTCTCTCCTTCTTCGCTTTAATTTTGGGAGAGCCCCACGGAGAAGACGTTCGCGTCTATAGTCCGGTACACCGGGGGTTGGTTTTCGACGTGAAATTCGGATTCAGCGCCCCACAAAACCCGCCATAACGATTTTCGGTTCGTCTTTTTGGATTGTGTCAGGAAAAGCCGCGGAGATGACATTCAGGGCCAGATTCCGGTGCACCAGGTATTCGGGGGGGTGGTTTTTTCCAGGGAATTTGGATTCAGCGTCCCAAAAAACGCCCCATCAATGATTTTCGGATTGTTTTTGTCTATATTGTCAGGAAAATTCTCGGGGATGGGATCCGCGTCCAGGTTGGGGCGCACCAGGTGTCCGGGGGGTGTTCGTCGATGTCATAATTGGATTCAGCGAGCCTAAAAACCCCCGGGTGCCGAGATTCTCTCTTTCCACAGAACTCAAAAAAACTTAAAAACCATTATATTAATTGCTGAGACTGCATACCATTTGCCTTTTAACAATATGCAAGACGATGTTAAAACTCTTGCAAAATATGATTAAGCATATCATCAATATTATTAGAATTGTTAACTTTTTACCTAATTCAGGTTTTCCCACAAAAAATCTAATGGCTACACTAAAAATCCTCGTCTGCGAATTCACTATTGAGAAAAACATTACTTAGGTATTCACGTACATGTCGTGCGTAATGCCGTGATTTTATTAACAAAATGGTTTTTACTGACGAGGCCACATTTTCACCTAGAGGAGTTTTTAACTGGAGAAACAGTCACAATTGGGATATTGCAAATTCCGAGAATCACATTTCCAGCACGAATTTAAGGTAAATGTATGGTGCGGTATTTTTTGGAGATAATTATCTCGATGACCAATTTCCTCATCGTTGGATTGGCAGAGGTAGTGAATTTCCATTGCCGTCTAGAACTCCCGAAGGTAATCCCCGATCAGCGGTTCTCAAACTTTTTTGTTGATGGAACCCTTTTCGAACGCGAAATTCTTGACGGAACCCTACAATAAAACAATTGTTTTTAAAAATTTATTCTTTATTAATAAGCATAATAAAACTACATTGTAACAGTCACTACTTACTTTACTTAGGTAATTACCATAAATAAGTATAATAATAGACGATATTAAAAAAGAAAAAAATCTAACTAATGTTTTTTATTTGTCATCAACTGGTTGATGTCAGGTTTGATAGAAGACAGTTGAAGTCTCATATCAGGTTCGGCGTCCATTCTACTGCGGTATTTTGTTTTCGTGGCTGCATAGGTTGAGAATCCCATTTCGCACAAATATGTTGTTGAGAACGGGAGAAGAATACTCAGAGCCATTTTGGCAAGCATTGGATAATCATCACGAATTCTGCACCAAAAATCGTTGAGAGGCGTCGTTTTGAACAGTGATTCCACACTTGTATTTGATGACATTTCTAAAAGAGATTCCATATATCTCGTTTGACATACTTTCGGGCTTTTGCAAGTTGGGTAGAAAAGGATTATGAATCCATGATTTCCTTTTCCTTTTTGTTTTCTGTTCTTCGGGAAAATACTTCTCAAAAGATGCGCGCATCGAAGTGAGATATTGGACCAATTCTCCAAATACATAATCTTGAAACATTTAGTTATCGCAAACAAACTCACTGAGTGACTTAAAGCTTTCTATTTTTCTCTTACCAACGCAAATAATATTCGTTTGAAGGCAGTTATTTTGTTACAGGCCTGGAACAGTGGTGTCTGTTTACCATGCAATGATAAATTTAATTCGTTCAGTTTTTAAAGACAGTCGGAACAACAAAGTTTTATCATACAAACGATCTTTAAAATTAAAATAAATATCTAAAAGAAACATTTGTAACTCGGCTCTAAGTTCAAATAGCCTTGTCAAAGTTTTACCCCAAGACAGCCATCGCAGTTCTGTATGGAGCAGCAGTGTTTCATGTTTGCTGCCATAATCTTATCACAATAAGGAGAACAATCGGGATTCTATTGGTCGTGATTTGATAAAATTAATTATTTTTACCGCTTCACTCATAACTAATTTTAAATTTGACGTCATTTTCTTCATCGTAAGTGCTTGTCTATGCAGGATTAAATGGCTGGAACTACAATTAGGCTCTTTATTTTGTATTAATGACACTGCTTCTGCTGTTTTACCTGTCATCGCCTTGACCCTATCTGTACAAATGTCAATGCAATCGTTTCAATTGAGATTATTTTCTCAAAAAACATATATTTATTTATTGAAATTGACTGTCTCGACCCTTACTTCGTGGAATATGCTCATATTAGTGTTTTTAAATGAAACTCAAGGTCTCTAGCTAATTCCACAATATAATACAAGTTATTGAAAATTCTAAAAAATTGACAATTGTTTCGATAAATCAATATCATCGTCAGAATGACAGAAGTTAAGTTCCTTGGATATATATTGAGAATTCTAAGCAAAAATGCAGTATGTGCACATTTTGTTGAAAAAAACACGTTTCCCGGTATAGTTTGGGAGCAAACTTTGAATAAAAATGTTTTTGAATTTGTCAGTGACACAATAGTGCGAACTGTTACCAATTTATCGAGTTTTATTACTCGGGGCTAATCATTCAACTTTAGGCCTTGATTTCTCAAAGGCTTACCTATGTGACATACGGCACTTTTACTTAGTTGGGCAGAATTGTACCCAACATCTTTTTGTATGTTGAGTAGGAACACAACGGTTTTTGAATCAAATAATGAAAGAATACTGTGTACACAAATTCGTTGACAGGTTGAATTATTGTTTATTGATGACAGGCTGGCAGAAAGCATTATTACTCCATATATAACCGTGACTGCTCGTCTTCTAAGCGTAAGCCATCGATGGCAACTTCCGAGAACGTCAAAATTGGGACAACCGTGAATGGAGTAATGTTCTGTTTACGGACGTGTCACGACTCTGTCTATTGAAGCCTCTCATTCTTCTGGTTGTTAATAAAAACTGGTGAGGCTACAAAGCCGAAGGCGCTTTTCGTCAGAGAGCACTAAGGGCGTGAGTTTAGTTAAATTTATTTGAAAAGTGGTCCTGGGTCAATTTTTATAGACGCCACTTGATTATAAGGGCTTTCAAGAAACACTTACTGATTAATGAAGAAGATCAATAAGGAGGAAATTAGTTAATAAAACCTTTTCAAATAACCTAGTTATGATATAGGCTTTGCTTTACGAATTAAATAAAACAATCAAACCCAATAAATAAGTTCAATAATTTCAATAGACGGATAGGTTTGAATTGATAATATAATAGTATTGTATATGAAAAATAATGACTTCAAAAGTATAAAATGATGATAAGTGAAAATTGATTAAATTTGAAAGTGACACCTACAATATTAGATGTAATCTCTGGATTGCGTTTACAATAATCACAGGAAAATAAAAATAACTTGTAGTTGGTATACCAATTACAGTTTTACAAAACTAATATTAAAATGTCATTTACTATATCAATAGTTTCTCACATCGAATATAGTCATAAAGAAATATAATTTCCAAAGTTGAAATATCAAAATATGATAATTAATATGCCATTGAAAATATTGATAATTTTTCAAGCCAAAAGTAGCCATATCATGTAAATGTAATGATTAATATGGATAAAATCAAACTAAAAGCCTAAGTATCACTTGCGGTTTATGTGAAAACCATTTTAAATGACAGATTTCTTCCTACTTCTGGAAACTAAAAATCGGCCATCTTGTTAACAGCAATTATCTCGTACTTCATTACCACCCATAAAAAATCAATCTCATAAGAGAATAAGATTAGATTAGATTATGTTTTAACGGGGACAGTGCACTGAAACCAAAGGTTTATTGTGCCCCCCCTATCAGAGCTGTTCTCGCTACTACTACAGCTCGCCGTCCAGTTCCAAGGTTATAATGAACTCTAGTATTTGGGACGGCTTCAACGAGGTTAGGTCCTCACTCTTACAAGTTTCTTGTCCCAAGCATTTCTTACGTTGGCTTGCAATGGCGAGGCATTCCAGAACAAGGTGATCAGGAGTTTCATCCTCCTCCCCACAGAATCTACACTCGTCAATCTCTGCTAGACCTATTCTCATTAAGGCTGCAGTGTCCTGTAAGAAAGCCCGTGAGGAGATGTAG
Organism: Galeruca laticollis; assembly: GCA_963921935.1. NCBI lineage: Eukaryota > Metazoa > Arthropoda > Insecta > Coleoptera > Chrysomelidae > Galeruca > Galeruca laticollis. The sequence continues at coordinate 95,839,778 of OY998182.1, read as the reverse complement.
CTTATTTTTACTGAGGTCCAAATATTTTTGGACTTAGCAGTGTCAAAGTTCCCCAGGAACTTTTTGGAATGTTCCAACCCGGTAAGGTACCGCCTGAATGCTTCCCTTTCGGTTTCCTCTTTCTTCCGAAACTCTTTCTTGTAGGAGCATTTTGTTACACCACAGAAAGGCTCCGGGACAATAAAGGGTACTTGTGCTCCTTTCCTGGCAATTGTATTGGCCTCTTCATTTCCCGTGATTCCCGAGTGGCCAAGAACCCAGACTAAAGAGACCCTGTTATTCTTGCCTAATTTATCAAGTTTTCTTCGGCACTCCCATGCCAATTTTGAGTCAATGAAATGGGAGCTACATGCTTTGATAGCTGCTTGACTATCATAATGGATCGATATGTCACATTTCTGGTAGTTTCTTTCTAGGTTCATCTCCACGCATCTTTCAATCGCAAGTATTTCTGCCTGAAAGACGCTCGAGAGGGAGCCTAACGATAATGAGCAGCATTTTTCCATGTTAGCATTTTTCTAAGTGGGCTTTTTCCATGTGAACTTTTTTCAGTGTGAGCTTTTTTCCTATGAGCTTTTTTTGAGAGTATTTTACCTGTGCGCTTTTTTCCTGTGGCCTTTTTTTCCTAGAATCGGTGGATCTATTATGGTATTGAGTGGCATTAGCTTGGTGGCTCATACGGACCTAATTGTGATTTGGGGCGGTCGTTTGATAAGCAACAAACAAAATGCTATTATGCATGATAATGCACGCCCACACGTAGCTAGGACGGTGCAAAATTACCTCCAAGAAGTAGATATCCATACTTTGGATTGGTCAGCACGAAGTTCTGATCTTAATCCGATAGAACAATTTTAGTCAGCGGGTTAGAACTTTACAGCATCCACATAGAGGTCTAGATGAACTGTCCTTCAGACTAATCGAAATATGGAGCCAAATGGATACAATTGATATCAGAAACTTAATTCCACCTATGCCAAGAAGATTTGCAGTAATAATCCAAGAAAGGGGAGGAAATGCCCGTTACTAGTTATAAATTTGATTATGCAATAAAATGTTTGCTTTCTTTTTGTCCATCATCCCATATATTTGTTTATATGGTTTATTTTATGCAATACAAAAATGTTGTTTGACAGAGTTGATAGTTTATTGTTTAACAAGTGACGAAAGTAGAGCATTTTCTGCAAACGAGAGAACAGTTTATCAAATGAGGTGCATCCGAGTTTGATAATGTTCTCAACTTGCACAAAATTTATTTCGACTAGTAAGACAATATACTTTTTCTATAACCGTGGCTTACTACATAGGATGTACAAGAAGTTTGAATTATCTTTAAAGTGAACTCGACGAAATTTGCGATTTACCATATTTGTTTTGGCGTCTACCTTTATATTATAATTGAACTTTTGCCAAATATATACTGTATAAAATCTTAAAAATGAAATCTAAAACTGCAACAATAATTTTATTTAATTATTAATTTAGAAACTTTGAATAACTCAATACTAAAAAATGTATGGTGTATTTTAAAATTAATTTTTAATTCACATATTGATTCATAACAGTTATTTAAATTGATTGGGCTGTCAGCAATTTAATATCTGAAATTGCAACCACTAACTTTCTGTGACGAAAGTTAACGTTAATAGGATATTCTATCACTGGTATCGGAAACTGACGTTTTCGGTTGCAGTAAAACAAGACGAAAGTTGTTGATTTTTAAATGGTTAAAGAAAAAAGCTATCATACAGCTATCATGTTAGACCGTTAACGAGTCTTCTAATTTTTTTTCTCATCTAGATGCGTTAATTTTGCGGCGCACTGTAATTGCTTTTCCTTTATGTATATACAGAAGAGATAAACGCATAATTTCATTTTGGACTTGTTATTCAGTGTCTCAATCGCTCATCACTATACCCGTTTGTTGTCATCAATCTTTGCTAATGAGATGCTGGTAAACTTTTAAACATCGAATACACGATAGTAAGGTTTAGTCGGTTAGTGGATAGACAATCAATTTTAGATTGGAATATCCGAATGCGACTTCCACTTGCAGCGTATTTTTTAATTATTCGATTAGTATTTACTCTCAGAGAATTGCGTGTAAATTCCCACTCAATCATACACTGTTGGGGTCCAATTATCAGTTTCTCAGTAGTACGAGAAAAGTATAATCAAAGCTCACACAAAAAACTTGAATAAGCAGTTATTTTAACTAAATTCTATGGGCAAGAAATTAATCACAAATGTACGAACACTAGATACAATTCACACTCAAAGGACAAATTCCATATTAAACATTCTGACCAAATATAATTTATACATGTGGATATTACATTAATTTGTGAGGATATCAATTATTATTAACCTCAATTCACTCGTTTGATTGCATGATCCATCAAGATTATCAAGGAGCAACAATATTCAGGACCATAATTAGCACCTTACAGTGAGGGTAACGTTATGATGCCTTCACTCAAGCATCGCCTTGTGTCTCTTGTCTCTATCCACGCCGGACAGTATGAATCCAGGGTAGTCATAGTCTAGTCAAAAAATCCAAAAAAGCATCCATTAAAATGTTAGGAGCATTTCGTATTACTTTTTAGCAAAATGTGTTTTTCAACTAATCGTAACTGGAAATGAGATATTGAAGATGGCGTCCGAAATGCTATCAAAACCGAATTTTGCCGCTAAATCTCCCTTGTTTGAGGTAGGAACGCTACCAAAGGGTGTTTTTATATCTTTTCGGACATACCATGAGCATCTAAAAAATATATATAATAAAATTAGCTCACATAAAAACATCGTTTCAATAAGAAACTACGACAAAAAAGCTTTTGTCTCCTCTTATTTTTTATTTTTTTTGTTATTTTTTTTGTGTATGTTGTCTATCGTACAATTTACCGTGAACCTAGTCGTGCACAATCAGTAACAGTTGGAAAAAAAGGGCCAAGGATTATGCTCCTGGGCGCAGAAATTATGGACTGCAACGTGCCGTTGCCAGATAAGTGGAGTAACTTCTTCTTTTTATCCGAAGACAAAGCTTATTTCTGCAGGTTTTTGCCCGAGAGAATTCTGGAGCCTAACTTCAGCGACCTTTAAGTAGTTATCTTCGGCGGCTTCACTGAGTCCACAAATTTGAGTCGGTATGTTGATTGCCTGAAATTATCACACGAGGAAGCCGACACGCGCATGGTTCTTCTTGCCGTTCACATCGCAGCCGATAACGTTGTGATGACGAGGGGTACCGACGTTGTGCTTCTTCTTACCTGCCACTTCGCTACTATGAAGTGCTCCCATTTGTGGGTAATGAGTAGCACTACACGTGACTGAAAAATGAATGGAAAATTTTTAGAAATTTCAATCAAATAAATGTCTGCCCCTGCAAACAATATGACATTATAAATACTATCAGATATATTTGTCTGAAACTCTATAAAGTTAGAAAGTGATAAATCTAAATAATATACCGAAATCTTCCATTCGTCATTTACTTTAGTATTCAAAACCTCAATTGCTTCTGATTTAAAATTGACTCATAATTTCCTATCTCACATATTCTTACATTATTGCTAGTGCGATTATTGTAATTGCTATGTCTGTTAAATTTCTTGTCCTTGTTGTAGTCTATGTATCTGTTATACCCGTTTCCTTGATCGTGTTGTCTGAATGTTCTTCCTTGAGAATTACCGTTATACATTCTGCTGTTGTTTCCTCTTCTTTGATAGTTCCTATAGTTAAAATATGGTTTTCTGAAGAAACTCCTATTGTCTTTGAAATGCAATACTTGTTGATGACTTACTATTCCTTCTACTGACACCAGCTTAGATAGTACTTCCTATGTGTTTTCGAAGCTTCCCGCTGCTATAATTGTTTTCGTCAAGTCTGTTGTGGCATTCATCGTTACTGCCTTAATCGTTGCCTCTTTGGTGTATTTTTCTGCTAAATTCTCAGGCATCCCTTCCGACACGTATGCTGCTTGTAGTTTCTCCGCCAGCTTCTCTACTTCTGTCGCGTAATGTGTTATATCCTTTCCGATTACTTTGTTTAGTTTTGCCAGGAGAAGACTTGGGTTATCTCCTCTTAATCCTGATTTAAGCTTGTTTCTGATTTCTGTAATAGAATTTTCCTTCGTTATCAGACCTCTTGCTTTCCCTGTCAGTGTAGTTTTAATTAAAAGAACTGCATTTTCCTCGTTACATGTTGCGTTTATTTGTAATAAATCTAACGAATCCAAAAATGACTGTAACTTACTTGCCTCGCCATTAAATTCAGTAGGTAATATCTTACTCGCGAAATTAAAAAAATCATTCATACTCGTAGTCATCTTCACCTGTTTGCTTATTGTTCATAATACAACCATATCGATCTCCTCAAATATATATGTAAGTATTTTAACAGTGCAGTTTAGCGCTTGAAATGGCCTAGAAGTTTTATCCCTAATCCTATCAGAATAATTTTAACAACTTTCTTGCTGTATTATACTTAAGTTTTTCCAATTTTTACCTATTAATTTTGGGAAATTATTGTAAATAATTATTATACTATTAACTACTTCAGTATGTTAAAGTTTACGTCGACTTCTGAACCGCTATGCTTCTGTTGATGTCTCTTTTTAGTGCTCTTCGGTGTGTCTTCTATAGGGACCATACGTATTTTAAAATTAACTCTATCGTTATATTGTATAATAAAACCATTATTTGCGTTGGGAAACTGTCTTGCTGTACTATGAAGTTGTTGTTCACCGTACCGGTTTCCTGGACCTCTTGTTTTGTAGCCTTACGACCCATAGCTCTGCTCCGCCAAGTTCCAAGATTCAAATAAAGGACCACATACTTTGCTCGTTCGGATGCGCCTCTATCACTTACTTGTTCCAATTGTTACCATTTATTTCACAGCCATTAGTCATTTAAATGTTACCATTAATTGTCAGGATCCATTTATTATCGTGGAATATTACCATTTATTGTCGAATATTACCATTTATTGTCGAATATTACCATTTATTATCGAATATTACCATTTATTGTCGAATATTACCATTTATTGTCGAATATTACCATTTGTTTGCAGGATCATTTGTTTGCAGGATCGCCATGTGGTGATTAAGCCAGCAACTGTTCCTCGCTAAGTACTCCGTCCATTATACCATTATCAATGCGGAACACTCAATCGGTGGGAAGAAATAATACCATAGTTTATCAAAAATCACTGGGATAATATATTGAATACTATTTTTAACAAAGTTACTGACCACAGATAACTTATACAAACTGCATTACTAACATGACACTAGTTAACAATGAACTCTGCTTTGAACGTAAAGTAATTCCTATATATATATATATATATATATATATATATATATATATATATACATATATATTATTATATATGTAATATTATTATATAGTTGCCCCACGTTTGAGTGACAAATTATAATATATTTAATATTCTTTTATAGTTGCCCCACGTTTGGGTGACAAATTATTATATATCGAATCCATTAATTGTAATTTAATAGTTTATATATGAATATAACGATATAAAATTATTACTTATCGACGTTTTCACAATTTGTGATTGTAGCGACACTCTTGTACACACACCTTTAGTAGCGTACGTAACTTAATTTACTTTTGACAGTAGTTGTCAAACAATGCCCGGCCAAGATAAATATTAATTTCTGGATTTAGAAAGATAAATTAATTCACAATATACTTAATCACTCTAATCTCAGGGTGGGATCAAAAATTTTTAAATAATAATAATTCAAATTTTGTAATTCTCAAATATTATTCCAATCAAATATTATTCTATATTCCGAATCTCGAGTAACTGTTTTTTTATATAATAAAAGGCACTTGAATTATTTTATGACATTTACAAATTAATTGTTACTGGAAATTAAGCAAATGACTGATTAAATCAAATTTACTATAGCATGCAAAATGTTAAATACGTTGAAAATAGATACTGAATAAATACCACAGTGAGTTGGAATCAAAATTATATATTATATAACAGATAACAAATTATAAAAGTTTTATTATTTCCTAAAATATTGTAAACGAAACAAAGATAATAATTTCTACCAATCTTAATATTACTACAACCTATTCTAAAACTCGACTAAGTATAAATTTTTTATGCAAAAGTTCAACTCGTTTAATATACCCTTGACGTATATCAATGTCAAATACCGCAAATTTGTCTTCAAATTGTTTATTCAAAATTTTTCACTTGATGTAAGATCTTTTATGTATAACGTTAATTTGGTTTAGCTAATATTATTATTCTATAGATGCATCTATTTTCGAAATATATTTAAAAGGCCTGTTAATTCTCGGAAAATAATTTTAAACTGGAGTGGACTCACCAAATACGACAGGAAAACTCGTACGTATTCTAAATGTATTTAGAATTCTGCAAAACTTTCTAAATATCTGATTTAGAAACTGGAACCACATACACTTGATACGATGCAATTCTTCTATGAATTATGCACGCACTGGCTTTACAAAGTATGGCTTTATAATCTGATTGTATAGTTATAATTTTTATTAAATTATCAACAAAATTTGAGACAACTCTTATCTCGATATTGTCTCTTGGGGGTTTCAAATTCAACTAACTAAACATTTTTCAAATAAATAAAATCTATTCTCCTGTGGTTACGAAAAATTCCTTTTTTTAAAAAAATAATAATTCATGTTTCCCTATAACAAAGAGAGATTTGTATTCTTTTATTACCATTGTAATTCTGATAGCAGAGACATCTGTATTTTAAAATTTCAAATATACTCTCCAAAGATAATATCATCTGTCTACCATTAAATATATTCTACATAAACGTGATCCAAAAATTAAAATGTCAAATTTGATTTGTATATCGAATCTTTCAAAATTATTGATTATACATATAATACAGTGTGTATCAAAAGTATTGCATACAAATGTGAATAGTTTTCCTTATTTTAATGTTTCTTTTACATTTTAAATAGAGGAACTGTGTTAATATATACATATATTTAGTTAACATACAAGGTAGGCTCCTCCCATGTTAAATCTGAGGTATGAGTGAGCTCCGCGGTAAAATGGGCTCCAATATACGGAGCCCAGTTTACCAAGTTCTAAAAAAAGCATCAGCTACCATATATTTATGTCTAGATTGATTTGGCATAGTTTTTAGAAGGAGCTAATTTTGGCCGTTTTCGTGAATTTGTATATTTTTGTAGTGCGCGTGTATATTTCTAGATGGCGATATGTTGAAAACTTGATATACATTTTTTGTTATATTTCTAGGTCAAAGTAGGATCCGATAACTTTGGCACCACTGCAGTTGAGTACCCCATCACTGTAGCGGTCAGAGTGAGCTCTTTCTAGTATCATTCTACTAAATTGGTAAAGATTTACATCATCGGTTATTTCTTGTTACAGTTAAAGTATTATTCAAGTGAATCAAAGCTATGAGTCTATTTTTAAATATATATATACGTATACCATGCAAGGGATCTCAAGTAATTTGACATTTTAAACGGTTCGGTAACAGGAGATTTGGAGTTGGCTGTTTTTTGTTTTAGATATGAATGCAAATTATAATTACTTTAATTCATTTAGATAACATAACTCTGTCATTTTGAATCTTGAAAGTAATTTTAATAAAAATATTCAAAACGTTTCAATTACATTGTAGATCTTATTGACTCGAGGTTATAACAATTTTTATTATATTGTAAATAGAAAGTGTGAAATTAATAATCTACTTTTTCTTTTTGAATTTAAAAATGGCTGAGTTCAATTAGGCATATAGATTTTTGTTTTTTTCATTATGTTCATAGATTATATCTACCGGCTTTAATTTTATGGCAAGATAGAGTGAATGAATATAACCAAATATTACGTTAATTACATATAGAAACTGTTGGACTATACCAAAGAAGAGGGACAATTACCTAAGCTGAAGCCTTCGGATATCCTAAAAATTTTCTAGGAAATACTCTAGTTTCTCAGACTTTCCTCAGGAACTAAGTAGAAAAAAGGAGGCACAGTGAATGTCACCCCAGTAAACATTCATACATACACGATACCAAAAATTATTCACTAAATATATCTATTTTGTGTCCTAACTGAGCTAGAGTTTTTTGCCAACTCCAGCTTTTATTTCTTGTACACATACGATGTAAACATCAAAATTCTTTCACGCGATTTTCGTTTTCTTCAAATGATTTTCATGCCATGCCATTTTAAGTTGGCGTCATGAAGTTATGAGAGTTTTAAGTGTCCAAACACAACAAAAATTCAAGTTGTTTATAAATACCATAAAAAACATTATACTTGTCCAGCCACAGTATATTTTAAGAGCTAAAAACTTATCATGCTCCGCTACACTGATTCTTGAAATGGGAAATACTAAGAACAAATTATTTATTTCTGAAGGTAAGCATCCAAATTATAGCATGATCTTGATAAACACTCTTCTGTTTTTGTTATTTCGACATACTTTTGGGATAACTAATCTAATTAAAAATAGAGAGCTTCCGCTCGAGGGCTTTGATAAATTGACTATCAATATAACAATCCATTGACCAATGAAATTTCATAAATTTTAAATCAAACCAATCGGAAATAATTAATAGCGACTATTGCACTTGAGCAACTATTAGCGACTACAGGAATAGTAACTTTCATTTGGAAACGTTGAATATAACTTCAAATGATTCTGACAACTTTTGCAGTAATTAAATTGTCATATCATAATAAAATTTGTCCACGGCTGTTTGATAATTGATAATGTTTACATTTTACGTGTGGAGCTTCCTAAGAATGATGACGTTCGTTATTAACTAGTCAATAATAAGTATTGATAATCAACAAACCCCAGACAGGCCGTCGCAGGGCGAGTTCCAGCGATTACAATACAGCTGATAGCTAGTAGTTCACTTATTATACTGAATTAAAATTACCAGAAAGTTTAATATGAAAAACGAATCAGACGGTAAAATGAATGTTACACCGCCGAACATAAGGGAAACAGCACAAATATGTAGACTCATTAGCTTGTACCCGCGACTTCGTCGACGTAGATGGTCAAATTAAATATTATGCTGATATGTAACTTATATTGGTGCAAAAATTTCGTTGTTTTTCTTAATTCAAACAACTTCAATATTTAAAACGAAACAAAGTGGAATTTTATTATTATATATTATTGTGAAGTTAAATACATTTTTGCAATTATACATATCCACACAAGTAGTAGTGTGTGCGCAACATAAATTTAGTTCAGCTCGTAAGTTTAGAAAACTCCAAAACTGTGTACTTCTTTCAACTTTACTACTCGATATCTAGCAAACTAGGGTGAATATAAGATACCAAAGGCCCAAAAAATGGACGCCTCCTTGCATAAAACAGTGCGATATCTTTTCAGTATATATAGCAGTTATTTCGGGCTCCAGTGGAGTACAAACATGTACTGTACAAGGCACGTGGTTAGAAACAATTATTGTATAATTGTTATCTGTATTGTGTGAGAATGTCCACGATGACGTTTCGATTTACGAGATTATTAAATTTGGCTTTAAATCGGGTTCCAGATTGTAAGTATTTTTACAAAGTGTGTGATGACAAATAATGTTTATATTATTACTTTTAGAAAATAAGTCAATTTTTCTGAAACATCTTCACATTGTTCTCAAGCTAATCAAAAGCCATCATATAACACATCCACAATGTTTTTGAGAAAGTATTATTTTTGTGGAAGATTAAAGTACCATATAAAATCTGCTATTACAAAGCTGGTCAGAATTAAATACATTGATAAAATATTCAATGAAAAACAAAATATTTTACTACTTAAAACTTTTCCATATCGAGTCTACAACTAAGATAGGACGGCTGGAACTAAGATAGGACGGCTGGCTGTATATGAAGAACCGATAATCGTTGATAGAGAAATTACTGAAAATTGGATTTAAATTGTAGTATTATGTATTATGGAATATCAACAATACCTCTGTTGTTATCATCAATCAATTCTAAATTATTTTGAATAAAAATTCCTCAAATAATTGGTGTACGGAAGGACAAAATAAATGAATGATCATAACTTGTTTATTTCAATAGAATTTGACAAAATTGGTTGAATATTTTACCAAATGAATAACAAATCGGATAGTTTCAAATCTCTTTACGGAGATATCCAACAATTCCATCATTTCATTTCAAAAGGTTTAACAAGGTATTTAATTTCTATAGTGATAAAGTGAAACAGAATTTTAATTTTTCTTACGACCACGAGATACTTTTAACAAATTATGTTGCATCTGTATATGCTTTTTATGGGGTGTTCCATTTAGAATTGTCCATATGGTAACTGGAGGTACCTATACCTCCTTACCGATACCCTGATAGTTTTATTATAAATATTATAAAACGATTTAATCACGTTGTTTCGACACCTTCCAATATTTTTGTGCGTACTTGGTAAACCATTCACATAACGTATGGTCCTAAAGTTTTTGAAATTTTTTTTAAATTATTTATTTTTGTACCCAATGTCCTTTAATCAAGTTGCCATGGAAACTGAAACGTCACACGTAATCAAGTTTGATTATGACAGTTTAGTTTTGCAAATCGATTGTAGCAAAATGTCTTACAAATTAGATATTCGTCAGGGCATTTACAATCTAGTTGGACGAATACCTAAGCATGATATTGTTGCAATCTACCAAGAGCAAAATATAAGTAAGTCAACCATTTTCAACACTATAAGGAATTGTGAAGAGGGTATACCATGCATTAATTCACCCAAAAGCGGTAGACCAAGAATTTTGAGTGTAAGAAGAGAAAGAAGACTGATGGAAGCTGCTAAAGACAAAGTTGGAGTTTCTCAGAGAAAATTTGCCCGGAGATTTGGTATTCCGAAAACCACTGTATTATAAACAATTGATCGCACAAACTTAGTGTTTAGGAAAAGAAGAAAGGTACCAAAATACACCGCAGACCAGCTAAAAAGAATTCCGCGTTGTTGCCGCGCATTAAGGCGTATCCACTTTGCCAATAAATTGATTGAAACATAACATAGACTTTGTACCTAAGTTGGACAATCCTCCTAATGTAACTCAGGCTAGGCCAATAGAGGAATTTTGGTCAATACTATCGAGGAAAGTGTACGATAAAGGATGAGAAACTACAAATGGAGATCAATTGCAGCGTCGCATCTTCCAAAAGATTAGAGAAATAGAACCTGCTCTTGTCCAAAGGAAGATGGGACAAGTCCGAAGGAGATCACGACTCATTAATGATAACGGACCACTATCCATAATGTAATTTGTAATTATTTTTCGTCATTAGTGTTGTTAATTGTTGCCACATGTGCTTATAAAATTAAAGAAATTTGGAAAAATTTATTAGCATTTAAACATTTTCCAAAAACTTTAGGACCATACGTTATGCATTTAGTGGTAACATATTTCCGCTATAACCAGAGGCGTCCAGTGGGATAGAATACAAATAATAGTTTTCAATGTATATCATCTTAGAGTGAAAATTTGATAAACATCAATATGAAAAGATCATTTGAGATTGAATCAACTGAAACTTATAAATTTCATACCCAAATTAGCAAAATAGTGTTGACTAGTGCGAAATAAGAGATAAAATAAAATTAGGTATTATAAACATTCCATTTAATCTCGAATAACTTGAAAAATTCGTACTGTATCGCATAGAGACAGGAGGTTAATATTTACGTAGAAAGTAACGGAGTATCGAAGAAACATGCTGAAATCATTTTTACGATATTGGCGTGAATTGTAGCGGGGAAAAGAAGTATTTATCCGTACCGCATGCCTCTAGTGATCGAGGAAAATTATATTTTACGACTAATTGAAGTATCCTAATATATAAAAAGTGGAAGGTGTGAAAACAATGGACTACAATGATTTCAAATATTTATGATATAACACCCTAGATCTCAGTAAGAAGGAATATTTTACTGAAGTATTCTCGAATCTTCCTATTTTGTGCTAAGGTTTCTCCAGTTACTATATGGACAATTGTTAATGAACCACCCTATATAAAAATGACTGTTGTACAAGTGAAAAACACCATTTTTTACGATAACGTCAAAATTTTACTAAATTATGTTAAATCTGACGTTTTTACATAGATGTGAGAGGTTCTGTGTTTGCTTGTATTTAGTTTATGTAGCTTTAATTACCTAGAACGATCGGAATAACTAATTTAGTAAAAAAAATTAAAAACTATTACCTGAACTTTTATAAGTGAGAATAATAAGGTTTATGAAACCCTGAAAAATATGGTGGGTTAAGGGTTGATGTATGCGGTTGGAAGGAATGAAAAATGGTATTCCTGCTATTTACAGTGAAAGGAAAGTGAAAGGGAAGTCGTACGAATAACTATCCAGTGGAATAATTGTAGATACTAAAAAAGTCTACAATTTCTCAAATACATGCTTAAATCTTCATTTTCTGTGTTGTTTTACTTTGTCGTGAAAATAATTCTATGTTGACGAAATTAAGTATACGAGTATGTACAATATTTCATATCTCAAATGAAATTATTTTAGTGAAAACAATTAATAAGCTTGCGAGATATTTATTTTTTCTGGTCTGAAATACTTTGTTGAAGAAAATTGAACTGTGAAATATCATGGTACAGAATAACGATAAATAAAAGGTACTTTGAAGATAGGGCGTAGAAAAATGACTATTAATATACAAATAATAATTATTTTTTATTAAATAATAGAGACAAAAAAATCTCGAAAACCATTACATTCAGGCATAGGGAAATGTTAAGAATATATGGTTGAAATCTAATATAGAATTGATGCGACAAAAAAATATTTTGCCATTTAAAAAAACACAGTTATTACTATTATTCATTATCCAAAATTTACGTTAATTATTCTTCACCCTGTATAAAAATAAAAAATGAAACACGTTTTTCTGGGATATTATTGAGTTACCTTACAGTGACATTTGTGATAATAAGTTGTTGATAATTATATCAGCAATTTGGAAAGTTAAAAATATACTGGGTGTTTCATTTGGAATAACGAAGTGGACTGCAACATAACTATGATTATGTGTAAAATAAATCATAATATATTAGGGGTAAGCTGTTTACTTAATAGCCGATAAATATTGAACAGTTTGTTCATGACTATTATAGATGAGAATATTTTCTTGTTTCATACTTTTTTCATTAGTCGGGTTTTAGTTTTTGAATTTACTTTTTATTCCGTATGCGATTACATCCTCTAGCGGGTACTTTCAATATACTTTTTTAATTTGGAAATGTAGAGCCATGGTTTATCTGTTTACAGAATACAGCAGGCATCTTTTAAATTTGCACACCGACTAAAGTTGTGCAGATTAATTATAAGTAATTAATCTCGTTTACTGACAAGAAGTGTGAATATTAAAACAATCGTTAAAATTCATGAATTTTAAAAATAAATGATTTAAATTATCTAATTTCATAAAAGACATTGTTTGTTAGAACTGGACAATGTCTCAGTAACACGGAAACATCTGTTTCTGAATATTTACCACCCGAGAAAAGTTTTTTTCCAATAATTCAAACAGAGGAAACAATATTTTTTACTCATCAGTGCGTATCACGATCCCACAAAATAAGGTGCCGCTGACAAGCTATGCCGTTTTACAAAACTCTTCTTTGGATTTCCACTACAATTCCAAAAATGAAATCGTATCACGTGATTTAACACTGGGAGATTCTACGTTTTAAAGAAATAATGATTCACATTTAGAACAGATGTTTTCATTTGAACTTGATACAGTATGCTCTTTCATATCCGAATATAAAGACAAGTAAAACGTGCAGCACTGGATAGTTCAACAGAAAAAACCAAACCTCTTGGTTCTGATGTTCAAGAAAAGCCTAGAATATCTCAGAAAAAGCGACGACCACATGATTCCCCATATTGTCTACAAGATGTTCAGAATTTTTGCAAGACATTTGATGCGTCATCATTCCGATGAATTTGATGTTCAAAGTTTTTTATCTTTACACAAGGGTTCAAAACTACGAACGACAACACGCTTTGGATCAAATTCGACGTCATTGAGATTTTGTAACGATATAATTCCGATTAGCGAAAACAAGAAAAGCAATGTGAACCGTAGTATTTCTTGTAAATTTTGCAAAGGGTATTATGCCAATAAGTCTTCAAGGCGGCACGTAAAAAAATGTCCTTCGAATCCTGATCCCATAAAACCTTTAAGATCACAAAGCGAAGGTGAAACGGTTATGCCTAAATGATCCTCTAAGACTGAGCGGAGTACTAAACACGCTGACAAGTGATGTAATTCTCTTATTGCTAAAATAGACCTAACAATCTGTACGATACAAGCCGTTAAACTTGGAATGTAGCGGTATATCGGAAGTACTATTTCGTTTTGGTAAGCCTTTTTATTATTAATATTTTGCAGGGCTGTTAATCCTAACCCATTCGGCATTAGTTTTAGACTGATTTTCGACCCAATAATATAGATAGTTATAGGGTTAGTGAAAAAATATTTGAAATGAAATTCCTATTTTCTGCAATTCTGCAATACTATTTGATACAGTGTGAGACAAAAAATAAAGGACGGTGAATATTCCGAAATTGCAATTTTATTATAAATGATCCTATATCTAGAAATTTCGTCGGTATATATCTGCATTTTTGTGTTATTACTGTTAGTTTTGGTACTTGTTAAATTCTTCAGTTTTTGAGATATACATTTTTAAAGTTAGTGCCCATCAGGATTTTATTTGCGTCAAAAATTAGCGTGTAATACAAAATAGATAATATACTTAATTTCTTGTATATTATACAAATGTATATATATAAATAAAAATAGGCATATATTTGAGGAATATTTTTGAAATAACATGCTAAACACGTACAGCGGCTTTTTAATTTTTTTATACTATATAAGTGATATTCAATAGCTATGTGTAAAGCAATTTTGCGGGTTTTTCATTCACGATTTTAGCCACCAATTCTTAAATGTTTTAGTTTTTGACACAGGAGCTATTGAGAACTTAATTATTTCATTGTTGATCACTCGTACAAAGAAAACAATTTGAAAAAGCGTTTAATTAATTAAATAATGGATTTGAACCACTGAATATCACTTCTTAAAAAAATCCCCTGTCATGTGTTGAGCATGTTAATTTAAAAATACCCAATAATTACTTAACTAGTCGATATATTCAAGAACACTCTGTATAAATAAGCATATTTTTATATTATTGCGCGATCTACAATAACTGCATCTAAAATATATTTTCTATATTGTATTACACGGGAAATTATCATAACAGAATCTTAATTGTTCATGTCTTTAAAGATGTATATTTCAAAAACTGATCATAGGAAAATCTTAAGAATTCAACACTTTCATTGAGTACTAAAACTAGTTACAAAAACTAACAGACATTAACCAGAATTAAGCTGAGCCTATCAGCAATTTAAGTAACTGGATCGAGTACAAATGCATATCAAGTTTTCAAAGAAAGATACCAGTCGCCACTTTTCATAAAAATTACAGGGTCCTTATTCGGATCAACTATTAACACAAAGTAAATTAGGTGTAGATATAAAATGGGAGGGAGAAGGTAGCATATTCTTGTAAATGCATCAGTCAAAAATGTAAATGTATATTTTCATAAAAATATATAATATAAGCTCGACTATTGAGCTTATTTATTTTCATATAATATGCAAATATGCTAATTTATAGATATTATTACGTATTCACTCTTTCATGTTATAAACAATCTCAGTTTCTTTAATATAAGTCAATTGTTTGTGATTCATAATTTCTATTTCTCATAGTTGATGTTTCAAATTACCAATTTCAGTCTCAGATAAAAATTTCTTACGAAGAAAGCCGATTGCAATCATTTTATACAATGTCAATACCGAACTGGCAATTATTCTTTTGATTATATGTATTATCTGGCCGATAGTATATGTGGCAACGCCGCAAGGAGTCCATATTACCTGAAATGTATCATATACGGAGCCTACCTTGCTTTTGAAATATGGAAATATACACCAACGGAGCCTATTGTAACCGCTACATATAACGGATCCCACTACGACGTCAACTTATATAGTGGTATACATGAAATATACGCTAGGAGCCCAAATTGGACTACAGGTATAACGGAGTTCACGTTAGCCTGCAACAGTATATATATATATATATATATATATATATATATATATATATATTAAACTGAAAATTATATATCAAGATAAATTAAAACAGAGATATCACTAAGTTAATGTGAATCTTAGTAATAGATGACAATAAATCCAATAAATTGCATAATAGTCCATAAGACAACAATTTAAATATGAGTATAAATATGTGAAGAAACACTTACAAACAAGATACAACTAATATTGCATATAAAAAAATTGCTATTTAAGTTTGCAATTATTTTTTCTTCAAATTATATTTCATGACAGAAAACACAGACGTAACAAATAAATTACGTAAACATTAATTTGGTACATAACAATGATTATCACGGTATAATATTACATGAATTTCAAAATAAAATTCCATAATTGTAATTTTATATATTATAGACACTTTTCAGAAATGTTATGTAAATTATTGATTATTTTGGTATAAACTTCAAGGTCAAAATGTCATCGTAAAATGACGTTCGGTTAATAGTTCGAACGGTGTAATTTCGGAGTGACATTAGGAATGCATAAGAACAAAATGAACTTATCTACAATAACATAGAAAACAGATATTTGGATTTGAAAACAATGATGTTTATTTATAAACAATTGAAAAATAAAACAAAAATTAAAAACAACTAAAAGTTGTTGATTGAGAGCTTGAGGAGACGCGGTGTAAATTCAATAATGTGAGGACGCATTAAAATTTCTCTCCTCTAAATTTTTGTAAATCTCAAACATTTGATATATTTTAAGTTTAAAGAATTAATCATAGTATTTAGAAACAATGATGCTATAAAATAACAGAAACTTTCTATCGAATACATAATAAAAAGTGTAAAGTTAGTGAAACGCCGAGAATTGGTAAGGTGAACAATTTACCTTTATTAATCTGCTTTTCGTTTGCTCATTCACGTATCTTCCGTGAATAAATTGTTGCTCCTGGCGAAATAAATCACGTCACATCATTTTAATATCAAGATTTCGCTTTTATGATCATAGGTGATCGTATTTCTTCCAAATGTTTCATCCCAGAGACAAGAAGATGCCAAGCATAGACTTTTCCTTTCGTGTGTAACATATTTGTCCTATAAAACATCGTTCATAATTTTCATTTGTTAGGTTATATTGTGTAAAAATTTATTCGTTGGTAAAATTATTAGATATAGATATTCAATCTCCACTAGATCGGGATAGAACATTGAAATTACATTAAAGGAAATATTAAAGGAAATAATACTCACCAAATCATTGCGATAAATCATCAGTTTGCCTCACAAACACACTTGGTTTTCATTCTTCATTTAATAACTGAATTATCATTACCATAGAATAACTCAACGTCACGTCAACATTAACAAATTATTAGAGTAGAGATTGAATGGTTTGTGGAAGCTTTCAAAAACATATAGAGATAAGTATAGGAAGCGAAATTTATTTGATATGTTTCATATTTAATAGTATTCATAAAAATAAGAAAAAACGTACTTACGCAAAGGTTTAATTAATATGATTATACAATTATGATTCAGAAAATGTTCATTATTCAAACAACTATTCACAATTAAAATCTATTTATCTATGTTTTTCCTTTCTTTTCTTTGATATCTTACCTTTCAGTTTCTTGTTACTACCGATCGCCAAGTGCCGAATCTCATCCCTGAGGTATAGTGTCATAAAGTTACATAACTCATAATTTTGTTACTAAATAAAATTTTGAATTGGAAATTAGTGGTTAGCTAAACCAATTCTGGCGCCCACAATCATTAAAAAAAATATTTAAAGTCAAATCAATTATAAATACATACTCATAAATATAAGATCCATAATAAAGTAGCATCCCAATATAGGATCATTAATAAATAAATAAATGTTATTACTCTAATATTTAAATACATGATAAAATGGCAAGCCCAACGCATGGCGATTGTTGAACAATTGAAATAACGCTAGTAACAGGAACAGGTTATTATTTTTGAGATATCTGAGGGAATTTTTTTTAAAAACAATGACAGACAAAACAATAAACGTTGACGAACTGACGGTAGAAGATTTAAAAGAACTTTTAAAAACTAGGAACATGGACGTGAAAGGAAATAAGCAGACACTGAAAGAACGTTTGACAGCGACCCTTCAAGCTGAAGAAGCAGCAGGATTGGAAGAAGGAGATGGCATAGTGAAAGAAGTTCACCACTACGTAAAACCGACACCAAATGAAAACCAACAACTACTAGACATGATGAAAATAATGATGGCAGACATCAAAAGGACCAAAGAAGAAATAAAAGAGGACATTAAAAGTACAAAGGAAGAAATCAATAAAAAACTGGATCAACAAGAAGAAAAATTTGCAGGACATATGGTGGAAATGAAAAAACAGTTTGAAGATCATAAGAAGGAACAAGAAGAGAAAATGGATAAGTTATATGGACATCTAATACAAGAAGGCAATATTAGAAAACAAGAAATTGAAGAGATGGGAAATAAACTGCGAGAAGAAGGAAAGGAACAGATAGGCAGAGTGGAGAAAAATATAATGAAAACCCACGCCAGAATAAACGATGTTGAACAAGGCATTCAATTAAATTTGTCGATTGCGGAGGAGATGAACCTAAAAACGCGAAAAGAACTTATATGGGAAATGGATTCAAAACTAAAACAAATCAAGGAAGATGGAAACTTACGAGACTTTACAAAATTGGAAAAGGAAATCAAAGAAGATTTCAAGAAGAAGATGATGGAGTTAGAAAAAGAATTTGGAAATATAAAAAACAAAACGAATACAAACAGTAGCACTCAAGGGGTAAATTATATCTACAATCATGGGGAAAATAACCTCAGATTTGACGGGGATACCAGGAAAATGCATCCGAAAATTTTCCTAAGATATCTTAAAAATAAATTAAAAGGTATCAGAGAGATAGAGGATCTTAAGGAAATAATAAGATCTCATCTACATGGTCAGACATTACTTTGGTTCACATGTAATGATGTGAACATTAATAACTTCACTGATTTTGAAAATAATTTCCTAAAACAATATTGGGGGGAAACTGAACAAAATTGTGTTAGGGAAAAGTTGTACTTTGGTAAGTTCGATACCAGAAGGAACAGCAATATGAGTAGTTATGCTCTATCATTATATTCACAGGCACAGTATTTAGAGCCAACTATTTCCGAGCAAGAAATAATAATATTCTTGTCTCGACACTTTAACGATAACGTAACGCAAGGCATAGCCATACAAAACGTAACAAATTTCCAATCATTATTAGATTACCTAAATAGAGTACAGAGAACAGTTCATCATAACAATAATAGACGTGACAACGACGACTATTATAGAAATAACAATGACAGACGAGACTATTTTAACAGAAATAATAACAATTACAGACATAATAATTATAACAATCAATATCATGACACAAACAATACTAACAACAACGGGAGATTTGACAGAAATAATGATAGGACAAATAACAACAATAACAGGTACACCAATTATCCAGATAGGAGACAACAACAAAACAATTATAATAGGAGAGAGAGAAGAAACTCTGATGGAGATATGAGAAGGACGAACAACATAAGACGTGACACAAGAACTGACAGAACGAACAGTTTAGAAAGGAATACAACTAATCGTGACACAAACTTTAATCAAACTAATTTAAGTAACAATAATCATAGTAATAATAATGTTGTAGTTCCCGTGTCATCCTCTGGTACGGAACAACAGTTTTTCCACTAGAGGGTGAATATGGTAGGTTGAGTTGGTGCAGCTATGTTCACCCACGCGAATTTCTAAAGGTACAGGACCAGCTAGAACAAAACAATGAAACTTTAATTTATATATATGGAACGATAGAAGGCATTAGTATAAAAATATTGATCGATACCGGGTCAGAGATATCATTAATAAATAACAAATTCGTAAATCAATTAAATACATCAAAGAAAAATTTCGTCAAGGTACCAAAAGTAAGCTTAATAGGAATAAATCAAAAGAAATTAACTATTTCAAGTACTTCGATAACCGTCGCATTAAAATTCAAGGAATGGGAATCTATGGTACAACTGCTAGTAGTGGAAGATATGGAATGTGAACTATTGCTAGGATCGGATATTTTGTATGAAAACAAAGCAATTATCAATTATGAAGGAATGTACATAATCTTTAATAAAGAAAAAGTGGATTTTAGTTATGAAGAGAAAAATAATAATTCAAAAAGGGATGAAGAGTTAATAGAAGAAGTAGATAAATGTATTAATCATAATAAGAAAATCGAAGATGATATGGAACAGAGATATGATTATAGGCAGGAAGGAAAAATGAATGGAGATATGATGTTGGATGGCAATGGAGAAATAAATTTGAATAATAATAATATGCCGGAATGGAATTTGGATATAGATGGAAAAATAGAGTGGAAAAATGAAGTAATGGAGATGTTGAGAGAACATGGAAGTTTGTTTAATGAAGAATCTCGAATTGCAAGAAATTATGTACACAAGATTGAAATGAAAAAGGATCAACAATTTCAACAAAGAAGCTATCCGATACCCTACAAATATCAAGAAGATGTGAAGAAATCTATAAATAAATTATTAGAAGATAAAATAATAGAACATAGTACCACCCCGTATATCAATCCAGTAGTAATAGTGAAGAAGAAAGACGGAGATATAAGAATATGCCTTGATGCACGAAATTTAAATAAATGTACAATGCCCGAGTATGAATCACCTTTAACTATCGAATCGATACTAGGAAAAATAAGTAAAGTAAAAGTTTTTTCCAAGCTAGACTTGAAACACAGCTTCTGGCTGATACCACTACATCCGGAAAGCAGGAAGTTTGTAGGTTTCAAAATAAATGGGGAATTAATTAAATAAGTAGTACATGATCATGAAATCATATATAAAAAATTCCATATCAACCAGCTGCATCAATTTAACACCAACCAATCATCAATTTGACACCATCAGTTGTAACTATAAAAATTGAGAAACATTAGAATTAGAGATATTATTTAGTTAATCAAGTATAAAATAGTTTATTTAGTCAATCTTAATTGAGAATTAATATTAGTGGAATTAAGATTCATTAGTAGGTTAAGTATAAGTTAATTATGAGAATCTAGAAGATTTCTTTAGTATTGAGAGAGATTTAAATGGGGAATTAATTAAATAAGTAGTACATGATTATGAAATCATATATAAAAAAATCAAGGTAAACTTCTATAGAATATTCTTGTCAAACCAAGAATAATTCTATAGAATTTTAGGGAATGTTAAACTGAAAATTATATATCAAGATAAATTAAAACAGAGATATCACTAAGTTAATGTGAATCTTAGTAATAGATGACAATAAATCCAATAAATTGCATAATAGTCCATAAGACAACAATTTAAATATGAGTATAAATATGTGAAGAAACACTTACAAACAAGATACAACTAATATTGCATATAAAAAAATTGCTATTTAAGTTTGCAATTATTTTTTCGTCAAATTATATTTCATGACAGAAAACACAGACGTAACAAATAAATTACGTAAACATTAATTTGGTACATAACAATGATTATCACGGTATAATATTACATGAATTTCAAAATAAAATTCCATAATTGTAATTTTATATATTATAGACACTTTTCAGAAATGTTATGTAAATTATTGATTATTTTGGTATAAACTTCAAGGTCAAAATGTCATCGTAAAATGACGTTCGGTTAATAGTTCGAACGGTGTAATTTCGGAGTGACATTAGGAATGCATAAGAACAAAATGAACTTATCTACAATAACATAGAAAACAGATATTTGGATTTGAAAACAATGATGTTTATTTATAAACAATTGAAAAATAAAACAAAAATTAAAAACAACTAAAAGTTGTTGATTGAGAGCTTGAGGAGACGCGGTGTAAATTCAATAATGTGAGGACGCATTAAAATTTCTCTCCTCTAAATTTTTGTAAATCTCAAACATTTGATATATTTTAAGTTTAAAGAATTAATCATAGTATTTAGAAACAATGATGCTATAAAATAACAGAAACTTTCTATCGAATACATAATAAAAAGTGAAAAGTTAGTGAAACGCCGAGAATTGGTAAGGTGAACAATTTACCTTTATTAATCTGCTTTTCGTTTGCTCATTCACGTATCTTCCGTGAATAAATTGTTGCTCCTGGCGAAATAAATCACGTCACATCATTTTAATATCAAGATTTCGCTTTTATGATCATAGGTGATCGTATTTCTTCCAAATGTTTCATCCCAGAGACAAGAAGATGCCAAGCATAGACTTTTCCTTTCGTGTGTAACATATTTGTCCTATAAAACATCGTTCATAATTTTCATTTGTTAGGTTATATTGTGTAAAAATTTATTCGTTGGTAAAATTATTAGATATAGATATTCAATCTCCACTAGATCGGGATAGAACATTGAAATTACATTAAAGGAAATAATAAAGGAAATAATACTCACCAAATCATTGCGATAAATCATCAGTTTGCCTCACAAACACACTTGGTTTTCATTCTTTATTTAATAACTGAATTATCATTACCATAGAATAACTCAACGTCACGTCAACATTAACAAATTATTAGAGTAGAGATTGAATGGTTTGTGGAAGCTTTCAAAAACATATAGAGATAAGTATAGGAAGCGAAATTTATTTGATATGTTTCATATTTAATAGTATTCATAAAAATAAAAAAAAACGTACTTACGCAAAGGTTTAATTATTATGATTATACAATTATGATTCAGAAAATGTTCATTATTCAAACAACTATTCACAATTAAAATCTATTTATCTATGTTTTTCCTTTCTTTTCTTTGATATCTTACCTTTCAGTTTCTTGTTACTACCGATCGCCAAGTGCCGAATCTCATCCCTGAGGTATAGTGTCATAAAGTTACATAACTCATAATTTTGTTACTAAATAAAATTTTGAATTGGAAATTAGTGGTTAGCTAAACCAATTCTGGCGCCCACAATCATTAAAAAAAATATTTAAAGTCAAATCAATTATAAATACATACTCATAAATATAAGATCCATAATAAAGTAGCATCCCAATATAGGATCATTAATAAATAAATAAATGTTATTACTCTAATATTTAAATACATGATAATATATATATATATATATATATATATATATATATATATATATATATATATATATATATATATATATGTCCCACTATCAATGAGACGTCCATACATTGTGAATTTACATTACATGGAACGTCCAGGTGAAATACAAAGTCCGATATACGGACGTCCGATTTCAAGTCATCAAACTTTGTGTGAGCATCCTAGAGGGCAATATAAGTCACAGGGCAAAAAATGTGGAGGACGCCCAAAATCTGCAAAATGTAAAAATATATTCATTTTAAGTTTCGAAAATTTACGCTAGTGGCGCTGTCATCGCTTACCGTATATTGAAAATATATATTATGATTTTATGGTGGTATCAATACCGCGTCTATCAGAATGGCAACGTAGCATCTGTAATTCGTATCTAGTCGGCCAGGACGACTACGTTCTCGAGACAAACTCTGTTTCGTTGGAACTCAGGGTTTCATGAATCGTATGCAAACGATGCTTGTGAGTAGTACTCATAAGGAATTATTAAACCTGGCGATTTTAATACAAGGTAGTCCGTAAGTAATGGTCTGTAAAAAATGTTTTTTCACAGTAAATTGATAATTTTTTTATATACGAACGTAAACATCTGAAGAAAGGGGGTTCAAGGCATTACAAATCATAATATGATATCCGTTCCGATGTACTTTCTAGAGGACACCACACGAGTTATGTTTGTTGGTGTAACTATGCGCATAACTTTTTTATCGTTAACACTATCGCGCTTTTCATTCAAAGAAATATTAAAATTATTTAATTTCAAGCGATCTGTCATGAAACGTATTGATAAATGTACCGAGAGGAATGGCGGACATATTGAACAATCACTGTGAAATAATATTTAAATTTTGTTGTTGTATTTTTTATTAAATTATTATTTTTTTCTCTTAATTGAGTGATTAAGTGATAATAAATGAAATCAAAATTATGTAGGGGGTTTTAAAAATGCGAATACCTCGAAAACTAGCAACTTTCAAGACTTATGATAGGTATACTTTTTTTCCAAAAATGATGTAATTTTAATATTTTTGAATGAAAAGCGAGATAGCGCATAGTTACACCAACAACATAGCTCATGTTGCGTCCTCTAAAAAATACATTCGAAACATTATGATTTCTGAAGCCTTAAACCCATATACTCAAATTTTTACGTTCGTATTTCCAAAATCTTTCCATTTATTGTGAAAAACATTTCAACTTTGTCACCCTGTATCTTTTCTTTTATCAAAATTTTATTAAAGCAAGTTTCGTCAAATCGTAATATTTTGTGGTCATGAATCTTTTATTTCACCTTGAACCATTACTTACGGACCACCCTGTATAAGAATTTCTGTAAAAATGAAAATTCAGATGATAAAAGGAACAAAAAGACTAATGATGAAGTTAAATAAATCTGTTAGTAAATAAATGTGCATAAAATGTGTATACCAAACAATTATTATATATTACAAATGAAAGGAATGAACGCAATATTTCGTAAACCAGAATTATTGTTAAGAAAACATGAAACAGGTCGATTTTTAATTTTATTTTTCCACATTAGGCAAATATTTGTTACTACATAGGTTCGTTCACATGTAAGTTATGACGTCATCGACCATTTTTTTAAATGCAATACCCTGCATCTTATGCAGGAATTTTTTATGTCAAAACTATTCACTATTGATAAAAATGGTTTACATATACCTATCCTTACTTTTTATTTACCATCCATTGACATTTAATTAAAGCTAGTCCAGAATTCAGATCTTCTGATCCCCATGTTTTTTTTTAAATCAAATGTCAATAAATAATAAATAAACAGTAGAATGGATTCTGTAAGCCGTTTTTGCCGGTAGTAAATAGTTTTGACACAAAAGATTCGTAAAATTTAAAAAATTACTTGTATCCGTTTTGGAATTAACAGTGTTATTATTTTTTTGTATACAGATCATTTCATGAAGTTCTCGTTTTTTATTGTTAGTTTCGGTTTTTAGAATTTTTGTTTGTTCATAAATAAAGTTATGTTTAGTTTCTGGCACGTGATTAGTTAATGTGGTTTTATTTTTTTGTTGTATTTGCGACTATTTAATCTATTTTTTAGATATTGACTTGTTTGTTCTATATGCACTTTATTGCAATCTTCACACGGAATTTCATGAATAACATGAATTTTCTTATCTTTGGATATTTGTGCTGAAACGTTTCTTAATGAGGTTATGACTTTTATAACTAACTTGAATTTTAGTAAAATATATTACAATTTAATAAAATAATACTATAGAAAGATAAAAATAGTACAAATAACTTTTGGAAATCCCCTCGAAAAACAACGACAAAATTATTAGATATAGTGAAAAATGATAAAAACAACTGACAACGAACTAATCATCACATTAAGTATCGATAGAAATGTATTGGTTGAGTGACTAGTCTGTATTCAAAACGTTTTAAAATATAAAATATATATAAGAATAATTTTAATTAAATGTTTTTACCTACGACCACCCCTGTAAGTAGTCAAAAACACACAGTCGGCAATCAATGTAAGACGTCTATTACGCACGGTAAAACAAAACGCACGGCTGTAAAGTAAATCGCACGGCTTCCATAGCAACCACTTAGCAACTGTCAATAGACGTAGCCATCTTATTGAAAATTTATGACTTAGATATTAGACGTTGAATGTTATTCTATATATAAATGGTAGATAACATTTATCAGATATGAGATTGCATTTGATACTAAGAGTTATTTGGGATTATATGATAATTGGTTCCGTTTCATTCGATCCGAATCTTTTAGCTGTCTGAATGCATCTCATATTAGTAAACAATACTATATTATACACCAAGCGACTAAAGTGGCCCATTTAATCCCGCGGGTGGAGTTTGATTCATGAGGGAAGTAATCCACCTAAGGGATCAATGTCACTTTAGTCGAGAGGTGTATACGCCATTTTATGTAATTCCGATAATTCTACATACATTTTTAATAAAAATAAATACTACTTAGGACGGACTTTTACGAAACTTGGCTGGGCATTGAGGTTGAACTTCTAAGATGCTTGGCTGGGCATCGAGGGCGACTTTTATAAAACTTGGCTGGGCATCGAGGATGTACGTTTGTATTTGTACTTTAAATCTCCTAACAAGTAGGTCGTAGGTAACGTATAGTACGTAACTCGTGTTGTAACGCATTTTACGCACTCACGGAATTACGCACGAAGCCGCTACGCGGCTTCGTGCATAACTTTTCCGTTCGTGCATAAAATGCTGCTTGCAACACACGTTACGTAATATACTATTAACCGCGTGGCGTGCCACAAAATGAAATTCTTGTTCTAAATATGGTGAGTAATATACACATTGTATTATTTATATATTGTTAATTGACGTAAACTTGAAAATTATTTTCTATTGTACACATTTTGTAACTTTTGAGAAAGGCTTGAAGTACAGCCGAAACGTTAAAATAGAATAAACTACACGATGTCCCAAAGTCTCTTTTAAATATTGCTACGGACCGAATCACAAGAAATTGAACATAAATGTATAACAAATGTTTGTCCAAGAAAATTAAAAACAATTCAGTATGATATATTATTATATACTATAAAAAAAGTAAGTACTTATTATTCATAGTAACATCCATGGTTGAAGTTATTCTCTTAAAATGTTTTCAGTTAAGGCCATTTGACACGGTTATATATTTAGTGTTTAATTTAGAACTAGAATCATAATTTTTATTGTAATGAAAAAAATGCCATTTGAACTAGATGAATTTATTTTTACATGAATGAAAAAGGAACATACAAACAATTTACTAACGAATAAACTTGTAACTAGAGTTGTTAATTATAAGTTGCAAATGGTCAACCATTTTTTATATAACTAAATTAACAACTAGAAAAAGCCTTAAATTTAATTCTAATGCTATATATATATATATATATATATATATATACATTTATATATATATATATATTATTAAAAACAAAACCTAAACATAAACAGTCGATGATCTTCGTCGACTTTACTACACTTAAATTATTTATCGTTGAACGGCGTTTATTATAATATTTACAAACAGTCGTGATTCAGATTAGAACGATAACAACCTTCCTACAACTTGTTAACGACCTTCAAGTTCACAGGCCGCTGACAATACTTAACATTAAACTAACTAAATCTAATAGTGACTTTTCGGATCCTCACACAAGTACATTCCTGTACATGACATATGCAGCAAGCTTATGCCGGAGCTAGTGTCTTATCTTCTTGCTTTCCATGCAATAAAGGGTTGCGATTCGATGTCTAAGTTTGCGTCTATTACAAAAGGTGGAACACGGAAGGCTTTTTCTGGGACAAACTGCGAGCTTCTGGGGCGCCTCGGACAGTCGCCACTTGAGGAGGACGTCCTCAAACTGTCCTGTCATCAAACTTTATAAGGTAAGAATGCATACACTTAAACATTTTTCAGCTGAAATTAAAATAAAGTACACTCATGAATTCTGTTCTTATACAGGTCGATTCCAGCATCACATGGTCAAACGATGCCCGGAGTTTTTTATTTGGAGCTGTGAGAAAGCCAGAATTCCTCGCACCGACAACTGATACACTTCGTTTCCATATCGGGAGATACAACTACCAGGTAAGCGTACCAAAAACGGAATTGACAAAAATAGAAACGAAATATATTTTTAATATAGTCTTTTAAATTTTAGGTGTATGTTTGGAAAAACACGCATATCACCAAACCGTCACTACCTAGGCTGCAGGACTGTGGCTGGATTGTGCAGAGAGAACAAGATTGTCCTCATTTATTGACACTGGATCCCATTCCTAAGAGCTGTCCAGAAATAGTTGTCCGTTATTGCAAGGGACATTGTAACACGCAAAAAATTGCAGTTGTAGAAAAGCCAATGTCTCAAACTTTCATAATAACATATTAATTAGTAAAGCTAGTTTGTAACCCAAACTATTATTGAGAAAGCTACGCAGCTATCATATTTAGTTAGCTATCGCACAAGCAGTGCTTCACCTATCGCTGAGAATTTAATAAAGTCATGTGTGTCAGGCATAATAGAATGTATGTTGATGAAAAATCTGCGAACCATCTTTCTACTGTGCCGCTATCAAACAATACTGTTTCACGGCGAATTAATGATCTGGAGAGCTACGTCAAACAAGAACTAGTTACACGTCTACAAAAAACACGATTCGTCTTGCCAATGGATGAGTCGACTGATGTCGCTGGTCTGGCTATCTTGCTAGTTATCGTGATATATCCATATGAAAGTTGTTTTGAAGAAGACATGCTTATGTGTTCATCGCTACCCACAAACGCTACCGGAGAAGAAATTTTTAATAAAATGAGTATATTTTTTCAAGATAATAATCTCAAGCCGCTATCACACGATACTGTTTCACGGCGAATTCATGATCTGGCGAGCTACGTGAAACAAGAACTAGTTATACGTCTACAAAAAACAGGATTCGTATTGCAAATAGATGAGTCGACTGATGTCGCTGGTCTGAATATCTGGCTGGTTGTCGTGATATATCCATATGAAAGTTATTTTGAAGAAGACATGCTTATGTGTTCATCGCTTCCCACAAACACTACCGGGGAAGAAATTTTTAATAAAATAAATATATTAGTGTTTTTAAATGAAACTCAAAGTCTCTAGTTAATTCCACATTTCATTTTATGCCTACCTGATGTTTAGTAGTTATATTTGGCTAGACCAAGAAGTAACCTAATTTGTGATTGGCTTAATATATGTTTATGAAAAAAAAGAAGAAGATGTGATATTACAAATATTGAAGCTTAGATATTATTAGCCCTATGGTGATATCCGGGATATCATTTTTCCAATTAAGATCAGTATAACTGTGCAATGATATAGAAAACCAGGAAAACTATATCTGCTGATCTTTACAATTATCACTTAAGAAGACAGTTTATTAGTGGAGAATTCCCTAGATTTAACTGTTCATTGACAACTTCATATTGTGGGTTTCTTAA
This sequence comes from Galeruca laticollis, assembly GCA_963921935.1. Taxonomy (NCBI): domain Eukaryota; kingdom Metazoa; phylum Arthropoda; class Insecta; order Coleoptera; family Chrysomelidae; genus Galeruca; species Galeruca laticollis. Next base: position 95,810,345 of record OY998182.1, on the reverse strand, counting down.
ATGTCTTCTAATTTCCAGTTCTTCAAGGAAATCCAGTTCTTGTTTCTTTTCACAAATATGCAGTACTTCTAGTTTTGTGTTAGGTGTCAAGTAGATGTTTTGCGTAGTGGGATTTATCTGGTTGTTTTAATCTGTATGCTCGTAAGTGCTCACTGTATCGTATTTCAAAATTCCTAAGAGTCTGACCCAAATAGACAGCATTACATTCTGGACATTTGAGTTTATATATACCTGACTTCTTCAATAGTGGTATTTTTGTTTTTACATTTAACAATTTTGTACTAACGTTATTTCCTGTTTTAAAAGAAATTGTTGTATTCGTTGCTGAAGATATTATCTTTGAAATATTATTAGAAATATTTCCTGCATATGTGATGGTTTTATAAGTTTTAATTTCATCAGCTTGTTTAGGATATATTAGTTGTAATGCCACTTTTTCCTCTTTTTTACTAATTAGCTTATTTATCATATCTAATGGATAACCGTTAGATGTTGCTATTTGTCTAATTGTATTAATATCTCTATCAAAATTACATTTGTTCATAGGAACTGAAAAAGCTCTATGTATCATTGAATGACGACTGAAAATTACAATTCCAAAGTATATAACTTTATAGAATCCAGCGATGTAAAAGTTCTTAAAGCAGACCCAACAAAGAAGTTTTCTAATAATGTAAGGGATATTGTTAATAATTCAAATTATCTTTTAAATGATTACGAAAAGAGGTCCATCATCCTCATTGTCCACAATTATATGGAACAGTTAAATTACATAAAATAACGAAACCAATTAGACCTGTAGTCTCTTATGTTAATGCTCCTAATAATATATTGGCAAATAAGCTTAACAATATACTCAATACTTACGGATATGAATCTCAGTACTCAATTAGAAATTCAATAGAACTAATCAAAAAGTTGAAAGCAATCCACTTACAAGATAACTATAAACTCATATCGTTCGATGTAACTAACATGTTCACTAAAATTCCTCCTAAAGAATGTCTAATACCTGTAAGAAAATTACTAGAAGATAAAAATATTAATCCAGGAATAATATCAGATATACTTAATTTATTTGATGTATGCATTAATCAGAATCATTTCACTTTTGACAATAAGATATATATTCAAAATGAAGGTTTACCAATGGGAAGCCCTATATCACCTATTTTAGCAAACATTTTTATGGAAAATTTAGAAAGAAAGATCTTTGAAAGTAATATTTCGAAAAATATTTTATTTTGGTATAGATATGTAGATGACATATTAGCTTGTTTTATGGGTAGTGAGCGACAATTAGATGTATTTTTCAACCACATCAATAATTTACACCCGAAAATTAAATTTACATTAGAAATTGAAGAAAATAGCTCAATGAATTTTCTTGATTTAAAAATTCAAAGAGTTAATAATGTACTTGATTATTCAATTTACCGAAAACCAACACAAAGTGATGTAACAATTCCATTCAATTCTAACCACCCTGTGTCACACAGACTAGCAGCATATAATTCAATGATACATAGAGCTATTTCAGTTCCTATGAACAAATGTAATTTTGATAGAGAGATTAATACAATTAGACAAATAGCAACATCTAACGGTTATCCATTAGATATGATAAATAAGCTAATTAGTAAAAAAGAGGAAAAAGTGGCATTACAACTAATTTATCCTAAACAAAACCTTTAAATTGTCATATTTAATAGAGTTTTGGCCAGTCCTGCATGATTTTAAACACACTTCACACTTTAGCGGATTAATAAGTTTTCCTGTTTTCGGGAAGAACTTCATCGAGTGCTTCTAGGATATCATCCTTTTTTTTTGAGGAAATCCACGTGGACACTCATGGGACTTGGACATCTTGATTCCTTTCATAGCCTTTTTCTGAAGAAAATCCAATTCTTGATAATGACACATAGGATCGCAGATGGATTTACAATATAATACATAATCTCCTCTTCTTGCACTCACATGGACAATGTCACTCAAATACAATCTTCAAGGGGATTTCTTCAATTTATGTTGCGATGTTAAATCAGGCCAGTTAAAGAAATCAAAATGATGCATTCGCAGCACTTCAGCATTTCCCGAGTTTGCGGTTGACACTGCAAGCACAAGTCCTTCAAAATCGTAAGCTTTCTTGTTTTGTCAATGATTGTTCCACCTGGTGGTGGAAACTGTCGGCACTCGAAACTGTCGGCACCCATGAACGAATGGCCTGGTTGAAAATAATTCAAAACAATTTCTTCTGCAGCAGTATCAGATGAGTTAATAACATACACGAGAAATGTGAAAAGATACCAGTTTTTGTTCTGAGACGAACAGTTTTCAAGCCAAAGGATTATTTTCTTAACATCTCTATTTTTTTTTTAGAAACATATAAAGAGCACTTACATTATCCTCTTTGTTCCTTTCGGAAATTCCCTCGTGCCAAAGCAGGGCATGAGGTTTGTTTTTTCATTTTTTCCCAACAGGAGTAAAAGTTTCGTGATATGCTATGCAGAGCCCCGCATGCAGAGGTAAGGGGTTCAATACAATGGAGTTCCCCCCGGTGCTCCAAGGTCGAAACCAGTAAGGACTATTCTTCTATATAGCCATGCATTCTTCGGCCCGGTTTCCCACCTTGAATTTAGGTTTTTAATGAGGTTGTCTCCTCTTGGTCCGGACAGTGAAGCCAAGACCCTTTCATCCCACTGGCCCGCGAGACTTGACCACAGACAGCCAGGAGACATTGGTGTAACAGATGATTTCGAGGTAAGCTCGAAATTTCACCCGGCATCATAACCCTGTGTGCAATCCCTTAGCCACGATACTACAGCTGGGACAGGTAAAGTTGGTCCGCGGCAGGGTATTCGAGGGCTGCCAGTTGAGTTTTTAGACACAACGAGCCCCAGGTATTTCCTCGCAGACCTCCTCCTCATATAAAATCATCTCAGAGGCCCTTCTCCTATCCGCCACCTGGAGACGCGCCGGGTTGGTACTTCACCCTCTCCACATCAATAAATACCCCGACGAACAGCGACAAACTATGTACATATCTACTGATGTGGACCCGGACTAAGGTCGTGAGTTTAGTTCAATTTATTTGAGAAGTGGTCCTGGGTTAATTTTTATATGCGCCTCATGATTATGAGGACTTTCAAGAAACACTGATTAATCAAGAAGATGAATAAGGAGTAAATTAGCTAGTAAAACCTTTTCAAATAACCTAGTTATGAGATACTTTGCTTTATGTTTGTAAATTAAATAAATCACTCAAACCCAATAAATTAGTTTAATCATTTCAATAGATGGATAGGTTCAATTAATGATATAATAGTACCGTAGAGCTGTGCTGTGTTGCCCAGATTTTAAACATTATGGGCAGCTTTACTTTAAATTGTAAAATAATTTGCGCTGTTTTCTTTCTGTCTTGAACTTTGATATATATGTCACAGATAAATTATAAATTTTGAATTTTTATTATTTATCAAAATCGTGGCTAAGTAACGCAAATTATAACGCATATAGGTGTTTCAACATATTGTAATGCGTTGTTGCCAAATAAAACACAAAATACTCAATTTGTACTCTTTTATTTGAACTATAAAAATGTATAAGAGTATCTATGCTTGTTTGAATCAAATTTGTGAACACCTCTACGTTCAATTGGTGGTCTTAACACTTTCACAATCTTTTCTTGCCGCATCACTCCTATATCATCGGCGGTGGGGAATACGAACGTAAAATTATCAGTATTAATATTCGTGCTTCTTAAAAATTTATTACTGTAATTCTCGTCATCTATATTCAAAATCAAGCCTATTTAGTGTTTGATTGTTTTTTTAGTGGAGAATTTCACGATAACAAAGTCTTCAATTTTAGGTTCTGTCATGATTTCAACGTCGCAGCTCTGTTCTTCACTTTCAATAACATTTTCTTCATTCCCCATAACATTTTCTTCATTCTCCATAACTTTTTCTTCATTTTCAATAACTTTTTCGTCTTCTTCCTCCACTTCTATTTCCAACTCTTCTAATGTTACATACTCTGTCTTCGACAGAGTCTGACATTCCGGGCACAACTTTATTATATTTTTTTCCCTTTCTTTACATTTTCAGGTCCTCCTTTTTCCTTTAAATATTCCAGAAGGGCATTGTCTATTTCACGACCCAAATTTTCCACTGTTTGATTAGGATTAGGATCACCTGCTTTCTATTAAATGGTAGAATTCCCGTTGCACGAAATGCATTTTTGATGTTGTTAATGTGCATCACACAATTTTCGGAGGAGACCAGCAAATTGTTGTTTCATTTAGGGCTGACTCTTCAGGATTTCTCATTTAATAGTCAGTGAGAATCTTCATCCAGTATATTTTCAAGGGGGTGTAATAACCTACATCTAGGGGTTGGGTGATGTGAGTTGAGTTCGGTGGAAAGAACACCAAACTTATATTATTTCTGGCACATGCCACCAAAATATCAGTATTAAGGTGCGAGCAAAGATTATCATCTATAATAACCTTTTTACCCTCCTTTGTTCTTGCCCAAGGAACAGCTATGTTATTAAACTAATCTTCGAAATGAAGGCATCGAACCATCCGGACGTGCTGCAGCTATATCTTGTTCAAGGGGGTCCACTAACTGTCCATGAATCATATAATCTCTCCGCTTTGTATACCACATACGGTGCTAAAATAGTCCCATCACCAGCTGCTGCGAACATGATAGGGATCGAGACCGAACTATATAGGCAGCACTTCTGTCGAAAGTAGAGCGCCCTGGTGTTAAATAAGAAAAACATTGTGATGTAAACAGTATAATAAACAACCTACAAAATGCAAAAAATGAATAGATATTTTTATTTTCTTTGCTAGTAAAAATTGTTGGTATGTAAGATGGGTGCAGGGGGTTATCTGATTTTTGATTGTTGACAAAATGAGCACTGCAAATTCTAGTATTTTATTTGGTTCCCAAGCCTCCCGATGTTTTCTGAAAGGTAATTAAAAAACTTTAAGTGATTCGTTTACTTTCTTCCCCTTAATAGTATTTAATTATTTGAACTTATTATATAATATTAAAGTCAGCAAACACATAACTAGTACTTTATTTTATATAATCAATGAAACCGTACAGAAAACAACATTTTATTATCTCGATAATAATCTTTTATATATGTTAAAAGAAAGTTTAGAACTTTTCTAATAGCTGCCAATTGTAGTATCAGACTGATTATACACAAAATAATAGTTAACATAATGTTTCAATTAGAACATTTTAATTACATATGGGTTTTTACTGCATTTATCCATTTTTGACGTTTTAAGGTTATCCACGCAGTGTTCAATGAATTTTCGGGAAAACTATAAAATTTCAACTGCGTAGTATTTTTATACACCATATTTGAACAGCCATGAATACAGAAAGATACTTTTGATGACGAAATCACAAACTTTTAATATAAGTTTTAAAAAATGAACATTTAAAAACGCTGATTATACAAAACTACCGATACTACTAATAGTGTTTACATCACATTGTTTGTGTTTTTTCACGGCAGATGGCATAAATGTCACCTTTCTCGGTCCCTATTGATATGGCTGCCTTAGTGGAATTTATAATTATTTCAGGGTATTTTGTACCCCGTTTAAAAATACATTTTGTGGAGCCTGGATTGTCGCTTAAATTAGTTTCGTCGTAATTCAAAATACTGTCAGGTGTAACATTTTCCAACGCCCTTCCCAAGTTATCGAAATAAGCCTTAATTTCCTCTTCTGATTTTGCGGCCCTGGCTAGTTTCATATTCTGACATATTTCTTGTGCCAATCTGTGTTTATGTCTGTCTAGAAAATTTAGACTCCAATTTTTTCCTGGTATATTACTTGGAAACTTTTCGACCGATTTTATCTAGAAACCTCTTAATTAGGATTCGCAAGTCCAGCTGTGTAGGCGGGCTTCCAAATTATGCGGCAGCTAACAGCACATCGACAAAATGTCTTTCTTCTACTTCTGATTGAATAACCGAGCGGCGAACATTTTTTTTCATGTTTCTTATTTAATTTATTAAAGAACATTCGCCTTGGTATAATATAAATATTTGACGCTTCGGTACAGGAAATTCTCCGAGTTCTAATAGCTGACAGGGATGTTTTAAGTTATTCTTTAGTATAGTGTTTATACCGTCTGGCCCCCACTTTTTTTTATAAACGCGTCCGTATCTGAAAGTACAAAAAAAAGTGTAAGTCCGCAAAATTGCAAAAATATATGGGTGGCGAAGTAACCCTCAACGGAACCCCAAAATAAAAAAGAAATTGCTACGCCGATGGGACTATGAATATTATTTTTAACACGGCTATTTTGTATAGTTAACTATTATAATACTTCGTATACTCGATAGTCGAAATTCTGTCAAGTGACTCATCGCTCTTACTGTCCATAAAATCAGTTGCAGAAGCGAACTTCATGAGCGCATCATTTTTGAAGGGTTCTTAATAGTCCTAAATAAAAAATAAATAGAAAATGTTCTTGTACGCTCTGGCGTTTAAATTTGAGAGAACAGAAATACGAAATTATTATGGTAGGTATCATTATGTATATACAGGGTGTTACCAAGAATAATACACATTTTTAAGGATGAGCTATAATAAGATGTATATAAAAAAGTCGATAGTCGAAATTCTGTAAAGTGACGTCATCGGTTATCTACCAATTTAAAGTGAACTCCATGAACGTATCATAGTTTAAGGGTGCGAATACTGAAATATCTGGAATTTCAATTTTTAACATTTGAAATAATAACTTATCACAAGTTGTTCATAAGTAAGTTAAAACAAAATAAAAAAATGTTTAAAAGTCAATTCCAACTTACTACTACTAAAACTAAAAAAAAGTTGTTTGTCAAGACCAAAATAAATTACCAATAAGTATAGGTATGTTGCGAGGTCACTTGTAAAATGTCTGACTAACTGGAAGCGGTATCACTCCCTGACGACTCCTCAGAATCATCGCTTTCTCCTCCTATATCGATAATGAGTGGTTCCGTCATTACTTCTACACGTATGTCTAAATCCCAAAACTTTATTTCTTCTTTTAATACGTGTTGAATACATTTACGTCAACTCTCAGCAGTAACGGTATGCAGCGCCTCGTCAAACAGTTTCTCAACGTCAGCCATTTTGAATGTATTGTTTTTTCTCGCAACATAATTTTTCACTTGGGCCCAAACCAGCTCGAAGGGGTTTAACTCACAGTGGTAGGGAGGAAGTCTAACAACTGAGACGTTGAAATCTTTCGCCATTTCATCGACAACGTACTTAATATAACTGCTTTTATGTTTCCGTACGAGAGATAATAATTCAACTTTTAGCATTGCCTCGTTGTGCGGAATGCTTTTACTCTCTAACCAATCAATTATAACCCTCTTGCGGCTAGCTGAAGTAGGTATTTGCTCCAGTCGACGAGAGTGGTATGAAGCATTATCCATAACTATCACTGAACCAGGAGTTACCTTTGTTAAAATTGATCTAAACCATGTTTCAAACCGGTTACCATCCATCTCTACATGGTAATCGACAGTTTTTTTGGACTGAAAACTTAGTAATCCACCTTCTACAAATCCTTCCTCGCTGCCAATGTGAGTGATAATCAGTCGACGTCCTTTCCCAGAGGGAGCTTTTAAACCGGAAGAGAAACCCTCCATAAAGGCTTGTCGATTGCTTCGTATATTCATGTCTTGCCACACTTTTGACACAGTGTGGCCTTCATTTAACCATGTTTCGTCAAGATAATATATGTGCCGTCCTTCGTTACGAAACTGTCGTATCTGTTTTAAATAATTTCTCCTCCATTCCACAATGTCATTTCGTTCAATTAAGGCAATGTTTCTACTTCTTGTTTGGTAACGAAAATTCATTAATTTTAAAGTTCGTCTCAAAACTTTATCACTGATGTTTGGTAAAGTATCATCAGCTTCTATTACCTTGCTCAATTTAGCTACCGAGGGGATTTCATTCCTAAAATAAAAAGAATGTATTTCCCTACGTATAGCATTCCGTGTTTGGTCGTCCAAAACAATTTTCTTTCTTCCCCTACTTTCCGGTTTACAGTTTTCACCTCGTTCTCTTGTCAAAGATCCGTCCCGCGATTTCTTTAGAATATTGTATATAGTACTCTCAGAAACTTTAGTTAAATAACTGCACTTAATCACAGCGTCACTAACACCCAACTGTTTGTCCATGGCACGCAGTCCTTCGTACACATTTAATATGAGGACTTTTTCTTCCCGAATTAAATTGTTACGACGCCGTTTTTTATCGCCAACACCGCTACACTCCGCCATTATTGTCACTAAATATACCGATATAAATATTACAATAAATACCAATAATAACCAGATTTATCACACAAAACCACAACACAAATACTGATGTTACGCTCATGAAGAGAATAAACACCTCACATAACTGTTTACTATCACTGTCTCATTCGCGTAGCTCGATCTATCTATCTCGTTCTCAAAGCCGGAACATTGAAGCGACTTTCCAACATTGTCAAATCGGCGAGTTTTTCACAACAAACTTTGCGTTCAAGAAATATACATAAACACTTTATTTCACATTTCAAGTAAACTAATTATTATTAGTCTGCTTGAAATTTGAAATAAATATATTAAATTGGTATTGACTTAATTACATTGCATCTTTTGTACCTGAAATATTGACACAATGGATTTGAAGTGTATTTATAAAATACAGCATTTCTCTCTAGAATACATATGGCAACTGCGCTTTAACCAAAGTGTGATTAGATAGCTCTGACTCACTTTACACAATTTCGACTATCGAGTATAGTAATAATAAATTTATTCTAATCTATTTGATTTAGTCGGTATAAAGCTTAGTTTTCAAAATTTTAATAGAGCACATTTTTTCCCGAAAAGTTTAATTGAGATGTAACTCACCTTACACACTCAGAATCTGTACACACTGGCAATATCACTTATTCCAAACCTGCCGGTAGGCGATATAAAACCCAACCGTCGGCAGCGTTGCCGTTTTTCAAAATAAATAGTTATTTATGTAACAAGTGTGTAAAGTAGCATTTTTTCGACGAATGTGAATATTGTCGCATGAGCCTCAGGCGAATGCGACAATCACATGAGACGAAAAAAGGCCTTTACACACGAGTTGTATACACTATTTTTTCTACTACCGAAAATTTTATCACACAAGTTTAATAGTAATTTTCTTTGCGCACTAGAGTAGGTTTAATTTTTCTTTGGAAGAAACTATAACGCTTTTATTGATTCTTAATAAAATATATAATATCTTGATTAATATTTTGAACATTTCAATCAAAATTACAAATTAACAAAACAACAGACGAATTCAATTATTAACAATACTAATATTAAAGGTGCAATTTGTGCACTCGGACATTTTCGGAATATTTTGTTATGTTATTTTTCCTACGACATTCTTTAAACAAATTGTATTTTGTTTCGTGAATATTCACAGATTTTTGGGGAAATAAATCATTAGAAGCCTTCTGTGCTACGTGTAATATGTTTGATGGTGTATTTTCTCTATAATTATCTTCTTTATAATTATATGTACCTACCTATTCCATTTTCTAAAAAAAGAATCAAAAATAACATCATAGTTTCCTAAAAATGTTCAATACTTAAATATAAACACTTTTGCTTACCCTAGGTATAGTCAGAAGATCTCAATTTCAAATTTAAATGTCAGATTCAATGCAAAAAGAAATGTCAGTCACTCACAGCCAAGTTATAGGTAACTACCTATGCACCCTATTCTATTATTTTCCATTATCCAATAATTATTACGTATGTACTTTACTGAATTCTATATGTTTCAATCTCTGGTTTAAAGAAAACTCGGATTTAATATCCGTTTATTATACCTACCTATATTTTTATAAGACTAGATAAAACTACATACAAATTGAAAGTTTTTCTTCACGCACTAGTAGTAGAAAAAATTATTTTTAATTATGTTGCACTTCCTTGGCAAAATAACCCACTAGTGCAAAGTAACACCGCTCTACGGTATTGTATATGTAAAATAATATCTTCAAAGGTATAAAAATGATAAGTGAAAATTGATTACGTTTAAAAGTGGCAGCTCAAATGTTACCTTTAGATTACATTTATAATAATCATAGGAAAATGAAAAAACTTGTAGTTGGTATACCAATTACAGATTTACAAAACTGTAATAATGAAATAATTATTAAAATGTCATCAACTACATCAAGAGTTTTTCGAATCGAATTGAGCCATAGCGAAATATAGTTTCAAAAATGAAAATTTCAAAATATGATGATATATTACTAAAAATATAGAGAATTTTTCAAGTCAAAAGATAAAATGAAATCTTTATAAAAATGTGATAATTCATATGTTATTGAAAATATTGAGAATTTCTTAAGTCGAAAGTTTCAATATCTTTATTAAAATGTTATGATTGATATGGATGAAAACAAAATAAAAGCCGAAGTATTACTGCCGATTAATGTCAAAACCCTTAGATGTCGATCATTTTAAATGATAGGCTTTTTCCGACTTCTGGGAATTAAGAATCAGCAATCTTGCTAACAGCATTTATTATATCTCGTACTTCATAACCATCCATAATAAAAAATCCATCCCATAGTAGAATAAGAACAAAAACGATCACATCTTGAACGGTAAACCATAATTATTGTCCTTCTACACTTCACGTTACAAAGATGGCTTCAGAAAATTTTTTTTCTGTAACCATTTGAAAATTAACAACTTAGTCGCGTGTTACTTTAACGGAAAACGTCAGTTTCCAACACCACTAACAGAATATCCCATAACGTTAACTTTCGTCACTAGTGACGAAAGTAAGTGGTTGCAATTTCAGATATTAAATTTCTGACAGCTCAATCATTTTAAATAACTGTTCTAATATAATTTAATATAATTAGGAATCAATATATGAATCAAGAATAAATTTTAAAATACACAATACATTTTTTAGTATTGAGTTATTCAAAGTTGGTAAATTAATCATTAGATAAAATTATTGTTGCAGCCTTAGATTTCGTTTTAGGATTTTACACAGTATGTATATAAATATGTGAAAAGTTCAATTATAATATAAAGGTTGATGCCCCGCCTAGTTTGACTGTTGTGTCGTTGCAGAAACTGCTACTTTCGTCACTCGTTAAACAATATACTTTTTTTCGTTAGGTTAACGTCATCAGAACACGAACACCACCGCTACCATGCCGTGGAGAACGATTTTATCGATCCATCTTGATAAAAATTCCAATGATGCAGACTTTACATTCGAAAACTTTCAGTTCAGTTTCATTAAAAATTCCAGTAAGAACTTATTTTATCATTAGTAAAAACCGATCCGTGTAAAGAAACTCTCAAAAACAACAAAAGCTAGGACATGGAGTTTGTATAGAAAATATTCTTGCTTACCTTGCTCCCAACAAGAGTTTTCACACCAAAATTAACATTAATTATTCCTACAAGGGAAAATAAAAGGCAACTAATCTAGGAATCAGCCATTTTTTACTACCAGGCCTTTGACTTGTGGAAAACGTGCAGCTACTTCAACATTTCTACTAGAAGTGACTTAAAATGGCCGGAAATGAAAAATCTCGACAGCTGATTTGACATCAAGTACTACCAATAACAGCCGAAGAAAATTCCCAATATAAAATGGAATATTCTTTGATTTGTAAATTACCACGTCACCGATTAATAAAAATATTCTCAAAGACTATTTTTTATTATCGAAATCTCATTATTCCAGCAATACATCATGGAACAAAGTTAACTCATTTAGAGAACCAACCAGAATAGACTGATGTATAGTTACTTGCATACTAGTAGAGAACAAAATTAATGGAATTGTTCTACTGTCAATAAATGCATACAATAAATAAAGTTGTTTATTTTTATGATGCTACAAGGTCGAAATGAAATTCCAATTCCTGAGCGCATTTATAAAAATAATTGAAAATAAAACTTTTAGATAATGGAATATCGTCTTTAATTTTGGAAACATCGGCCCCACATTCCATTCCATTTTTTTACTTTTTCTATAAAGGACACATTGCTAAAATCTAATCAACAAAATTAACCATTACCGTAATAAGCAATATCGGTAATTTCTTAAATATGTTGGCCGTTTAATGGCAAAACTTATTTTTGCGTTTTGTATATCAAACTCTTTATCTGAAAATTGGTAAGACTCTAAATTGAGAAACTGAGGTCCAAACATCAACTTTCATTTGTAACTCTTATCCAATTGGAATATTTATCAGACATGATGTGACAATTCTGTTGACAAGAATAAGAGTGAAATGTAAAAATGTAATCAGAAAACCAAACAAACAGTTTTCAATTGAAAATTCATTAATATATAATATTTCCATCTTTTGTTCACAAAAAATATGTTCCTTCCTCAAAATGGTCTGATATGAGGTCCTCAGTTGTTTGATATAGAATCAATAAATAACAACCATCCATTTGGAGGTTACCTGTCGACTCGGCAAATGGTCTCCCTCTAATTCAGGTATTACATCAAATCATTAGTTACGACTCTGAAAGATTTTTATCTGTCTTACGTGTCTAAGCTCACGGAATTGCTTCTCAATCTCTCGTGATGTGATAAATCTGAAATAGGCGAGAAGTTGTGATATATGTAGGTATGTTATCTCCGCAACCAATTGTCTACAGCGTTGCTGCTTTTGTACATCTAATGAATTTGTTTCTGTACTTTTGTTTATGAAATTTAAACGACAAGTATCACATTGGCAACGATTGCTATGCAATTGCTTCTTCATTTTCATAGTATTCCTATTATGTTGTTACGAACTCTCAATTTCGGTCAAATGTACCGTATTTTGGCTACTCGTCCTTAATGACTCGAAAATAATTGTTCCGTTATAAGGATGTGATGTGATGGTGACATTGGTATAATCGGCCTCATTACCTGGTTATCCATCTTAAAGGCTCGGAACAAACTTCAATTTAGCCAATATATCCACTACCGTTTTGGTTAGTGTTAATGTTGGTTTTAAAATGGGGGCCGGAGTTAAATATGTATCCAAATCCGTAGTTTCACTAATAGTATATTAAAATACTACCAAAACTGCCATCTACGGATGTCAGTAAAACTTTGCGCCATGTACACATCTCAAGTGACCCTAGACAGAATAAAATTTCCATTTAATCAACAATTAAAGTAATGAAATTTAAATCACAAAATTTTTTGAATTCAGATAAAATACCATGTCGTTTATACGCTTGGCAAGTAACTCGAGTAGCGCCACGTAGGAGCTAGCAGCGGTTATAGTAGGGTGACAGTCGTTGTATTCAAAACATTGGTGAATATAATGGAGTCCACAAAAAATTTATTAAAAACGCGAAAAACGTGGTCGAATCGAAATTGTAGCGTAGTGAATTGTTATAATACGGAAAGAAAAAATCTCGATCTTAATTTTTACACTTTTCCTAACCGCTCATGAGAGAGAGAGAGAACGAAAAATGCAGTGGATAAAAGCGGTGCGTCGGAAGTTGTATGCTTAATATATAATACTGTGTGAAAAACACATTTATTTAAAATTCTAAAACAATACAGTTTATTATGTGCAAAAATATCACGTTTATTTCTGGTAAGATATTTTTGAAAAAATAACGACACACTTTTATTTAGGCCTGACGGTAAATCATGGAATCCCACAGCACACACAATAATTTGTAGTGCTCATTTTTGTGGAGGCAAAAAATCAAATCACCCTTTAGACAAATCAAATGATACAACAATATTTCCTGATATATATGAGAAATCACAAAACAAAAGTCATCAAGTTTTGATAGGACCAAAAGACTACTCAGCCGACAAAATAAAACCACTACGATAAATTCAGATATGTCAATGGACAGTGCAGATATTACTCCAAATATATCAATGGATGTAGATGAATTAATTTTAAATGTAATTGTTATTTTTTATAATAGAAGCATATAACAACATTCTCATTCGTATTATAAACATAATCATGTAACAACATCGTAAATTACAATAATTTTTTTTTAAATAAGTGTAAAGCATTTTTGTTGATAAAATCATGTAACATCATAATTTACAGCACAAACGATCCGCCCATTTACATGATCTAAAGTCGTAACCTAAGTAAGTTGTAAAGTAACCGTAAATTATTGAAAAGTCATTTATAATGATTCAAGCCAACTAATAAGATAGATAACATAAGTTACATACAAAAAATTTATCAAATACTTACCGTAGCAATGGGTAAATAGACATTTTCATTCTTTGTGTGCTTGTAACACCAGGAGTTTCTATAAGCACGGATCCATCGATTTTACGATCATTGCCATCAACAATTTCACGTACATTGCTTACATGAAAACTTTTCAATAATTTGCTACCTTTCGCAATGCTCTTTTTACGAAAATTTCGTAAATCAACTGCTTGAAATCCATTCGTAATAATAAGACTCATTATTATGTTATATTATACTTTTCAATTTCAAAGATATAACCCTCCAAATCAACGCTTCCGTTTCACCCGAGAATTTAAAAAACAACCACGAGGCGGCGCGCACATCTCCGACTCGAGATACTTGCTAAGCGTATGAAATTTATCCAACTTTTTCTATTTTCAACTGAATGACCCTAATATCATATTTGTCATGGGTAAACTAGATACTACCATACCTAAATGAGTTTCAATGTCTGCTAATTAGTCTAGACAATGAATCTGACAATAACATTTCTTTGCCTACCTTATACTTTACTTGCAAATCATACGTTGGTATTTGAAGGCCCATCCTTTGTAACCTGTGTAAAAGAAGAGCTATATTTTCTGATTATGTAGTCTATTTTGTGCTCCACCTGCTGTTACATGTAGCATATATCACTTTTTCCATCTTTCAAAGTTTTCTGCTCCGTTTCCATCCATATTTGAAGGAATATGTTGTCCATATTAACCTTACTATTTTTATTTAATTCTTCTAATCTCCCCACTATATATATATATATATATATATATATATATATATATTAATACGGATCCTCTATTTGAAATTTAAAGAATAAGTAAAACATAAGGAAATTTATTTAATTTTGGCTGCCATACTTTCGATACACACTGTATTATATGTAAATTATTAAATTTTGAAAGAATCAGTAGAAATATCAAACATGACATTTCATAATTTTGATGACATTTGTGTAGAATATATCTAATGATAGATAGTACATAATATGATTTGGAGAAAATATTTGAAATTGCAAAATATAGAGGTCTCTGCTAGCAACATTATAAATGTAATAAAATAATTTCAAAATCTCACTTGGTTATTGAAAATCATAGATTAATAATTTTTTAAAAAAAACAAGAGAAATTGGTAATCAACGGAAAGGAGAATTATTTATTTTATAAACATTTAGTCAGTAGTTTTTTATCCTTTGAAGAGACAACATCAGAATTAGAGTTGTCTCAATTTTTTGGTAGATTGTATAAATTGTATATCATACAATCAGATAAATAACCCATATGATAAAGCCAGTGCGTGTATAATTCGGATAAGAATTGCATCGTAAAAAGTGTATGTGTTTCCAGTTTTCTAAATTGTGTATATTTAGAAAGTTTGCAGAATTCTAAATACGTTTAGAATACGAACGAGTTTTCCTGATCCATTTGGTGAGTCCACTCCAGTTTTTTTTAATTTATTTATTTCTCGAGAAATATCAGGCCTCTTTAAATACCGTTGGAAATTTAGATGCATCTATATAAGAAATTTTGAAATATACCAAAATTATCGATACATATATCAGATTCAACATCAAGTGAATAGACAATTTGAGCATTTCGTTATTTGACATTGATACACGTCAAGTGTAAATTACACAAGTTGAACGTTTGATAATAATAATTAATTAGATTAAATTCTAGCATAGTTGTATCCTAATTTTAAGTTTTGAAGAGATTACGACTGTTGTTCTTTTATGGTAATTTTAGGGAATGATGATTTTGTTGAATTTGCGTATCTGATTGTATAATATATAATTTTGATTCTAACTACCTGTAGTATTCATTCAGTATCCAATCCCGTTGAACTTATCATTTTACATTCATAGAATTTTCAATTTAATCAGTGACATTTGGTTGATTTTTTAGTGACAGTAAAGCAGTAAATGTCATAAAATAATTTAAGGGCCTTTTATTATATTGAATTAACAGTTATTCGAGTTTGATAATGGTGAAACATTTAATTTGGAAATACGTTAAAAAACAAATAAATTTGAAGAATTAATTTCGAACAACTTTGATCTCACCCTGAGATAGGAGTAATAGGTCGATTATATATAAATTCATCTTTAGATTGATATTTATTGGCGCCAGGCATATTTTTTTGACAACTACTATCAAAATTGAAATAGAATATGTACTTAAGTTGCATGTACAATAATTGTCGCTGCGACAACATATCATAATTTGGCTATTTGGCTCACAAATCTGGGCAATTACAATTTAAAGAATATTAAATATATAATAACAAAGATATTATAATATATATATATATATATATATATATATATTATAATATAATTTAAGTTATTTTGATAATTTTATTTATAATTTATCTATGATTTGTCTATGTTTTTATATCGTTGAATTGGCTAGCTCAGGTTAAATATGATTTGTTTTATTTATTTATTAATTTAACGGAGAACATGGGAAACTTACTCTCGTTGGGTTCATGATAATTAAAATATATGAAATTTGCATTTATCAAATATTACCTTACCATTGTTTCCTATAAAAATACTGTGAGTGATAGCTCGGAACATACCCATTCAACCTCTATGATATCATACCTTTGTCTATCATCAATATATGACATAAATAAAATGCAGAAGAGTCAAAATTTAGTATATATAAGTATGAATCATCGAATTGAAAAACATTATCACTATTAAGGAAAAACTTCAGTTAAACAAATTATTATTATAAATTACTATACAAATTGAATATTCTTAGACTTAGAAAATAATTATACGTGAAATTTGGCCAAACTAGTTATATATATGTCTGAATTGTTTTAAATGGTACCATATAAATTATATATACACTGACCTGTTCATAACACTTGGAAGTCTCTTTATGTGCACTCTATTCCTGTTCTCCCCTCCTGGAATGAAGCTGGACTCTCTTCAAATCGTGGAAATAAATTCGCTAGTTTGTATCGCAGGTAAGTCAATATCATTTATTAAATTGTTCTTCTCACTTGACTTAAAATGTTTTGCGATGATCCTAAATGCTTTTAATCAAATACATGAGACTATCATGTAGGAATTTACTTAAAACTCACGCATAGCGTCCCTTCTCAAATTCAATAGTTGATAATTTCCACAAATAATTGTTATTTAGAAATATTTTTTTTCTCTAAATGTTTCTTAGGTTATACTTTATCATTTATATTCAGTTTTTACTTAAATTTCAAACAATTTTTACTTATTTTAGTTAAATTTTTAGAAAGATTTTCTGACATGTCCATTTTCCTAAGCATCACACCACACACTCCTTTGTTTTTCAAATCAACAAACTTTTGTTGCTAGTCTTGTTATTTGAAACAAAACACTACTGAGTTGCTAGATATTTCATAGTCTTTTTATTGAATGTTTAATAGTTAATTTAATTGTCTTCTTCTTATTCCTATTGTTAATAATTATTTGTGTAAAATTTCAATATAATTCATTATACCTATTTGCATGTGAACAATTTCCAAAATATATCTTATATTTATTTACAATGATAGTATCTATCCCACTTTAAATTTTAAATATCAATGAATTTACAATCATTACGTCCTTAAAATCTTTCATAATGCCTTTCAATTCATTTCTTATATATAATTTACCAATTATATCCTATGAACTTGTCCTATCATTTAATACAATTACATATTTTTAAACATTCCATCCGCTTTGCAAATATTCAATATTTCAAAATTCTAACTTACTTCTGTGGTTAAATATATTTCTATGTTTTAGTTCTATGCTACATGACGTTACATTGTATGTAGTGACAGTTCAATGATTTCATTTCAACAAATGTGATAACTTGTTTGTATATGAGTATAAAATATCCTGTAATAATAATAATTTCATGTTCTTTTCAGATTCATTTTGATATTCTAGATAAAATATACAGATGATCAACTATGCTGCTAATAAAACAATATGAATTTATAATTTACCAGCGATGGATTAAAATTTATGACTCATTGTTTACAACTGAAATCTAAGGTAACGATTTTCAATATTATTGATGTATTTATATAATTATAAAGGATAATTGATATCATAGGTGTTTGATTTGGTATGAGATATATTTCTTACTTATAATTATACGTATAAATGATAATTCTATTTGTCTGAAGAAATTAATCACTATTCGCCATCTGACAAAGTTCAAATTTCATATATTTGTGTCTCATTCTCTTCAATATTTACTACGATAAGTTCAATATATATATATATATATATATATATATATATATATATATATATATATATATATTGTTGTAGATAGAACGAGCATATAACATTCATAGAATCCCAGTAGAGTATAAAATTATAATATCTATCAATAAAAGTAATTTGTAAATAAAGTTCCAAATTAATAAAATATCTATATAACAATATAATCAATTAGAATCAGTGGGCATAATCATAAAGAAAATAAATAGGAAAATCAAAAGAATTCATAAACAATTATTGATAAACATTTTAAAAATAATTCTGTATTTTAAATAACCTTAGACAGAACTTAACAAGCAACGAAGATCAATAAAATAACGTGACGCCACACGGAATATTAGACACCTTATATGTAAAGAATAAATAGAATAGTAATAATAAAATCAACCGTGCTACAATGATTGATTAATAAATGAGATTTAGAATTAGAAAAATATATATAAGTTATGTTAATCAAATATTCAATCATAAACGTTAATAGGAAACATAATAATAATATGTAGAAAACTGTAATTATAGGTAATGTCAAAAACCAAAACGAAATATAACAGTTGACGACAAGTATACCAACATAAAATGCAATCTGATATGGAATATAAGAATAAAAATAAATGATTACGTTTAAGTCAGAAAAAACAATAAAATATTAATAAACAAAGTGACAGGTGAACAATAATCAAATATTTTTCTAGAACATCGCGAGCTTCCGGTTATAAACAAAAAAGGGGTTTTGGCGGATAAAAAAACCCGCGGTAGACAGTCGAGCGTTGGTAACCAGAGTAGAAGGAAGTGAATTGTATGTAATGCAGTTTTCTTATGAAATTTTCAAATAATAAGTGTTAAATGTATAAGATAAGAAATCAAAAAAGTAATTAAAAGTTAAATAAGTGCAAAGACAAAATTTGTGTGAAACAAAGTCAAGCCACGTAGGAAAATTATCACCAAATAATTCTAAGAAGGGAGATTGCCACCTGGAGCGGGAAAGCGTCATGGATGGACTTTATTGAAGGCGTCGGCTTGGTGAAAAGAAAAGGTCTGTGCTGTATTTAATTAATAATATTTGGTACCAAATTATGAATAGTGAAATTTGAATAAAAAGCACCTGGTAATACGAATTTTAAAATGAGAATAATAAACAAGGAAACGTAAAAAACTCACCTTATCAAATTTGTAGATACATGTATTAATTTCTTTCATGTTGTATTTTTCTCTAATTACATATATATAAAACTCTCCACAAAATAACAAGCCACAACTAATTTCAATTTTTATCACGTACACAATATTATAATACGTTAAAATATTTTTTGAACATCGAAATTAAGTAGATAAAAATTTCAAATATCCTCACCATTTCACGAATCGATTAAAACTAAAGTAGTGTCTAAATATTTTCAATAATACTATTTAGAATAACAAGAAGAAAAAGTTACAATATTTGAACAGCTTTAAAACAGATGTTCATTTTTCAGAGAAATATAATGTTTACAAACGATTATGTAAATTTATCCAAATGAGTCTGCAAAAGCCGTCACAAAAAATGAATAGTTTTTAAAATATATATAATGGTTGTATGATGTGGAAATTTATATAAATATATATATATATATATATATATATATATATATATAGATAAAATCCATATTTTACGTTTATGGTGTAAGAATATTTTAAACAGAGGATAATCATTTATTTTTTTGATATAATAGTTATATAACACCAATAACTAAATTGAAGGCGTCAACTGTATTTTATGTGTAACTAATATTTAAAATTTCAAATTTTTTTTTCTTTCTTTTAATTAATAATATAAAATAAATTACATTGATTAGTGACGTTGACTTTCTTATGACTTCGCCCAGGGACCCTACTGAGATATAGAGTTGTGTATAAATAGGAGCAGCCGAGGTAAAATTTTGAAATTAAATGAAACCACATTATGCAAAATAGCAAAATGAATAGGAGAAAATAATGATAAAAAAATATATAAATAAAAATTTGTTTTACATATCAATTAGCTAGCCAAAAGTATATTATTATTTCAATAGTAATATTACATCTCATAATTCAATTCAAAATTTTCAATTATTAATACATATTTAAAATTAATAAATAAATACACACAAATATAATCATTAACAATATATTGCTGCTATAACTGCCATTACCATATTTGATTATCTTATTTAGCACAGTAAGTAGTATCATACACAAATGTGTCTCCCAAACGTGGAGAAAATATATATAATTACAACTATTAAAAAAATCAAATCTTAAATAGTATATATATATATATATATATATATATATATATATATATATATATATTATCTTACTTCTTATACTTTTAAAACTATATGAATTGCCTGCGCCATGATATTTGTGAAATATTACTTAAATAAACTCTGGTTACTCTGTTCGATATTTTATTAATTCTATTCCATTACATGTTTATCTAACCTCCATCATCTTCAGTGACCACTGACTCTGCATGATAGCCAACTTAAATAGCTTAGACCTAACACACCGGTTTTCCATCACATATTATTATTTGTAAATAATGATACTATATATCATATTTCGATTTTCTGTCGGGATGGTCTTAGACAAGGGCGCGGTCTTCCACTTCCAATGGTGGATAGGATGCCGATTGCCGATGTATTCGGTTCGTTGTTCTGGGTGGACGAAACTGAATCGCCGGTAACGACAGGGATTCTCCATTCACCGGTCGGTTTACCGATATATCGCACAACACAAGCCCAGTGTTCAAGTTTGGAAATATTTTTTAAAAAAGTTTCAACTCTTTATTTTTTATAACTGAATATCTTTTTAATAAATGCATACAGATTATCATTGATGCTGCAAATGGAAGTTCAAATTAAAATTATATGGCAAACGTGTATGCATAATTTGCCCGTAGATGATACAATTTTTAAGAAAATAAAGAAATAGAATTGCGGGTTGAGGAAAAGGAGAAAATTTTGTGTATAATAGTGCCTGCCATCCAGCGTATCATGATAGAGAGAAACAGAGACAGAGAGTGACAAAAAGAGGGAAAGAGCAAAGTCGAGGAGTGACATAGCGCTGGTGACGAGCAGTCAATCTTGATACATATTCGCCTCGAAACATTTTTCTCTCATTTAATTGGGATGGAGTAGTAAAAACAGCTTTCAGTTTTCATTATACATGTTTATGTTGTTTATAGCGTAGTGAATAGAAGGGAATGAAAAGAGAAGAAACTAAAAGAAACATAATGGAAGTTTGTCAAGCAAGAAAAACAAAACTAATGTTGTTCCAATTTATACGGTTTTTTACCCCAGATCAAAATTTTTTTACAAAAAAAACTTTCCTTGAATACTCCATACCTCTGAAAAAGATTTGAAAAAATATATGAGAATAGAATTTAAAAGATGTACAAAAAGTAATAGATATACCTATCGCAAAATGTGCAGTTAACGTCAGACAAAATCAAATTATAATTAGTTCCGTTTCACATTCTCCAGCAAAACCTGAAGTTAGAATAATATTTGAGAAAAAGAAACAATTAAAGAACTGTGCAAATACCAAAAAATAACCTAGAACAAGACGTTATCAATTTTATTAAAGTATTCAATATCACGTTTATTTCGAAAGCCCCGAATTGTTCGAACCATTTTCGACAATATTTGAAAATATTTCACATCAAATTCAATTCAATTTAAACGTTGTACCACAAAATTAAAAGATGTAACAGATCAAGAAGAAATCAAAACTATCACGAAGGAAAAACAAATCACCGAGAAATAGATGAAACTTATTTAAGTTTAAGAGAAAATTATTATTGGCCTAACCTAAAAGGATCCGTACATACATTTATAAACGAATGTCAAATTTGCCATCAAAGCAAATATGAACGAAATCCAGTGCATATGTAATTAAACATCACCCCAACCGCCTCGAATCCTTTCAAAATTATCCATTCAGATTCTTTCACGTGGGAACAAACAAAAGTTTAAACTATTATTTATAGCTTTTCTAAATACACTTAAGCATATCACATAAATTCTGCCTCTGGTACAGAAGTGGTAGACAATCATATCAAATTCTTCTCTCATTACGGCATTCTAAAACAAATCATAGTTGACAATGACACAGAATTCAAAATTCCGTTTTAACAGAACTACTAAGCCTTCGTAAAATTCAAGTTCATTTTACCTCTCCCAATCATCCTCAATCCATCCAAATAGAAAGACTCTATTCAGCTCCAATAGAACATTTACAACTCCTAAAAACTCAAAGTTTCTCAAAAACCCCAATTAGAATGGAAATGTTATATGCTATACTTGCTTACAATCATTCGACTCATTCCAGTACATGAATGAAACCGATAGATATAGTCAACGGACATATTAATAATCATGATGTTTATGACACTGACATAGATAAAATACTCTTAAATGATTACATCAACATTCACAAAGAAAAAACAAAATTATTATACTCAAAAATTAATTCCGACTTAATGAATCGAAAAGAAAAAATCACTTCTAAACTAAATACAAATCGAGACAAACCGGAAATATTTAAAACTAATCCAAAAGTATATGTAAGAAAACACATGTGACAAAAACACGCTAATAAATGCACTTTACCGATCAAATTGAAGACCGTCAAACTTGCACATAAAACAGCTTCAATTGAAAATCGAGTGAAGGTTCATATGGACAATTTGAAACGTCCTCGGAAAACCCTGAAAAATACAAATTTATGTACGATACTTTTACACAACTTTCACACGTAATATTAAGACAATCATTTAGAATGTAGAATTTTGCTTTATTTCAGATTTTCTGGAACTATGGAACTCCAGGATAAAATAACAATTAGAAATCTAGTTAACAATCCTGGGTTGCTACCCCTTAAGCTAGGAACCGTAAAAATTGAAATGAACAGTTATGGACTTATACACTATTATGATTTGAACCCAATAATTTCAGAAATAAATAAATTACAAATTCAAGCCGCAAGAATGAGGGCCTTTGCTGATCAACACCTCCGATACGCTAGTGCTCTCAAATGTAAAGTGCTTGACTTCACAGAAACCAATATCAACAATAAGCTAGCAGAAATATTACCCCATACTTCAAGAACAAAAAGAGGCCTTATAAACGGCATTGGATCAGTTTTTAAATCTATCACTGGAGCTCTAGATTCTAACGATGGAGAAAGATTTGAAACTCTCATCAAAGAATTACAAAATAACCAAAATAATTTAGCTAGTAGTATAAGAAATCAAAATTCATTATCATTCTCACTCATTGATAAATTTGATAATACTATTGGAGAAATTACCAATGACGAACAAATTTTGGAAACAAAAATTAAATTTATCCAAAATTGAATCAACCGACAAGCAGATTACGAATACTATGCATATATTAAGATGGCTATTAGCTTAATCATAGATCTGTATGAATTGATTAATTCGGTTTTGGAGGATAACGGAAATTCGATTACATTTGCTAAACTTCAAGTGATGCATCCAAGCATAATTAAAACTTCTGATTTATTTAAACAATTAAATAATTTGGAAAAAATATTTACTAAAAACGAATTGTCCTTAGAAATTGAATTTTACTCTTTGAAAAATTAATTAAAATTTATTGCTGCTCATATAATAATAAAACTATATATATTTTAAATATTCCTATAACATATCCCGAAGTTTTTCATTACTGTCATTTATTTTCGGCTCCAATACTGAAAGGGAGACAGTTTAAGGTGATAATGCCTCAGAATAAATTTTTAATTACGAATGGTATCAACTTCGCATATTCAAGCAAACCATGCATAGAGATTCTTCCTCGGCAGTATGTCTGCCCGAGAATAGACCTGCAGGAAATTCAAGAAGAAAGGCCTTGTGATATAAACTTGCTTGAAATCGAACACACTTCCACCCGCGAGAAAACCAAATTTCAATGGTCGAAGCCATTTCTGAAACATCTAAACAATTTCCACTGGCTGCACATCATTCCGTTCCAGGATACGGCTAATTTCATATGTCCAAATCAGGAGGAAACCAAGTATCTTACACCTGGTACTTATCTCTTAGAAACTCCTTTGAGATGCCAAGTAGTGGCACATCGTACAGTCATAAATGACCAGCAACTCTATTGTAGCTTTAGCCAGCCGATACTACTATTATATCTAGACAACAGTACTTTTCGCACATCCACATCAAACCTGGACTTTCATTTGGAGGAAACAGAACTAGACGATCTTCAACTGCTAAAAAGTAAATTTGTAGAAAATCAACCTCAATAAACATTTGAACAAGTCTCAAAAACCCCCAGCTTATGGTCCTTTTTAATTTATTTATTCTTAATTCTTATTTTTGTATTCTGTATATATAAAAAATGGGCATCGAAGTACTGCAAAGAATGCATCCCAGGTGGATTTCTCAACCGTTCAACTTCCTCGCTAGCTGCGTAAGTTGAATTTACGAGGGGAGGAATTATATCAACGATTCCCATTGAAACCGATGAGTTGCTGCTCCACGGTGTAAAACGAAAACTCCGTAATCAGCATAAATATTCTATATAGAATTACTTGTTCTAAATTAAATGTGAGTTTGATGATATTATATTACAACTAGTATTTCAGAAAATCAAGTGGTATTGAATAATATTGTGATTGATGTCAAGTTCGTGTTTAAAATATAAAATAGCTTTCAGTTCAGTAAAATAAAAATTTATATTAAAAGAGCTTATTTAATTAATGAAACAATCGTATTTGTAGAATTATTATTTTTTATAAAATAAACATTTTTAAAAACTTTATTACAAGTTAATAATTTGAAAGTCGTGTCATATTTTTATTTTAAATAGATTATAAGTACATATAGTACTTGTGTCACCCTATACATCGTATGATTTGATATCACATCTTTCGTAGGGGTGTACTTGCGTCACCTATTTTTACCGCGTCAAGAGGTTTTTGGACTGATTTATAATTTCCATGAAAATTGCTTGTCCAAATAAATAGAAATTATGTTATTAATTTATATTCATATGATTGGACCATGAACATCATAATTCGATTACAATTGCCGACATTGCTAAATATAGGAGTCTAAATTTAGTTTTAATTGAGGTGTAAACTAATTTGCATCTGACCAACATAGAATTAATTGAATAATTTTATTTTCGTTATGTTATCGTGAAATTCAGCCATACAATTATTTCAAATTGAAAAAACCATGGTACACAATATCATTGTTTCACTAAAAATCCATATTCCATCTCAATGTTGGTGAAATTTCATATTTAACGTATTTCAATTACTAAACTATTTTTTACTCTAATGTAAAAATAAATGTATTATTTGTAAATAACTGACATATGTGGAAAAATCGAACTCAGTGTATGTGGTTTATGGAGAAACAACATGAAGTGTGAAAATGAGGAAAAATTGAGCGACATATCAATTCAATCTAAACGAGCAGCAGGCGGTGAGCTACAAATACCCAGCTGCAAAAACCATTAATATGTTTATCTATGATCGTATAAAAAGTAGACGCTTATGCATCAAATTTCGTTGCAAAAGTGACATTTTAGATAGAACACCAGTGTTTTAATTGCACGGAAATTTCAATTTGTTTTTATGACACAAAAATGTCTAATTTGACAGATTAAAATATATCACAAAGTCCCAACGAACAACTTAAATTTTTATTAATTTAATACAAATAAATATAGAACTATATAACATAATTTACAATTCGAAAAGATTACAATCACATATTCAAAAAATTCAGCCTAAATAACCATCTTTCATCATCAAAAACTGTCGTCGAAGGAACCGTTTGTTGCTATTCCTTAGTAATACGAGAGAGAGGGATTTGCTACATCGGTAGTCTTTTGATTTGTTTTTTATAAATGCCGTTAACTTAGAAAACTCTTCAGATATATTTCTTAAAAAGAGTTTTAATATTGCCCTTCAACACTCTAGACTATGCTCTGCTGCTTGATGCAGGTCGGGTAAAAGTATCGTATAATTTGTTGTTCAAGCTAACTTTAAATTGGATTATTAAGATACTTTTAATGAATGCAGATACCCTAAGTTATGTTTCAAGCGGCAGTTGAAACTATAGCCTATATGTAATGAGCTATTTAATTGGGCAACGCAATTAAAGTCTTATTTTGATTTTATTGACGCTTCTGACATTTGGGATAATATTAACACTGTTTAATTAATAAAATGTCCTTGCTCTCACGATATTAGACGTTTCTCAAAAAGGAAACTGCTTATCTCTTACATCATATAAATCACTTTCTAAATGTTCCTTACCCAATTCTTATTTAATCTAGAAAATGCCTATGTAGGTTATCCGCACTATTTCCCTGTTACGTTTTACCAACTAGTTGCATATAAAATTTACCTTGAATGGTTGCTCGTATATAATTGACCCATCAGAAAGCTGCACTGGGTGTAACTTGGAAGAGCCGGAAACTATCTACCATACGCTTTTTGAGTGGTCCGTATACACCTCTATGAGACCACCCAATTATGATCCTCTCAGAAATATTGAATCTCTCATAGAAACTCTAAATAACCTCAATGTTAATGATGTAAATTGTATTGCTGCTTACATGTGGAATACTGTAAATGGTCGATCATTCGTATTTAACGAGTATTGGTTTTCGAGCTCTTTCATTTAAATTTGGATTAGTTCAATTGATACAAATACTTTTGTTAGTAGTTTAAAAATGTTATTGTGAGAAATTTTCATGTCTATAAAGCAAGAAGTGGGTTAGAAATCACTAGAACACATGGAATTATCTGTTTTTATTATATTTGAGTGAAATAGTTATTTGTAAAACAAGTGTCACAATGACTCGTTTTGTAGTACGAGTGAAGTTTGCACAACGAAGCGCAAAGCGGTGAGTTGTGCAAATCACTACAGAAAGTCATTGTGGCACAAGTTTTACACAATATTTTTGATAATTCGCATTCATTAAATTATTTAAATAAAATAGAATTTCATATAATCCCTGTTTTTAAACTAGGAGAAGTGGTTTGAATTAAGTTGGCAATTCTGTAGATTCCTAATTGGTCAGATCACAGATGGTTTTATTCAGCACTTCTGACTTTTGACATATTATAACCGAATAATTGTGAAAATTGTAAACAAACTTTCATTTAAGCAAAAAGAGGATGATTGTTTGTTTAAAAAAGATCTTCTTCGTATATGCTCTTGCGATCTATTTATATTATATCATGAACAGAATTATTTCTGTAATACATCTTCACATAGATATCTGGTAATTTATCCCAAAAATCGAACGTTTTGAATACCTATATATTGATCCAATACAATATAAAAATAATCAATTGACAAATCATTGATAAATAAACGTTAGCGTACTTTATTCATTAATATTTTTAATATATAAATGATTATAATTCACCTTTAATATAATAATTTGCTAGCTAGAACAACGCTAGATCATTTCATAATTTGTTTCAAGGTTAAAGTCAAATAAAAATATAACTAAATACAATAACCAATTGTACACTAAAAATTACTAAAACAGTGTTCAAATAGCTTCATTGTGACACTGTAAACAATGTTATAATGAAGTCTCTTTTATACGTGAATTATAAAAATATTTTTTAGATCATTATAATACATCATATTTAACAAGAATTAAGAAGTAAAATTATAATTTTAATATTTATTATTACAATGACACAGAGAACTGTCAACAAGATTTCAACGTCAAAATTACTTTCAAAGCATGAAATGCGAGCGACAGAAATTCTTTGTCATGAAACTATGTATTTCTGATATGTGTATGAATTGTTATGATAGGAAACAGCACACAAATATTTTAAGTAAATAGAAATTTCAGGCCAAGTTTATAATAAACAATAATTGTAACAGAATTCTAAAATAAATTGAAAAGAATTGCATATATTTTTGAGAGGAATTAGATTGTAGATTTGTTTATATTGAACTTGAGCTAGCCGAACCAACATTTATTTAAAAAGATATATAAAACAAAATGAAAATTATTATAAATTCACAATAATAAAACTATTATAATATGAGAAGGGATTTTGTTTTGGTTGATGGCGCATAGGAGTGCATTTGTAGTGGATTCCGATGCCATTTTTTTGTAAATGGTCATTGGAGGGGGACAACTTTAGTTTATATATTGAGGTTTAACTAAGTAGAGGGAGGGGGATTTTGTTTTTGTTGTTGGTGCATATGAGTGCATTAGTAGTATATTCGGCTGCAGTATATCTTTTTTGCGAATTATCATTGGGGGGGGGGGGGTCAACTTTCCTCTGAATAATGCGATGCTTCTAATTGGGGGAAGGAGTGCAAAACATTTTTTTGATGGACCATTATAGTGCATTAGAAGCACTTGATGGTGCTAAGTACAAAATTTGAAAATTACGATTGGAGTCCATAATGGCCAACCAAACTTGTGATTAACAAAAGCATGATGAAGG
Organism: Galeruca laticollis; assembly: GCA_963921935.1. NCBI lineage: Eukaryota > Metazoa > Arthropoda > Insecta > Coleoptera > Chrysomelidae > Galeruca > Galeruca laticollis. Next base: position 95,781,281 of record OY998182.1, on the reverse strand, counting down.
TCAGATTTGACTGTATAATAACATCATATAATTCACTATGGTAAGCTTGCTGAGAAAGAAACCCACATGAAGTTCATAGCGGTTATTAGGTATACAGTGTAGTTGATATCATTTCACCAATCTAGAATATTTTTGACACTTAATTTCACGATTATTTATTTTTTTGCAGGATCGACTCCAAATGTTAACTCAACAGAAATTGCCCAAAAAGAGGAGAAGAGCACGAATTATGGAGAAATGATCGTTGAAAAGATTCATGGAATAAGTGAAAAGTTACTGGGTCATCACAGATCAGATAGTGATTGTTCGACCAGGGGGAAAACAGGTATGCATGAATCAATCAATTCAACAATTAATCAATAAGCTTTATATTTGTAGTGGTTAAATTTTGTATTTTTCTGTTAGCTAGTATCTAGGCTACTGACCATGTTTTTTTTCTCTTCCTCAATATTTCTTGTATCATTCGTCGGTTATCCTATTTTTCAATAATTCCAAAAGATCGATAATTTACTACTTTTGTTAAATAAATCAATAGAGTTTTTCTCAAACACTCAATTATTGGATTTTGACTGAACTTTCTAGTAGGTATCAAATTTTTATTAATTTTACAATGAAAAATGGTAAATGAATAAGTTCCCGAACCATGAATAATGATGCTAATTAATAATGTGAATATGAAATAATATACTCTAAATGTAATTGAACAGCATAATTCATTTATGGGGACTAGAAATAAACATAATATTACTTATAATAGCTGCTAATGAACTTCTTTCTTCGCATTTTATACAGTAGTGCACTAGAATAATGACCTCAAAATCGTACAGTAATGGGCCACTTTACAGCATAGCAATCATTACTGGATAAAACGTCAATGTCATCCAAAACAGAATTTAACCAGAACGAAATTCGTTTATTTTAAATATTATCACAATAAATATTAAAAGGACAATTATTTAAGTTAGAAATGGACACAACATCTGACCTCGCCGCATTAACTAGTTGCAGATTTTTTTTTTCATTCACCACAATCCCTATGGAGACTTCTTCTTAGGGTAGTTCCAGTTGGACATCGTTGAACAACCTTTGAGAATTTTTCATTTAATTATAAATGCTTTCTTCCGTATATTCTTCAGCTACGCTTATGGACCGCCATCCCCCATGACGTTTGAGATCCTGAATATCAACGTCATTGTCAGTTGCAGATGTTCTTCTCAAATAATGTCCAGTGCAGCTTAAAGCATCAGGAAGTTTTAAATATTCCGCAATTTTTTGTGGGATTTTTGCGAAAGTGTTTATGCCAACAGGCTGTACTGTACATTTTCCATGACAATAAAAGAGGAAAAATCGATTGTGTCTTACTGTTTTGGGTCTTAACAGTAAGTACTTGTAGCAAATTTCATACCCATTGCCGTTAGATCCTACAGTAAATACACGTTTTTTCTTTGTTTTGGTATCATGTAAAGTTACTATCAGCATTGTTCCTGAAGCCTCTATATCTTCAGTTATTAAACTGCATAGTTCTGCAGGTCGACATGCTTCATTCATAAACTTAGTGACTTTTTCCGTTGTCAAAACTTTTCATTTTTTAGTTTTATATTTGTCGTTTCGACATTTCAAAAAAGCTTCTTCTTATATTGTGAAGTATCCGTACTTTCACTGATAAGTATTGTTCTTTTGATCCTAGAGTACGTAGATGATAAACTGGAAGCTTTGAGGACTTTTGAGTAGAACAAATAACCAAATTGGTACTTATATGCTACACTTTAACCATATAAAATAGCTTACCTCCTCGTAAACGTATGCCAGCATCAAATTTTCGTTAATGAAATTCTTGGTGTATCTCCACTCGCATATGCATATGCTTTCTCGTCTCGTCCTTGGATTTAACTGGAAGAAGTTTCGGGGGCCGCATTCAGGATATTTTCCAAGTCGTTTTCATTGGCCATTTCTATCATTCTTGTGAAATTCACCCTTCAAATATGCATTTATTTGGATGCTGTCAATAGTCGTCAATCACAAAAAAAACATCTGATTTAGATTGCTAAGTTACCGAGAAGTCATACTACCACGTTTTTTAGATTTTCTTCAGTAACTATCCTTTTTAGATTTTAATATGAAACGAAAAATAATTAATTACTTACAAAATGGGAAAAAATAGTACGCGCTTCGTCAGAAAAATGATTTCTCCTACGACCCCACAGGAAACACATATCGCATTCTCTACTCCTATGGAAAGTGACCTTCATTCTCACGCCTGCGGAGAGTCAATTTTTATGCTGCCACTCTAGAAAATGCGTTTTCCGATAATTTTTTAACTCGGAAAATGCGTCGTTGCCGGTCTAAATCAGAAAATTGACTTAACTGCGCGGTAAAGTGACAGAACTGCTCGGCAAAGTACCTACTTTCCCGAGCTCTTATGTCAAAATGTTCATTAAAGACAAAATACCAGATAGGCGTCGAGGATGAACATTTATTGAAAGTGGCTAGGTATCGAGTATGGACTTTTTTGAAACTTGACTAGGCATCGAGGGCGAGCATTTATGAAACTTGGCTAGGCAATAAATATTCTGTTTCTATATTATTGTCAAATTATTGGTGGCTGCACTAAAAATATTGTACGCGGCCCATTCGGAATGTGTATTTACAGGGCTCGCATGCTTTTAAGGCTCCGCCTTCAGCGTCGCCCTGTAAGGTATTTAATTCAATTTGTTCCACAGTTGTGTCTAATGAGTACTTACTTATTGTCATTTTTTCAAATAAACAGTAATTATCGTTATTTCTATATTTCACTATAGAAACAATATTCAAACATATACTGTCACAAATAAAACGTAAGATTAGTCAGGCAACTCAATATACACGGTCTGATATTAAATATTGTTTAATAAAATGGGTGGTTGTAGGAAAAATATTGTAGATTACTTGTGCGAAACTGACACTTTCGTGAGATTGTCGCACTCGGCTTACGCCACGTGCTACAATATTTCTCACTCGTGTGAAAAGTGTCACTTTCCGCACTCGTAATGTGATATACCATTACTTGACTCGTCAAGTAAAGTTCTACTTTTCTAAACTTGAAACGTAATATTCTATTGACGGATTGTGAACTTCTTAAAAATGTCATATTTTTCCTTCTCAATAATTTCATGTTAAAACAAATAAAAAGTTAATGGAACAGTTATAGTAGAGCCTAGAGATTGATTATACAAGACAATGATAATCAAAAACAAAATTAAATGGCTCAAATTTTATAAACATTATACACCATTTCACTTATAATGAGAAAGCATATCAAACTTATAAAATATTGAAGGAAATGGGTAGATTTGTTAATGACACATAATTTTGTGCTTAGAACAAATAAATCAGTACAAACTTCATAAATATGAGTCAATGTTCTAAATATTATGTCTAGGACATAAAAATGAGAATTTTATTGCATATATCGAATATTATGTAAATAAATATTGTAACAAAAATTAGTTTTAAGGAAAAATAGTGCAGAATTAGGGTTTGAACCGTGTAAATAAATAAAATTTAGTAAAATAACGAAAAGGACTGGGCAGTGGGCGACTCCGTCAAATACGTCATTGAGTTCTGGAGATTCAGCTTAAATAGAGGTATTAGTGAGGACATTAAAGTGTACTGTGAAAAGGTAATCTGCTACGTGATTCTATTTGCCTATTTTGTATTCAACATCAATCTTCAAATCTAAGTTTCCAGTACGACAAGCAAAACGTAAGATCTGTTATTTATCGATGCAAGCAAGAATATTATGATATGGTTCAATTGAGAATTTTGGGCTATATGTGGTTGACATAAAAGTTATATCAGGGCATTGAAGAACGGGGAAGTTGGTTAACAACAGCGTACACTTTTCAAAGCATTCTGAATAATTCGGATATATGGGTCCGATTATAGCTCATAATATTCTAGTACATCTAGTGAAAGAGGAAGTGATTTGAGCCAAATTTAGGATCTTAGATAGAAACGTATTACCTAGACCTAGAAAAGTTTTTCAATGGAATTTCAGGAATAGCATAATTTTTCATAGGATCTATTTTTATACCTGAAGTGAAGAATCCAGAAATGCCTTCTCTATTTTGAGAAATTTGGATTTAAACAACTGAACCCTCAAGTACTTAACCCTAAATACCTCATAAACATTTGTAAAATTAACAAAACGATAATGAAAATATTTTGGAAAGAGAATCACACCATTCATGTGAGAAAAACATGATTTATGAGGAATAAGTCTAAGAATATTATCCATAAATCTTTCGAATGTTGTAGGATTGAGAGTCAAGTATACTTAAAATAACCATGTGGTACAGTTAATGCTGAAGTTTTTTCTGATAAATTCTTTGCACTAAATCAAGAGTTGTGAAATTTCTTAAACCGTTTAAAACTTCGTTTATTTTTGGCAAGGAATATCTGTCGTCTATAATATTTTATTGATAATCAATAACCATTCGAATATCAGGAGGTGGGAGGCCTACTAATATTATTATCTCATAATCCGTTTACTTGTCTAACAGTTTCCTCCTACATTGCTTTAGGATGTATGTAACTTCTAAGATAAATAGCGTTCTTGCCGTGTATTCCAATTTCAGGTTTAACATTATATATAACAGTTAAATTCGATTCTTGTAATAAAGAATATCTTTTTTGCACGAATTAAGTTTTTCTTCTTCTAAATATAAATGGGCGGTTCAGATAAAAAATCATCAAAATTCGCGGGATTCGCAACCTCATAATATTTTAACTGATCTTTGTGATATAATATCATTTATGTAGCCATTTCTTACAATGTGAATGTGTTCTGGAATTTTTTTATCGCTTATTATATTATTTCCGGAAGTAGCTATTATTTCACTGTTATTTACATCAACTGATATTTTATTGTATACAGTTTCCAAGTAAAATGTTATAATCTTCGACCTAGTGTTTAAGTGAAGTTTAAGAAATTAATATTTATGAGTCAGTTTCCGCGATATAAATGTAAATGGCTCATGGTGAATGTGAGATTAATTTATCAAATGAATTAGCTGCTTTTGGGGTAATTCTTGTATTGGCTCCTCCTATATCGACTTAAACCTTTATTTTGGAGTTAGGAATTATAAAATATGGTAATCGAGGATAATCTCGAATAATCTCCACATTTATGGAGGGTTTATTCTTCCAGACTGGAAATTTTGCTCGTCAACATTGTCAAAAATTGCTTTCGTTTGGTGAACTTGTCTACTATCGGAAAACAATTGTTTGTAGTGTCCTGAATCGATTGTTCGTACCTCTGACATAGTAGTGGAATTCTGCTGATGGTGGCTTTTATTAAGATTTAATGATTAGTACCAAAATTTCTGATATTATTGATTGGAAATTTGAATTTGGTTGCTGACGGTTACAAGTGGAATTCGAAAAGTTTGCTTTAAATTGTTTCTTGGAAAATTATTATGGGAAGGAGTTCGTTGTTGATAAAGAGATCATTAGATCTCTATTGTTATTGGAGTTGGAGCCATGTTGTGAAGATACATTTGGATCTTGTTAAGGTAAACTTTTTTTCGTTCTTGTTGCATTCTGGAGGAAAGTAATTTGGAAATGCGACAAGTACTTGTAATAAGGCTCATATATATTCAGTACAAAATATTATCAGGGCAATATTTTTGAAATACAAGGATTTTAAATTGGTTATTCCTAAAATATTATGTAAAGTTAGGGGAGGGCAGGGCAAGATGTGCCCCCTAATTTTAATCGCTTCTAAATATGTTGTTTGTTGCATTAGCGATTTTAAGTTTGAACAACTGGACAGGCTGATGTGTTATTTACTACCTACATACAGTTTAATATTTTTCTAATTTAGCGATAACATAGTAAAAAACATTTTTTACGAAAGTGTGTATTTCCCATCTTGCCCCGCAGGTGGGGTAAGATGGGAAACTAGGTGGTGCAAGTTGGGATATACATGATTTTGTAAAATAATATGATTTTTTATTGAATTTTAATTATTCGATTGTACAAAGTGCAAAAATATGTTGTACTTCGTCATCATCTTCCTCCTCTCCAGCACAGGAATAGTGTGCCCAATGTCTGCACTTAATGCATAGCACCCATCCTTCGGTTGACTGGGAATATGAATGGTTGCAATAAAGACGCATCATCTTCCACGTTTCCTTCGTCTTCCCCAGATGAGTCACTCTCTATAGTTTTTTTTTCTGTTGATTATTATTAAGGTGAATCTGACGTTTAACAATTTAGCGAGGAGTTTCAGATTTCCGTTTCTTTACCAAATGTTTCCCATTTTCGGAACTTTTTCTTTTAACTACCGTCTTTCCTTTGTTCAAATTATTTTTTTTCATTTTTCTTATATCTAGTTTTTGTTGCTCCTATTCTTTATGCTTCAATTCTTCCTCTCATTCCTTCTTGTACGGTGACTCTGATATAACAGTACATTTTCCTTTCTTCCCAATTCTTCGTTTTGTCGTCTGTTTTTCATTTTCAATGTGTAGAATGGGAACAAGATCCTTTGGCGAGGATATCTGAAATGCAGTGGATTTAATGAGTTCTCCGGAACTGACGGTGTTAGTGGTAGCCGCTTTTCTGTTGATTCTTTTGTTATATGGATAACATTGGGAGTTAAAGGTGGTGTTTTCACGGATTGATATGGCAAATTATCAGACTCTAGTGCTTCAGGATCTAAATTTTCATCAATATTTTTTGTTGCTGCAGATAATTCTATTGTTGGTGGATTAGGTATTTCAGACTCTAAAACATCAACATCTTCAGCTGTTTGATGGGGCCTGTTCCTGATCATAATAGACACTTAACGGTTTCATGAAACATATGTCAAGTGGCTGAAGTCGGTATGTGCAATGGGGAGGAAAACACAATATAACCACTCCATTATTTCTTGCATAGTCAATAATTTTTTATATGAGTAGAATGTCCATCTAATAAGAGTAGCACAGGGCGATCTAAATGTCGGTTATTGTTCCCAGTTCTCGGTAAACAGATCTAATAATCAGCAAAAATGACTAAAAATCGTTAAACAGCAAGTTATAATGCATAGAAGTACAAAACATGATAAAAAATGAGAACTGACCTTAGTTTTGCCCAAAATACATGCTTTTTTCTGAATCGGCCGTGAAACTTCAAACATTGACCAAATAACTGTTATTATCGGTGAATATCACGGAATTCTACATATATAGTGCTAGATTAGGCTCAATATATCAAAATGTCGGTTATTGTTCCCAGTTCTCTGTAAATAGATCTAATTATCAGCAGAAATGACTATCGCCATCTAAACAAAGTGACGAAGAAAAACAGATATCCTCTTCCTAGAATCGACGATACGCTAGACACTTTGGCCGGCAGCCAACTGTTTTCCAACTTTGACATGAATGCTAGTTATTGGCACGTAGAAATGAATCGAGAGGACAAAGAGACAACTGCTTTTAGCACTGAATATGGATTACGGCAATTCAGCGTCATGCCATTCAGGCTCTGTAATGTGCCCGCGACATTTGAAAATGCTTTGAGAGGGTTATCTTGAAAGACATGCCTTGTCTATTTGGACGACATCGTAGTACTGGGGAAGATATTTGACGAACATCTGAAGAATTTGGAGGATGTATTCAAACGACGAAGAAACTATCTGGATCATATAGTGATCAAAAAAGCAGTGGCGGTGGATCCAAAGAAAATTGGTTGCAGTCATCAATGGCTGCAACCAACCAGCAAACATCAAATTTAGAGTTTCCTTGGACTTTGCACATACTATCGAAGTTTTATCAGGAAGTTTGGAGATATTGTCAAGCCACTAACTATTGGAACGAAGACGGTAAAATATGTTTTGATACCTTGAAGAGACATTTAACCACATCACCGATTTTAGGATATCCATAACCAGAGGGGACATTATTCTTGATACTGATGCAAGCAACGTAGGAATTAGATGAGTGATTTCACAGACCCAAGAAGGGCAAGAAAGAGTGCTGGGATATTTCAGTAAAATCATCTCTAAACCAATACGAAACTACTGCGTCACGAAAGGGGAACTTTTGGCGGTACTGAAGTCCATGGAATACTTTCACCAGTATCTCTATGGAAGGAAGTTCTAAATCCGGGCTGATCATGGATTGAACGACTTCAAGAGTACGATTTCAACATCGAACATTGAGCTGGTGTGAATCACCGCAATGCCAACTCCCTGTGTAGACGGCCGTGCCCAGCAGACTGTTCCAACTGCAACAAGGCGGAATATAAGGAAGTTGTAGTTGTAAACAAATAATGGTCACTTACCAGGATTAGTGAAAATCAGGAGAATTGTCCCCACATACAGATGATTCAACAATGGCAGAAAATCGGTGACCTACCTGGCAAGAAGTGTCAAGATTTTCCTCTACACTCAAGGCATATTGGGCTCAATGTGACTCCCTGATCCGGACAGAAGGGCTGCTGAAAATAATCCTTGAAAACGAGAACGAGAGTAACTGAGGTACTGAGAAAGTTACACGACTGTTTATCAGCAGGTCATCTGGGAGTGAAGAAAACCCTTCAACGACTCCGTGAAAGGTTTTATTGAATGAATAGCTTCGACGATGTGAAGGACTGGTGTAAGAAATGTACGGCTTGTGCTACGAGTAATGGACCACATCGCAAGAGAAAGGCACCCATGAAACAATATAATGTTGGAAGCCGTTTCGAAACGATTACTTTAGATATTCCTGGACCATTCCCGACGACAGAAAATGGTAGTAAGTACATTCTGGTTGTAATGGAATATTTCACCATAATTGTTGCAGAGGTACTGGTGAAAGAATTTATCAGACGGTATGGAGTACCCATGGAAGACCACAGCGACCAGGAAAGAAATTTCGAGATCCATGTATTCTAGGAAGTTGACGACAAGCTGGAAATGAAGAAGACCAAGACAACAGCGTTGCATCCATAGCCAGATGGAATTTTCGAGAGAATGAAGAGGACCATTGGAAAATACCTGTCCAAAGTAGTTTTCAGCCACCAGAGAGATTGGGACCAATATATTTTCCTATTTGCGTTGGCTTACGGGTGAAACACCTGCGAATACCTGTTTGGTCGTGAAATGAGGCTTCCTTGTGACCTGGAATTTGGCTGTCGGCCTGGCGAAGATCTAGTAGGAGAAGGTTACGTGATCCAATTGAGAAGAAGGATGGACGATGTGCACAAATTGGTAAGAACGAATCTTCAGGTGGCCAGCGACAGAATGACAAAACGGTACGATACGCAGGCCACAGAAGGCAGTTTCAACGAAGGAGACAAAGTATGGTTACACAACCCAACAAGGAGATAAGGATTTTCTCCAAAATTACAGAAATTATGGGAAGGTCCATACTTAATCAAGAAGAGGATCAACGACATCATCTATTGTATACGAAAGATCCCCAATGGAAAACCTAGAGTAGTCCAACAAAACTGACTAGCGCCATTCGAAGGAGACCAACACAAAGAGGAAGGAGTGGACCATATACAACAAGAGTCTGACCCAGCCTTCGAAAAATTTATGGGCACATACGCAGGCACCGGGAAAGCTAGATACGGAGTCACTATAGAACAAAGAAAAGATTTGTTCATGCTCCCGGAAGAGCACTCACTGACACATAACATCTCCGCCAGCTACAAACACGCACGAGGGTTGGCTTTCGAAAAACATTTGGACAATTAGATAAACTTGAAGGTCAGATGCCGGCCCCTGGCAAGACAATGAGACTCGAACACAATTCGCGGTACGTCTTCTACCTGGTAACTAAAAATTAATTTTCAGATCGATCCACCTACTGGGATTTGTGGGAAGCGCTACGAAGCCTTCGAGATCATGTGCTGGAATCCCACGTGGAGGGATAACGGGCCACAAATTCGATTGGCGAGGAACATGATAGAGGTGATCTTCCAATATACCGGAGCCCACATATCAATTTGCAGCTATACCCCTCGCTATCGGTACCCGTTGAAGACGGTGCCCTGTTATTTCCATACGTTCGGAAAATGCAGACATGGGTCCAGTTGCCGATTTAAACATCCAGTTCCGGCTACACAGAAGTTCCAGAAGGAACTTCCTTTTAATGAGGGGGTAATGTTACGAAATAACACACTGGTGTAGTCTCTGAATTCGACTTTATCTAGCCATGTATGAAAACTAAAATTTTTGCAAACGCGCCGGGATTTCTTCGAACTATTTACCATTATGACTATTCGTATCTAGACAGTTCCAGTCTTCTCTAGACTATTCCAGGGAGGCGATTATTTTTGTGTGAGCCGCAATCTAGAAAGATCCAGAAAAAAGGACACTTACCATATAAGAGAAGCTATACCTACCCCAGTTTATAGATTGATCTCGTTAGAAAAACAGTAACCAAGTAAATAGCCTAAGTAGTGAAGTGTTTATATAAATTAGTGTAGGGAAATATACTGTGTATCTAATATGAATTAGTATAGTGAATAAATAAATTAAGTGAGTAGACCTACCGTGTGTATGAATTTATCCCAGCCGTCGTTATTAAAACGTTTAAATAAATAAGAAAAAACATTTAAAATTAATTTGAAATTAAGTGTGTACATAAATTAAGTATAAGCGTATAAATAAATTACGTAAGTAGATTTACCGCGTGTATAAATTTATTCCACCCGTTGTGACAAAAACTATTTAGATAAATAAGAACAAGATTACAGTATTTTTAGAATACTTAAAAAATCGTGAGGTTCACCTTTGATACGAAATATAATGTTTACCTTTGAAATAAACTCTTTTGATGCCTTAATGGTATTAGATTTTTCGAATGGAGAGATTTTTTCCAGTTCTAAATTTAGGCATAAAGGTTTGAAATAGGATTATTCGTTAATGTCTGTATTAATTTTTATCGAATGTTATTCTCAGTTTTCCTTTATAAATAAGAAATCAATTTGAGAGAGCGTCCCAATCGAATGTATCATGATAGTGACAACTATATTGGATTCTAATCACGGCCTACCGTTACTATCTGTACCTATACTGCTCACAAGAGATTAGCATCAATTTCAACCTATGATGTATTGCCTTTGTTTCAGGGACGGTCCATCCAATGTTGACAGTGACGCACACCTCGTATTCATGTCACGAAGTCCTAGGAAAGAAAAGTACAGATTCATCACCATCCCACAGTCAGGTATCAAGAAATTCTTCCAAGAAGTCCAGTAACTCACTTCTAGTGAATAACGGAAAACTTGAAGGTATAAAGAAATTCCATTTTTATTTACATTTTCAAATTGTCTTCCCAAAAGCTTCTATCCATGGTACAAACGAATACCCTATTCAATAAGAATTTTATTTTTCCGTCTTTTATTAATATTCAGATTAAAATTTGACTTAATTTCGTATCCCTTGCGATGAGACATTAGATATTTTTCATGCCGAAAAATATATTTTCATCTTAATAAACAGATATGAACCGAGGCGTAAAGAAGGGAGAATCCGTTGCGCACAAAATTTACGAGTCGTTGGTTTTTAACCATTTTGAATGATTGATGGAGTGTCAGTCAATATACGAGAATTTAGGTTGGGCATTTGGGAAAAATCAAAACAATGAGTAACGTATTTACTATATATAACTCCACGTCATTGAGAAATCTATAGATAATTTGTGACGTATATGGGCATCGTAAGCGCCCCTAATCAAATGTAACTACTAAACATTAACAAACATCTCAAATTTACGTGTAGTTCCTAGTTGTATAGTATTACAGCTACAGTAAATTGTCAAAGCTGATCAATAGTCAGAAAAATGATATATAACTGGAAACATTCTCTCTCAAAAATGTCTTTCTATCTTAGAAAACATTGAATTAACTCCATTGATTCGAAAAAATTTGGTGCTAGAATATTATGTGTAAATCTTAGTTCGAATTGTTCGGAGTACGAAGAAAGTTTCAAGTTAATTAGTGTGGCAAAAATCTGTACAACACAAGAAACATAGGCGCGGTGGGCGCCAACATTGATGATGTAATATATAATTTGCATCATAGTCGTTGGTTACATTCGTATTTGACAGCTCTTGAAAATTATTTCCAATGAATTTTCAGAAATATTGCAGCATATAATAGGGTTCAAAAGCAAAGTTTCCAGCAAAATTGGGGAAAATGGACTTAACAAGAGATCGTTTATTCAAATGTCTGTGAATATCTCAGTTTACGAATAACAAATATTGAAGATTTGCTAGGTAATGTTTGAGGAAAGTTTTTATTTAAAATGGATTTTGAATTTATGGAGAGAAATTTTGAAAGGGGTATTCTCCAATACTAAAACGCCCCTGTCTCTTGACAGCGCAATGCTATAAGTTAACCAATTTAGAGACTAGATTCGAGGAGAATAATTGGATGCTATACTATACTGTTACAAAATCACACACAGAAGCTAGCCCTGTTCTAGTTCGATATCTAAAGTAAACATTGTGGGGAGGGGGGAAGCGTACGTATTTCTGGAAATGGCTATTTTCTGTGATTGTTTTATAAAGGCATTTCTAAGAAAGTCTAAGACTTAAGAACACGAGACACGCCGGCAGCAGAGAAGTAGATCGAACATATAAAACCCCGCAAGACAGAAATATAACCCAAGATAGGATTAATTAAGTAACTAAAAGCAGCCGTTAGAGTGAATAATTGGTGCGATAAGGAGAAGGCAAAGAAGTTAACCACGATGTGGACAGGACGCTTCGTTTAGCCCATCCCAAAACATTGGTCGATGCATTGAAGCAGCCACGATGACTTCGGGATACAACTAAGGTAGGACAATGCAAGAAGAAGGTAACTATGATAGACCAGATCGTCAACTTAATAAAATATATGGTGGACAAGAAGCTGAAGAGGATCAGATGCTGTAATTGAGGCGAGCTAGACCATGTACGTAGTTCGCGTAAGCGCCGTAGGACTCCTGCAAACCAAAGACCTCTTGAATATGAAGCATCTACGAAGGCTTTAGGGTACAAGTAAGGTAGTTACAAAGAAAAGGACAAAGTATGGTTGCATTACCCGACGGGGAAAAAAGGATATTCTCCAAAATTATAGAAGTCTTGGGAAGGTCTGTACTTAATCAAGAAAAATATCAATTACGTCATCTATCTTATAAGCAAGATCTCTCATGGAAAACCGAAAGATGTCCACCAAAACCGACTAGCGCCATTTGAAGGAGACCATGACCTAGAGGAAAGAGTGAACGATATCCGAGAAGAGTCTGACACTGCCGTCAAAGAATGTATGGGTGCATATGTAGGTACCGGTAAAGCTAGATATGGCTACAGAACAACGACAAGATTTGCTCACGATCCCGGAAGAGTACTTAATGGCACACAACATCTCAGCCAGTAACAAACATTCACGAGGGTTGGAAACCGCCTTTCGAAACAAATTTGAGCAATTAAAAAAACTTGAAGATCGTATTCCAGCCCTGGCAAGACATTGAGACCCAAACAAAATTCTCGGTGCGTCTTCTACCTGGTAACTAAAAAACGACATTCAAGATCGATCCTGCTTCCGCGATGTATGGGAAGTGCTACGAAGTCTTCGAGATAAAGAGAAAACGCTAACCTTCAGTGCCCGTTATAGATGTGCGGGTTGTCTCCCGTAGTACAACCCGTGCTCGCCAGTCGACTAGCTTCGAGTCAAAGAAGGGGTGGATGTTTCAAAATTTAACAGTTTACTAAATAGGGTGCCAAAGAAGTTTTGGCAAGCACCCTAACTAAGCCCACAACTCCTCAGTGGGTTAACAGCACTAATTATACAAGGTTAAACTGATAGGAAAGTTATCATTAAAAATAAAAGTCAGCAAATATCCCCTGATTGAAGTTTATTATTCTCGTTGGAACATTTGTCTCTTTTCAAAATGTGACTATTACAAGCTTACAACAACAACAAAATAACACGATTAACACTTGAATACAGTTGAAGGCTGTAGATTCAGTATGCAGTTAGGCTGAAGGCCGAAATCTGCATAAAAATTTAAATCGCTAACTAATTTGCCAGTTACAAGTGAAACTCTAAGTTACTATCTGAATAATTGACAAGCAGGTCCTATAAGACCTGAGTAGAGCTGAGGGCTACTAACTCAGGGTGCAGAAGAGCTGAGGGCCCCAATCTACACAAATGTCTCAAATTACAAACCGATTACAGGAAACGAACAAATGGTTCATGTACAATTTTTCAAATATAGGGAAAAGCTAACACCAAAACTACAATTGCATTAGTTACATGGGTTCACACTACCGCAATCTATATATAAATACATATGCATAAAATTAAGTAAGCAGGCGAGCTTAACAATGTTCAAAAAAAGTATGTACAGTGCAAAATTAGTTACATAAAAAATATCTAAATAGCGCAGCACCCAAGTACGTACCGTGGTATACCTAGCGTTCGGAGCCAACAATTTAATATTTAAAAATAATATCAAGATTTTATACTCGAAAAGTAAAATAATAATTAATTACCGCAAGAAATAGGACAAAAAAACCATACATAAAAAAATTCGTGAAATTTTGACTATTAATCGTGGATGGAAAATGTTTAAATATATAAAATTAATAAGGAAAATGACTGTTACGAGTGATTCTCCTTCATCAGAACAGCAATCGAAGTCGACGCTTCAAAATGTTCCAGCCCTCGTGGTTACTGGTTCAGGTGAGTGGTCTGGCTGATTTCGCTCTCCTCAATCAGAGGATAAAATCCAAAATAACCCCCCCCCCCTAGATAACGAGTTCTTCTGGTCTGGCCGTCAATCGAAATGCCCACGACGTTGGTGAAATTTTAAATATCGGACGTAATGGCTACCAGAGCACACAAAATTTTTAATCGTTACCAGTCAGCGTTCACTTCAACGACCCATGGAGAACTGACTTGCTCACATCAAAATGGTCTGTCACAATTTCCCGTCAGCAGGCATGGCAAAATTATATTATCGACGGGCGGGCCATTTTTCGCGTTACAAAGCTGGAATCTAACGTGAAGAAACTTCCAATACCTAGGATAGAAAACAACCAGTTGGATTAGCGAGTCATCATGAACATTGTAGAGGTGATTTTCCAATATACCGGTGTCCATAAATAAATTTGCAGCTATAACCTCCGTTATCAGTACACGATGAAGACGGTGTCCTGTTATCCGAATCCGAATGTTCCAGATAGGGTTTTAGTATATAAACGTCTACTTACGAACCGCAGTGAGTCTACATTTTAACTAAGTCGAGAGCAGATCAGTGAACTAGGTTTAAAAGTGAACAGTATATTTAATATAAATTAGAAATTATGTGTGGATATGAATTAAGTGTGGACATAAATTGAGTGTAAGTGAATAGTTAAGTATATAAATAAACTAAGTAAGTAGATATACCGTGTATAAATTTATTAAAGTCGTCATAATGAAAACTGTTTAAATAAATGAGAAGACCATTTCAGTACTATACAGGATGTCCCACGACGTTTTTATAGTGCAATTTCTCGAAAACTGTTCGTATGACATGTATGAAATTTGGCAGATATGAACAGTCGAAACTGATGCTTATATTTATTATAAAATGACTTCCGTCTTTCTTGTCATTTCGGGTCACGTGACCCTAACATACTTTTTTTAAATGGGACAACCGGTATAATATTACAATTTTGGATATATCATTCACAAACAAATTTAACGATACCACACTTGTCATCATTGTATTGTGCAATAATGATAATAGGGGCATAGGGGCATAGGGAATTAAAAAGTACAAGTAATTGAAAGATTTGGGGAAAATGTTCAAATTGATGACTAGGTACATTCATACAATGTTCAAACCTTGTTAAAAGATTTTTTGTATGTGTTGCTGTAATCATTTCGGGTGTTACGCCTCGACATGCCGTTTTTATTTTATCCTTTAAATCATTTAACCAATCGGAGGTGTGACATGAACTCGACATTCTAAGTAACCCCAGAGAAATAAATCTGAGGGTTATAATATCCATTTCTACCAATCCATTTTTCAGGGAATGTGCTATCAAGATAACTGGCACAAAATAGTGATGAGATGCTCCATCTGGCTGCCACCACATTGTTTGCCTTTCACGTACGGGAATGTCGTCAAATAATTATGGAAGAGTATCTTGAAGAAAATTTAAATATCTTTGCCCCGTTAATGTTCCTTCATAAAAATAGGGACCAATCAACCGACCGTTAAATAAACCGCACCAAACATTGATTCCCATATTGTTTGAAAATTGATTTCGCGCATCCACTTTGGATTCTCCTGCGACGAATAATGATAATTATGGCGGTTAACAATACCATTGTTATGGAATCTACTTTCATCGCTCCATAATATTTTTGCTAAAAAATAAGGGTCTTCAATACTTTGTACTAACATTTCAGCAATAAAATGTATTCTCCTTTCAGGATCTGCAGGAACTAAACCTTGTGTTAAATGCATTTTATAAGGATGGTATTTGTGATTTTTCAATACTCTTCGTATTGAATTTCTACTTCTTTGTTATTCTTGTTCAATAAATCGTTTTCAGGTTTGTTGATTAATCTGAAGATAAGCCAAAATATGTATCACATTGTCATCTGTCAGAGCGGTTTTTTGACGAGGAACTTGATTTTTACGGTTTGTAAAAGAACCAGTTCTTAGCTTTCATTCGACGTAGACAAAAGTATATTTTCTTGGAGTTATTCTAAGAGAAAAACGATTTTCTGTACAAACCTTGAGCATGAGTTTAGCTTTTTGCACATTCTCCATAAATAAGTAGCATGTGAAAATATTCATCGTAAGTAAAAATGTATTGCCTTACTTAGTTATTATAACAGGGTCTTCACAAGATTATGACTAATAATTATTGACAGCTCTTGAATAAACTTCACCTAACAATAATGAATGGCAACCTATGTTGTTCCTACTATAGTTATTTGTTTCATAGCCACCTAAATTTTTGGAAGCAAAATATTGTTTTAATAAATTTAGTAAAAATAAATAGCCCAGATTATCATTATTACACAATACAATGATGACAAGTGTGGTATCGTTGTATTTGATTTTGAATGATATATCCAGAATTGTAATATTATACCGGTTGTCCCATTTAAAAATAGTATCTTGGGGTCACGTAACCCGAAATGACAAGAAAGACGGAAGTCATTTTATAATGAATATAAGCATCAGTTTCAACTGTCGATATCTGCCAAATTTCATACATGTCATATGGACAGTTTTCGAGACATTGGACTGTCAAAACGTCGTGGGACACCCTGTATACTAGCGGACACTTTTCCGTCAAAATTTGGGCGTAGATAAACGTCATATGTTTTGGTATGTAATGGTAAATTGATGGACAATTAAAACAGAGTATTACAGAGACAGTTACCGCGATGTTATCAGTAAGAAAAGTTTTTCCTGTCGATTCAATTTCTCAACATGTGAGAAAACAATTTTGTACACCCATGCATCATTATTATAATTGATTTCTATTTCAGGATAATATTCCAATTCATAAGACATACTAACAGCAGAATTTTCCCACTTTAACTCATTTGCGAGTTAATATCCCCATAATAACATATTAACATGTTCGCCACCAACGAGTTATCTCTCGAATCCACGTGTTTATTAGGCGCCAGATACGAGTTAATCCGAATAACGTTTTTGTTTTACTTATGCCACATATTGTCAATCTCGTAGTATTTTCATGTATTCACTTCATGGGTATTCGGCTCTGGAAATAGGAAATAAACACATTTTGGTGAAGTTCCTGAGATTATTTTAATTAATATAACTATAATATGAGAAACATAATGAAATAAATAACATAAGTATTGTGAAATAATTCAAGCAATTTATTTATTACACGTTAATACAAATATACATATCGTACTCATGGCTCATGACTCATGGTATATTCCAAAATAATTCTCAATACATAAGGCACATTTCCCGGAACATATTACGTGGAGAAATATAATTGGCTGTTTTGTTTCCTCTTGAATCCCAAATGAATCATGTGCTTATAGTGCCGGTTCACTGTTTTCTTTGTATACAGAATCATTACCGTCTGTATTAATTTCTTTCTTAACTTGATTTAGTATTTCAACAGTAACGTCTGGTTGAACTTCCAAATCTACAACTTCGTACCCCAACCAGAGGCTTTCATCAAATTGAACGTTTAACACTGAATCATTTATTGATGGCATGTCCGAAAACCATTCTTTAGTATGAAATTGACTGTCTCGACCCTTACTTCGTGGAATATGCTCATATTAGTGTTTTTAAATGAAACTCACGGTCTCTAGTTTATTCCACAATATAATAAAAGTTATTAAAAATTCTAAAAAATTGACAATTGTTTCGATAAATCAATATCATCGTCAGAATGACAGGAAGTTACATTTCATTTTATGCCTACCTGATGTTTAGTAGTTATTTTTGGCTAGACCAAGAAGTAACCTAACTTGTGATTGGCTTAATATATGTTTATAGAAAAAATAAGATGTGATATTACAAATATTGAAGCTTAGATATTATTAGCCCTATGGTGATATCCTGGATATCATTTTTCTAATTAGGATCAGTATAACTGTGCAATGATATAGAATACCAGGAAAACTATATCTGCTGATCTTTACAATTATCACTTAAGAAGACAGTTTATTAGTGGAGAACTCCCTAAATTTAACTGTTCATTGACAACTTCATATTGTGGGTTTCTTAAATGTCTTCTAATTTCCAGTTCTCCAAGGAAATCCAGTTCTTGTTTCTTTTCACAAATATGCAGCACTTCTAGTTCTGTGTTAGGTGTCAATGAATGATTGGTGTCAAGTAGATGTTTTGCGTAGTAATTATTAACAATATCCCTTACATTATTAGAAAACTTTTTTGTTGGGTCTGCTTTAAGAACTTTTACATCGCTGGATTCTATAAAGTTATATACTTTGGAATTGTAATTTTCAGTCGTCAAAATGACAGTTGTGTTCCCCTTATCAGATTTTGTAACTGTTAGGTTATTATCCTCTATCTTATTTTTTATTGCATTTAAAACTGTAATGTCATTTTTTGTTTGACGTTTAACTTTTGAAGGTTCTATATTTTTGATTAAATTGGCAATTTTTAATTTCTCACAAAGAAAATTATTTGAATTAGATTTTAAAGCTATTTCTGACTCTGTAGCTATAATTTGTTTAATATTATTCATAAATTTTGGTGGTATGCTGTACTTTAAACCTTTATTTAAAAAATCTATTTCACTATCTGTAAAATTAGTGTCTGAAAGGTTTTCAAATCGTGGTGCAAAGTGTGTTGGTATGTAGGTACTTACAGTTTCATGATGTTTTGAGTATTGAATTTTATGTTGTGTGTGTTCAAGATATTTCGAAAAATATTTTATTTTGGTAAAGATATGTAGATGAGATATTAGCTTGTTTTATGGGTAGTGAACGACAATTAGATGTATTTCTCAACCACATCAATAATTTACACCACATTAGAAATTGAAGAAAATAGCTCAATCAATTTTCTTGATTTAAAGATTCAAAGAGTTAATAATGTACTTGATTATTCAATTTACCGAAAACCAACATAGACTGATGTGACAATTCCATTCAATTCTAACCACCCTATGTCACACAGACTAGCAGCATGTAATTCAATGATACATAGAGCTTTTTCAGTTCCTATGAACAAATGTAATTTTGATAGAGAGATTAATACAATTAGACAAATAGCAACATCTAACGGTTATCCATTAGATATGATATATAAGCTAATTAGTAAAAAAGAAGAAAAAGTGGCATTACAACTAATATATCCTAAACAAGCTGATGAAATTAAAACTTATAAAACCATCACATATACAGGAAATATTTCTAATAATATTTCAAAGATAATATCTTCAGCAACGGATACAACAATTTCTTTTAAAACAGAAAGTAACGTTAGTACAAAATTGTTAAATGTAAAAACAAAAATTCCACTATTAAAGAAGTCAGGTATATATAAACTCAAATGTCCAGAATGTAATGCTGTCTATTTGGGTCAGACCCTTAGGAATTTTGAAATACGATACAGTGAGCACTTACGAGCATACAGATTAAAACAACCAGATAAATCCCACCACGCAAAACATCTACTTGACGCCAATCATTCATTGACACCTAACACAGAACTAGAAGTGCTGCATATTTGTGAAAAGAAACAAGAACTGGATTTCCTTGAAGAACTGGAAATTAGAAGACATTTAAGAAACCCACAATATGAAGTTGTCACTGAACAGTTGAATCTAGGGAGTTCTCCACTAATAAACTGTCTTCTTAAGTGATAATTGTAAAGATCAGCAGATATAGTTTTCCTGGTTTTCTATATCATTGCACAGTTATAGTGATCTTAATTGGAAAAATGATATCCAGGATATCACTATAGGACTAATAATATCTAAGCTTCAATATTTGTAATATCACATTTCCTTTTTTCTATAAACATATATTAAGCCAATCACAAATTAGGTTACTTCTTGGTCTAGCCAAAAATAACTACTAAACATCCGGTAGGCATAAAATGAAATGTAACTTCTGTCATTCTGACGATGATATTGATTTATCGAAACAATTGTCAATTTTTCAGAATTTTCAATAACTTTTCTTATATTGTGGAATTAACTAGAGACCGTGAGTTTCATTTAAAAACACTAATTCTTTAGTATATCTTCCTCAATTGATTCGGTAAGGCAAATATCTACTTGGGAGGAAAAATCGTCTCTACTTAATTTTTTCCATTCTTTTCAAGACGCCATTTAGGTACCTGCTTTCTCCAAGCCGTTTTTAGAGGACGGAAAACTGCTACATCTAATGGGTGGAGATAATGTGTAAAATTTGGTAATACTACTGTCGGAACGATGCCGTCTTCTTTGCAAAACTGAGGAAGAGGTATATTTGGATGTGAAGCATGGCCATCTAAAAACAGAATAATTGGCAACTGAATATTTTCTTCTGTTAACCAGAGATGGAAGGCATTGGTGACGTATTCGAAAAAAAATTTCCCTGTCATCCAGCCCGTGTCAGATCGGCATTTTTGGGATACTATTAGCTGGTATCCTTTTATACGGCATCGATAGTAAAAGGAGCTGTTTCCTACCATCTGCCGACACAATCATTAAAACTCCCAAACAATCTTTTTGTCATTCTGAATTCTAATCAACACTTTCTTCGAACCTTTTCTTATAAGTACTTGTTTCTCCTTAGGTGCTAAAAAGAACGCAGTCTCGTCGCAGTTGAAGATTCGGTTGGATCTTGCAAAATGTTTTCTAAATGATTTTTCTGTAATATTAGACCTCCATTGAGTTAAGTTCTGGGAAACTCGTTTTTTCAATTCTAGATGTTATACCAGGGCCTTACTGGGATGCCGTTTTTAAAAGCATTAGGTCTTTGAAGCTGAGCCACTTACTTTGCCACGTTTTTATTCATTTATAGAACATAGTTGAGTTAAGAACAAGTGTTTCTTTTTATTTTTTATAAAATAGGAATTTTGAGTATCCCACGGGAGAAAACAACCACAATAAGGATAGTTTTTGGCATACTATATTGTTTGGACGGTTTTCGAATTCTCATTCCTTGTCTTACAGATTCCAATGCTCTGTTTGAGGCTTCTTTCGTATATTGTCTCCTTTTTTATTCTTGATGTTCTGAAACGAAACTACTTTTGCAGAATGAAACAAATTAGTAAATAAGAACTATGAAGATAAAACAGTTTAATTTAAATTAAATTATTTTATTTTCATCGTTCAGTATGGATCTTCATTAAGTAGAAGCCTCATCTATTCAATTTTTTAGTAAATAACATTGGCGCAAACATAAAGGTTCCTGTTATCCACCTAGTGGTCGGTGAAAGGATATAACGTGCCTATTCACCTACCATAATTGATTAGCTATATTTTTCTTTGACATTTACGCTGTATACTAATAAATTCACATAAACTTTTTATGGTCGAAAAAATGTTAAATTTTTTTAGGAATCTTTCGTTGAGGTGTATGTTTATTCATGTATATTGGATTCAGTATTACATATTCTCGAGGTCGGTAAAGGTTTTTGCATTTGCACATACTTTGTAAATACAAGAGTGCGAATAAAATTGACAAACTTACAGGTTGGCAAATTAATTTTGGCAATTGACGATGCGCGAGAAAGCCATACAACTTGACAACGTTGTAAACGCAGTCACCGGCAAGAGCAGACGACGTACATTCCGCATGCAAACTTTTAAAGGTTGTGAGACTACTAATACGTACGAGGGTAACACAAAGTTTTGAATTTGGATTTAAAAATAATATATTGTGGCACAAGTATAATGCTATATAAAATCGAGTTTAAAAACAAAATAACATTAATGTGTTTTTTATTAATAATTAAATGAATAATGTAATAAGAACCACTAGATTTTTCTACGAAAAATTGGTTTTTTTTGCACAGACATAATTTATTATTATATTATTTTATGTGATGTAAATAATAAATAGATTCCAAGAGACATAAACTTTCAACATTACTTCAAATTAAGGTTTTTGAAGTGGTCCCTTTATAATATTCGTCATAAAGGTTTATTTGTATATAAATTGGAAGTTAGGTAGATTTTGTAGACAAAGTGTACAATATGTTAAGGATTGTTGAACGATTTTCTAAATTTAACAACGGCCAACAATTTTTCCTATCTGTTCGTAGTAATAGTTAATGACATACCTACCTGTTAAGCTTTCTAAAATTATTATTCTCAATAATATGTAGTAGATAATAATGTAAAAATTTGGGTTTATACATAAAATTTGAAAAACAAATTGGGGAAGTCGCCTTTAGAGATGGTCTAATAAGTATAGTAATAATATAAATAAAATATTAAAGCTTTTTTGTGGTAGATATTTCTACTTCCATATGTAAATTTTTGGGTTTTTTGCAAATATTTACTATGAAATTAGAACATGCCTGCACACTTTTTACAGAGACTGGTAAATCTTGGTTCTGGGTGCCGTCAATCATTGTTTATTTAGAACTATGTACAGATGTGCAACACATTTTGTATTACTCTAGTGGAATTCGTCTCTAATATCTACAATTTTATAACACCTATTTACATTTTTACATTTGTTGCCTTTAATGTATTCAGTCATACCACCTACAAATAAACACTATAATGAAAAATATGTTTTAGATGTACAGGGATCATCAACAGTGAAATAATGATGTGCATCTACAAATGATTCTTCAAAATCACTTTCTATCTCAACTTCAACATCCTCGCTATCTCCTTCTTTGGCCAAGTTAATAATATTATTATCTACAACAGTATCTAAAAGTTGTTAATTGTTCATGAATTCATCTTCATTTTTTTTAACATGGTCACATCTAACTTTTCAATCATGTGCAGAAAATGTGTGAAAACATTCATTACAGAATTCTTTAACCTTCGTAAAATTTAAGGTAACATTTCATCACTTTTATAAGTTTTATATTGCGGTTTGTACATTTTTGCAACGTTATAAAGATCCGGTTTTAACATTTGTGACTGTAATATATGTTTCTTTCAGAAAGCCAGTTTTTTAATTGTTGTTTAGTCCAAGCACTCGTAGGTAATTTTTCATTCAGAACATTGTGATATGGGGCGTTATCAATTACCACAACAGCGTTTTTTGGTAGGGTTGGAATAAGTTTTTCTTGTACCCACTTCTCATAATTTTCATACGCCATTTCATTATGATAATCTCCTGTTTGTGACTGGGAGTTCCACCTAATTCCAGCATTAGGTACAAAACCAGGTTCCTTTCTGCATGCACCATGATGAGCCTATTACCTTTTGAAACGGGTTTTCTTAATCCTTCGTTACTCTTGTAGCTCCATCCTTTAAGGTGCGTGTGACATGAATGAATGTATGTTTCATCAATATAAATGATAGGTTTGATCTGTTCTCTGCACTTTTTTATGTTTCTCAAATATAGTAGGCGTAAATGTCTGATTTTGTGATGTTCCATTAACAAACTTCTGTTGTTTTTCATGTTGGTCCAACGAAAACCCAAAGAATGTAATTAACTGTCTCGACCCTTACTTCGTAGAATCTACTCATATTAGTGTTTTAAATGCAACTCAATGTTTCTAGCTAATTCCACAATATTTCCAAAGAATGTATTTGTTTCCGCAGAGATTTGCGACTTCCTGCAAAGCCATAAGTATCTGCAAAGGTTTGGTGTACATTTCTTAACGTTGGTACTTTTTTCTCGGATATGTGATAATTTATTATGCACCTTCTAAGCACAGTTTTGCCGAATTGATCCATACGGATACTGGACGTTCTTTGTTTCTTAGTAGGCACATCAGTGTCAGCATTACTTCCTGCCAGAGCTCCTTTTTTAATACGGGAAAGCGTTCTTTGGCTAACTTTAGTAGCAGCAGAAACTCGTTCAATGACCTGACAATAAAATAACTCGATGTAAATGTTGTATTAAAAGATTTACTCATGTGTATTTTTTATACAAATAAAATGAAAAAAGTAATCAAATTTGTTTTCAGTGACTGTTCTTTGAAATAAAAATTTTTGTCGTGGTTTTCGGCCATTTTAAAGAAGTATTAAATTCAAAAATACTATATTACGTTTCAGGTCATTAGTTGTTTAGATTTTAGTTCAAACATATTTTAATATGACTAAACTGCAATTGTAACTGAAATCGGAAGATGGTTCAAAACAAATAATAAAACCGAATCGTAATAGATATAGGTATGGAATGAGTATAATAATTATAATTATAAGCTAAAAAACCTATTACATTTAAATACGTATCTTACACAAAATAAACATGCACCCTTCTATATACTCCTGTAGACAGAAGCCGAATAACTTTTTATGCAACAAGTGCATAAAGTGGTGCTTGTTTTCACGAATGGAAAAATTGATGCATAAGCCGCAGGCATGCAAAAACCAAAAAATTTCTCATTTAGGTTGCTCTAAATGGACTAAAAATGGCGTCGACTTGTTTGTAATGATGACATAACGGTGCATAAAATTGACACATGAGTGCATAAAATACTTTGTCTCACCCTGATGTCACTTTTTTAAATCGTTTAGCAAATAAATATTTTATGTACGAAAATCGATTTAAAAAATTTACTATCGAGTGTAAATTTGTTGAACAATTACTTTGGTTTAAAAATTTCATTGTAATAATTGAAACTTACCTTTGTTAATGGTATTGTCGACTTGCCATTGTTTGCCTTTTCGGTCATGAAATTTAAAACGTTCATAATTATTTCACGACACTGCCCACTCAACTTTTTATGAACAAGTTTATCTTCTGGAGTCGCCATAACAAGTTAGTATTACACAACCTCGGTAATCACACTTTTCTCTGAACTATACTGTCGAAACGGAGCTTACGAATTCTGCCGGCGAAGTGAGTTCTTGCAATCCGCATACTTCTTTGCTACGGTGCATCGGAAGTTGTCAAACTTTCGACTGCCAAAATTAATTTGCCAATCTGTACTATATTCTTTCTTTGCGCTGTAAATAATGAATATTATATTATTCAATGATACCGACCAAGCGGTCGTTGTTGAAAACATATTTTTTTGCCGTTGGGAACCCTTCACCGACCACTTTATTTTTGCATTTATTTTCAATATGTTATTGTTATATTAAGTTTTCTATATATTTTATTAAATAAAAAGCTTCACATTTTCACGTAATAGTAAAATAACGTGCATTACTTACCTAAGTAACTTGCAATTCACCAAAATTCACTTTAACTGAACCAAGTGTTTTTGTTAACAGCATGGTAGGATACTTGATGCCTCTTTAAATAGCCCAAAATAACTGAAAATATACAGATCGTTGCTTACTTCGACTTCTTAAAACAAACAATTTAACTTTAGTACCTTTTGCATATTTTAAATTATATCGCGAAATTCAAAGTGGTCGGTATAACCTGCAAGGCCGGTGAAACTTACACTTACCTTAGCTACGTTTTGTACAGTTTGTCGTCAGTTTCTATATTATTAATGACGAAACCTATTTATCCCGAGATTGACTGAAATATATTGCCAATCATATTCGGAAAGAAGTTCCATAAAATATATAGGTATACCAATAATGTTCAATTGTCATATGCAGCAATAAGCTCAAAAATACTCACATGTCTAATGAAGTCACTTATTTTCACGTAGCAGTTTTGCTGTGATTTCCTCCATTCCCAACTAGTCCGATTCCTTGACAGGTATAAAAATTTGTTCAATTGGTTAATACGAGTCAGTAATAATTCGTCGACCAAGTATTTTATACTCATATACTCATTTCACGACCAACTTGTTCTTTAAAAATGAAATTTGGTGGAATTTATATTAAATTAGTTCAAATATGGGAATCTACTAGTTACAAAGTCTCGGCCACGTAGTTTCCTTGTGAACTATGCTTCCTTCCATTCATTATCGTAACTAATTATCATTGTTATGTAACTAATTATCATTGTTATAGAATCGTTACCGAAAATGGCATATCTTTATAATCCACTCATATTCACGTAATATTTGATTCCTTGTCCACTTACCTTGCCTTCCACTATCTCAATAGTATATTTGGAAACATTTTATGAAGAACAATACCTCGGTCGGAGATTATACAAACAATGAAAAGCTCTCTGAAAAGGAAAGGTTTATAAGTGACTGACGTATAAATCGCATATGTCGCTATACCCACACAACTCAGCAACGTGTTTAGTCTAGATTAGATAGTAAAATGATCATTTTGAACTGAGAGAATGTTTTTAGACAATTGTGAATACTATTGAACAATATCAGCCGTAGCCCTACTTTCTTCTTAGATAGTAATTTTCGAATCCGTTTTTCTATTAATGACAATACACCTAATCTTAAGATAAATGAAAAATTTCTTTTCTATCTAATTTGCTACCTAGTTCAAGCTTTGTTTTACCAATATTGTACCACATATTTGATTAATAACTAATGCCTTTCTTGAGCCTACGATGCGGCGAAGATTTGAAATATTCAGAAGTTCTAATGCTCCTTCGTCTGGGAGGCTGTGGAGTCTTCCTTCGTACTCATTGGCAAATCTTCTAATCGCGGTAAGGATATATTATATATGGAGATTACGATCTTTATCTCTAATGTACCATATATTTTATTCCTCAAATCCCGATTCTGGAATTTGTGTAAACAACAATCTGTGGACAGTCCTGAATTTCTACCTAGAAGTCATTGCATAAGTTATCCTGTACATTAGTTTGATTTGATCTTTTTTTATTGATGACTGCAATATTCGCAGGGCCATCTTGTCTATTGGGTACTCTGGGCACATGCCCAAGGGCCCGCGATCGATATGGGCACCGTAATTCTTGTCGGATCAATAAACTAAATTTATTTCCAAAAACCTCAAAACCATATTTATGGAGATCATATGTGCCCAACATCCTAATGTTCCCAGGGCCCTCAATAGGTTAAAACGGCCCTTATTATTGGTTCTAATTGGTAAATATTCTTGTTTATAAAATTCACATGTACAGATTTCGAACTTTCATGCGCTGAATAAAAGTCAATAACTATCCCAAAACGATTACCACAGAAAATGTCGTTTTGGGAACAACTAGAAGTTAATAGCGATGGTAAGAAAATGCGCAGCTTCATTCACAATCATGCAAATAATATATTTATGTGGATCAGAGAAATCGTACAAATAGGTTATAAATGGAGTTTAATTATCAGATATACAAAAGAGTGAACCATAGTTTGGAGACCACAATTATGAAACACAACTTGATTATAAACAATAATGTATTTCTCAATTGAATATTTCAACGCTTGTACTGATTCGAATAACCATCCTATAAATTGCACATGCGAATTCGTTATTCTGAAAAATTTTTGCTCTAGTAAAAATCCAATGAAATCAGTTAATTTGAGGTCGTTTGATTGAACACAATCAATCAGAACAACATTATACTGAAAACAGATCCCATGGGCCGTTTTCACTCTATCACGTTGCTATGGATACAATTTGATTATTTATTTCGATTTTGACGTTTCAAATATTTATTATTTCAAAAGGTCACGATTTGGTGATTATACTGACGAGAATATTAATGGAATTATAGAAGCTCTGTACTTCTTTTCTATAATTAGCAAAAAATTTTCTATCCGAATAACCCTCGAACATTGATAAATGCTCAAAAATTTTATAACAACTTCCTCAAGCTTGTTGCTTATAGGCAACAAGCTTTCGAAATCTGTTATAAAATTTTTTCGAACAATTATCAATGTCCTGGGGTTATTACTACTGATAATAATTGTATATAATCAGCTTAACCAAACAACCTTATATATATCAGAAAAGGGAATATTCAACAGATTTTGCACTTAGAATCGTAATTTGAAATTGTTGTCATATGGCAACGATGGGTTTCAAGGATACTGGAATATCAACATATGACAATAAATTCACATTTATTTGAAAACAGGTAAAAAACAGAATATATTTCCCCCAAAGTCATAATTACTTGTTTAAAAAGTAATTCAGTGGAAAAGTTGGAAACACGGCATGCATTGGTCAACATTACATTTTCTACAGCTGATTCTGACATTGAAATCATAACCTTTTCTGCACATATCCAACGCTTATTATCTGGTGCCGATTTTACTAAGTGATTCATACGATCATAACGCACAT
This sequence comes from Galeruca laticollis, assembly GCA_963921935.1. Taxonomy (NCBI): domain Eukaryota; kingdom Metazoa; phylum Arthropoda; class Insecta; order Coleoptera; family Chrysomelidae; genus Galeruca; species Galeruca laticollis. Next base: position 95,752,557 of record OY998182.1, on the reverse strand, counting down.
CATTCGATACTTTATTTCCTGTGGTGTTCCTTGATAAGGATGGTCTTCCAGGGCCTCTAGGTGAATTTTTAAATCGAGATGGATTTGCAACTTCTAATTCTCTCCGAAACTCGCATTTGGTTAGATTGTTTCCTGCTTGATTATACACAATCCATGAATTGTGTAGTGCAGTATCCAAAAAACAAGTAAAAATGGTTCAATACCACTTATTCCCTCTTATGGATATTACGTACTTGATCCATCTTGTCGATTGCTCCCATATTCCCGTTGTATTCAGTTACTAAGTATGGTCCAGGAATCTGAATTAGATTTTTATCTGATTGTGAACAACTTTTCTCCTGATAGAGAGGATGTGTGCTATGAACAGTAGATACTTCCTACATTATTTTCATTCCAGCCTGCAATCAATACTTTACTTTCAACACAATTTTTAGATTCGTATACTTCTCTTTTTTGTTTCTTTGTTATTTTTTTATCACTAATGGGACAAGATTTATGCAATATATTTTCTCTCTACGTTCCTGTTGCTCCGTACCCGCGTTCTCTGGGGTGGATAAGTAATGGAAATTCAGTGAAAAGATTATCAAAATAAATATTATAACGAAAAACCTGATTTGACACTTCATCCAACATTTTCACTAAGGGAGCTGCACAGGCTCCGTATTGAGTATTATGAAACTAATTCTTATTAGAGTTACTTCCCTGATAATTATCAAAATGAACTAGCCAAAATCTTTGTTTGGGCACTGTATCTTGTAACCAAATGGAATTGGGTTACCCTTGATATGTTGTTTAGAAGAATGGTTCGAAAATTTTTTCTTCAACATATCAGTAAAATGTCGTTACTTGCACATTTTATCATTTTTATCAAGCTTAGTACTATCTATACAGTCAAAAAATATAATTATCTGCATAAATCGATCCCTGCGCGTAGCCTCAGAGACCAACTAATTATGTATGTCAAGACCATCTGTATCCCAATAGAATACTTTCCTTGGTAGAACTTCGTAATCAGTTAAAAAAAGAATGCCTATGAAGCATCTCATCTCTATTTATGATAAGACCCGGGCAATTTATGAATCCAGTATATCTATTTGATTATTCAATAAGAAGATTTATAATAACATCATCCATAAACATTTCGAAAATTTCTACGACGGTCTTGTTGTGAAACTGGGAATAATCTGGTTTTGGTTGTTCAGGTTTATTGGTAACCATTTCACCATCAATCGATTTGAAATTGTGTTTGGGTTCTCGGCGGATCTTTAAAACTTTCTCGATTTCCTTGACTTTTTCGAGTTCCATATCATACAAGATATCTCCAGATATTCGTTGGCCGTTCTCTAGCACAATTTCTCCTGGCGCTAATAATAAATTTCGATCTAAATTGTCCACTGAACCTCCTTCACCTTCATCTCCAGAGTCTTTATCAGTGACATCTGCCCCTTCGGAGGGATTTATGAAGGTTTTCCCTACAGTAACTCTCTTGTCATCTTCTTCCAACATGGCTAAAGTCTGCTGAAGACTGCATGCTTGACTGAAAAAACGGGAACGACGTATCAGTTTAGAAATCTATCGTTGCCATAAGGCAACAGAAAAAGCAAACTCTCACAGTTTATGAAATATGCATCTTCATATAGTACTTCAACTGAACCTTCTAGAGGTAAACTATACACATTATGAATAATTTTTATTTTATTTGGCCCACTTGATATCAATTCTTCGGTGAAAAAAGTTTACTATGTCGAATGACTAACAATCCGACCAAACCCAAATATCAACACATAGTATCACTTCACGAGTTGACGATTTTGGAGAGTTCAAAATTCGTTGCCGTATAGCAACAATAGGTTTTCAAGGGTTAACACGATCTCAAGTGGAATCTGAAGAGCTGTACTACAAATCGTTGTCAATTTAAAAAATAGTCAGTCTTTATGTAATGATTTGTGAATTGTGATAATTTTTTGTATAAGCAAGTACAACATTGAATTCTAAAAATAATGTGCTGAACACATGAAAAAGAATATTGAAATATCTGATATTTGATTATAATTTGATGATCAAAATTCATATTTTCACTACACAAAATAATTCTGAATATTCTTTTTCACAAATAATTCCCACTCTACCACTTTATTTGAGCGCTTTTCTTATATACCTAAACATTTTTTCCAGAAATGAGACACATTGTGAGAAAAGCAAGTATGTTAGATGTGAACCAAGTGAAAGTGTCTCTGAAAGACATTGTTTGTTACCTATCACTTCTAGAAGCAGGCAGACCAGAGGATAAATTAGAATGTAAGTGAAACGCTGTTAAAGTTTATGTTTGATAATAAGATTTGATATGTTGCGTTATCAATTTTAGAATTAAGAACACTGGCCCCCTTATAACAATCATGTTAACTGATTCAAACTCAAAAAATGCTTGGTGTAACGATAGATATCAAACTTTCTCATATATACACATATTTGTAATAATTATAAATGGTGTAGTCAACAGGTTTGGACGCGGAGTCAAAAATTGAATAATGCCTATTCTATATTCATGGATATTATGTGTATGCTTTTTAACTGTTATGTTTTCAGCAGTGGACGATGGTGATATTTCACGGAGTGTGAATGTTTTAAATTTTAAGGGTATGCCCGTAACTTCAAATCTCACTAATTTCCAAGACACTATAAAAATTAATTGGAAATGAAATACTTCTTGATACAGTCTAATAGCGGGTGTGAAAGTAGCAACGGTTTTTTATTGTCGCTTATAGTATATGGTAATTTTTTTATACGAGTCCACTATTCTGCAGGTGCTGAATAGGCGCCCGACAGTAAAATAAATTGTGATCCCTAAACCGCCCCATAACTACCCCCCAAAGCAGAAAAATCATGAGAACAGTTAGGAAATGTCTTGATAGCAATTTTTTATGTGAATCTGAATGAATGAATGGACGAATTTTACAATTGTCAAACACCTTCCATACCATGAAATAATTTGTAAACACAAAACTACCCCCCAACAATCCTCCGAAGTAAAAAAAATGAAAACTGTTGATATATCCGTTGCTCGAGGTTTGATGATGGAAATGAATTATGCTACACCTGTTGCAATAATTTATGAACCGAAAACTACCCCCCAACAACCCTCCAAAGTAGAAAAATCTTAAACCAGTTAATATATCTACTTCGGAGGGTTGTTGTGGGATAATTTCTGGGTCACAAATTATTTCACCCTACAGAGGTATGGGTTCCTGGCCACTCGGGAATCAAAGGGAATGAAGAGGCCAACACACTTGCCAGGAAAGGAGCACAAACGCTCTTTATTTGCCCGGAACCTTTCTGTGGTGTAGGAAAATGCTCCTATAAGAAAGAGTTGCGGAAGAAGGAGGAAACCGAAAGAGAAGCACTCTGGTGGTGCCTTCCCGGGTTGGAACATTCCAAAAAGTCGTGGGGAACTTTGACACTGCTAGATCCAAAAAATATTTGGACCTCAGTAAAAATAAGCTACATCTCCCCACGGGCTTTCTTACAGGACACTACCGCCTTAGGAAGCACCTAATGAGAATAGGTCTAGCAGAAACTGACGAGTGTAGATTCTTTTGGGAGGAGGATGAAACTCCGAATCACCTATTTCTGGATTGCCTCGCCATTGCAAGCCAACGCAAGAAATGCTTCGGACAAGAAACTTGTAAGAGTGAGGACCTAACGTCGTTGAAGCCGTCCCAAATATTAGAGTTCATTAGAACCTTGGAACTAGAAGGCGAGCTGTAGTAGTAGCGAGAACAGCTCTGATAGGGGGCGACACAATAAACCTTAAGATTCAGTGCAGTGTAACCCCGTTAAAATCTAAATTGAGATAATCAAAATTGAAAAAAGATCCTGAAAACGCAGAAAACTTATTAAAAAAAGTCCTACTTTACGGGACTGTACCGACCATATTTATAATGATAATTTGGAGGTGAAAATTGGGCTAAAACCGGGTAGCATCTGTAGCGGGCACTTCAACCGATTCAGAAGCTTGATCAACAAAATGATTTTAACGGACTTAATAAGAATATCAATTGATAAAAAATTTGGGTGCTATCTAAACACATGAATAAGCAATAAGCTGTCAACAAAATATTTTTTCCTCCAAATGACATTAAAAGCGGCCTTTTAATGACACTTGGCAGGCTTAGAAGTTGTACTTTTAATGCTTAGGCAGAAAAAGTCCACTTTTACTGCATAGGCAGAAAAAGTTCGTTGCTAGGCAACCTTCCAAGTAATAATTTGAATCAAACTGGTTATTAAAATTGACAATGACATTAAGAAAACTCAGAATGATGCTGATGATAATAAACTGGTTTTATTGCATTAAAACTACAAACTACAACACGAAATTTTTATTGATTAGATATATTTATAGTAACGCAGGGCCCAGTTACCTTTGATAAAGTAATTTAGTTATTTGGATATTGATAATGAAATGCAATTTAAATATGAAAAAGTCGATTTTGCGTGGAATTGGAACAAATTTGAAGAAAAAAGTATATGTTTCACACGGCAGAAAAGCAGATTTAATGCTTTGGCTGGTTTCATAGCCTCGCTATGCTCGGCACCAGCCGCGGCATTAAATCTTGTGCTTCTATGCCTAGTAAAACAACTATTATCTCAATTTTTTAATTGACAATGCTTTTGTTGATCAGTTAATTTTTACCAGTTAAAAGTTAACATAAAAACGCTGATTATTTTCAAACTGGAAACCTAGTTTTTTTTTACTGTTTGGAGCTAATCTTAAAAGGATATAGAAAAGATCCCAGTTGGAAAAATTCCTAAATTTTGATTTTCCACTTTTCTATTAACAAACAAAGGTATTAAAGAATTATTAATGTAAATAAAGCAATCGGGAAATACTTTTTCTCAATTATTGTTATTATTTTGTTTTCTTATTGTTCAAAGATATATAACCATAATTCTTCAAGTTTTCAACTTCCATTATTTGAATAATTGTTATAAGCAAAGCATTGTTCAAGATTTTTAAAAAAATTTATTGGGAATTTGATCCCTGCTGAAAATCATGAGTTTTAAGTAAAAAATAGTTGCTAAAAAATTTTTTTATTGACAAAAGCGCACTTGTTACTCAACAAGTTTTTATGCTACAAAATATTAATATCAAGGAACCATTTTTTAAAATCATTATTTATCATGTAATGGAAGGAAAAATTCGTTATTAAATTTTCATTTGTTTTTACACAAATATTTTTGCGCCATATTTTTTAAGACACTCCAAAATATGTTGGAAACAAGCATACGTCTATTTTTATGTGAAAAGTTTTTTTCTATTTCTCATATAATTCTGTACATTGTATATTGTACTTTGTTTCTGTTTTTCTTAATTGTTCTTGAATTATATGTTGTATAAAAAATACTAATCCAAAATAAATTGACTTTGGATGCCTTGAATCGGAAAAAGGGTGGAGCGTATAGTTTGAGCCAAAATAATGTTAGTACATCGTATAAACTGTTTCAATACAGGCACTCTTTATCGAATCATAGCTCTCCAAAGTTTGAATTTTGAATTAGTTTTTTATTTTCGTACTTTTCATTTGATCTTCATGAAACTTTCAGGATATTTATAATGTAGTGCCTTGTAGCCAGGGACGGACTACGTAATGGTTATTGATCCAAAAGTTTTGCAGGGATGACACACCCTGTATGAAAAGGAAATCTTGTTGGAATTTGATAAAATAGGCCGTTTTTCGCATTCTACATTTTTATGAGGATATCCAACCAAACGAGTTATTAGTAATTTATTGGTACCATGTCCAAGATTCACCTACTGTATTAGCTAGAACTGGACTAGAAATGAATAATTTCGCAGACATATTTGAATTTTTTGCAAAATGAGTTTTGGAACCTGTTTGATGATTTGCCACTACAAGCACGTGGAAATTTATAGTTAATGCATGATGGGGCCTCTCCTCATTTCAGTTTAGACGTACGACAACATTTGAACAAAAGGCTTCCTAAAAGATGGAAAAAACCTGTGAATACAAGGCAAAATAGACTGAATGCAGCAATTCTATTAGACATAATATGGGATTGCTCTTTCAAGTGCAAATACTGAGACGCAGACTTAGAATGTGCGAGGAAGTGGGAGGAGGTCACATTGAACATTTATTAGATTAACATTAGTTTTTTTTTGTTGGTTAGGAATTAGTTTTAGTCTAATGTTTTATAACTTGTATTCTTGACGCTTTCTTAATGGTTCAATAGGTTTGTGTTTATAATTTCTACTACAGTAGGTGAATCTTGGAAATTGTGTCAATAAATTACTTTTAACTCATTACATAGGATATTTTCATAAAATGGTGAATGCGCGAATCGGTACAAAGTGCATTAATAAAATGGTAAATACCAGTCAAACGGGCTTATTTTATCAAATTCCAACAAGAGTACTTCATAGTTAGCTCAAGGTGTGGGAAAGTCATTTTCGATATTTTCATACAGGGTGTATCATCCCAACAAAATTTTTATAAAGCTCAAATTAGAGAATTAAAAATAAAAAACGAATTCAAAATTTGGAGGCATATAATTCGAAAACGAGGGCCTGTATTGAGAAAGTTTTTATGAAGTACTAACATTATTTTTCCTCATACTATACGCTACTGACTTTTTTCCATTAGTCCCGTGACACTCTGTATATTTCGCACATCGTTAACTACCAGAAGATATTTTTGACGAATAAAATGAGTTACATTATTCCCCAATTCTTATAATTAATGTTAGCAATTTGTCCAAGAAGATAGTGTACATAAATAAGACGTCAATATATACAATAATAAGGTATTGAGTGAATTAATGTGACTTTTTCATCAAAACCCTTCATGCGGAATAACATTGACAATTAAGCACAAATATTTTGTTGTTAATTAATATATTGTTACTAAAATTAATCTTCATTGAAACGTGTATAATCAATTGATGGAAAGCCAGACGGTATATATGTATATATATATATATATATATATATATATATATATATATATATATATATATATATATATATATATATATATATATATACAGGGTGTCCCGGGACTAATGGGAAAAAAGTCAGGAGCGTATAATCTGAGCCAAAATAATGTTATTACTTCATATAAACTTTTTCTATGCAGGCCCTCGTTTTCGAGTTATAGGCCCCCAAAGTTTTAATTTTGAATTGGGTTTTAATTTTTATTTTTTGTACTAGTTATTTGATCTTTATAAAATTTACGGCAAAGCTATAATGTACGTGTACGTTTATTTTGGAAAGGTAAACAGATTTACAGTTGTGTCTTGAAGCCAGGGACGGACTACCCGCAATGGCTAGTGATCCAAAACTTTTGCAGGGATGGCACACCCTGTATGTATATATCGAAATTGACTTCCTCACACATTACGCTAACGAAAAGGTACTCTTGTTGGAATTCGATAAAATAAGCCGTTTGGCTAATATTTACCGTTTTATTAATGCACTAACTACCAATTTACCTAACTAACTTATTAATACGATGTCCAAGATTTGCCTACAGTACTACAAAAAAATAATTTGATGATAGCATATGATAGAAACATTAAGAACTCATTTAATGGGAATCAAATAGGAACGGAAACAACGTAATTAGTTGCGTTTAATCAAAATTACGAACACAACATTATTAAGCCATTAAGAAAACCTCTAAAAAGACAAGTTCAAAAACATTTGACAAAAACTAATTCCTAAACAACAACAAAAACTAACGTTATTGTAATAAGTGTTCAATATCAGCTCCTCCCACTTCCACGCACATTCTAAGTCTACGAAGGTTGTTTCTTTGCACTTGAAAGAGCAATCCCATACTATTTCTAATAACATTGCAGTGTAACATAATTATGTCTATTAAATCTTGCCTTGTTTGCACAGGTGTTGCGTATACCTTACTTTTGAGATAACCCCAGAGAAAGAAATGTATAGGATTAACGTCTCCCGATCGCGGTGGCCATTGAAAAGGGCCTCCACGACCAATCCATCTATTAGGAAACCTTGTGTGTAAATGCTGGCATAAATCTAAACTGAAATGAGGAGTGGCCCCATCATGCATGAACCATAAATTCCTACGAGTTTGTAGAGGCACATCATCAAACAGGTTCCATAACTCATTTTGCAAAAACTCCAAATATCTCTGACCGGTCAAAGTACCGTCAATAAAGTACGGTCCTATCAAATGATTGCCCAAACATTAACCATGAATCTATGCTGGTTCCTAGTTTGGATAATGCCATGTGGATTCACATCATCCCATAAATGCATATTGTGAGAATTAATGAATCCATCTCTGGTGAAACCAGATTTGTCCGTAAAAAGAACGTTTCTAATAAATGTATTGTCTGCTTGCTGTTGTCGCAGAAACCACTGGCTATACTCAATTCGTGCAGGATAATCAGCGACTGTGTACTTTTTTCATGTGAAAAGGATATAAAAGCTGTTCTTTTAAGACGCGATGAACAACTGATTTCGAGACGTTATGTTCTCTCGATAATTTTCGTAAACTAGTTGATGGTTCATTATCAACTGCATTTAACAAGTCCTGTTCAACTGCCACAGTACGTACGCTTCGTACTGGATCTTCTCCACCGTTTTTGGCACTAAATTTTGTTTTGTATACATGGAAAATTACATTTACTTATTCATACCTGTTTCTCGTAACCTGAGATCAATACGCTCAAACATTCGTCTGTCTGGCAATGCTCTGTTTGCAAAATGCTCTGCATAAAGCCTTCTGGCTTCTAAACAGTTCCGAGAAGCCAGTCCATACATTAAATGCAATTCTGCGCACTCAATAAAAGTGAATTCTGACATAGTAACTGTTAAATTAAGGACTTATGAATTATTGACTACGAACTATTCTACACAACGTTTGACCAAATTATCCTATGGTTAGTTCATAAACGGTAAAAACACTTTTGAAAAGTTTCTACCAACTTTCGAATTAATAAGTCGTTAATGTTTTTCATCTTCTGCTATCGTTAAATTATTTTGTTGTAGTACTGTAGGTGTAAATCTTGGACATCGTATTAATAAGTTAGTTAGGTAAATTGGTACGTAGTGCATTAATAAAACTGTAAATACTAGCCAAACGGCTCATTTTATCGAGTTCTAACAAGAGTACCTTTTCGTTAGCTTAATGTATGGGGAAGTCAATTTCGATAATTTAATACAGGGTATGCCATCCCTGCAAAATTTTTGGATCACTAACCATTGCGGGTAGTCCGTCCCTGGCTTCAAGGCACAACTGCAAATCTATTTACCTTTCCAAAATATGCATACACGTACACTATAGCTTTGCCGTAAATTTTATGAAGATCAAACAACTAGTACAAATAATAAAAATTAAAACCAAATTCAAAATTCAAGCTTTGGAGGCCTATAACTCGAAAACGAGGGCCTGCATAGAAAAAGTTTATATCAAATACTAACATTATTTTGGCTCATATTATACGCTCCTGACTTTTTTCCCATTAGTCCCGGGACACCCTGTATATATATATATATATATATATATATATATATATATATATATATATATATATATATATATATATATATATATATATATATATATATATATATATATATATATATATATATATATATATATATGTATATATAAGATGTACGAATAGTGCGTGACATATGAACAATAAGTAACGAAGAGATTAGTGGGTATTGCACGCAAATAGAAGAAGCGGTTACCACTCTTTTCAGTAGCCCCTTCTCCTATTTGCGTGCAATACCCACTAATCTCTTCGTTACTATTCTATATTCTTTAATAATATTTGCCCACTTTTGGTTGACAATTATAATATATCTAATGTGTTTTACTAATTTTATTATGATTTTATTTATGAATATGAATTTATATGATGCTGTCGTCACAATTTGTGATAGTAACTACACTAATGTGAAAACACCTTTACCGCTAAATATAACCTATTAAATTTATTTTTGACAGCAGTTGTCAAATTAATATGCCCGGCTCAGATAAATATTAAATTATGAAAGTTAAATCAATACACAATCAATTAAATCACTCTTATCTCAGGGAGGGATCAAAGATTTCAAATAAGAATTCAAATTTATAGATTTCCAAATAATTTTCCAAATTACGTATTGCACTATTCAAATCTAAAGTAACTGTTTGTCCAATATACTATAAGACAATTAAATTATCTTATGACATATATGAAATTCACTGTCAGAAAATTAACTAAATGTCACTTATTATACCAAAATTTCTCTAGCATAAAATTATCAAATATAATGAGAATGAATATGAAAAAAGAACCAAAGAGATTTAGAATTCAAATTTATATAATCTATTATCAGATAACAATTACAAAATTAAAACTTTTCAAAAAATATACACGCATCAACCAAACATAGAACTTTCTATCAAACCTTAATATTAAACAACCTATAATTAGAAATTTCCTACCTAAATAATTTAACCAAAAGTTCAAAATGTCTACTTTCATAATTGATATATGTCAATGTAAAAAGCGAAAATTTCCTTGTAAATTGTCTGTTCCAAAATAGTCTTCACTTGACGTTGAATTTTTTTATATAAGTAACGTTACTATAATTTCAATGTATGTATCTAATCATAAGATGCATCTATTTTCGAAATATTTTTAATAAAGGCCTATCAATTCTCGAGAAATAATATAGATAATATGGACTGGACTCACCAACTAGGTTCTGGTAGACTCGTTCGTATTCTAAAACGCTTTTTAGAGTTTCAGGAACAACTTTTCTAAATCAACAATTTAGAAACCGGAAAAACCACTAGCACTTTAACGCTGTAATTCTTTGCGAATAATACACGCACTGACTTTACAAAAGGCAAAATATGTTGAACTGATAATAATCATACAAATTACTCTGATATATTGAATTGAATTTGAGACAAATCTTATTCGATGTTGTCTCGAGAGAATCTAAAAATCATTTCTATTTTAAATAAATTTGAGACAACTCTTATTTGATGTTGTCTCGTGCGAATATCAAAATCAACTCACTTTTTAAATAAATTTGAGACAACTCTTATTCGATGTTGTCTCGAGAGAGATTCAAAATCAACTAACTAAACTGTTTCTATAAATAACTCTCCTCTCCTTTGGTTACCAAAAATTTTTTTTTAAAATACAAATTAACGTTTTCATATACAAAGAGAGAGTTTCATTGTTTTAATATAAATGCCATTTTGCTAACAGAGACATCTGTATTCTTGTTTTCAAATCGTTTTCAAATTCTATCTATCATTAAGTCCATTCTGTATTAATGTCATAAGAAATTGAAATGTCAAATTTCATTGGTATATTGATCCTTGCAAATTATTGATAATACAGTGTGTATCACTATTATTACAAGCAAATAAGCACATTTTCTTTATTTCAATGTTTTCTTTAGAATTTAGATAGATGATATGTATTAATATATATATATATATATATATATATATATATATATATATATATATATATATATATATATATATAAAAGAAGATGTAGGAATATCGCGTGATATGTTAACAACAACAACAGAGAGATTCATGGGTAATTCACGCAAAATAAAGGGCTACTGAAACAGAGTGGTAACCGCGGACATGCAGGTTTCTGGCTCATTAACCTCTTCAGCACGGTACAACCAAATAAGGATGTGAAATTTGGGAGCCAAGATGTTAACCGAAACATGGGAAAACACAAAACAACGGATTACAGCAGGGAAACCAAACGCTCATTTGTGCCTTCAATTGGAAGATCCCGAGTTTTCAGGACAACAACCAAGATCGACACGGAGGCGCATATAGTCTCCCACCATGAACCTTCCGATCCATAGTAAATAACAAAGAAGATGTAGGAATATCGCGTGATATGTTAACAACAACAACAGAGAGATTCATGGGTTATTCACGCAAAATAAAGGGCAACTGAAACAGAGTGGTAACCGCGTTATAGATTATAGATTTTAAAATACATGTATATGAAAACGTCATTGTTGATTGAATAATTCGTTATTTCTCTTCTGATTTCTATAAGACTTTGCCGAACAACCGACCATTTGTTATTATGTCCGTTTTCCGTAGTTCTAGCGTCGATCTACACTTAAAAACGCACCGACAAATCTGCCACTCAAACCCCTCGTCTAACTGATGCTTGTCATATCTAATGAACTGTCATCTACGTCGTTTGCCATTTAAAAACGTTCGCGAGATTGATACAAACGAGCACAACTAATATGGCAGTGTTAATGATGTTATGTTAAAAAACCGGGAACTTAAAGATGTTTCCTATAGTGTGGGTTCACCAAACTACTACCCAGCTTGAAAGATAAATGATATAAAAAATACGAACAAATTTCCTAAAAAATTAAAATTTCAAAAGAACGTTAATATAGTAAAATAAGATTGGAACTCTAATACATATGAACTATCGAATTCAAAGTAAATGATAGTTTCTTTATCGTAACTCTTGGAACTGATAAAGTATCATTGTCTTCCGATAAAACGAATGCAGGTTTCAAATTATTAATGGTAACAATTTGTTCCTTGTCATTTTTAAAATTTGTAAACGTATTTCCATCTTTCTTGATTGCTTTGAAAGGGTATTCAAAAGATGGAGTGAATGCAGGAATTTTAACAAAAACAAAATCAGCTTTTTCTAATTCAGCCGAAACGAATATTTTATAGACTCAATGTCTTGTGACTGTTTCTGGTCTAAACTGATTAAAATGTTGGCGTAAATGATTCAAAGTTTTAATCGAATCTCGTTCGACTTGGGTGTCGAGTAAAAATTCACCTGGTAACCTTAAAGATTGACCATATACCAACTCCACTGCAGAGCAATGCAAATCCAACTTGAGTGTGGATCTAAGACCCAACAATACAAAAAGAAGATGTTCCTTCCAACTAGCATTTTCAATTAATTTAGCCGTAAGGGCCGATTTAAGTGTTATATGAAAACGGTCACCCACTCCATTAGCTTGCGGGTGATAAGAAGTTGATCGAAAAAAAGTTGTAGCTGTTTTACGGTCGTTGGTATTTGGAAATCCTCGACGGCCTTATCTTTTTCCTTGCTTGGAACTATCCGCTTGTCTGAAATTTCAAAACCCAAAAATGTAACTTTTTGTACACCAAAAATACATTTAGTAGGTTTAATATTGATACCATATTTTCCTAATAATAATTCTAAATACTGAAGATGTTCTTCTTCATTTTTACTCATCACAAGAATATCATATATGAAAAAATAAAGACAATCTAAATTTTTTAGGATGTCTGCCAAATATTGGCAGAATGACATCCCTGAGTTGCGAATTCCAAATCATAAGCATACAAATTCAAAAGCGCCAAAAGATGTAGTAATCGTTGCTTTATGAACATCTTCTTCTTCGATAGGTATTTGGGGGTAAGCTATGACTATATCTACCTTAGATAAAATGCGACAACCATTTAATTTCAGATTTACATCTGAAATCAATGGCAGAGGATATCCTTCCTTGTTAAGCTGCCTACAGTCAACGCAAGCTCGCCAAGTACCGTCTAATGTTACCTAAATTTAACATGCCGAATTCTTTTTTGGCAATTCTTAGAATCCAACTTCCTGGGTGTTGAAAGAGGAAGGTGTCCCTTAATGACGATATGATGTTTTGTATTGTGTTTGGGAGCTATTTTAAAATTAGGTTCTGAAAAAAGATTTGAATATATTTTTGAGCAATTTAGTGATTTTCAGCTGCAAAAAGCTTAGGCAAATTTAAAACGTTTTAATCTATTTCGACAGCTTTTCATAATCTCACCAACTTTATTTGATTATCGATTATTCTTCTATTTTTGAGATAAATTAGAAAATCATATTTAGTTAGCAAATCAGCTCCTATAATAAGTTTATTTACTTACGCTATGGTGAAATGAAAAGGGAAATTCTTCCTTGAACCAAGATCTACATTTATGGATTGCTTGCCATAAGTAAAGAAGTTACATAAGAATAGTCTCGTTTCCCTTAAGAGAAGAGACAGGAACGACACTAATATCCGCTCTGCTGTCGATTCGAAAATTTAGTTTGTTACGTTTTTCAATAATAAAAAGTCTTATGGAAGTTATTAAAAACGTTTCTGTGGTTTTTTGGGTTGGAAATCCTACTCGTTTTTTTTGAATCAGAAGGATTTCTTCTTAATCTTTGTAAAGCAAGTAGTTAGGTTCGCAACATTTCCTAGCATCTTTTTTGAAATTTTTGTGATAAAATCATATGACTTTATCGTCATTTTTACGTCGGTTGTGACTATGAGACTTATTGTGACACCTATTACACTAAAAACTCCCCTTTCTGTTTAGAGACAAATTGTTTTGTTTTAAAGTTTCAATTTCCTTACGTAAAATTGTTTGTTATTCAGTTGAGCTAGAAAACATAATCTGACATTTTTCTGAAAATTCAGCAAGAACATTTGAAAAAGAAGTTTTGTGATCTGAGACTTCCAATACGTTTTGCGAATAACTGCCTTTACTGGCTTCCCAAATTTTATCTGCTAAATCCAATTTCTCCTCCAACTATTATCCCTCGTTAGAAGTTAAACTTATCGACAAGAATTTAGAAAGTCGTCTTGCCCATAGTTTGCTAAGTAGTTCGTTGTTAACGACTTGGTCGTTGTTTTCCCCTGCGAATAAACATAATTCTCTATAAAAAGCTGATGGCTTACGATCTCCTAATTCTACGTTTGAGATGATTTCTTCAAAACGTTGTTTCTGGGATAAAGTTAATCTATTAATTATTTTCTTTTTTGAATTTTTGTATTTTCCCTTACTGGTGGCGCGTCTATTATATCAACTATTTCACAAAAAACATCAGTCAAATGATATTTGGTGTCGTCGCCCTTAATTTTATTAACGAAAAACTGCGCCCCTACTTGTTAAAATCACATATCTGGTTTAGCATGCCAAAAAGTTGGAAATTTAACATGCTTAATGTCATCAATTTGTTCATCAACGACATATTCGGTTATATAAATTGACAATTACATACAAAAGAAGTGTTGTTGATAACCTTACAGACAGAGCCCTAAAACTCTCACATCCTAATAACAGAACTGATAATTTGAGGAAGATTGAAGAAGTTTTACAAAGTAATTAATATCCAGAAAGCTTTCACAATCCTATAATAAAAAAAACGAATACATAAAATTTATAACAATAATAATGCAAGAGACACAAACAATAGAAGTAATAATAACTCTAGTAATAATATCTCAACCAAAACATATATCAGTTTACTACGTATGGTGCATCAGAAAAAATTTAAGGCCTGTTGAGTAAAAATAATATAAATGTAGCCCACAAACCTAATAATGATACCAAGACGTTCTTCACAAAACTTAAACCGAAAAATTGAAACAAAGTTATGTAGTGTATAATGCCAAATGTAAAGATTGCCATGGAGAATACGTGGGTCATACATCTCAATACCTTATACATAAGAGAATTTACAATGACAAATACAACAAAAAAATCAACAATGAATATTCCACAGCCCTTTCAAAACACGCAATCGAAAACCACCATAGTTTCTATTTTGAAAACATCAAAATTTTAGACAAAGAAGAAAACAGATTCAACGGATACTTGTCGGATATAATACGTCGTTTGCGATTTGAAAACGTTAGCGGGATTAATACAAACGAACACAACTAATATGTCAGTTTTAATGATGTTAGGTTAAAAACCGGGCAGTCAAAAATGGTTCCTATAGTGTGTGTTCACCACAAAGATGATCATCCTTTCGATAATTTTCAATATGAAGTTCAATAGGTTTGTGAAGAAAACAAAAGCTTCTTCTTCTTCTTACAGTGCCATATCCGTGATCGGATGTTGGCGACCTCACACTTTTACCTGTGTTGTGCTCTCCAGTTACCACAGATAGAAAGGACCTACATAAGCAATAGAATATTAATTCTGCCAATTCAGTGAAACAATAAAAGTATTCTTGGTAAGAATAATCTATTAATTCATCAAGAATGTATAGGGAATATTTATTTAGAAAAGTTCAAAACAAATTTCCCCAAATAAAATAATATAAATTGTTAGACGGCATCACGACCGAAATACTCAAATATGCAGGAGCTAAAACATGGAAGTACCTTGCCAAACTATACACGAACTGTCTGATGTCCAGGAGCATACCTAAAGAGTGGAACAGCGCCCTTATAGTGTTGATCCACAAGAAAGGCAGCAAAGAAGACATTAAGAACTACAGACCAATAAGTCTACTACCAGTGACGTACAAGGTATTCACAAAGATCATTCACAACAGATTACAAAATACACTAGACTCGGCCCAACCACGAGAACAGGCTGGATTCCGCAAAGGCTTCAGTACAATAGATCACATCCATACCCTCAAAGAGGTTATCAGTCGAACCAAAGAATACAACCAACCACTAGCACTAGCCTTCATCGACTTTGAGAAAGCATTCGACTCTATATATCCCAGAGCAGTAATAAATGCCCTAACAGAACAAGGGGTCGACAAGCCATATATTGAGACCCTAGCAAATATATATAGGGAAGCCAAAGCGAGAGTTAGGATATATGAGGGCACACCAGGAGTTAGACAAGGAGACGCAATATCACCAAAGTTATTTACAGCAACACTAGAAAGCATCTTCAGAAAACTGGGCTGGAACAACACAGGTCTGAATATAGATGGAGAATACTTGAACCATCTAAGATTCGCTGATGACATCATCCTGATAGCGAGTAACCCTGGCGAAATGCAACAACAAATAAATGAATTGAATGCAGCAAGCAACGAAGTAGGCCTTAAAATAAATCTGAGTAAGACCAAGATAATGTATAACAAACTGATAAACGCACAAGAAATAACAACTAATGACACTGCCCTGGAAATAGTAGAGGAATACATATACCTGAGTCAATTAATACACATATCAGGCTCTCTACTTCCAGAAATAAACAGAAGAATCAAATTAGCATGGAGAACATTTGGACAGAACTCTATCGTCTTCAAGTCTAGAATGTCACTCCGTTTGAAAAAGAAAGCGTTTGATCAGTGCGTACTACCAGTATTAACATACGGCTGTGAAACCTGGACCCTGAAAACTGATATCATTAGAAAACTCCAGGTAACGCAGAGGTCTATGAAACGATGCATGCTTGGAATAACAAGGAGAGATAGAAAAAGGCTTGATTGGATCAGACAAAAGACCCAAGTGATAGATGTCATAAATAGAATCAGATCCCTAAAGTGGCAATGGGCGGGGCATCTCGCTAGAAGGACAGACGATAGATGGACCACAAATATAACGCAATGGTATCCCCGAGGCGCGAAAAGACCAAGAAGACGCCTCAACTTAAGATGGGACTACGACATAAAGAAACTCGCAGGATCAACTTGGAGCCGCATAGCTAGTAATAGACAACAATGGGCCCACATGGAAGTGGAATATATAAATATGTAAAGGGAGGCTACACCATAACAAAATGGTTGAATAAGCTGCATATGATGATGATGATGAAATTGTTAGACATTCGTCACAAGAAGACGTTCAATGTAGCCGAATGCATATGCCAATCGATGGTCGTCTATAAAAACAAAACCTAAGTTATAACTCCGTTTCACATTAATCAAACATTGAGAAAGTTTAGGTACCTTCCATTGTTTAATTTTCATACTAGTTTATATTTCCAAAGATCTTAGTTATCGTTATTAGTTTCTGAAACTTGAAAACATTCATTGTTAAAACGATATGCAATTTCATTGAAATGCTCTATCCACATCATTCATTTAGTACGTGTTTATTAATAAATTAACTTTAGGGTGCATTGTATAACAATCAAACATATAATGTGGAGAGATTAGAACAGAATGAACAAAGGTATTTTCATAACATAAAACTTAATGGGACATAAAATTTGGATAATGAAGTATCCTACGAAGCAGGTATATAATAGAACAATTTTGATTTTATGGTGACTCTCGCAATACGAATCCCATAACCTGTAACACCGCCATTCATGATAAAGCATTCAAGCTTTGCAGCCACGAAACAATATACATAATTTGTGATATAATCTGAATATTCAGCATTTAACTGTCCCAATTTCATGTACGTACGTTACTAAACTTGTTCTATTGGTATTATGGTATTATAGTTTGTAATAACTCAATGATGGGTAGTGGTAAGAGGAAAACAATTAACTGAACTTATAAAAATAATATATAGTTACTTATGATGTATCAGAATTCATCGAGTCCTTTGAACTGGAATCTTCCGACATTCTTACTACTATGATTTCGACAACATTGTCTATCATTCCGTCCATTACCCTTATTTTGTCTTCTTCCTTGATCATAACATATGCCAATCATACACAAATCAACTATCAGAAAAACTAAATTATATATTATCTAAACATAACATAAAAGTTTGTCATAGGGCATAAAATACTCTACCACCATTGTTCTCCCAATTAAAAAGTCAAATAAATGCTTCAAAAAAATCTAACGTCATATATTCTATACCATGTTTAGACTGTCCCAAAAAATATACAGGTATGACAACCCAACATCTTGAAAATAGACTTAATGGCCATAAATATAGAAAAAACGGCTCCACTGCGCTTCATAATCATGAGAAAAATGAAAAACATAAATTTGACTTTAATAATACTAAAATAATAAACCAAAATTCTAATTACAAAAAACTAACAACAAAAGAAATGATACATATAAAAAAGACAACAATGCAGTAACCGATAAACAAGATATCAAAAATCTAAGCCAGATATATTATAATTTATTATAATAATAACGTCAACTTCTTGAATGTCCCTTGTACATTGTGAAGAGTTGTTTCTAAGGCAGGTACTTTCGATTACATTGTTTTTGAGATTACTTTATTAGTTACCAGTTTTTGTCGTCTGTGTCTGTACATTCAATTTTAATTTTTCAATAGTTTTCAATCTATTGCTAAACATCATATATAAAATTTTTGAAAATGCTCCGAATTAGAGAGCGACAAGTCAAATAAAAACATAAATTGATACAGAATTTACGATTAACCTGATGCCCAAGAAAAATGAAAAAAAATTATATATAAGGTTAAAGAAAAACAAATAATTTACAAATATATATATAAATATATATATATATATATATATATATATATATATATATATATATATATATTAATATGAATTGGCTATGGTGTAATAAGAAAGTTATACTTATTTTATTTTAGTTTAAATTTACTTTAAGTTTATTGTTTGCCCGGTATATTGATGATTTTATATATATGATAAACAGTTTATATTACTAACATGAAAACTTCTCATCTCAGGGTAGAGTTCAAGTATTTAGGATAAAATGATTTTAGAATTCTATATATATATTAGCGCCAAAGTTAATAAATGCTTTATATTTCAAAAATAAATTTGTTAATCAGAATATGTTACTTGTTCAATGATTCCAAACTAAATACGGTCCTGTCCTGCTTAAAACAAATCTGCATAATTCAATAGATGTCATTCAGAGCTTCTGCCTATGGTAAGTAGATGGTGCGCAAGTCACCAGATGAAATGAATAACTCAAAAATAGTTTAAAACGTTCTTCAAAGGAAAAACGATATTTAATTTAATGAAAATAAATACATTACACTTTTACAAGTGTTCTTGAAGAAATTCAACTATCTAAAAGGATGACTCTTTCATACAACATACACGCACTCTGGTGAGATATTATTATAAGAGTGAAATACAATTATACAACTTCATAAACATATGATTTTTAGAAAATGGCGAAATACACTCCTAAAAACGTCTATGCGTCACAAAATTTTAGTTCTTTGCATAAATTGGTAAGTACGCTTGACTTTTTAATATATTAATAAATTAACTTTTACTACCTTATTCACTTCACTGTTTTGTTTGTTCACCTCAATGATCCGTTTCTTTTACTTGTTTCAGATTCTCCTCCTGGAAAAACTCCATGCTGGCATTCCGCTTCCACCAGAACAGGAATCGATGCCGCACTTCATTCAAAGTCCAAGCAGCCCACACAAATTCCACTATTCAGTGTTTTTCAAAAGCTATTGTGGCTATTTTACTTCCACAAGATACAAGACACCATATTATAAAATAAAAATCATGGTTAGTACTGTACAACATTCGACAATTCCCTTTTTAATTATTAATATAAACTTATCTACTTACATTGATCTATATCTTGTAAGTATAATGTATTTGTTCTTGAATTCTATAGTCAAATTTTTTATCTTCCAAATAATTTCAAAATGATTTTCTTTACAAAAAGTTTTTCTACTTACAAATTTTTCTTCCCCAAAAAGAACCTCTTAGTGAATAGACCCCATAATCAACAACTTTTTCACATTCCGATTTTTTTTTCGTTAGCAACATAATTGTCGCCGATATGATCCTTTTTAAATGTTTATTTACCAATCAGATTTGACTATTTATTTTATCACTCAAATTCTTCATTTCAACCAGTGAAATGTTCATCCATTATATCAGGATATTGTATTCTAAGGTTTTTTAATTGCTTAGACTTCCTATATTATTTTCATTCAATATTATTTCCTAGTATTGTTAAAATGACATTTCCTAACCTCTAAGTATGTATGTCAAATGAATATTCATAATGTTTTAATAGATGACAGCTGTTACCTTTAAATATATATGCAAAATGAAAATTCGTTTTTTTCTATGAGTCATGTTCTCTGAAATTCACATTATTATATACTTTTCTGCTCTGTTATGTCTAAACAGCTACACTAACTTACTTTAATGTTTTAATCAACAAATATTATGAGATTAGCTTGACTTTACAGAATAAAGTATTATTAGTTTCTCATCATGAACAAATTCTGATACTTGATCTTTTTAATAAAAGTTTGGTTAATTTATTTCACATAAATTGTTTATCACACCTATTCGCAATTATCCCTACATTATACAGTCTGTCCTTTCTGTATGCCTTCTCTATCGAATAGTGAATCGTACAGATTGTCTCCATTCAAATGTTAAAAAAATTTTTTACTAAAAAAAATTCTTCTAGATTACAATGCACAATCTTAATTCTTTATTGTTTGATATACAGGGTGTTTCACTCTATAATATATATATATATATATATATATATATATATATATATATATATATATATATATATATGTATGTATATATGTATATAAAACTCAAGAATATTGGGGAATTGGAGCAAAAGAGAGGAAAACGTGTACTTTTGACGCAAAATTTCCAAGCTTTCGAGGATGATTATTCTCATCATCAGGGAGACTAAAATGAAAAACCAACAGTTAAATCATATAATTATCCAGAGGGACATTATTAAGAAAGGAAACCACACCTCGTGTTGTGTTAAGTTGAATTGAACTACGAATAACTATCAATATGTACTAGTTAGGGAAAAGAAAAATTTATATTACACAAACACATCAATCATGGCTAAGAAAGTCAAAGTATTACACCATTACACGACTTGAAAGACTCAAAGTGTTTTTTCGTAGAAAGCCGGCAGGGAAATTATATCGTTTTCCCTCTAAAACGGATGAACTGTTAGGAAGACAATGTTACCAACTGTTGAAGAACTAGCCGGACATAATATGATGAACCCAATCAGATCATGGCCTCTGTTATATTGCCATCATTTTAAACCGGAACAAGAATATAAGGAGGAGGTAAATCTACTGATGTGGGAAAGAAGAAGAAATTACCCAATTTTTATATATGGTAAGGCATACAACAACAAAACGTACACAGTGAAAAACACACAGCCCAATAAAAATAATAATAAAAAAAATATTGTAATCATTAAAATATATAACAATTATGTAA
Organism: Galeruca laticollis; assembly: GCA_963921935.1. NCBI lineage: Eukaryota > Metazoa > Arthropoda > Insecta > Coleoptera > Chrysomelidae > Galeruca > Galeruca laticollis. The sequence goes on along the minus strand of OY998182.1, from coordinate 95,730,624 downwards.
AACTATGTAATATTTGGATGTATTTACTAACACCAATACAGCCAAATGTGTGGAAAAGATATTAGGTTAAAGTAAGAGTGATGTTATCTGGAGCAACATGTCGTTGATGGCACGAGAACTACAGTTGACATAAAAGTGTATAACGAAATTCTTCACATAAAACTTACCTTAATAGACTTTGTAGCGAATAGCTAAATAGAGTGGATAAGGTTAACTAGGAAGTTACCTTCCAATACCACATTCCGTAGATTTTAAATCATGAATAGAGTGAAAAAATAAAACAGTCAAATTACACTATATAATTACAGAGACTTTCTGGATGTTGCATGTTAATTTAAGATGAAATATTGTTCGAAGAACGATTTCAAGGAATAGTTACTTCTGGTTAGCTTTATTAAAAAATTCAAAGAGCAAATACTTTTATTTGTCGAACTGTATCTACTTCACATGATTTTAGAGTGTTTAATAATTAATGTTTGGAGGAAGTATATACTTTCTTGATTTTAAAAGTATTTAATAATAAATGCAGGCAAAGAGCTATGAATATTATATTTTTTCACTACCAACTTAATTACCAAAGATTTAACTTTTGCTGAGAGCCTTGAGGAATTAAAGTTACAGTGCTCCGATTTCTAAAACAAGAACTTTGTCTGCGCCCAACGTTTGAATAAAAATAAAAAAAAAATAGATAAATTATAACTTTAGTAAATGGTTTTAAAGATTAAAACTAACTTTTCCGCATTTGTGAGATGCCTTGAATAATATTCTAACATAAAACTGTCACTTTTATACACTTCGGGGGATGTATCGTGCTAACAAAAATATAGTATATCTGGATTTATAGGATCCGCTGTACTCGCTCTAGTCAGCTTAAAATCAGTAGGGTATATCTGTGAGACACCTTGAAAAATATCCAATTATAAAATTGGTCACTTTTCTCTCTGGAGGCTGTATGGTGCTGACAACGCGAAATTTCCTCAAAGAGGACCAGCAATGTGGTACTTCAGGTACCATAGCACCCGTTGTACTAGCTCCGGTGAGCTAAAAATCAATAAGGTTTCTCTATAAGACGCCCTGAGTAATATTCAATCATCAAATTGGTCACTTGTATACACTTCGAACACTGTTTTGTGCTAACAAAGTGAAATTTCTCCAAAAATGACCGAAGATGTAGAATTTCTAGATTTATAAGACCCGTTGTATACACTCTGGAGGCTTTATCGTGCTAACAAACTGAAAATTCTCGAATAATGACAAAAATTTGGTACTTCAAGTACCATAGCAGTGGTTGTACTGGCTTTAGTGAACTGAATATCAATGGCCTTCATCTTTGAGACTCCCTCAATAATATCTAATCATGAAATTGGACACTTGTCTATACTCCGGGGGCTGCATCGGGCTAACAAACTGAAATTTCTCCAAGAATGACAAAACTGTCATACTCAAAGTACTATAGCACCTGTTGTACTGACTCTGGTGAGCTGAAAATCAATAAGGTTCATCTGTGAGATATCCTGAACAATATTAAATCATAAAATTGGTGACATGTTGCACACCGGAGGCTGTATCGTGCTAACAAGACATGTAACGAAAAGTGGCCGACGACAACGACGACGACACCGACGACGACGACATACACACAGGATTTAAAAAAAAAACGTTTTTTCGTGTTGTTCTTGATGAAAAATGTAAATTTTTTTTTCCAGTTTCTACTTTTTTGGGGTTAACCAAGAATTTTCTCGCATATTAGATAGGTTGGGCAGAAAATTAAAAATTCCCGTAACTACAATTATTAATTGAAAACCTAATTCCTAATTACTCGAAAATCATACATAAATTTCTATTGATTATTATCAGTTTTTGGACAAGCTTAATAAGTGCCAGTTTATAATTTTGTGTACAATATTATCAGTTTCTATAAATTTCAGTAAAAATTTAATTTTGTATTAAAATCATAAGTATTATTCCAGTTTTCTTCTTTTCATAAGAATGATACATTTATTCTTCCATAAAACCAGGTCTCGTATATCAACTAATTTCAACAAATATATTTAGTTTTAAGAGAACAGGGCAGCTGGTTTTATTACTCATACATCAATTTATGTCAGTAGTCGTATTGCAGAGTTTACTCTTGAGACGATTTGATGAGATCGAATTGCTGCTGCAAAAGCGACCAAGATATATTGCTTCCTATAATATGAGAACGACCTAGAACATTATTGAATAAATCGGCTACACTCCATACTATTTTTTTTTGGGAAATACACTTTTCAAATAAAAACAAATTGGCACAAGAGCAAACAAATTACAAAAATTTAGTGTGTAAAATTCCTCACCAAAATCTAGCTTATATCAAAAATTCTTTCACATTCAATATAATAAATAAGGAGGGTATGCTTTTGATAGGGATATTTGAGTCGTTTCTAAAAAAAATGTCAATGCTTCTAAATGAGTAACTAGACCAGGGTCGATAATTTTTGAGACCACAAAAAATAATAGTAGGATGAAACCCTTTAGAAAAGGAAGAGCATATAACAAAAACAAAAGGAAAAATTATGTACGGGCGAACTGTGGTCGGGAAATGGAAGGGGGTGAGTTTTTAAGGGTAAAAAACGGTTTATCTCGATTTCCGGCAAAACTACAAGTCCTATGAAAAAATAATTTAGCACAGCATAAGCAAAGTTGTAGGTAATAAAAGGATCTACAACTTTTCTATCCACAATTTTTTCAAATAACCTTTAAATTTATGTAAAAAATTCAAATAACCAAGTTTTTGGTTTTTTATTTTCATCTTTTAGAAAAAAAATTATTTTTTCACGAAGTTTTGTGAAAACTTACTCATTTATGTCCCAAACATACAGTTATATTTTTCATTCATAATATTTATTTTTCCCCTTATTTTGACTTAATATCGAAAATTCTCACGTCAAAATATTTACTTTTCCAAAAAAGTCGGTGGGTTTTTTGTTCGTTGAAATCTCTACTTTTTGATGGTATGAAAAAATATACATTACTATGGTAAATGTTCTCAGAAAATGCAAATAAACGAAAAAAACTCGAATCCGAAAATATTTTTTTGAATCATTGTGTACAATTCTGAGCTATTCATTAAAATGTACACTCTAATTACTTGGAAAACGTAAGATTCAATGTTACTTCGATAAACAAAAAAATTAAAAATGTAGGGATGCTCCCTTGCCATTCTCAGTAAGTTGAGAGACATGTGAAACTGGCGACAGAGGCGTCATTGGCGACCTGTGGTACAGAAGCCAGAGATGGATTTACTTGTAGCCGTATTAAGTCTAGAAAAGAACTCACCAAGTTTGATAAAAAGAGCCATTACTTTGGGCCACCAGGGGAACCTGAAGAATCTGAAAATCATGAATGAAGTAAAAAGAACTTTTTGTATTTCATTTTTTAACTAAGTAATACAGTTTATTACCAAAAAATTGCAACAAAAACATTTTTCTACGCCCTATCTTTAAAGTACCTTGTATTTCATCGGTTTGCAGCGCTTAAAGTGGTTGTTTATGTTTAGAGTGAAAAAAAGTAAAAAAGCGTTAAAAAAAGTGCCATAACGTTAACTTTATTTCACGCTTTCCATAACCTAACACAATGAAACTTGGCTGGGCATCGAGGATGGACTTCTAAGATACTTGGTTGGGCATCGAGGATGGACTTTCAAGATACTTAGCGGGGCATCGAGGATGAACTTTCATGAAACTTGGAATACGTATAATTTTAGTTTACCGAAGCAGCTTCATTAAAATATCCCAAATTTCTATTTGAATTTTATTTTTTTGTATAGGGCTGTAGAAAAAATAATGTATGCAACATGTGCATAAAGTGTATTTTTTTCACTCATGGAATTGCCGCACTCGCCTGAACTTTTTCCATTCGTGAAAAAAGTACCACTTTATGCAGTTGTTGCATATATTACTATTTCCTACGTCCGTTATAATATTCACGTTTTTTACTTTTCCGCCCAACCTTTCTATATGCGAGAAAAGTATTGGTTTACCCCAAAAAAAGTTGGAATTTTGAGTTATTTTTACGTTTTCCATCAACAACAACACGAAAAAACAGTTTTTAGAAAAAAAATCCTGTGTGTATGTCGTTGTCGTCGACCACTTTTCCTTACATGTCTTGTTAGCACGATACAGCCTCCGGAGTGCAATAAGTCAGCAATTTTATGATTGAATATTGTTAAGGACATGTCACAGATGAACCCTATTGATTTTCAGTTCACCAGAGCCAGTACAACGGGTGCTATGGTACTTGAAGTACGACATTTTGTCATTTTTTGAGAAATTTCAGTTTGTTAGCACGATACAGCTTCCGGAGTTCAACAAGTCACCATTTTTGTGATTGAATATGATTCAGGATATCAGTTTGATGAACCCTATTGATTTTAAGCCCATCAGAGCCAATACAACAGGTGCTACAGTACTTTAAGTACGATATTTTCGTTATTTTTGGAGAAGTTTCAGTTTGTTAGCACGATACAGCATCCGGAGTATATACAAGTGACCAATTTTATGATTGGATATTATTCAGAGCGTCTCAAAAATGAACCCTATTGATATTCAGCTCACTAAAGCTAGTACAACGGGTACTATGGTACTTGAAGTACCAAATTTTTGTCATTTTTGGAGAATTTTCAGTTTGTTAGCACGATACAACCTCCAAAGAGTATACGATTGATCAATTTTATGATTGAATACTGTTCATTATATCTCACAGATGTACGCTATTGATTTTCAGTTGACTAGAGCGAGTACAGCGGGTCCTATAAATCCAGATATATTAACTTTTTGTGGAGAAATTTCGGTTTCTTAGCACGATACATCCCCCGAAGTGTATACAAGTAACAATTTTATGATAAAACATTGTTCAGGGCTACAGATGCGGAAAAGTTGGTTTTAATCTTTAAAACCGTTTATTTTTCATTAATTTGCATTCATGAAGAATGTTATTTCTAAATTGGTCAAAAAGCGTGAAAAAAAGTACCGTAGTGGTTCATTTTTTCACGCTTTCGCGTTCAAAAAGTGCCGTAACGTGTCATTTTTTAACGCAATTATAAAATTGTTTTATCAAAGTACTGGGCTGTGGACGCTTTCTTTCTCATGTCAATTCGCTTCTCCGATAAACTATCACATTTTATTTCTTGATATCGGAGTTAGAGACATCAGTGAATACTCGAAACTCGTTGCATATTTGAAAAATAAATCAGTTAGCTATAGACCCAAAAAATCCAAAACATTTGCCCGTGAAGAAATTAATAAGTTTCTGTTGCAAGCTTCAGACGATCATTATCTCATGCATAAGGCATGACAGCAAAAATTTTTAATGTAAGCTTAGATATTATTTGTAACATCTTTCAGGTTGCTTTAATATTCGGAATCGCAGGAGCTCTGCGAAGGGAGGAATTATATAAAATGAAGTGTAACAATATTAATAATACCGGAAATGTTTTAATACAAAAACTCATGTTCAACGTCGATTTACTATTATTGGTGAAATATCTACGGACGTAGAAAATTTTTTTATGAAACTCGTGAGTAAAGTAACTTTTTTTCACTCGTAGGAATTGCCGTCCTACTCGTGAAAAAAAGTATTACTTTACTCACTTGTTGCATAAATAACTATTGTTTTAATAAATTTTTCCACTTCATTTGCCTTTTTTATCATTATTGTGGAACCTGAACATGTTTTGAGAATGTGCTGGAACTTCTTTATACGGTATTTTTTATCAAATACTATCATTTGGTAGTTCAGGAAACAAACAAAAAATTTTTGTTAGCTTTTTTGGTTTTATGCATTTTTTTCACTTGATATGCATTTTTTATCATCGTTGTGGAACCTGAACATGTTTTGGGAATAGACTGGAACTTTTTGCACTATATTTTTCATCAAGTGGAACCATTTGGTAAGTCAGGCAAAAAAAATTTTCGCTGTTTTTGCCCCACCCTAATGTACATGTCGTCGGAATGCGTTGATTCATTCGTACTCACAAATAATTCGTAAAGTTGAGATTTAACATTTTTCTTTTAAGCCATTTTTTGTTAAAAGTGACAATGGAGAAGGTGCAAGCTTGTATTGTACATAAGTTTCCAAATCTGATTTACTGTCGATCGTTAACGATATTCTTTGAAACAGCAATAATGAATATTAACTTTATTAACTTACTCGGTTTTTTTTAATTATAATAGTATATTTCGATTTGCATTTTTTTGTTTATCAATGTAACATGTAATCTTACGTTTTTCGGGTAATTAAAGTGTAAATTTTAATAAATAGCTCAAAATTATTGTTATGTATTGCACGTACATTGATAATTAATGCACTTAATTTCCAGTTGTTAGATTGTTTATAAAATAAAAATCGAAGTCAGACACTATTAATATATTTACAGAACTATACACAAAGTACTTTTCATACACTTATTATACTTTTACACTGTTTCTTTTCGTTGCAAAAATTTGCTAACACTAACTTACTAACATTCGTGTCTACTAATTTAGTTGCCGATAGATACTTGAGCGGAAATAAAACACTTGTGTTACTTTAGTAAGGTACTAAGATACAACTGAGCTGAACCGATTCACTCTAGAAGAAACAGTGAAGACTGTCATTTGAGATGAGATATTTTTCAGAAGAAGACTCGTAAGCCCCCCCCCCCCTCAAACTAGAAATACGGACATCCACTTTTTGTGGAATTCCTAAAATCGGTCATGCGTGCAAATTATAAAGGAAATATTCAATACATATTTGCTACCCAAAACCCTTTTCAGATAATACAATCAATAAAATCAAATAGATATTTTTACATATGGCTTATTGAAATTTTTATTAGTAAGGATGTTTTTCGATCATAAAAGTTTGAAACTTGAGAAGAATTTAAAATGCATAACATAAGTTATTTAGCGCGGACAATAATTTTCTGAATACAAAAAGGGTAGTAATTTCAGAAGAATTTAAAATGCATAACAAAAGTTATTCAGCGCGGACAATAGTTTTCGGAATACAAAAAGGGTAGTAATTTCTTTCATTCGGAACAAAGGTTTTGTAAATTCTTTTCAACATAGAATTTTACAGTTCGAATCATCTTTTCATATAATTATACATAATGACTAAAAAGAATTTCGCATTCGAGTTTTTTTCGTTTATTAGCATTTACCATAGTAATGTATATTTTTTATACCATCAGAAAGTAGAGATTTCAACGAACAAAAAGCCTACCGACTTTTTTGAAAAAGCATATATTTTTACATGAGAATTTTCGATTAAAAATTAGGGTACTTTTTCGATATTGAGTCAAAATGAGGTTAAAAAATAAATATATTGAATAAAAAAAATTATTGTGTATTTGGGACACAAATAGGTAAGTTTTTACCCACTTTCATGAAAAAATAATTTTTTTTGCAAAAGATAAAAATAAAAAACCAAAAACTTGGTTATTTGAATTTTTCACATAAATCTTAAGGTTATATGAAAAAAGTGTAGAAACAAAAGTTATAGATTTCTTTATTACCTACAACTTTGCTATTCAACTTTTTTCATAGGACTTGTAGTTTTGCCAGAAATAGAGATAAACCATTTTGTGCCCTTAAAAACTCACCCCTTTCCACTACCCGACCTCAGATCGCCCGTAAATTATTTTTCCTTTCATTTTTGTTTCATTCTCTTTCTTTTCCAATGGATTTCATCCTACTATTATTTTTTTTCCATTTTCAAAATATCGACCCTGGTCTAAATGTAGCAATAATTTTCTTTTTTTTCAATCTATAATAATTTTTCTTATGTATTAATGTATTTTCAAATAATGCAAAGTGGCAACATTGCTTTTCAATAATTATTTGAATTATTGAAATTAACTGTCTCCGCCCTTACTTCTTGGAATCTACTCATTTTACTGTTTTAAATGAAACTTACTGTTTCTAGTTAATTTCACAATATCTTGAAAAGATTTTAAAGATTTAAAATTATTTAATATTTAATATCGAAACAATTGTCAATTATCTTAGAATTTTTAAAATATTTTCAATATAATGTGGAATTAACTAGTAAGTTTCATTTTAACCAGTATAATTTAAATTATTAATTGTCAGAACTGACATTTTGATATTAGTGTTGTTGATAACAAATATGTGCATCGTTTTCTTTCCGATTCGTTTATTTAATTCAATTAGTAAGCATATTTTAAATTTTAACACTTTTTATATCTAGTTGGTAATTATACTTGGCCCCAATAAAGCGTTTTGGTTGCGATGGGTACATCAATAAAAAAGTACTTCAAAAGCGGCTAGTAATGAAACATATCGGCAGTTTCTACTAAATATTCAGCTCACAGAGAAGTTAACTGGGTAGAGTCGGGAGAAAACTCCCGAAATTGCGTCCAATGTTATGCTAAGTTTGGGCGAGAAGATGAACTAAAGCAGTATAGTAGTAATAGTTCATAATTCCTGTTATTAATTATTTCTTAAATCAAGGAAATAGGACATGCCTGGAACAGTTTGAGAATGGTTACTTTTCTGAAGAAGTTGTTGCTCTAATCCGATTCTGAGCTGTTCCTAGGTTGTTTACACGTGGTGAGAATGAATATTTAACCACTGCTCTAGAAGAAAAATGTAAGATATTTGTCTTTGAAAATGAAAATATGGATGACGACGATTGCAAGTTCTTAACCGGATTTAGTAACGCGCAGTTTGCAACGGTTGTAGGTAACTGCAATAACTTGATATCTAGAAGAAAACTTTCAAAAAAATCTGCTCAGCTATTTTTGTTACTAATAATTTATATGATGTTTGGCATGAAACCACAGCAGCAATATCTTGTTAGCAAAATATTCCACAATGTTCTAAATTCACTAACAGCATACTCTGTTCCTCATCTTGGTTCTTCTTCTAGCCGTTTTCTATCCTTTGGATACAGGCCTCTCTCATATTTTTCCAGTTTTCTCTGTTCTGTGCCACTTGGTACCAGTTAAGTCCGGCTGTTCTTTTGATGTCATCATACCATATTTGTTGTGGTCTTCCGGTGCTTCTTTTCTCGCTCCAAGGTCTCCATCTTGTTGTTTTTCCGCTCCAATTGGTTGTATTTCGTGAAACATGTCCGGCCCAGTTCCATTCAAGTCTACCTATTCGCCTCGCTATATCTTTGACCTTTGTTCTATTTCTTATCCATTCATTGGTTTTAGGATCTTTAAGCGATATTCCTAGCATGTTTAGTTCCATTGATCTTTGGTGTATCTTTAATTTGTTTAGGATTTTCTTTGTCAGAACCCATATTTCAAATCCGTAGGTTGCTACTGGGAGAATTCATTGAGGAGTAGGTTGGAGTTGAAAATGTGTCGCATCTTCCCGTAGGCCGCCCATCCTAAATGTAATCTATGGTTAACTTCAAGTTCTTGATTATTTTTGCCCAATGTTATTTCTTGACTTAGGTAGACAGTTCACTTTCTCTACTTGTTGTCCTAGAACATTTATACTCCATATGTTTGTACGTTGGTTTGTCATGAATTTGGTTTTAGAGATGTTCATTTCTAGGCCTACTTTTCTTGCTTCTTGTTGTAGTTCTATAAGCATTTGTTCTTATTATTCGCTGTTTGGGGCAAAAATGACAATGTCATCAGCAAATCTTGGGTTACTGAGTTTTTTTCCCGATGTATTAATTCCTCTCTCTTCCCATTGTAGGCTTTTGAAGACATCCTCTAGCACCAGTGTAAACAATTTGGGTGACACAATGTCTCTTTGTCTAACGCCTCTCTTAATCAGGATCAGTGTTATCATGTAGCCTTATCTTCATTTTGAGCGGTCATTTAGTGTCTGTATAATGTTAATATATCGCTGGTCTATTCTTGCATTTTTCATTGACCTGATAATTGCCCAAAATTCAACTGTGTCGAAGGCCTTTCTCAAGTCTATGTAGGCGACCCATATTGGGATGTTATATTCCGTTGCTTTTTCGTTCAGTATCCTTACGTTGTGAAGATGTTCTACTGAACTCATGCCTTTTCTGTTCATAGGGTTGGTATGTGTCGAGTTTGTATTCTAGGCGGTTTGTTATTATTCTCATAAATAACTTGTAGATCTGTGATAGCAGGCTGATCGGTTTATAGTTTTCTAGGTTGCTTAGAACGCCTTTCTTATATATCAGTATGAATATCGCGGTGTTCCAGTCCTGTGGTGTTTTCCCCTCGGTTAGGCATGTATTAAATTGTGATTTAAACTTCCACCTTCCTTCAGTATATCGGTAATACCGGAAATGCATCTTGGTTACCAACACATAACTCGTCAAGAATACGCTGCTACTCACAGTACTATTACTTCAAATCGCCTATGTCACGTTAACCCTGATTCATTCCTAGCTCTTGTTGGTGCAGCATATTTGTACCATGAAAAACCTCAGCGAAAGACATATTCTTTGCAGAAATGTTCGAATTTAGATACATTTTTGGTTGTGACAACACCAGACGGATATATTATTGATGTTACTGGTCCGCATGCTTCAGACGCTAAAACAATGATTCGTCGTTATTTAGCGCTATTTTTTTCCATGAAGGTGACTTAATTGTATACGATCGTGGTTATCGAGACTCGATGCAGTTTTGTCAAAATGTGGGCTTAAACGTTTTCATGACACATTTCCTTCCGAACGGTCAACGCAAACTGACTATCCAGCAAGCGATTTTTGGAGGACTTCAAAATAAGTTCAGCTTTTTAAGAAATGTTCTGCTAATTAGTTACGACGTGAGACATTTGGACACATTTTCAGTAACAAGTGCTTTTTCCAATGCGTTCTATATGTGTATAGATGGGAGTGGACCTGAAGATGACACATTCTGTGACAGAGCTTTGGAACGTTTAGTTCTCCCCAATCATTTACTTGACAGCATTAGAGACGAACACCTAATTCATGGAAGAATTTATTCACCTTCAAGACTTTCCGATTTTATCGGTAGACGAAATTCAGGACTCGGTAGATACCAGAATCAGCTTTCATACAGTTATACATCATTTCATGTAAATAACGGCAACTATTTGGTAAGATTACATCGTCATCGCCAAAAATAATATTCATCTGATAAGAACTTCAATACCTTCACGATTTCAAGTTGTTGATGATAGAAAATGGAGATGTGGACATGTCTGTATGTAATATGGTTTTTGTCATACGGAAGGCATCAGCCACAACTTCGTTAATTATTTTTATTAATAAATCAATGAAACTTTTATTGTTCTTCATCTGTATAGCTTAAGTATAGCACTATACTATAAGAATTCCGGATTTTTTGAAGAACTTTAATACTTATTGTGCTCTTTTTTGCTACCCACTTGCATATAAACAACACCTTCATCAATATCCAAAACAAAAAAAGCTGAAAGAGTGAAGTTACTGGTGACAGTGGGTCCAATTGGAACAAAATCGCAAAGGTAATCCTTCCTAGTCTAAGAGCTCACGACACTAAACATATAATGATAGGGCTCATTCATATAATTCGTCATTTCATTCATAGGAGAACACAAAATGGCCCTGCTGCCATGTCTAGGACGGGCCAATGCTATAAAATAAATAAATAAAAAATAATTTTTTTGGGTTTTTATAATGATAAGACTCGCGTGTTGTGATTATTTCGAGAGGCAGGGTAGGGGTAGGGACTATATGAAAAAGCAGTGCTGCTAGCCTCCTAATAAGCCTTATAAATTGCTGCCGAGAGATAAGCGACACCTTCGCACCCAGGTTTCTATCATCATCGACTTCCTCAAAAACCAAATCAAAGCTTTTCTGAAAGGTCATCATACTATATGTAAGAAAAACAACTGCTGCCTTTTGGTGAACATGGCGGCTGCTGCGTTTCTATGAATAAGAATATAGATATTATTCTAAAGTTGGGATTTTTCAGCTGTTTTTGGTAATTTATAATTTCTGATGGTCCGCATGAATCTCGTCCGCTTTCTATTTTTAGATAAAGGCTACCTGAAACATGAAGATTTCTTGGCTATATATTTTGAGCACATATCGAGTTATCGACTCTACATTGGAAGACTCCGGCTGTGCTGTTCAAAACGGTTAGAATGAAAGTGGCTTTGACTCAAGCCTTATCCCGCCATGTTACCGATAACTGAAACAAAAAATCTTAAGTACGATATACTGCCCAACTAAGTAAAAGTGCCGTATGTCACATAGGTAAGCCTTTGAGAAATCAAGGCCTAAAGTTGAATGATTAGCCCTGAGTGATAAAACTCAATAAATTGGTGGTAACAGTCGGCACTATTGTGTCACTGACAAATTCAAAAACACTTTTATTCAAAGTTTGCTCCCAAACTATACCGGGAAACGTGTTTTTTCAACAAAATGTGCACATACTGCATTTATGCTTAGTATTCTCCATATATATCCAAGAAACTTAGACTAAGCCAAAAAAGCAGTAAGTAACCTTGTTATTATGACTTCTTACCCAAGTAGGCTATTTTAGCAATAGAAAAGGTGAGTAATGAGTGAAAATAGGCTTGGTTAGATTAGGACCCTCATTTATTTAGTTTACAGTTAAAGTTTCTTTAGTACAAAACCTTTAATATGTCATATTTAATAGAGTTTTGGCCAGTACTGCATGATTTTAAACACCAGTACTGCATGATTTTAAACACACTTTACACTTTAGCGGATTAATAAGTCTTTCCAGAATTTTTTCCTGTTTCCGATTTTCAATTTATGTTGTGATGTTAAATCAGGGCAGTCAAAGAAATCAAAATGATGGATTCGCAGCACTTCAACATTTCACTAGTTAGCGGTTGACACTGCAAGCACAAAGTGTTCATAATCGTAAGTTTTTTTTCCAATGATTGTTCCACCTGGTGGTGGGAGCTGGCTGTCGACAATCATGAACGAGTGGCCTGGTTGAAAATAATTCAAAACAATTTCTTCTGCAGCAATATCAGATGAGTTAATAACATACACGAGAAATGTGAAAAGACACCAGTTTTTGTTCTGACACGAACAGTTGTGAAGCCAAAGGATTATTTACATTATCCTCTTTGTTCCTTCCGGAAATTCTCTCGGGCCAAAGCAGGGCATGAGGTTTGTTCTTTCCTTTTTTGCCAACAGGAGCAAAAGTTTCGTGATATGCTATTAGTCTTTTGACAAACAACACCTTCTTAAACATGTCAACTCTTGGGAGCATTATAATTTTTTGCATGTAGCCTGGAAAAATAACGGTGTCATTTTGAATATCACCTTCTAAATGTTATTTATAGGCTTCTCTTGCAGCAACCACTAATTCATGGTGATGAACCCATTTACTATACTTTTCACACTCGAGATCCAGTGTATCCTTATTGTGTTCATGGAGAGAAAACTCTTCGCATTTTTCACACTCTTCGTGGCCTAATTAGACAAATGATATTTTCTGTTCCTTAACAAGTCTTCTGTACATACTCCATTTTTGTATTTCGGGTACTTTTGCATAAAATCACCGTCCATTAGAATAATATTGACATCAGAGGGTAAATATCGCACATTGGGTGCATGTTCTCGTCTATAATGCGAGATTGTTGGGTAAAAAGACTCAATATGTATTATAATCTCACGATGAGGCCCCTTGTTTGGAGATGGCTGTTTTCCTCTTCGGTCAGGGGGAGGAGTCAAACTTCCCTGAGCGGTGTTTGTTAAGGTATAGTGTACAAATCTATCATTGGTAGGTTCATAACCTAATGTAGTAAGAAAGAACTTTTTACACACCTCAAACGCTTTATCGCTGCTGTCTTTCACATGATACTGGATGGATAGCATTCTACTTTCTCTTTCATTATCATTCATATTTCTTCTTCTTCTTTTCACATCTAATTTTTGACAAGAAGTTAGGATAAACTGTCTGCGCTCACCCCATATCATGTTCCAAAATTGCTCATTTATTTGAATTCTTCTATCTTCACTGATACTTTCACCACGCTTTTTCTTGCATCCATTGTTGTTACATGGACTCTCTGAAACATTATGAGCTTTTTTCTATTCTTCGATCTTAATTTTCTTCCTTTCCTTTAAACTAACATCAATTTTTCTCTTTTTCTTGTGGCCGATTTCATCTTGGCCTAGGTCTCTTTCCTGTATCTCTTCAACTCCATCATCTATCACTGCCTCTTGATTAGAACGAGTGTCCTCAAATTCCAAATTATCCAGAAAACCAATGTCAGGCTCATTTTCTTCTATTGTTAGATCTTGGCCTAGGTGGCCTAGTTATACTTCCTGTATCCCCTCAACTTCTTCATCTATCACTGCCTCTTGGGGAAAACCTACGTTATGCTCATTTTCTTCTATTATTAGATCTAGGGCTAGAACGACTTCTTCTACATTTGAATCTAATCCAATCACATTAGTCTCATCTACAATATCACCTAAGTCATTATCAGTTAGTTCTCCTTTTGGAAAAGTATTAGTCTTTACATCAAAAACAATAACTTGATTGCTTTCTACAGTTATTTTGTTGAAAATATCAGTACATACTTCATTTGAAGGATCAATAATTATAGCTGAACAATCATCTTCAACACTATTATTGGGATCGATCACTACAAACGAACTGCAATCCTCTTGCTTACTACAACCTGGACCAAGTGGAGCTGTTTTATTACTTTCATTACCTTGTAAAACTAAATCGATCAACTGTCTCGTTCTTGAGGATACTTTATTTGGTATCATGTTGAAATACTCAAATTGTCAAATAATATTTACTTAGAATAAATAAAACGACTAAAATGTTCACCCGGAGTAATGAGTATATTGTAAATATATTATAAGTATAAAATAGTCACCTCACCTGGTAAACAAGTATAATGTTGATAAATGATTGAATTATTTGAATAATCAATATGCTTTTTTATCGCCTTCATCCAAATTTCAATATTATTCCATTTTATCTTGTATAATGTCTCTTTATACGAATAAACCAACAATGAAAACGGCTGAAAAATCAAAAAACATCACATAAAATATGCGATTTCATTTGTTTTAACAGTCAACGACACGTAAAATTCTTTGTTTGTGATAGAGGCAGGCGTATTTCAATAATACAAATCGAAAAGAATCGGGCGATTGCTGATAAAACCGAACTGAAACTCCAAATTCAGTTTCGCGCAGGGCGACTTTCATACACTGCTGCAGTCATGTTCTCCACCATTTGGAAAAGGCAGCAGTGATTTTTCTTGCACAAAAAATTATGACCTTTCAGAAAATCAGACTATATCATCGAGTTGATGATCTCGAAAATGGAGGGACTTCCATTCAAGAAATAAACAAATCTATGAAAAACACATCGTTTTTGTTCCGAGGTTAATAACATAGTTTCTACTATGAAAATGTTACAAACTACTGTACATTTGGAAAATCCTCAGTGGATAAAGGCACTCCTAGACAATCTTCCAGATTCATTGAAATTGACCTGTGGAACAATAATCGCAAAAAGAAGAAGGGGTTTATAATTTAGAAGATTTTTCAAAATGGTTAGGAGACCATGCCAATACCGCTTGATATACTAGGATTCCTCAACTATTCGACCAGACTGCAAACCAGAAGTATTCTTACCCAAGAAGACCGGAAAGAGTATTCAGTAATATTGAAAGGGCGAAAAATTACTGTGATAACTGTGGAAAAGAGTCCCACGATGCCCACAAATGAAATCTGATGATATTGAAATAAGGTACAAAAAGGCGACAGAGAAAAAACTTTATTTTTCTTGTCTCAAACGGAATCATCAGATATTCAAATGTAAGAGTAGGAAAGCATGTGGCGTTTCAGCCTGTAAACTATACCACAACCCTCTTTTGCACAAAGACAAACCTGAGTCATCAACTGCTCCTATCGGAAGTGAAGCTACCGATATGGGCACCCAGATACAAATATTGTGTACTGAGAAAAACGAAAAATCAGTCTTACTACAAATGATCCCAATAAGATTGCATGGACCAAAAGGAATCTTGAAAATGTATACTCTTTGTAATGAAGCCTCAACGGTGACATTTTTGGACAGCAAGATAGCTGAAAAACTTGGTCTAAAAGGAACCAAAGGACGCCTTTGTCTTCAATGGACGATTCATGATGTTTCTACGCAAACTAATTGCCAAAAGCTCTATCTGAAGATTTCTAAAATAGATGGAGAAACGAAAACCGTTTTCTTACAATGGAGTACAATACTAGAGAATTTATCTTTGCCAGCCTAGCCAGTTGTAATGGAAAACTTGAAGAAATTCCCACATTTGAAGGGAATACCTGTCAATAGTTTCAAAACGAGAAACCTGTTATGATAATTGGACAAGATAACATAAACCTAATTACTCCTAGACAGCTGAGATGTGGTCTAGAAAGTGCGCCTGTTGCCAGTAGATGTAAACTAGGCTCGGCAGTCCATGGTCTATCAAATCATCTGGATTTTATGCATATGCGAAACAGACAATGCAGATGAAAATTTAGAACAACTTGTAACACATTCCTTTTCTACAGGGTTATTTGGAGTACTAATTACTCCACATGAGTAACGTAGTCAAGAAAATTCTGTTGCAACCAAATTGATGAACGAAACTGTGAAATATGTTGGAGATAGATATGAGATAGGACTTCTGTGGAAACATAAAAATATTCAACTGCCAGAGAAAAAATATAGAGCGATGCAAAGACTGAAATGTGTAGAAAATAAATGCAAGATGAATGAAAAGTATGCTAATGAGTATTGTTCCAAATTTAAATATTATGAAGAGAAAGGGTATATTATGAAACTGAAAAACGAAGAAGCTGAATAAAAATTCCCTAGAATATGGTATCTTCCACATTTATCTGTTGTAAACCCAAACAAGGAAATTTTTTGGACCAGTCAGAACAGAAGAGGGCGACTTGAGAACTATGATGAACCATGAAATTAGACAAAAAATGGAAGGACAGGATGTTGTGAAGTTCATAAAAGCCCAACGATTAAAATGGTACGGGCATGTGCTCAGAAGGGAGCTGACAACAATAATAAGAAGAATAAGTAATTGGATACCACAAGTGGCAAGGCCAAAAGGAAGACCGAAGACAAGATGGGAAGATCAAGTTAAGAAAGATACGAAAGAATTGGATATAAGAGATTGGAAAACAGATATAAAGGACCGGAAAAAATGGAACAAGATAACAGAAAAACCAAAAAGACACGACAATCTATAGGAAAACAAACAAGAAAAACACGGGTTGACTCCCCGCAAATGAAGAAGTCTAAGAGCTCAAAAGAGCGGCCACCACTCTGACCAGAGTGAAAAGCCTATATATATATATATATATATATATATATATATAATGGATATTTTTGTGGGGATGTGGCAATAAGACTCCAGAGTAAATTCTTTATATATATATATATATATATATATATATATATATATATATATATATATATATATATATATATTAAATATGAGTGGGCTCTATTTCTAATTGTTTGTTTCTAATAATGCCCCACGTTTGGGGTAAGCAAGTTATTTATGATTGTAACTTTATTTAATAAATGCCCCACTTTTGGGGTAAGTTAATATGATTGATACTTTTAATTTATTTTATATATTGCCCCACTTTGCGGGTAAGTAAGTTATATGTGATTTAACTTTTACCTTTACGTTCTATATATATGTCTTTTACGTTGTGGTACAGTTAAATATGTGTGTAATGATTTGATTTTTTTTTAGTACTCTATATTTATTAATATACTTTATACAAGTTGAATATGATTGGACTTTAAGTATTAATATATATATATATATATATATATATATATATATATATTATATCAATGTATGATTTGAATATATGGATATGTGAATATGAAATGATATTATATTTATTGCAAATTTTAAACCTTTTATACTATTGTTGGGTTCGCCAAATTACATATTTTTTATTCAATGCTTCCTTTTATTTATTATGCTATTTATGAACATGTAGTTTATTTAATTCTTATGTTTTCTTACCTCGGCTGCTCTTATTCGTTTACGACTCTTAAAATCATTAGGGTTCTGGGCATATTATGATAATAAAATCAACCTTGCTTATTAATGTGATATATTTATGTGACTGATAAAAAAATTTTGTGAAAATAAAACTTTTGAAAACACATATAAAAAAATGATTCATATACAAACTATTTGTTACAGCTTATTATACAGTTAGACTGATGAAACTATTTATTAATTAAATAAATGATTAACCTTTTTGTTCTACCAATTCTTACGTTATATATAAATAATGAGTTATTTTATATATATCTAAATTTCCACTTTGAATATGACTTTCTTTATATTCCAAAAAAATTATACCTTTCTTTTAACCACGACTTTTTTCTGGCTCATTTGCATAACTTGGTCGAAATCTTGTGAGCGTTGAAATTCTTAGAAATTTGCAAACACCTGCTCTTTCTAGCTTTGCTTCTATGTTAAACAAAAAAAACTTTTAAAGTGTTTCCTTTTCTTTTAACTAAGAGGATTTATGAAATGATTTTAAAATGTTAAATTTTAGTTTTCTTCGGGACGTGAACTTGGAAACATATTTGATATTTTGTCGATTCAAAATCTACGTTTTAAATATTATTTTACTGTATGGTAATAATTGTGTATTGATATAAACTGGAATTAGTTGTGGTCTGTTACTAGTGGAAATTTTTATATATATTTTTGGTGAAGTTCGACATGAAAGAAATTATACATTTATCTACACTTTATAATGGTAAGTTTTAATATTACTTTTCTCTGGTATATTATATTCATGTAAAGATAACAGAACTTTAAACCAGGTATATGAGCTCTTGAAATTTTTATATCACTTGAAATTATTATTTTAAAATTATTATTTATACGTTCTTGTTTGAAAGTTTCATTTATTTGGTACCAAATATATTTAATAAACACACAACCGACCTTTTGTTCCTTTTTCTTGGAATGATGCTACATCGGAGGAGACGCTTCCCATATATCTTCCCGCCTTTGATGTTGAATACCTTTGCTTTTCATTATCTGGGTGATAATTTTCTTCCTCTGCTACTTGTAGTCTCACAAACGTCTGTTACACTTGATTTATTTTAAAATTGATTAGATTTTATGTTAATTTATATACTTTTCCTTTGAATAATTATAAATTTGTTACATTAAATAAAACTATGATAACTTTATTAGTGTTACCTATCTGACCACTGACTCTCAACTACCAATTTCCCGCATTTTACATCGAACATAACCCTTTTTATCGTCTGTCACCGGAAGTGGTTTTTGTTCTCGAAAGTTCGATTGAAAATTTCACCTGTCACTTTGTTTATTGTTGTTTTTATTGTTTTTCTGACTTAAACTTATTGCAAACTATAGTTTTTTATACCTAATATACTTATTGTCATTGACTTATTCACTCACACCTTATTATTATTGTCTTTTTCCATATCACTGTTTATTTGCGCTGTTTTGATTGGTCAATGCAATTTCATTAATTCTACGTTTTCTACAATCTACATATTTACTTATTATACATATATACAATTCATTTCTCATTATGTTTGATATTATTACACCTATATACATAAACTATGTCGGTAATCATTTATTTCATTATTGTTTTTCACATTCAAAATAATTTATGTTGGTATAATTTGTCTCAACTGTTTTATTTTGGTATAAAATTTGACCTTTCCCATATTACAGATTTTTACTTATTATAATATTTCCCATACCTACTTTTATGATTAATCATTAACTAAATATCTTATTCTATATATTTTATTACTTCTAAAATGTCTTTTTATTGTTTGATCATTATAGTTTTAGTTACATTTGTTAGAAGTTTCTATTTATTTTTCAAATATAAACAGATGCTCTGGGTGTCTAAGATTCCATGCAGCGTTATATTATTTCTTGATCTGCGTTTACTTGTGAGGTTCTGTCTAAGGTTGTTTTTATTAAGTTGACGAATTAATTTTTACAACTGTTTTTCTGATGTTTGTTTATGATTTCTTTTTATATTTATTTACTATCTTTTTGATTATAACCATTGGTCGTACTTAGTTATATTGTTATACGAGGTATTTTATTATTTTGATACATCATTTTTAAAAAAATTATTTTTATTGACAAAATTTTAATTTTTCATCCTTTATCAGGATTCTATATGGGTTCTGTATATGTTCTATTTACAACAATATATATATATATATATATATATATATATATAAACCCAAACAAACCGAACAAAATCAGACTGGTGCTTGATGCAGCTTTAAAATCCCATGGAATAAATTTGAACTATGTTCTACTAGCTGGTCCAGATTTATTACGATATCTAGTGGCTTTAGTATGAAAATGCAGATAGAGGCGTTACGGATTTTGTAGTGACGTTAAGGAAATGTTTCACCAGGTGTTAATACGGAAACAAGACAAGAGCTCACAACGACTTCTTTGGGGAGATCTGGAGTATGTTAGAGACCCAGGCGTTCTCCGGTATACGTACAATTTGTCAAGAATTGGAACGCTGAGAAAGTTGCTGATCACCCTGAAATAAAAAAGACGATAATCTAAAAAAAATGTGTCAATTATATATATATCCTCCACTCCAAAGATACAGTAGATGAATACCTGAAAACAATACTGGAAGTTTAAAGAATACAGCAATTGGGTGGTTTCGAACTAATTAATTTGATGACAAACTCCAAATATATCCAAAAAAAATTAAAGAGAATATGTTGTTAAGTACTTAAAAAAATATTGACGAAACTTCACTCCCCCGAGTATTAAGTCTTTGTTGGAATACCGGTGAAGATAAGTTTTCATTCAGACTTCGGTGTTACAGTTTGATGAG
Organism: Galeruca laticollis; assembly: GCA_963921935.1. Lineage (NCBI taxonomy): Eukaryota > Metazoa > Arthropoda > Insecta > Coleoptera > Chrysomelidae > Galeruca > Galeruca laticollis. The sequence continues at coordinate 95,709,774 of OY998182.1, read as the reverse complement.
ACCAGAAGCAAAACGAGTCGAGATCCACACCTTTTCAGATAGTTGTGAAGGAGCTTCCACAGCCGTTTCCTATTTAAGATTTGTTGGAGAACATAGAATCGATGTTTATCTAATCGCTGCCACAACTAGAGTAACTCCTCTTAAACTTTTGTCGATTCCAAGACTATAGCTACAAGGGGCGGTTATGAGAAGTAGATTAGCTCAGTCTATAACCAAAGAACTGGAAATACCTGTGCATCAAATATTTTTTTCCACAACTGCTATGAAAAATAGCGTATTTCTCATAGCTTACTCAATTTTGAAACCATATATTGCTCACACTGTGAGAAATGTCATTTCTCACGGCACTTTGCCCACATTACATACATTTATATGGAGAATTTAGTAGGGGATGGGTTATACTCGATGCCCAGCCGTTTTCGGTGGGTGGTCCTCGATGGTTAGACTCATTCTACAAAACTATTTACTTGTATTCTTTATATTTGTGCAGTTTTAGAAAAAGTATAGCGTCCAACATGTGGCAAAAGTTGAACTTTTCCCACTTGTTGCACAATATACTAATTCTGGAAAGGTTCGCGATGCGTATTAGGATGAATACGTGGTGACATTAGAAAACTGCGGCAATTTGTAGCATATAGAGTTTATAGAGTTGGCGAAATCCAATAGCGAACAAAATGTGAAAATTGGAGATGGGTTCCTTTGGAGCAGAATTCAGCGGATGAAGCTACACGATATGACGACACATGGAATGAAAAAATAATATCGGACAATTGATTTGACGAGCACAGTTTTTGACATTATCTGATACGTCGTGGCCAAAATATGATATGAATAGCAACAAAAATGGAAATAAAGAGTTGATTGTAAAAGAAATGGAGAGAGAATTTAAGTCAGAAATCTGTTTAGTGACAAAAAGATTTCGAAAATGTGCTTCCCAACATCAAAAGATTTTCGCAATGGTTGAAATTGTTAAAAATAACGGTATGGTGTTTCAGATTTATTAATTATACAAGAAGAGTGTTTCCAAATGGAAGAAAAACGAGAAATCTGAGTGTCTCTGAACTAAAGGAGGGCGAAAAATTATGGATTAGATAATCTCGACAAGAGAGTTTTGGAGAAGATATTGGAAAATTGGAGGCCGGAAAAAAGTCTAGAAAGACGGAGCCGACTATTTTCATTATGACCTGAAATAAATAATGATTATATCTTAAAATAAGGAGGAAGAATTAACTTATCCACCAGTATGGAACGAGATACTAGTGTCCAAAACATGACTATACTAAATTACTTGGAAAATTCTGTCACAGAAGTGTTGAACTAACTCTTAATTAACTAAGAGAAACATTCTGCATTATCAACAGTATAAGTGCAGTGAAATTCATGTGTTTAAAATGCAACAAATGCAAAATTGAACGAACTATACCTCAACCTCCTATGATGTGACAAATACCAAAAGCGAGGTTAAGAGAAGAAGTAGTCAGACCTTTCGTGAACGTGGGAATGGACTATTTCGGCCCAATTATAGTTAAGATTTGACGTCGACAAGAAAAAGGATGAGGATGCCTTTTCACCCGCTTTCTATCTCATCTTGAAATATCGCATACCTTGAATAGTGATTCGACAATAACCATAATACTGAGACAATCTGCCATAAGAGGGAAACGAGAAATTATTTATTGCGACAACGGTACCAACTTCAAAGGAGCTTCGAAATAATTGAAAAAGACCATTGAACAACTCGACACAAACGCTATCGAGAACTCCATGTCTTCGAAGGGAATTCAATTCAGATTCAACCCACCAACAGTAGCGCATATGGGTGGGATATGGGAGAGACTAGTTGGTTCAGTCAAAAGAACTTTTGGGAAAGTTCTCTGCCAGCAACCACTGAAAGAGGAAACTCTTCAAACATATTTTGCTGAAACCGAATTCATTATAAATTATAGGCCTTTAACAAGGGTATCCAGCGATCCTGAGATTGCCTCCGACTTCAATAGAGAAGAACTCAGAATTTAGATGATCATTTATGGAAACGATTAAAATAGTACCTACCCACCCTAACAAAGAGGAACAGAAGGACAGTAGACCCAAAAATAGTTGAAATAAACGACATAGTTATCTTGGTTGATGATAACTTACCAATATATCAATGGAAGTTGGGAAGAATTATAAACATATTTCCTGGCCCAGATAAGCGAGTAAGAGTAGTTGATATCAGGACGTTCACTGGAGAATATAGACGGCCAGTTACGAAAATATGTCGTTTGGAGCCAGAAAACGAATTTTATAGCAGGGGGGAGAATGTTGCACATCTCTATCCTGGGATTTTTTAAATTAAATATATGTAACATTATATTTTTTTTAAAAATTGAATGTCAAACACAATTTTGAAAATAATTTGATAAAAAAACTGTTGTTTAATCAATATTTTGACCGTTCAGAGATAGAATATGAACAATTTGTATGGACATGAGTACTATTCTCCATGTTGTATTGTAACTCTTTAATAAGTAGAGGGTGGCAGTCAAATTACCTTCCAGGACCATTTTTTACTTCACTCTATTTTTTCGCGACAGTCTGTAGATTTGTGCTTGCTTTATATTTTGACGATGTTTAGATGGCTTCTGAGCTTTTTGTTGCTTTGTCTCGAAATTTACAGACAACAAATTATCTAGCTTTTAAATTATTTCATGCCTTTGTAACTTATTAAAATATAAAACGATATACCTTGATATTTATTATTTATTTTCAGTTAAATCGTATTATGAATTTACAGATGTTTTCAAGTTAGAATGATCAGAATATGGTATACACACTAGATACCAATTGAATGAAAGAAGCGATGAGTACTGAGTGTGTAATTTAATTTTAAAATCCAGCTAAACGTTTTTGGCCACTAGTCAAAGCTGTCGTCAAAAAAATGACTACAAGTATCTAAAAACATCACCATCAAAAGTAGGTACGTGTTCGACATCAACCGGTTAAAATTTATAAAACCTTGTACAAATACTTGTAATGATTAAAACTTCTAGTTACAACAACCTTACCAATTAATTAAAATTAACTCTCTGGTAAGGATTTACAATTATATTGTTACATGTTTAGAGTTAAAATATTTTGAAGAAGTTTTAGTCATTACTAGTATTTTTATAAGGTTTTATAAAATTCAACCGATTGATGTAGAACACGTGCCTATTTTTAGGGTGATGTTTTTAGACACCTGTAGTTAATTTTTTTGACGACAACTTTGATAAAGGCATAGTGGCTGAACGCGCTTAGCTGGATTTTAAAATTAAATTACACACTCAGTACTCGTAGTTTCTTTCATTCAAATCTTTTCAACTTAGTCTATCCAAACAAAACATCAACAAACATAATTAATGCATTGATCGAAGTGTAAATCGAGCACTAACTATTAGGTAATCAATTTAGGCAATTTTATTTCGGCAAAGCTGTCAAAATTACTGCTATTAAGCTAATAAATGACAAACACTTTGTTATTTTCAATATTCATGGAAAATATTTGAAAAATATTTAGTGGTACAATAATTTTGAACATGAACTTATTTGGGAATTTCATGCTACACTATTATTAAAATGGTAAAATCAATTTCTTTCAGTTATGTTCCGACTCTATGATACAAATGGAGATGGGGTATTGGATACAAATGAAATGGATTGTATAGTTAATCAAATGATGACAGTTGCTGAATACCTGGGTTGGGATGTATCAGAACTTAAACCAGTAAGTAATTTATTTTCAATTTTCCCGTAGTTGAGTTAGTTTACTAATTGGCAAAAAATGACTTTTATCATCATCTCATTCAATAGATAATGTTGAACTCTTACTAACTTAAGAATATGAGAAAACATTGTTGTGTGATCCCTTTTATCTCGTATATCTGGATTCGAGGAAATTGAGAGAAAAATTATCCCGCACTCAATAAACAAAAATAATATTAAACTACAACAGAATTGATTGGTACAATCACACCGTACGGTCTCTTTCGATAACTACTTCAGTACTATAGTAGGTAAAATGTCATACTCTGGGTGGTTGTTAACAGTTTTCTAGAACACTTTTTGATCTTATACTTATACCACTTCATTGTATTCAGATGATTATTTTCTTGTAGTATATAAACATGTAAAACAAAATCATTTTCATTAGCTGAATGGTTTCAAACTCTCAAATTAGAGATGATCGAGATGGTTCGAAATTGTTTTTAATATCAGTCGACCTGTGACTGGTTCGATACAATGATGTAATGCGGGCTCACCAAACTTTCATTTTTGATTTTCATTGAACATTAGTTTTTTTCTCAAGTAAAGAACGCTGTATTCATATTTCTTTCAAACGAGACATCTTCATTCTTCCACAGTCAAGGAAGTACCGGGAACTGATCATTTTAAAACCAAATTGAAATGAAAATCATTTTTGTCACTAGTATGAGGGTGTAGGGGTTGCGTCGGATAGGTAATACCTTTTATTCTGAACGGTTGCTCCAAGCGTAGTAGACAGGAGGATGTTCGGAACTACTGATCCTCACGAGGCACCCAACTCTAACTTGTTGGTTCCAAGCGCCACACCTCGCTACACTGGGTTGACCCGCATGTTAAATCAAGTGAAGGTAACTAGATACAGTGAACTAGCAGCTTCTGATCCAGAGTGTGCGGCTGAAGCAGCTGAATTGAAAACAGTGAAGGCGGCGGGAAAAAATGAAAGTCTCGTGCCCTAGTCCCGGGCAGCCCTTAGATGGGCAAGCGGTGCTAAATATCCACGGCTCAAAATAGCAAAATCCATTGTAAGGATAAGCACATGGAATGTGTGTATGCTGCCGGAAACTTTGGTATAAGTGAATTGCGATGGCCTGGTTCAGGAACATGGAGACACAAACGGTATATTGTATTATTCTGGGAGTGACCATGACGACCCACACTATAGAAACGGAGTGCGAATATTCGTAACATCGAAAATCGAGAAACATGTCCGTAACTTTGCTCCAATAAACGACAGAATACTACTTTAACAGCAACACGCGTCTACATTTAACATTAAGTTATTGCAAATATAGATAGAAAACGATGGAGACGTGTGGTTGAGTCGGCAAAAACTCACCCAGGGTTGTGAAGCCACTGATGATGAAATATATGCCCCTACAGTTGGAAAACAGTATGATAGAGAACTGGAAAATTTTAATCATCAACTTGATATAATACTAAAAACCTTAAAATCCAACGTAATTACTTCTGTAATGCCAAAATTGGTAAAGGGCGTAGATCAGATCTAATACGGGAGTATGGCCTGCAAGAAAACAATGAACGAGGGAACTGCTTGATTTCTGCCAAAAACACAATATGGTAGTAACAAACACATGTTATAAGTTACGTCAACGCAGGTTATATACTCAACAAGAGTAACATTGAAAAAGGCGTAAACAATCACATGAAATGAATGAGAACATTTGAAAGTATCGAGGAAACCTGGAAATACTTTGAAGAACATAAAGTAACAATTAAACACAAGATACAACAATGGATGACGGAAGAAATACTAGATCTTATGGAACAAACAAGACATTGCAAAGTTAAAACAGAAGAATATAGAAGAAAACAAAGAGAAATATAACAAAAAATACAAGCGGCTAAAGAGAGGTGGATGGCGGATAGGTGTTCGGAAATTAAAGAGCTTGAAAGGAACGTGAGATGTTCAATATGCACGAACAAGTTCGAGAAGTTGTGAGCTTGTATAATAAGAAAGATAATGCATATGGTTGTGGATAGTACAGGAAAAAATATTGTAATGTTTTATTATTTACTATCGCACAAACCGTAGGCGAGTATTTGAACTATTAATTTGTGCCAATGGTTCATAGTTTAAATTGTTGGTAAAATCATTAATTTTTGAAATGGAATCTTTTTGAATTGAAGTATTTTTTTATCAATACTGACGAAATTTCAATTACAACTACCTTTCTTATTCCTACTAAGCTAAGTGAAGCTTGTGCGCTGGACTTTTCTTCGATAAAGTGGGTTACAACTTTTTGATAATTCAATTAAGTTGCAGATATTTCATCTATATAAAAATCATCTTCTGACATAGGGCTGGCAGTACCTGAGACAACCTCGTTCTCCTGCAATATCCTGTCTTTTGTAACACCTGCTGTTAATTTACTCTACTATTTTCGATTCTTCCATCAATCTTTTGGTACGTTTTTCATCATTATGTTCCACATGTGTTTCCTTGATTTGTAGCATTATATTGCCTATACATCATAAGAAAAAGTAAGTTAAAATAATCAAGTTTCAAATTATAGTTATCTGATAAGTAGATATCATAATATTCAATATAAAGTTTAATTCTTGATGGACGCATTCCACGAATATGGATGCTTCCTCAGATCTTCAAAATATATTTGTTATATGGAGAAAAAATCCTAAAATTATACATTTATAAGAACTAAACAATTATAATAAAAGGGATGTACCATTTGAAACTCATAGAAAATGGATCTTTCCCATTTGCCAGTTTTTTTTCTGTACCTGCAACAATAATCAACTTCTCTGTTCTCTCCAAGATGTAAACTCTTCCATATTCCTAAAATATAAAACATATTGATTGATATCAACTTTGTGAGAAATAATGTCTTCTTGTAAACATGTGTTGTGAATCGTTTTCAGAGCCACTAAGAAATTTGATAACACTAGTAGATTTGTCAGACGATCCTGTATTCACATTAAACTTAGAGACTCTACAGCATTATCAAAAATGTGTTTTTTTAATCCATTCTGATTCGTATTTCTTTACATGTTTGCAAATAGGACATCATCTTGAACATATACATCAGAAAAATTCTTTCTGATACATCGTACCATACCTTGAATTGCACGTGCGAGCTGTGGATGTATGTTTCAATAGTATGTACAATATTCCAGCCATCGGTTCTATATTTAATAATATTTTCTATGCAATGTATTCTTTTAAGGCGAATATCGCGCGATTCCATAATCTGTTTTCTTGTGTGCGCTGCCATCTAAAATAAAGGCATTATTTTTAATTAAATACTTAGGCATGTTACATTTTATTGTTTCCAATATTTATTGTAGTTTTATCTTTATTTTTGTTCTGATCATGAATTTGTTCCACTCGATTAACATTTTCCCCATTCACAAAATTTTTTTGACTTTAACACCTGCATCTAATATACAATAACTAATAAAAACTCCCTACTTACCTACAACTTATCAGCCGCTACAAAGAAGTTCTGGTTATAGTGAACTGAGTTAAAACAATGTGCACTTTGTGAAGAATTCCTAGAAAAAAATGAATATGTATACTTCAATATATAGTTATTATCCTAACAAGTATGGAAAGTGATACTTTCCCGCACGCGACTGCCGTTGACCCGAACGACGCGAAGCGGAGTGCGGCCAAGCAGTCAAGGGCGGGAAAGACACTTTACGTATGAATTAGGAACATTATTTTTTCTACGACCGCATAAAGATTCAAAAAGCACATTGAAAATATATATTTTATTTCAACATACAAAACATTCCATGAAAATCCACTAATTATTATTAATATTAATGTTGAAAACACAATTTGTTGCATTCATCAAATACGTCAGGATAGCCGGTGCAGAGTAGTTAGTTGGTGGTAACTGGCTATAAAGAGTAACACTCCAAGATTGCAGAGTGCATGAAGATGACGGAGACGGCATCGGTTGCAAGTTGCCAGTACATGAAAGAATTTTATTCGAGAGGGTTTTCTTCTGTTCTACGGAGTGCTCCAAATAGCTTTCAGCAACAGCAGTTGACTTCCAGCCTCCAAGACGTTTTATGTTGGTTATCCCTACGCCTGAATCTGCTAGAAATGTTGCCGAGGATCGTCTATAACTATGACCTGTGTAACGTTTTGAGTTAGGTAGGCCTAAGTAGGTAGCGATCTCTGCCGGCATTTTACCAAATGTGTTTACGCCTACGCACTGAACAGAACATTTGACTTTTTTGTAATTGATAAAAAAACGACGGTGCGTGGTAGTAGGGGGCCGTAAATTTGCATACTTTCTACAGAGCTTCAAAAAGGTTCCATTATTTATGTCTTCAGACATAACAAAGGATCTTGAGGTATGGTTATTCGAATCGGAAATTTTCACAATAATTAGGTTTCCTTTGCTCTCTGCGAAGAGCACCGGCTAAAGCAAAAATGGTACCTACTTTAACCATAAGATATATCTCATCGGGGGCTAACATATACTTGGATATGTCTTCTTTGGTAAAAATCTGCGCTTTATGTGGTCGAAAACCAACATTTTGCTTTTTTAGGAACGATGTCAATTTATGAAACTTGCTTATGTCCAGGTTTTGTTTTATTTTAATTAAACATTTCACCATCGAGTAACGCGACCATAGGCTATTGGATTTCAGTACCTTACTCAGCTCGGAAAAATACGCCAAAAAACCTCTTCTCTGAAGCTATTCACTCCTTTTTCCTTACACCAGTTTAAAAATTAGCTGTATTGCTGTTCGTATCTTTCTCGTGATTTACTGGGTAACAGGTCTGAATTTACCTCATCTGCGGCCTTTAATATTGCTTCTGGGACCTCTTCGTCTGACGAATCCATTAAAATATTGCTTTTATTGAAAATAATTTGAAAAATGCCAGAATCGGACACTTCGACAACACTTCGACTTGAAATTTTGACGTCTTGATGACAACTTGGTTGTCATAACAAATCTTTGGTTACCACACCAAACCACTTGACTCAGATTAGTTTGATTGTTATGTAGATTGATTTTGAGAAATATATAGGGTAGTTATATAAAAGTATCGCAATTTCTTCATTCCAACGAATGAAAATTAGTTTGGGTTAGATTGAATATTAAAACCTATATTAGTTTTAATAGTAATATACAGGTAAAATCAATGAAATGTACATTTAATAACGATAAATTGACATATTTTACTTCCCCGCACTAGTGCGGGAAAGTGACAGTTCCTAAACTAAAATGAGTGCGGGAAAGTGGGTAAAAACGCACGGTCGTAGAAAAAAACTATTTTTCTCTTAACAATAATAAAAGTAATTCTAGCTTTAAAAGTCGTGCCAGAATTAAACTGACAGGAAGTTCTTCTAATCCATTTTAGTAACTTTATTACTTAATTTTCTAAATCTGTTTCAAAGTAGGAGCCCTTTTCTCCAGAATGTAGAAATTATAAATAATACCCCCAATCCTTTGCAGTTCTCCAAATTTTAGTGCTTTGACTATGATAATTTTTTAGAAAATATGATTTTAGATTCAATAAAACACACAATTCTCACTTATAAACTAGCTAAACGTCTTAAAATATTTAAAATCAAAAATATTCAACAAATAAACAACCATAAACATAACCCTCAAATGTCAAATTATAAAGTGGCTATCGTTCTACGCCAGTGGTCGGTACTAAGCGACGTAGATAACAAGACGAATTTGGTTTCTGCGATTGTCAATGTTCCAACTTCAGATGGCTTTATTTTTCGTGAAACGAAGTCTAACTTCAACTGACCCGATGGAGAAGGGATTTTTTTATTAGGGGTGCATAGAAGTGCATTTGAAGCGGATTCCGCTGCCATATGGTTTTTTTAAATTATCATTGGGGGCCAACTTTACTTTATATATTGAGGTTTAACTAACTAGGGGGAGGGGGATTTCGTTTTGGCTGGGGATGTATATGAGTGCATTAGAGGTGAATTCTGCTGCAGTATATCTTTTTCGCAAATTCTCATTGAGGGGGGACAACCTTTTGGTTGGCTGGTTGGGGAGCGCCATAGTTTATTTGCCCTCCCCCTATATAAACAGCTGTACTTTCTCTGAGAATGTGGTACAAAGAAAATTATTCATGGAGCATATTGGTGCATTGAAAATAACCAAATATGTTTTTGTTCGCAATTGTTATGGGGGGGGGGTCAACTTGACTGACCTGATGAAAAATATACAAGATGCGAGGTATCTCTGAATATACGGGTAATTTTTTTAAGTTTAAAATTCGGCCATTTTTTCGCAGAAAAAAAAACTTTCAAAAGTAACTTGCAAATCATCTCAAATATAACTTTTAGCCCTGTATTTTCTAAAAAGTAAACTTTAAATCTATTGGTTGCATATTTCATATTGGCAAAACTGTGGCTGAATAGTGAGAGTGATAAAAGGTCCTCTCCGTCCCCTTCCAATTTTGTCTAAATATTCGGTTAGCCATGTAATGAATTCATTTATATAGTATTTGTTATAGCCAGCCATTATTATTTTGATAAGGTTTACATAATTTGGGTTACCTATTTAGACATACTTAAAAAACGCGGAAAAGTTTGTTCTAAAATAACATAGTTTACTGAAACGTAACTTGTTTTTTTTTCTTTTACAGACATAACTAATTGTAATTTTCTTTAAACATGTTCCTTGGCCAGAAGAGAATTGTCAAAAAAAAGTATATAAAGTAAAATAATATTAAAAAAGTATACTTTAAGAGGATTTTTCAACAAAAAAAGCAAGGGGACGGAGAAGACAAAAGGGATGGAAAGGACAATAAAATCTACTTATTAAGTGTAATATTATTTAGTAAACAATCAAAAAACATGAAACACAAGTTAGCAAAAACATGTAGGTATCAAAAATATTAAACAAAAGTTGGAGAATGCCTACTACGTTGAAATGAAAAAATAACAAACAACTAAATGCAATCTGTATTAATATTAAACTTTAAGTATCCACGTCCATAGGGTTCGGGATATGGAAGCTTCTCTATTACATTTGTTAGTTCGAATGAAAATACATCGGGAACGTCGGGAAAACCATAAATAAAGCCTTGGTGATCCCTCGTTGGTTTCTTGCGCAAAAAAGTTCCTTCGTATTTTGTGTCAAAAATTGAGGAAACTTGGCAAATGTAATAAAGGTACTTTAAAGTTTTTTTTGACCCTTATCTTCATCAGAATCATTTTGTTTTTCCAAATTAGGGTTTTTGATAGATTCACCTAGTAAACTGATTTGAAATACAAACTTTGGTGGTTGTAGCGAGTAATGGTCAAACTTTGATTTGCAAGATAGACAGCTTTTATATATTAAGATAAGAGAATTTGGTGTTTTATTAAACCATATAAGTTGTCTTATTTTCATTGTGTTTGGAACACTCACTAAATTGTCACCCAATTTCCGAGACAAATCAAATACTTCATTGATGTCGGTAGTTGAAATTTGGTACAAGAATATTTTGGTATTTTTTTGCACACCATAAATAAATGTCTTGGCTGAGGTTATGCTTTTTCCAAAAGCTACGGCCTGGTCTGCCCATCGTTTAATAGTGCCACCAACACCATCAGCAACACTTTTGCCGTGGCCGGGCTCGTTAGTGGAAAATTATATTCCATAAAAGGCAGCAAAATAACAGAACAGTTGAAAGTTGGTTTTGTTTTTGTATTGTGACGTCGGCCCATCGCTAACAAAATGTACAACTTTGATTTTTCTTTCTACCAGTAGAGTTAAAACTGGTTTTAGATGTGCCCAAGCTAATATTGCATTATGAAGCAATCATCTGATACTCCAGAAAATGAGAGGCATTAAATTTCACGATTTTTATTTCTAAAATACATAACACCGGTATGCAAGACATGTTGTCTCTTTGAACCGCCAAAATTAACACTTTATACCTCCTCATTAAATTTGCAAATATAGTCCTCGGAAAAATCGATATTAATGATTGCTTCACCATGGTTCCGTTCATTCTTAATGATTGTATCTGTTCTTGCTGATGATGAGCTCTAAAGTGGTGAGGCAAAAAAATTTTTAAGCTGCTTTCGAAAACTGTCCTCATCTCTTGTACACTCGATATAATTAAAGACTTTGTAGTAATTTTGACTTTAATTTTTTTCGATTCTTATCAATTCTGTTTTCAAATTTTGCCTCCCATTTATTGTATGAAACTTTTTAATTTGAGTTAGCATCTCTACTTAGTATGTTGCTTAATTCATCAGCATATACATTGCACATTCTACTCAAGCAAACATCAGAATTGACATTACAGCAAATGATTTTACTTAAGTCGCTTATTGTGTTCACTGCAGAAATTTGTTTTGTTGGCAACATCTTTTTGAAAATGTAGGAGAAGTTGGCATGTTTTACACATAGACAGGTGTTTCGCGCTTCAAGCTTTTGTCTGACAAACCAAAATGGCTTATGTTTGTAGAAAGTTGTAAAACTTACGTTTCTGTATTTCTCATTGAACAGTTTATAAAGGTTTGCTATGGAATCAGTAAGATATCTTTTTTGCATTTTACTTTTTCTGATGGTATTGCAATCTTTTTTGCAGGAGCCTGCACAGAAGCAACATCACATAAACAAATCTTGAATTTGTTTCTTTGACTCTACATTTTGTCTTACTGTTCTTGGCTGCAATAGGTTGGATGTCGGGTTTGATTGAGAAAGATTTTGAAGAACTTGACCGACCAGAAGTTATTTTTTGGTGGTATTAGGATCACCTCTTTTTATCATGTTGTTAACTTTTGTTCTGGGAGAAGGCGTTCGACGATTCTCTTGATAAGATGCACGAGCAGTCTGTAATCTCTTTTTGTATCGTTCAGATTTACACTTCTCTATAAGGGTGTGATTTGACTGTCTTACTTTCTCATTAAGATCTTTTATTTTTTTCAACAGCCGAGCTTTCTCAACTTCAGCATTTTCGAGACGTTCAACATAATCAAAATGTTCTTGTTGGATGTATTGATGGAGTATCTTATTTGTTGGTTTTCTGGTGGAATTGGTGTCGATGGTGGTGTATTTTCATTTCATTCTACAATTTCCGGAGTAGTAGATCTACTTTCTGGTGGACTGTTATCTGTCATAAATTCTTCATTTCTTTTTGTTTCTTTATTTTTTGGTCTTTCCAATCTTTTCGACTCGCGCCACATTTTTCGTTTGCGTTGTTGCTACTTCCAAGATCTTTCTGCTACTGGTACATACGCTTGTCTTTCTTGCAGAACCCTTCATGATTATTTGTATCCAGTTTAAGTTTTTCTCTGTGGTTCCTTTTTTTCTCCCGTTCTTGTCTCCGTTTTTCGTCAGTGGATTTCTTCTTGCTTTCTATTTTCGGTGTATTTTCTTTAGTAAGGCTCATCTCTTCTCCATTATTATTGCTTTGATTTATATTATGGTTATATGTTTTAGAACTGCTGCCTATATTAGATACACTGCATTCTGGAGATATCCTCACTTCTGATGAATCTTGTTAATTTTTTTGTTGCTTATGAACTTTTTTGTTATAATACCTTCTCCCTCCGCTTTTTTTCCTGGTATTTGGCTTTTTTCTCTTGTTTTCTTGTCTCTGAGCTTTCTTCTTTGAATTTTTTAAGCTTTCATCCTTGGGTGTTCATGCCGCCTGGCATTATTTTTGGAGGAGCGTTCATTTTCTAAAAAAAATAAACGAAACATTTTTCATGCAGTAGATACATTTTCTAAACATTTTTATTAAAAACGGTATGGAAAAGTATAAAATTTGCATATGAAAATAAATAAGTATCCCCTCCTTCCCTTTGTGTCCGTCCCCTTAAATTGTTTGGCAAAAAGGGACGGAGACGGCACGTTTTAGATATCTCTATATTATCATGAAATTGGGGTTATGTTTGCTATTCCATACCTATTTGTTTTGTCCCTGTTTATCTAAGGTTACTATTTAAAACCAAAAGCATGTTTAATAAATACATTTAACCATATTTAGCAAAGGGACAGAGACGACTGAATATTAAAAAAACGCATCTTTCGAGCTTTTCCGACTGTTTCCTTATAATCGGCTTTTTTTCTCACAAACGACACGTGTGTTTTGTAAACAACGACTAATAAATAACCAACCTGACAGTTCGCTATTACTGATAGCGCCATCAGCTGTCAATTCGTAGCACTACGAACAAAGGGGACGGAGATGATGTAAAACTGTGGGGAAAGCTTTAAATAAAATGAAAAATAGTAAAGATTTAACATCGTGGTTGGCAAAATGGTAATTTTAGAAAGATAATGCTTCAACAAAGATTGAGAAAATTATATTTATATATATATATACATTTGCCACTGGGGAAAGGGACGGATAGGACATTTTCAGTTCTGCCAATCGTTTTCAATAAGAACTTTGGGAGTTTAAAGTGTTATTTAAGTTGCACCTTATAGATCATAAGATATTATAACAAAAATATAACTATAAAAAACAATATTATAAACTTTTAAAGATAAAATTTAGAAGAGAAGCATTTAAAATTAAAAAAAATACCCATACGTAGAAGTGTTTTCATGAATGAATAACTCGTTTGCTAGAGTGTATTATTTCGCAACTTGCCTACTTCGAGAACGATATAATTTTGTATTTCATTGTCCGATTCCTGTAGTATTACATTTGGAACATTTCGATAATTTCAATATCCAGCTACGCTGCCATCGTCCATAAATTCCAATTGAAATTTATGGACGATGACGCTGCTATGCAATGTAGTATCCCACTCTTAAACTTCTAATATCTTTTTGACTCACATCCACGTTATTCGTAAAACATGACCATTTTGAATGAGACGCTCTCTTCCATTGTATTAATCTACAGAATTTCTGCTTGTCTTCCGTTTTGCCAAAAATTTACCTTTCATATTTTGTTCATATCCTTTTAAGTTGTATCAAATGGTATATATTATTAATTTCTATGATTGCATCATTCAACCAAAGCTAAATAAGCTTAAATTTAATTTCAGAACGGGATGTATGGAAATAATAAATCATAAACATATTTTTTTGCCAGAATGTACTATATGAGTATAATTGGTAACGTGTTGAATATGTTTATAGAAAGTAGACAGTTATTGGAGATTTAAATTAATCGCGATGCGATTCATTTATAGACATATTTATCAAATGAATTTTATCACTAACGAATCGGTTGATAGAAACAAATTAATTAACTCAATTGTTCTTTGATGCAATGGTATTAAAGATACACTGATCTTGTTATATAAACTACCTGTACCTATTTTTGATCAGCTTAAAATCATTTTTAGTTTAGGGCGATGAAAAATAATCGTTAGGGAGGTTGCATTGAACAATCACTGAATTATGTAATCTGCTATGCTGATGCGTTCTTTGATTATATTTATTTTTCTCACTATCGTATTCGTATTCCGTTCATTTTCTGTACGCTCAATGACGCGGTATCAATTCAAACTTATTTAGACATTGTGTCAACATTAAATGCCATGTTTATCTTTACCCTAAAACAAATTAAAATTATATTCAGCATTCCACTACATCCGTTTGTCAATAGCAAACAAAATCTAGTACTTTGAAATTATTTTTTCACCAGTTTACTCTAATAAATTCTCCTCAAAAATTCTGCAGCAATCTAAATTAAAATGTGTCCAGTACTAATACACTCTATCCGTACACAAACAAAACAGCAAACAATGTGGACATTACACTTGAAAAAGAGTTGCTAACATCAGCAAGCTGATGCTGATATTCAAATCCCAGCCCATACTTTTAGTATTTAAGTTGAGACAACATTGAAAACATTACAAACGAACTATATACCGAACTTTGAATTAAACAAGGTTGGGAAAATTAATCATATAGAGGGTGAGTTTTTACTGTGACAACGCGTCGGCATCATATGAAAATTGCATTTTTTTGAAAATCTGGATTTTAACGTCATCTTGTTAAGCAATTCGCACCTCAAAAATCGACAATAAATTCAAGCTGTTACTTGCTATTTGAATTGGTTTGGTCACCTACTAGGAATGAATGAATATAGAATAGTGAGAAAAGTTATAGAAATTGGAAAATCAAGAAAGTGACAAAGAGGAAAACCCAGGAGGAAATGGATAGATCAGATTGAAGAAATTGGAAAAATAAAGGAAAACATTAGGAGAGTTGAGAGCATTGACCAAGGATAGAAAAGAATAGCAAACACGGGCACAGTAAGAACTCCAATCGGACGTCTGAAAAAGGCAAAAGGATATGAGAGAAAAAGAAAAGACTTGCTAGATATCACTACAAAATAACGAATTGAAAGTTGCCTAAATCCAACGTTATCCGTAGCAACGTGAATTTTACTCAAGTCCACATATTCTACACTTTGAATTGTGGTTTAATAGCTTGGTCCACAATTATTTCTTTCATACATTTAAAAATATATTTGTTCACTTAAACAGTTATTGTAATTGGCTGTTAGAATCTCATTATTGTCAGAAATCCTCATCTAAACTATATTTACTGCCATTCTGGTATAGCAAAGCCGAATTGTATGACTTTAACAAAAGTGTTTCGTTAACAGATATAAAAACAGAACCCCATTTAAATATATTTTTGAAGAATTAAATTTGTCTTCACTCAGTCCCAAAAAAAACGATTCTGACATCTTTGTAGAGTACCGAACACAAAACATATCAGAGCTAATGTATCAAGAACACAGAACAAAGAAAGATGAGGCGCGAAGCGAAAAAGAAAAAGAAAATTAGTCACCAAATCAAGTTTTCACTATGAATCTTCAGTCTGTTCTATTGTGTCCACAGTCGAATGTATTTGCCCTCTATTACTAAACCAAATTGATTCTTCATAATTTCACTCTTTTTGATCTTCATACAAAGTATGGTTACTGTTTTCTGTGGCAAGAGAGACAAGGAGAGTTAAATGCAGACTGTTTTGCCTCGATTATGTGTACCTTTTTATCTACCAAAGACTTCCCAACCATGGATCTAAACAACAAACTTATTATTCTTCACAGTAACGGTTGTGGTGCACAGAATAGTAAATCCACTCTGTCGAATGCCATTTTAAATTTTTCAGTGGAAAATATTGTTTGTATTATTCAAAAATACTTAGAGAAGGGGCATACTTAAACGGAATTCGATTCTATGCATTCGACAGTTGAAATGAAGATTTCAGGGAAGGTGATAAATGTACCAGCCGACTACCTTAGTCTGTTGAAAATTGCGAGACAGAGTCCAAGACCTCATGATGTGCAATCTTCAAATCACACGTATTTTTTTTTAAATCAACTTTGTCAATTCAATTTATCCAGGACATAAAACTGGTGACCCTACTATGCAAAATATTAGAGCATTAAAATACAATTCAGACTGATCTATATAAGATTTTAGACATTCCAACGAGTTTCAGATCCTCCCTGTCCGATTCAATAAGAAATGCCCAATTGTCCCATTAGAACAACTGCCACGACTCTACAGAGCTAAATTAATAATTAAACGGGAAAAGTTTAAACATAATCAATCCCTTAGAAGTAGGAGCCAGATTACCATCCTTTCTATGATAGACTCGAACATGAATTAGCTTTCTTTGTGTATGTAAATTTGTATTTTAGTAATATATTTATAGTGTTTTCTCTTTTTTTAAGCATTCAATAATAGTAAAATAATTATAACGAGTTTTTATTTGATTTTTGCCTAAGGCCTTTAAATTCTCTACACAGACAGAAAATATCTCTTTTAATTCATTAATTTAATTTTCCAAAGAAACATACATTTCAAAAAAAAGTACTAGTATTATAATATTATTCTTAAATGAAAATTATTTTTATCGTCTAGTGTAATATTTAAATTTATGGACTTATACAATTTTCATATGATACCGAAGAAAACGGTCGATAACTCCCTTGTTATGGAAATTATCCAAAAATGTTATCAACAAAAATTGCTGGCAACAACATGCTCCTTTTCTGAAAATATGCCTATATCAAACATACGGTTTTTTTAAAATGTAATACCCCGTATATTTCATCATTAGATTTCTCCTATAATTCTCTTTCTTACAATATGCACTTTTATCAAATTATATAGGGTATATGAAAATTTGTAACCATTTTTATATCCAAATCGCTACGAAATAAACATTATATAGGAATATGAAGAATTAGTAAATAAATGATTTGTTCTATATTTTGAAACTTTTTGTCGCTCTCCAAATTTTTTTTGGGGTTTTGCGTTTACTGTATTGTACTGAATTCTAATATGTACACTAATATGAAACTCCCAATTTATAAGGATTCTAGTGATGAATTTTCAGAAATTAAAAAAAAACGCTTTTTATACTAAATATACCTACTTTTTTGTATAAAAAAAGATAACTATAATCAAAAAAATTATGTGGTTGTCTTTTTTCGCTTTTATTCGACAGGAGCGGTTTCATGTTTAAGGGTCCAACAGTAGTCCGCTAGCATATTTGAGGTCCATTTTCACTGTAGGCTTTTATCTATCTAAGCAATTTGCTGATAAAATCTCTCGCCGTGCTTCTCTGAAATTGCCTCCAAATTATCAGGGATGAATTCTAAATGGGAGTGGAGGAAATGCAGCTTTGGAACCCAAGGCTTTATAATATTGGATAACTTCTTCAACTAGATCTTTTTGTTACCTATGAAGTTGCTACATACATTTTTGAAGGCGTCCCATGCTCTTTTTTTCCTTCTCAAAAGTGAAGTTGCAAAATTTTGATACTTAAAAAGTTCCCTTACTTGAGGTCCAATGAAGATTCCTTCTTCAAGCTTTGCTTCAGTTATACGCGGCAATTTAGGTTTCAAATAAAGGAACACATTTGCTTCTCTATCCAAGGTCTTAACAAAAATTTTTATAGGCCCTAGTTTTATGTTCAGAGGAGGTAAATAAAATTTTCCTGATCTACTAAAGGTTCATTATGGACGTTTTTCTGGCCGCGCACTATGTTTTCACGTAACGGCCAATCTTTATCTAAATAATGTTGGTTTCTGGGTCTCCTGTCCCATTCACATAAAAAATAAACGGTTTTACGGATTGAAACTTACTTTTCCGCATCTGTGACCCTGAACAATATTCTATCATAAAATTGTTACTTGTATACACTTCGGGGGATGTATTGTGCTAACAAACCGAAATTTCTTCAAAAATAACCAAAAATTTAGTATATCTGGATGTATAGGACCCGCTGTACTCGCTCCAGTCAACTGAAAATCAATAGGGTACATCTGTGAGACACTTTAAACAATATTCAATCATAAAATTGATCGCAACGGCATCGCTTCGCTTATATATCCACTGCTGAACACTGTAATACTGATCCTCCGACAAGCGGTTGGCTGCTTATATACCCGTTACGAACAGCTGGTATTGTTTAGAAATATCGGGAATCAAGAGTATCGAAAGCGACTATTGTATACAGGGGCCTTTCGATAAGTAGCTGTCTCTCCAACGACTATGGGGTGTGATAAAATCTGGAATTACATGGGGTTTAATGGGTATTTCCTTTATTTGAAGCTCTTGACGGATGAGACTTGGCAACGTTGCACCCATTATGCTATAGAAAGATAAATATCGCACAAGTACATTCTTACACCTGCCTAAAGCATGTTGTCGGCATTATCTGGACTCTGTTACGTGATATTTAAAGGTCTGTGTAAGAGTTAAATAGGTAGGGCTTATCGAAATAACGTATTTGTTTGACGGAGAGGATTTCGTGCAGAAGAGAGTTATTCATTTTGCTTAGTAATTTGATGAATGTCGCCTAGTTTTCAAACTAATTATATTTTCCTTTTTTTCAAATGGTTCCGCTGATATTTAATTTTTTTCAATTACATTTGGTGTATCCTTTCATTTTTGTTAAGCATTCTCTAAATTCATTATTTTCCGAAATATTTTTAATTTTATTTATGAAATTTCATAAATAATTTTAATTTGTTATACTAAAAATAATTTATTATTAGTTAATAGCATTACAATATAATTTTTATTCAGCAAATAACTTAAACACTATCTCATTGACACTGCCGATAATTGTGCCAACCTAGAATAATGTGATATCAACAATATTTCCATCAGACTATTGTATAGAAAACGTTTTTAATGATCAAGCAAAACTTCAGGGAGGCTATGGATAAATGACAGTTGTTATATTATTAATTGTTTAAGTGATTTCTGTGTTTGATAATTGTGGATTTAAACGTGAATTTTTCCATGGAAGAATAAACAGATATGATTTGGGTATTAGGAGGAAGTATGAAACATTGTTTACTTGCGTCCTGAATATATCAACAGCGGTATTCTCAACGGAGGTACCCAAATACACGAGCATTTGAAAGATTAATGGATCACTTTGTTCGTATTGGATCAGTGGTATATGAAAAAGACGAAAGAACAAAAACTGTTACCATCGAAGAAAACCGTGAATCCCCACATTACTACTCGTGAAATATCACGCCTACACATTAGTCAAAAATTGGCCGTAGTAAATATACTTCACAAATATAAAATGCATCCGTACCATATTCAAATATTCCAAGAATCGGCAGACGATGAGTATCCTCGTAGTTAGCTTTTTGTGAATGAGCTCAACCAATGTTAATAAATGTATAGGCTGCCTGGTATTTTTCGACCAATCAGAGTGCCGCATTTATGGCGGGTTGCGACGTCACCCAGAATGCCCATTTAAATTATATGTTTTGCTTTATTCTATTATTTTGCAAGGAAATTGATAAATAACTATTACAAATTTGCACATAAGTATGATTAAAATAAAACAAACATCTTTATTACAATTTTAATTGTGATTGAATATTTATTAGCTATTTAAATAAAAATATTGATAAACATAAAAATTTACAATCCAACCATTTATTTAATTAAAATACCTTCGACTTTTACTGCAAATATAAACAACAAAAGTATCTCAACTTATGTGTAATAAGTACTCGCACAAAGTTTTACAATAATAAAATCTTAATAAAGTGAGCTTACAAGTTAAATTCTTTCTCTGAAGCTCCTGGGACACGAAAGTTTTTACTACATTGTTTTTATCTTTTTATGACGTCGGAATGTCGTAAAAAGATAAAAACAATGTTATAAAATTACAGGAGTTTTACTGGAAGAATTTGCAGTACATTCAAATAAACACTTTTCTTTTAATTTACAATTTTTTTTTAATTTTGAGTTCTTCATTAGTCCAACGTGTCTTATCTTTTTCAGAACCATATCCACTTGATTTGAAGTCGGGAAATCATTAAAATGCAACTTTAGCTCTGTCAGCGAAGTCACTCGGATCTTTTTTTATTTGATTTTCTAGTTTAGAAGGCGAGGGTTTTCCACATTTTCTAGTGCGGAAATTTTTTGTTTGGGCATTACGTTTTCATTTTGCAGGAGCACTGTCACACTAACGTTCAATAATTCATTAACCACAATTTTTTTCCTTTTTTTTAATGCTCTTGTCTACTAGTGTATTCAGCTGGTTTGGCATCTTCCGACCGTCGAAAGTAAAAACATTGAAGGAATAGCTAAAAAAAATTGAAAAACTATAAGTATCTGGTGCTACATATTTAAAAAAATGTTTTTACCATCTTCATTAACTTCATAGCAGTCAACTCTTCATCAGCATTGCTTGCATTTCTTCTTCATAATCTGCTGGCTTAAAATGGTTGCTACAAATTCTTTATTTTTAGAAGATCATTTATCCTTACGTAGGCATTTTCTTTCCCATTCTTTGCAAACTCAAGGGTATTTAGGGAATGTGAAAAATGATAAATTCTCCCCTGTTTCCTTTGCTTTCCTTGAATTATTTTCACATGTAACCACGCTACAAGTTATTCCTCCTGGCATAGAACCCTATAAAAAATAAAATCGTATGGAGTGATTAAAAAGAAAATAATTTGTTAGAACTCACCTTAACTTTGAAAACAAAATAGCCTTGCCCTTTTCATAAACTACAATTATTATACAACAAAAAAACATGCTCACGCTTACAACACAATGTTCATTTATAAATAGCTTAATAAAAACCGCCAAAAGAGAATACAAAACACAACTAAACTGTTTAACCCTTCAGTGGTGACGTGCTTTGCTAGTCTAATAGACCGAAACACATTTTTTTAGCGAATTTTCACTTTTTACTATGAATATTATATTTCCAATAAAACAGCAGATAATTACAAATATTTTACTTAGCAAAAAGGAATAATATTACTCTATTAGTTAAGAATAAAATAGCTCTGTGATATACAATGTATTAATAGTGAAAAGTATTTATTATTATAACGAATTTATTTATCTAACATATTTTGAAGCCTGATGTCAACACCAGTCACCATAAAATGTGAAATCTGTGGTAAATTTTTTAAGAAGCGAGGCCTTAAAATACATTAAAACAAGACCTATGGTGGACAAAATTTGAGTTCGATTACAAAAGAAAGTCTTAGAAATAAGAAAACAAAAGGTACGAATTTTCATCTAAAGTTAGCAAAATTGACGAGCCAACGATCAGTAATCAGAAGAGTCCCAAAAGCTTCAAGGGCTCTTTGTGCCTCAATGCTCTCTAGTCTGATTGATGAATGCGTAAGACAAAATTCTATTTCTACCTGGGAAAATCTATTGCTTTTTCCATACAATGTTTTAAGTCTTCCTTCTAAAAATTCAAATAAAAAAGTATATCTCTCTACTATAATCAAGAATAATTTTAAATCGTTTGATAATATCCCATCATTTAAATTTCTCTGATTAGCAAAACACACATTTCTCAGTTCGGAAAAACGGAAAATTATAAATGTCATTAATAAAGTTTCTGACGGCGACTTGACATCCGCAATCAAAATCTTAGCTTCAGATGACAGTTGTGCTGATAGTGCAGCCACTTTAACATAATTAAAATCGAAACATCGTTTTAGAGAAACTTGATAGTATGTTCCCTACTCTGAGTTCGGAACCTATTGCTTTCTTATAACAGAAGAATTTGTCAGTAACGCAGTAAACTCTTTTAAAACAAGTTCTGCTGGTAGTTAAGACTCTTTAAGACCTTCAGGAAAAAATCTCTTATCATATTTGTGTATATTATGTAATTTTATTTTAAATGACACAGTCAAGATTCCTCCTATTTTATTCGGAGCGTCACTTTAACTAGAAAAGAGGTATCAGACCAATTGCTATTGGTACAGTTTACCATCGTTTAGTAGCGAAAATAATTTGTTTAAACATCAGAGATAAATTAGGATACTTACTTCGTCCATTACAATTTGGTTTCGGGTCGAAAGGTGGTTGTGAAGCAGTTGCACATGCAGCAAAACGTTTCGTCTCTAATCATCAATAATTTAATAATAAAGTTTTCTGAAAATTGATTTTAAAAATGCTTTCAATGCTATGCATCGTAATAATTTATTAAAACTTGTAGCAGATATTCTACCTGAAATTTTTCCTTTCATCAATCAATGTTATCGATTCCCTTCATATCATTTATTTGGCGAAAACATCATTTATTCGGAAAGAGACGTCCAATGAGGGGACCCTTTGGCACCTCACATTTTTTGCATATCGATACACAAACTTATAAGCAACATTGACACATAATTCAATGGTTGATACATTGATGATGGTTATTTAGGTGGTAATACAAATTCCGTGTTCAAGTCTCTTGTCTATAGTATAAGCAAATCCAAGGATATTGGTCTTGAACTCAATTTCAACAAATGCGAGTTATTTTTCTTAGAATCACCAAATAATCTAACCATTGATAAATTTAATTCTGTAGCACCAGGCATAACAATTAATAACAGACAAAATTTATTTCTATTAGGTGCTCCTTTATTAAACGAATCCTTTCTATCAGCTTTCAATGAAAAACTAACCTTTTTCAAAAAAATGTCTTCTCGTTTATCCTGGTTACCGACACAAATTGCTTATTACCTTTTCAAGAATTGCCTATTAATTCCAAAATTAACATATATCTTAAGATGTAGTCCGACCTGGTTACATAATGATATTTTAATCAATTTTGACAATACCATTCGTCATTAATTAAGATTAAATTAGAGGACCTTTCTTGGGAACAAGCTTCACTACCTGTTTCATATGGTGGTTTAGGAATTGGCTCAATCGTTTCAGTAGCTCTTCCTTCTTTTTTGTCATCATTAAATAGTTCAAAAAATTTCATTAATTACATTCTGCCTATATTTTTCCACACACAAGACCCCAGAAAATATTTAGTCATTAAAGTCTAACAAAGTTGTATCCGATGAATATAAATCCTTTCAAACATCCTGGGATATACCTTTATTGATCATTGAAAAAGAAAATCTGCTTCAGAAAACTATCAATTTACCAGAGAAGGCTCGTTTGAATGAAACATTTACAAAGAAATCAGGAGCATGGCTGAGCGCTATACCGTCGGCCCCATTATGTACGCTTGTAGATGACGGAAGTTTCCGTATTTATATTGGTCTCCGTTTAGGTTGTCAAATTTGTGTAAAACATCGCTGTCGTTGCGAAGTGCCGGCCGTTTTTCAGGTCATTCTGCAGTAAATTACTTAATCATCTGCAAAGATTCCCTGTTCGTTGGAACCGTTAGGTACTTGCCACGACGACGGTAAACGTGCAGGTGGTATGACCCTCATTCCATGGCAACGCGGCAGACCAGTTATATGGGATTTCACTTGCACTGACACTTGGGCTCCGTCCCATGTCCGATCCACATCTACTTCCGCAGGCGCTGCAACATAACAAGGCGAAACTTTGAAAATCAATAAATACAAAAATTTGGAGAACATTCACATTCTTATTTCTGTAGCAATTGAAACCTCTAGTATTTTCGGTATTGAAGCTTTAAAATTTATAAAAGAAATCGGTAAAAAAATATTAGTAGAAACCAATGATTCAAGAGCAACTTTGTTCCTTATACAACAAATAAGGATTGCAATTCAAAGAGGAAACGCTTCATCTTTTCTCGGTACGTTTCCCCGTTCTATGCCTCTAGAGGAACTTTTCATGAAACCTAATCATAAGAAACCTAATTCTTTTACCACTTTCAAACTTTCTCACATTACCGACCCTAAAACATGTGATCTTTCCTTTTTCCGAAATTCTTATTTAACATTTTCATTCAATTCTTCAGAATGTGTGCCTTCTGATAATACATGCGATGACAATTTTATAAATTATGCGTTAAACAAGCTTTTGGGCCCGAGTGTACTAAAAAATATAGATAACCAGCCAGATGATGTCCCATTCATAGGAATACTGAAGTAGATGACTATGCTAGAGAATGATGCGATTCCTATGCGCAATAAATTATCTTTGACCAAAACAAAGTATAAAACTGGTCAACTCCCAATAGAATTGAAGACATATCAAGTAAAAAGGTTAACTACCAAATGGAAGGTATTTATACTAACCGTGTTGCATACCCTAACAATACTAATACAGACAATTTGTCTGATGAAGATGATAACGGAAATCGCGCATGAGTGGCCGATTTGAGTAAAAATTTGAAAGACAGACTCTCCAGAACAGTAAAAAATGGTACTAACCTCGCCAATAAGACAACTGAGGTTAGATCAAAAATATCTGATGTGACCAATGGAGTGAAACCACTAAGTACAAAAGCAATATCAACCAGAGTTAAAAAATCTAGTGATAATGTTTCGGTGACCAAAAAAAATGACATTGCCTCCAGCAAGTGTCAAAATAATCCCGATATTTTGCAGTCAAGTTCAATATTGGAAGGGAATGAAGACGTAGAAGAAAATAATGGGTCAGAAGTCGATAGGGTCGTAGTAACTGAGGAATCAATAAACATCAATTCCCTTTCTAAAAATAATCCTAGAGTTAACAACTTCTTTTCATACGTTTCATTTTCGATTAAAGATTTTCAGAAAGATGATGAAACTTAACAAGAACAAAAGGACACGTCTAAAAATGTAGATAACAAGGAATATTTTAACAAAGCGAACCAGACCAATGATCTATCGACATCAACCAAACTTTCCAAAACCGCAATGTCTCCATCCAATTCAATAGCAAACAACATCAATTCATATTCATTATCACGCCGATCAAGTGAGAGAGACAATAGTAGAATCCGAGATTATTCGGACAATAATAGTAGTTGCGAAAGAGTTCTTAACAATATCTCCACAATCAGATCCATAAAGGGTATTCCTCAAAAATCTTTGGGTCTCAAAGGCCTCAAAAATATTGGTAACACATGTTTCATGAATAGTATTATCCAATGCCTATCAAACACAAGCTGGCTATTAGAATATCTAAAGAAAGACGCATACATAAGAAATATTAACATAAACATATCTAGCATGAAAGGAGCACGAATTAAAGCATTTGCTGAAGTTATTCAAGAACTTAGGTCTGAAGACGGTTCAGATAGAGTGGTTAATACAGTAACATTGAAGAGGACTTCACGAAGATGTCAACAAGGTATATGAAAAACCAAAGCCCATATTAACAGAAATTGATGACAAACTTAATGACATTGAGAAAGCACATGAATCTTGGTTGAGATATCTGAGAATGGACAACTCCAAGATTGTGGATAACTTTGTCGTTCAATTAACATCAACACTCAAGTTTGCACACTGTGGTCAATGTTCAGTTACCTTCGATCCCTTTTGAGATTTATCCCTTTCCAATCCCCAAAGAATAGGTCAATTACGACTTTCACAATGTTTAGATTCGTTTACTAGAGAAGAAACACTCGACGGTGATGAGAAACCAACATGTTCGAAATGTAAGGAACGAAGACGATGCACTAAATCATTCTCAATACATAAATTTCCGAAAATATTGGTTATTCACCTGAAGCGCTTTTCGCAATCAGAAAGATTTAGTGGAAAACTTAATGTTGCAATAGGTTTTCCAATAGAAGGGTTGATATAAGCCATTACGCGGCCGATAATGTGGCACCTTGTATGTACAACTTCTACGCTATATCAAATCACAGTGGAACCACTTACAATGGTCACTACACAGCATATTGCCGACATCCCTACACGGGACAGTGGCACGAATATAACGATTCAAGGGTGCTATTAATATCGTGGAAATATTTAGTCAGTGGAGAAGCATATGTTCTCTTCTATGAACTAGATGACACAAAGTCCCACCTTTGAGTTTAATAATTTTTTTATTAGTTTTAAATTGTATATTTTATTTATATATTTATATATACATTGTATTTTTTAGAAATAGGACAAATTCAAATTGCTTTCATGATATTTTGAGGTAAAAATACACATTTTGTAAGAATTATAATATAAACAATATATACTTATTGCATTTCTAAGTAATTCAATACAGCTATTTTGCTAATGTATAAATTAATCAACTAATTAAACGGATTATTACAATCTATTAATCTTTTCTGTAGTTCTTATACAGCTACTACCTGCTTTCAAATACTTCAAGTGTTAGCGCACATAACACTGTTCCAGGCATAAAAACGTTTTGTACTTCTTACAGGAGAATTTTATTTTTCGGTTTTTCTTCGAGCCGAATAGTACATACCTTCCTAACATTTTTCTAGTTCCTTCCGGTTGTTGTTTGAGAACTTCTATATTACAAATTTCACAAATTCTCAACTTCATAGATTTAGGTAAATTCGAATTTGTTGCACGAACTCTTAGATGTGCATCTATCAAGCTAAATGATACTTTTTCTAAAATATGTCACCTAACTTTTTCGCTATTATTATTCGCTGTATATATTACAGAGGAGTTTAAACCAGCCATATTTAGAAGACTGTAAAAAATTACCAACTGCCATCTTATAGTGGGTCTGGCGCAGTTGTAATTGGAACACAATTGATCTACAACGTCGGCGCCATATTTTGTTTGATTATATTCGATAATCATTTCTGATTTGCAAGTTTTTCGTCATCATGACAAGTTTAAATTAAAAAACATTTTTTTGGCAAATATGATACCAGTGTACAATTGTTCCGGAACACAAACACACTACAACCGATTGGACGGGTATTTTTCTGAAGAAATTCTGGCGAAAGCTCTTTTTTATTGGCGCGTATTGTTGTTAGGCCCTTGCTCAGAAGTTTTTTAGCTAAATCATTCTAGTAAACTATCTATCGGTTGTGACATTTCTATTGGAACCATAGTATGGCTCGCACAGTAGTTCCACAACTGACTGTGCACTATTACTGTGTGAGAAGGTGCCTTCAGGTTGGTTTCCAACTTACACTTCAAGATTGGAAGTATAAAACATTTTGGCATCGCATAATGAAAAAATGTTTATTACGTATTTGTTTGTATTCTATGGCATGTAGTGTCGAAAGCCGCAACGGCCACGGAAAGCTTGCTGTTCATCAACCGTCACAATTTGACAGTGGTTAAAATTTGCTTTACACTCTGATTCATACCTATCAAACAGTTCTCTCATGGGAGCAAGTTTGTCTAGCATGCGTCTGACTTTCCTATACTTTCAATATCATCAAAACGATAGAACCGTAGAAGAATACGAAATCGCTTCAAAGACATTGCAAGTCGATAAATTTCTGGAGCGGTGCCGTTTGTTTTCAAAAGATCTTCAGCATTTAAATGAATACTTTTTTTCGCCTCAGTCAGCCGAAGAAGGTCTAAAAGTGCCTCCATTTTCAGATTCTTCGTTTCTCTTGTATAAGTCTGAAGTCCATATTGATCGGCTACAGACCTCACACGTTCATTAATATGAGCCACTATCATATTTACAATATCAGCGTCAAAGAAATGCCTAAATATATCGAAAGGCTCCTTAAATTGACGCATACTTGGATGTACAGAAGGCAGTTTCATTTTGATCACATTTTTAGCTCTTGTTTTAAAGTTTTTTTGTCCTTTCTGAATCAAAAGGGGGTTCGCTTTTCCTTTTGATACCACTTTCAGTAGGTTTAACTGATAAACCTGGATAGTGGACTAGCTCGATAAAACTGAAAGTAAATGATATCTAGGAATAAGCTAACTGAACAAAGTAAATTTATTCAAATCTAAACAATGAACTTATAACCAATTAATTCCAAGTACCATCTATATGATACATATAGAAGTTGTATTAGTATGGTTAAATTCACTTATTTAACTAAACAGTTACTGTGTTGAAACCTGAAAATGTTGTTGTGTAAGATTTATTTATAAGTCTTTTATTTTAATGTTGAATGTTTAAATTTGAGGTTAACTCGTAATGATATAAAAACTGTTTTATGCCATTTGGCTCGGATGCACTATACCAAGCTCCCAACTTGACCGATCCGCGATCCAATTTCCAATTGTCTGAAGATTTCAACAACTTGCAGGTATACAAAATGGACGCCGCCATGCAATTGAGAACCTTATTCCACCGTTTGCAGGTATCACTCGATTCTCATGCAACATTCTAACTTCCTCAAATTTATGTATAACTGCTACTACAATACTTTTGATCGACTACTTAAATGCTAAAGATGTGCGGCTGTGCGCTTTTCTTGAACATGAAAGGTCTAGGTTGAAGTAAACTACCTTAAAAACTTATACTGTTTCTGCAAAAAACATCCTGGAGTCCAGTATAACTTTAGTTCTCGTTGATCACTTAAATTGTTCTATAAATATGTCACTGTGGACTAAAATAATACCATGTGGCCGACTGCCTGGTATTAAAAAAAGGCTGTGCCTTGATTGATTCCTATATCTCGTGAGAAAACGATGTGTCGCTACGATAGAGTATCAGATCAAGAAAAATGCGGAAGTGACGAAAAACTGACAGCTGACATTTTCCTTGTTTGACCAATCAAATAATAAAATTTATTGATTTGACGTATTAGCCAACTAAGATGAACTGTATGTTGTAAGGTTGGTTGCATATGTTTGACGTTAATACATTGTAAGAAATACGAAAGACAATGCCGTACTTAATTTTATTATTTGTTAAGAAACATGTTATATTATTTTCCGCCCAACCTATCTAATATGCGGGAAAAGTATTGGTTTACCCCAAAAAAAGTTAGAAATTCGAAAAAAAAATTTGTGTGTATGTCGTCGTCGTCGTCGTCGTCGTCGTCGTCGTCGTCGTCGTCGTCGTCGTCGTTGTCGTCGGCCACTTTTCGTTACATCTCTTGTTAGCAAGATAAAGCCTCCGGGGTGCAACAAGTCACCAATTTTATGATTGAATATTGTTATGGACATGTCACAGATGAACCCTATTGATTTTCAGCTCACCAGAGCCAGCACAACGGATGCTATGGTACTAGAAGTACGACATTTTAATCATTTTTTGAGAAATTTCATTTTGTTAGCACGATACAGCCTCTGGATTTCAACAAGTCACCAATTTTATGATTGAATATTATTCAGAACACTTCACAGATGAACCCTATTGATTTTCAGCTCACCAGAGCCAGTACAACAGGTGCTATACTACTTTCAGTACGATCTTTTTGTAATTTTTGGAGAAATTTAAGTTTGTTAGCACGATACAGCCTCCGAAGTATATACAAGTGACCAATTTTTTGATTGGATATTATTCAGAGCGTCTCAAAGATTAATCCTATTGATATTCAGCTCAATAAAGCCAGTATAACGGGTTCTATAGTACTTGAAGTACCAAATTTTTGTCATTTTTGGAAAATTTTCAGTTTGTTAGCAAGATACAGCCTCCAGAGTGTATACAAGTGACCAATTTTATGATTGAATATTCTTCAAGGTGTCTCACAGATGTACTCTATTGGTTTTCAGCTGACAGATGCGGAAAAGTTAGTTTTAATCTTTAAAACCGTTTATTTTTTTCTTCGTCTGGGACGTTTCCCAAACATACTGGGGCCTCTAAGCCATTACGCGGCCGATAATGTGGCACCTTGTATGTACAACTTCTACGCTATATCAAATCACAGTGGAACCACTTACAATGGTCACTACACAGCAGCATATTGCCGACATCCCTACACGGGACAGTGGCACGAATATAACGATTCAAGGGTGCTATTAATATCGTGGAAATATTTAGTCAGTGGAGAAGCATATGTTCTCTTCTATGAACTAGATGACACAAAGTCCCACCTTTGAGTTTAATAATTTTTTTATTAGTTTTAAATTGTATATTTTATTTATATATTTATATATACATTGTATTTTTTAGAAATAGGACAAATTCAAATTGCTTTCATGATATTTTGAGGTAAAAATACACATTTTGTAAGAATTATAATATAAACAATATATACTTATTGCATTTCTAAGTAATTCAATACAGCTATTTTGCTAATGTATAAATTAATCAACTAATTAAACGGATTATTACAATCTATTAATCTTTTCTGTAGTTCTTATACAGCTACTACCTGCTTTCAAATACTTCAAGTGTTAGCGCACATAACACTGTTCCAGGCATAAAAACGTTTTGTACTTCTTACAGGAGAATTTTATTTTTCGGTTTTTCTTCGAGCCGAATAGTACATACCTTCCTAACATTTTTCTAGTTCCTTCCGGTTGTTGTTTGAGAACTTCTATATTACAAATTTCACAAATTCTCAACTTCATAGATTTAGGTAAATTCGAATTTGTTGCACGAACTCTTAGATGTGCATCTATCAAGCTAAATGATACTTTTTCTAAAATATGTCACCTAACTTTTTCGCTATTATTATTCGCTGTATATATTACAGAGGAGTTTAAACCAGCCATATTTAGAAGACTGTAAAAAATTACCAACTGCCATCTTATAGTGGGTCTGGCGCAGTTGTAATTGGAACACAATTGATCTACAACGTCGGCGCCATATTTTGTTTGATTATATTCGATAATCATTTCTGATTTGCAAGTTTTTCGTCATCATGACAAGTTTAAATTAAAAAACATTTTTTTGGCAAATATGATACCAGTGTACAATTGTTCCGGAACACAAACACACTACAACCGATTGGACGGGTATTTTTCTGAAGAAATTCTGGCGAAAGCTCTTTTTTATTGGCGCGTATTGTTGTTAGGCCCTTGCTCAGAAGTTTTTTAGCTAAATCATTCTAGTAAACTATCTATCGGTTGTGACATTTCTATTGGAACCATAGTATGGCTCGCACAGTAGTTCCACAACTGACTGTGCACTATTACTGTGTGAGAAGGGGCCTTCAGGTTGGTTTCCAACTTACACTTCAAGATTGGAAGTATAAAACATTTTGGCATCGCATAATGAAAAAATGTTTATTACGTATTTGTTTGTATTCTATGGCATGTAGTGTCGAAAGCCGCAACGGCCACGGAAAGCTTGCTGTTCATCAACCGTCACAATTTGACAGTGGTTAAAATTTGCTTTACACTCTGATTCATACCTATCAAACAGTTCTCTCATGGGAGCAAGTTTGTCTAGCATGCGTCTGACTTTCCTATACTTTCAATATCATCAAAACGATAGAACCGTAGAAGAATACGAAATCGCTTCAAAGACATTGCAAGTCGATAAATTTCTGGAGCGGTGCCGTTTGTTTTCAAAAGATCTTCAGCATTTAAATGAATACTTTTTTTCGCCTCAGTCAGCCGAAGAAGGTCTAAAAGTGCCTCCATTTTCAGATTCTTCGTTTCTCTTGTATAAGTCTGAAGTCCATATTGATCGGCTACAGACCTCACACGTTCATTAATATGAGCCACTATCATATTTACAATATCAGCGTCAAAGAAATGCCTAAATATATCGAAAGGCTCCTTAAATTGACGCATACTTGGATGTACAGAAGGCAGTTTCATTTTGATCACATTTTTAGCTCTTGTTTTAAAGTTTTTTTGTCCTTTCTGAATCAAAAGGGGGTTCGCTTTTCCTTTTGATACCACTTTCAGTAGGTTTAACTGATAAACCTGGATAGTGGACTAGCTCGATAAAACTGAAAGTAAATGATATCTAGGAATAAGCTAACTGAACAAAGTAAATTTATTCAAATCTAAACAATGAACTTATAACCAATTAATTCCAAGTACCATCTATATGATACATATAGAAGTTGTATTAGTATGGTTAAATTCACTTATTTAACTAAACAGTTACTGTGTTGAAACCTGAAAATGTTGTTGTGTAAGATTTATTTATAAGTCTTTTATTTTAATGTTGAATGTTTAAATTTGAGGTTAACTCGTAATGATATAAAAACTGTTTTATGCCATTTGGCTCGGATGCACTATACCAAGCTCCCAACTTGACCGATCCGCGATCCAATTTCCAATTGTCTGAAGATTTCAACAACTTGCAGGTATACAAAATGGACGCCGCCATGCAATTGAGAACCTTATTCCACCGTTTGCAGGTATCACTCGATTCTCATGCAACATTCTAACTTCCTCAAATTTATGTATAACTGCTACTACAATACTTTTGATCGACTACTTAAATGCTAAAGATGTGCGGCTGTGCGCTTTTCTTGAACATGAAAGGTCTAGGTTGAAGTAAACTACCTTAAAAACTTATACTGTTTCTGCAAAAAACATCCTGGAGTCCAGTATAACTTTAGTTCTCGTTGATCACTTAAATTGTTCTATAAATATGTCACTGTGGACTAAAATAATACCATGTGGCCGACTGCCTGGTATTAAAAAAAGGCTGTGCCTTGATTGATTCCTATATCTCGTGAGAAAACGATGTGTCGCTACGATAGAGTATCAGATCAAGAAAAATGCGGAAGTGACGAAAAACTGACAGCTGACATTTTCCTTGTTTGACCAATCAAATAATAAAATTTATTGATTTGACGTATTAGCCAACTAAGATGAACTGTATGTTGTAAGGTTGGTTGCATATGTTTGACGTTAATACATTGTAAGAAATACGAAAGACAATGCCGTACTTAATTTTATTATTTGTTAAGAAACATGTTATATTATTTTCCGCCCAACCTATCTAATATGCGGGAAAAGTATTGGTTTACCCCAAAAAAAGTTAGAAATTCGAAAAAAAAATTTGTGTGTATGTCGTCGTCGTCGTCGTCGTCGTCGTCGTCGTCGTCGTCGTCGTCGTCGTCGTTGTCGTCGGCCACTTTTCGTTACATCTCTTGTTAGCAAGATAAAGCCTCCGGGGTGCAACAAGTCACCAATTTTATGATTGAATATTGTTATGGACATGTCACAGATGAACCCTATTGATTTTCAGCTCACCAGAGCCAGCACAACGGATGCTATGGTACTAGAAGTACGACATTTTAATCATTTTTTGAGAAATTTCATTTTGTTAGCACGATACAGCCTCTGGATTTCAACAAGTCACCAATTTTATGATTGAATATTATTCAGAACACTTCACAGATGAACCCTATTGATTTTCAGCTCACCAGAGCCAGTACAACAGGTGCTATACTACTTTCAGTACGATCTTTTTGTAATTTTTGGAGAAATTTAAGTTTGTTAGCACGATACAGCCTCCGAAGTATATACAAGTGACCAATTTTTTGATTGGATATTATTCAGAGCGTCTCAAAGATTAATCCTATTGATATTCAGCTCAATAAAGCCAGTATAACGGGTTCTATAGTACTTGAAGTACCAAATTTTTGTCATTTTTGGAAAATTTTCAGTTTGTTAGCAAGATACAGCCTCCAGAGTGTATACAAGTGACCAATTTTATGATTGAATATTCTTCAAGGTGTCTCACAGATGTACTCTATTGGTTTTCAGCTGACAGATGCGGAAAAGTTAGTTTTAATCTTTAAAACCGTTTATTTTTTTCTTCGTCTGGGACGTTTCCCAAACATACTGGGGCCTCTAAGGACAGCTATTGCTTTTCTTTAAATTAACATGAAATTGCACAACGATGTAATACTACGGAAGGTGACAACGGGATCAGACTACTACATTCACAACGGCGTTTCAGTCACATCGAAGTAAGGTAAGAAACACAATTTGGTAATGGGACGAGTAAAAACTCCATGTTATTTTGACTATTCGTATTTTATTGTCAGGTCGGGGAAATGTTTCAATGACTTTGGCTAAGTGCCATTTTAGTGGAGGAGTATTATCGTCTTTTAGAAGAATTAGATCATCGAATTTGAAATTGGGTAGGGGTTTTAACCATTTAGGACGGTTTTGTAGTAAGTTTAGGTATTCAACTGACCAACGTTTCCAACAGTTCTGTTTAACTTTTTCACATCGTTACCACAAAAACTTCGGAAACATCCTTGTCACGGAATATAGTTAAACTTGAACCAACTAAGAAATGACCAGGGGTAAGGGCTTGTAAGTCATTGGGATCATTTGATTGAGCACATAGAAGTCTTCAATTGAGAATTGCCTCTATTTGAATCTAAATCGTGTAAAAGTCTTCAAAAGTCATTGGATTATCAACTATTAATCGTTTAATGTAATATTTGGCACCTTTGATTGCTGATTCCCAAATACCACCCCGATGAGGGCTTCTGGGAGGAATGAACTTAAACGCAATGTCTATTAGTGACAAGTACTCTTGTATATCATGAAAGTTATTTTGCTTTTCGAAAAAATCATGAATTTCCTTTAACTGATTTCTTGCACCTAAGAAGTTAGTAGCATTATCACTAAATATTATGGAAGGGTTACCTCTTCCGGATATGAATCTCTTTAGGGTGGAAATGAATCCATTTGTAGATAATTCAGTGACAAGTTCTATGTGCATGGCTTTTGTTACCATGCAAACAAAGACTGCAATGTAGGCCTTGATTACAGGGGCTTTTCTGATCTTAGAAGGTTTTAGCAGGAAGGGGCCACCATAATCTATGCCAGTTTTTAGAAATGGCCTAGCTTGGCCTAAGCGATACTCAGGGAGGTCTGCCATTATTTGTTGGGTTGGTTTAACTTGAAATCCAAAATATTTAGTACATTTTCTAATTAAGCTTTTTACTTCAAGAAGACCTTTTACGGGCCAATATTTTAGTTTAAAGTGTGATAAAACTGTTTGTGGACCAGCACGAAATAATCTTAGTTGTTAGTTTTAACATCAAGGTCACAACTGAATTATGAGATGGTAACAGAATAGGGTGCTTTTGTTCATAGTCGATCGCTGCATTTGCTAGTCGACCTACTCTGATTATTTGGTTTTCGTCGAGAAATGATTCGAGACTTAAAATGTTTTTATAAGTAATTTGAATATTGTTTTTTTGAGAAGTAAGTTGTTTTGAGAAGTGTTTTGACTGTAAAGTTTTTATAATCAAGATTGTAGAACCTTGAAGTTCAGCGACTGTGAGAGGACCAAATACCTTGTTATTTGACTTTACGTTATATATGTCTTTGAACGTATGCAACTATACGTTGCAGGGATCTAAAAGTTGAAAATCTGGAGAAAAATTGCAACCAAAAGTCTGGAGTTTCTTGGTTGTTCGTAATTAGAGTAACTTTTTTCTCCTCTACTTTGTTAGCTTGATTAGATGGGGTAAAAATTTTGGTTAGGTCATTTGTATACACTTCGGAGGCTGGGTCGTGCTAACAAAGCGAAACTTCTCCATAAATAACCAAAAATGTTAGTGTATCTGGATTTAGAGGACCCATTGTACTTGCTCTGGTGAGCTGAAAGTCAATAGGGTTCATCTGTAAGATGTCCTGAACAATATTCAATAATAAAATTGGTGACTTCTTGCACTCCGGAGGCTGTATCGAACATGTAACGAAAAGTGGCAGACGACATACACACAGGATTTTTTTTCTAAAAACCGTTTTTTCATGTTGTTCTTGTTGAATACCAAAAAAATCCATAATTACTACTTTTTTGAGGTAATAAAGTACCTTTCTCGCATATTAGATAGGGTTGGGCGGAAAAGTGATAATATGGGAGGAACCATTTAAAAGAATTAGAAAATCATAAGTTTACTTTTTAGCTCACCATGTATACAGATGTTCGTCGATGATTTCTGTTACAATTAGTCTCAAAACTAAACAATATTTGTCAACTTACTACGTGAAATAAATAATCATTTATTCACTAGTTCTTCATACGTAGTGCGTTTATTTCGTAGCGATTTCGATATAAAAATGGTCATGTTTTATTAAATACCCTATGTAATTTGGTAAATCTGCATATTATAAAAACTAGGATCGTAGGAGAAATCTAAATATGAGGAAATATACAGGGTGTCGCATTAAGAAAACGTATTTTTGCTTTGTCACGCAGCTATGAGACTCTCTGTAGATATCGGCATATTTTCCAGGTAAGGAGCATGTCGTTCCCTACAATATTTGTTGATAACTTCCTTGGATAATCTCCATAATAAAAGAGTTATCGACCGTTGTCACACATCAAAACCCTGAGTAGCTGAAAACACTCTGTAATATCCAATTATCTCAGCACGTGATCCGACCATCATAACAAACTTCTCACTTACAAAGGTGACGCAATAATTGAAATTATTTTCAACGGAATAATGATAACTAACGGGACTGACATTACTATCTATGTTGAATAGCATTTATTAAATAATTCCATTAATACATGACAATCTGAAAAATTTCAAAATTTTGGACATGGTTAACAAGTTTCTAAATAACAATTTAAATTTTCTCACAGAACATCTCTACTAGCACATGGTCTATCTGATTATTGTTCTGTCTATCGATGCAATCCATACTTCTTCGTGTATTTTCTGAAAATACCTAAGTAGTTGTGATCCTCATGTTATTTCCTACCACAAATCCAATAAGCTTTAATGCATTTTCATTCCGACTGTTTACGTCTCCTTTTGTAACTTCCACACCATACTTATAGGTAGATAAATTTCACAGAGGTGACTTGTGGCCTATTCCACTCCGACATTTTCAGATCTATTGTGGTCCTACAAACCTAGATTACATTCTCCAGCAT
Organism: Galeruca laticollis; assembly: GCA_963921935.1. Taxonomy (NCBI): domain Eukaryota; kingdom Metazoa; phylum Arthropoda; class Insecta; order Coleoptera; family Chrysomelidae; genus Galeruca; species Galeruca laticollis. Next base: position 95,672,221 of record OY998182.1, on the reverse strand, counting down.
TATTCATTCTTATGATGTCTATCAGTGTAGAGACTGAATATTTCGTGTAGTTCCGTGCCAGTGGCTTTCCTATGCCTAGTACCGAAAACAGCACGTTAGTTAAACAGTTCCAATGGCAGAATATGCTCCGCTGTTTATTCCTCTCATCGACAAAATCTACATAAGAACTCATCTGTCAACCCTATCCCTTTTCGATAGCTATTGAGCTTACAATGCCCTGTTAACATACCCACAACAGTTTTGACCGTTTTCCTATCTTTACTTATCAGATCTACCGTGAATTTTGGCGATTGTTGTAATATAAACTTCGCTTGTCTTTGGCCTGGTAAATTCCTTCAACATAACCTAGAGTTATACTTCACCCATTTTTTTGTTGCCACTTTTTTTACTAATTTTGCAATCATAAGGGTTCCGCTCCAATGAATGACATTGACGCAGCTTGCTTAGCCATTTCGTCTGCCTTTTCTTTGCTCTTCGGGCCCTGGTACCCAGACGACATTACTTTGCTACGGTCACCCAGTGTATTTAGAGCATACACAAAATCCCATAATAGCTTAGAGTTGGCCACTATAGAATCGAGTGCGTTTAGCGCTGCTTGGCTGTATGTGAAGATCGCAATTGAACGATATGTTCTTTCCTGCCTTTTGATTTCTTCCACACAGCAGTGGATCGCCCTCATTTCCTGGAAAATTGTGGCATATTTTCTATATTATGCTTACTGGGGAAGCCCCACTACTCCTGCTCCTACGCCTTCCTACGTCTTCGAACCGTCCGTGTACCATGTATAGCTTCCGCTTGTATGGGTACAACTCCCTTCCAGTCTACCCTACCTGGAATAGTTATATGAATTTGTTATTAAATATGTGTCTTGTAGCTGTTGCTTCCAGCTCCGCGATTAGCTTCCGTTAATCCGTACTATGCGCCTAGCTTATGTGGTGTTGATTATGTATTAATATGTCCATTACGGATCTGACCTCGCCTTGCACAAAAATGTATAGAGGCTGTACCATATTTGGCTAATTATGTACCTACTCTGTGACGCCTTATTTTACCTCGCACAGGTTCTTACCAACTAGCGTGTCACTTTGGACACCCTAGATGCAAAGTTTTTGAAACAAATGCTCGGGCGCCAGATTATGTTACGTGGTTTACTCCACGGCCCCTTGACCCTTAGCGTCAAGAGTTCCAGATAGCCTCAGATGGAGGTTACTGAAAATTCCAGGGGTCACGTTGAATTTAGCAATTCTACAAAATTATAACCCTTAGACGGCGATGCTACGGTATATGAAGAAAATACTGATTCTATTTATTGGTATACAATATACAAAATAACACGTAACAATTTCTAAGTATTTTCAAGCGGTACCGAATCAGTTGAATATATACAGTATGCAAATGTGTTCAAGCCTTATTTTATTATGCACCATGCGAAATTGGCCGGTATTAAGGGATGTGAGCAATGGCACAATAACCAGGTGTATCAAGGAAATGCAATTGTTAATAACAGCGTAAACAGTATAAGCAGTTTGTAATTATGCGGTGAGTAGCAGTAAAACAATAAATACCTATCACAGTAGTAAACGGGATATAAATATCTTCGCTGTGTGGATGGTCAATCGGGATAGGTGGGAAAAAACGACAAGACCAGTTTATAAAAAAAACTAATGGACATAAACTAGATTATCAATCAACCCGTTGCCTCAGACTTGGTTGAAAATCTTATTATTGTAAGACAAAACAACTTTTCTAACCGAAAAAATGAGTGAACTCAAGAAAAGTTACTTCCGGCTGACGGTTGGGCAGCTGGTGGCAAAAGCCTCTGCTCTGCCCCGCAATCAGTTTCAAATTTCAAATTATCGGTTGAAATTATTCTGAAATTTGGTCGGAAGATAGGACAGCGATTACCCAAATACACGCAAAGAGAAACAACTGTGTCTTAGAGTAGATAATCAAAAGAATTGAAACAAAATTATTACCGGCTGAAAGTGGAAAAGCAGGTGGCAACAGCATCTGCTCCGCCCCACAATCAGTTTAAAATTTTTAAATTGTCGGTCAGATGAAGCTATATATAATTTAGAACTAAGATAAATCAAAGGTAAATCAGAAAAAATAATGCCCGCTCCGAAAGTGGAACAGCTGGTGGCAACAGCCTCTGCTCCCCACCTCAATCGACTTTAAATTTTTCAAATTGCCGGTCAGTTAAAACTATATATAATTTTAGAACTAAGATAAATCGAAGGTAATTCAGAGAAAATTATGCCCGTTCCGAAAGTGGAACAGCCGGTGGCAACCGCCTCTGCTTCGCCCCACAATCGGTTTTAAATTTTTCAAATTACCGGTCAGTTAAAATTATATATAATTTAAGAACTAAGATAAATCAAAGGTAATTCAGAGAAAATTATGCCCGTTCCGAAAGTGGAACAGCTGCTGGCAACAGCCTCTGCTCCGTCCCACAATCGGTTTTAAATTTTTCAACTATCTGCGAGCTAATACTGTATAGCAAAGAAATTAACTACGAACTTAAAAAACAGAAGTCGCAATAGACAACGTTTCTACCGGCTGAAAATGGGACAGCTGGTGGCAAAAGCCCCTGCTCTACCCCACAATCAGTTTTCTATCTCCAATTATCGATTAAAATTATTAGGTATAACAATCTAAATCTGAAGATTGGAATCAAAATGCTATTTCAGTGTATTGAAGGTTCAGTCACGAATTCCAAAAGAACGATATAAGGAACACAATAATAAAAACTGTAAATAAATTTTCTTATAGCTTCAACAAGAACCCTGCTTACCAAAATACAGTACTAAATTAATAAATAGTCGAACTACTAAATCGTGTACTGAAATCAAATATAAAACTTTTAAAATTCGTCGTAATATTTCATTCGGTTTTCTAAAATAAATTTTCACTTACTCAGAAAATAAGGGACGGTCGGACACTAGACTTTAAAATTATCAATTTAACAACTTGGTGACACGCGGTAGCAAATTGCAAAAATTTCCAAACGGCAACAGACAGATAGAGAGCCAAAACGCTCGGTTTTTGGAATTTATAATTTAATTCCTACCTAAAATTTTTGGCGTTAACGGTGGTGAGGGCGGCTTTGGTTTTAATTAAAATAGTTTATATACCGGACGTCCTCGATAATTTGTATTTTGAAAAGCGGAATTTAATATTTTTTTCACATTTCCTAGATGATATTTCATGGTTACCAATAAAATAAATACTTAAATTAATACTACGGGATTGAAACTGTATCAGAAATTAAAGTTGGACAGTAAGTAACGAGCTACATACACTTATTAAAATTAAAATACCATCGAAGACAAAATAAAATCAATCCAAAATGTTTAAAAAAAATAACTCGTTATACTACATTCATCTTTTGATCAGGGATCATTATCTTCAGAAGATGCGAATACATTTATCAAACTCTTTCCCTTTTTATCTCTCAATCAATAATATATTATATCTGATACTGCTCCAAAGACCACCCTAAACTCTTGAACTCGCTCGCTTAAAAGAAATCATCCGAGCGTCCTGTCCCTCCCTTCGCTACTGAAGAAAGTATAATCCATCTACCGATGGTATTTGTTCTGCTCCAATCTCATCTTACTCTTTTATCACTTCCACTAAGTTTTTCAGTGCACATTCTCCAAAGATGTGCACATTCCAGGATTCTAACACCATCTCCTTTTGTTGCAGTTTTTCTGCCACTATGTCTTAGTTGATAGTCCAAGTTGTGTTTACACGGCTATTTGCGAGTCCGGCTTGTTTTTCCACCCGCTTTTACTTCCACGCCCTACCATCTACCATTACTTTCAGAATCCCCATTTTTTACTGTTCCTACTTCCTTACTCTACTGGCTATTTTTCTTATTTCTTTTATCATTTTTTCTTGCGATGTAATCAGTCGATAGTATAAATGCTTTTTTCTTGGAGATATTTCATTTTGTTCTCTGCTTTCAGCAGCTCCTTTACCTCTTGAGTTTTTCATTTGTACCAGGCTCGTTTTCTCCCCTACCGTTGCTTTGATATTACTGATATACAGGTCTAGCATTTGCTTAATTTTGTCTCAATGATTAGTATCATCTTTAACTAATTTTTCCCAATTATTGAAGTCTCTGGCTAAAGTCTTTTAGTAAATTTTCTGTTTGCTGACCACTATTCCTAATACTCTGATTGGTCTTTTTAAATACCTTCCACACCCCTCAGTAACTGTTGCAATGTTCCCATAATTTTATCAGTCTTATATACATAGTATGTATAATATTCAATATGATTATAATTGAACTTTGTCTGTCTACCACTTTTATTGTCTACCACCTTTAAATCAATACATATTTTTCGTAAATTTAATTACAAATTTCAGATTCTTCAAGATATGATGGTGGAAATAGATTATGATGCTGATGGTACGGTTTCGTTAGAAGAATGGAAACGAGGAGGCCTGACAACAATACCGCTCTTGGTGTTGTTGGGCCTAGACTCAAACGTAAAGGAAGATGGAAATCACTTATGGAGATTGAAACATTTCAGCAGACCTGCATATTGTAACCTCTGCCTAAATATGTTAGTTGGATTAGGAAAGAAAGGACTTAGTTGTGTTTGTGAGTAATCGAATATGTATTTTTTAATTGCAAATTTTATTTTCAGTATATAACCATATTTGTTCTGAACAAATTGTTAACTTATTTATAAATATTCTAGTTAATTTAGAACATACGTACGATATTCAGATTAAACGAGGCAGTTACAATTATGTCTCTGATCTTCATATATTCAATATCACACATCAATTTTTTTATTCCAAAAAAACACCGCAACACTGATTTTGCACTGTTGTAGCAACAAAGTTGAGAATATGGAATTATTTGCATTGGCAACAACTGAGTCAATTATTACTAAAAGTTATGGATAAGTAGCATTGTTTTAATTTAAAAACGTGAACACTTCCTAGTTGTAAGTTTGATGTCTCCCACTGACTCTGCCATTTAACTTTTTGTTTTTTACGGATTCATTTCATATCTTGCTACCCCTTATATCCATAGGAATTGTACGCCGAAGGTTTTTTGTCGAAAAGTGTTGAGTTGACATTTCATTCGCATTCTGAATGTATTTTAGAGCTTTCAAAATTGATATAAGTTTAAAGTTGTATACTGATGTCAAATCTGTGATGTCATGTTTAGTGTCTAAAGTTTTTTTGTCGATTTTGATCAAACTTTATTGTGAAAATAGTGCTACAGTTGTCAACCTGGCTCTAGTTTTACAGACTTGAGTTACAAAATATTTTACTTGGCTTAAAAATCGCCTATGGAAATGATGTGTTCTTACAAACTTTTTGATACATAAACTTCAACAAGTCACTCACTGCTTTATCGAGTGGCATCTTGTAATTGATTTTCACATCTTAAATAAATATATTTTCAATCATTCTAGAACAAGCATATCGATATTAATTATTTTAGATGAATACATAATTTTATTGTTTAAGAATTTTATTGTAGAAGTGAACGTTTGAAAATGGGTTCTTGAAATGGAAATAATAATTGAAATGTCCACATGCTATATTGAAGTTTCCTGGCAGTATAATATATAACCTTTGCCTGTCTAAAATAATTGAAAAACAATACTTACCAAAATAGGCACAACCAAGACTAATTCCCATTTATTATTTAATCGGGGGCAATACCACAAGAGCTCAGATTTAGCCGGATATTTTTTTACCTATATGAAAGGTATGAGAAAACCACCGTAAAAAATATCCTGCTAGATCTGAGCTCGCGTGGTATTTGGTAAGACAATTCCATGAATAGAAAACTCAATTCAATTAAACTATATTTAAAAAAATTAAAGAACAATAAGTAGAAGAATATTGTTTAGAAAGAACAATTGTCAAAAATACAATTATTATATAAAATTAGTCCAGTAGGCATTTGCTCCTTTTCTGATGCAGATTTTGTTGTAGACATTGACATGGATGTTTTTGACACTGTGGCTAATTCATTACCCAAAGCTTGATCTCGGAGATGTGTTACAGGATGCCAATTACGCTCTTTATCAATATACAAATAAGGCTTTTTAGACTTGGAATAGGAATGCCCAGTTATTTTAAATAATATTCTTGTTCATTCATACCTGCTTTAGCTATAGTTGACACGGCGTTTGAGCGATGAGAATGATTAGAAATTTGTTTATTCTTTGTATCCATCCATTCCAATTTTACAACTGAAATTTTCGTCACTCAAGAAATTCACTGATTCCTATAAGAACATTTTTGTACCAACCTTTTGATGGATTCGTTTTTCAAAACGGATTGGGAGTTGTAATATGGTTCGGTTTATGTGATAAGATTTTATAAAACATTGTTACTGGTCATATGCTAAGATTTTCTATGTTTTGTATTAGCCATTTACTATCGTAGCACTTGTTTGAGCCACCCTGACATGTTTTGGAAAACACTATATAATATTTAATGCGACCAGTTAAATCACCATTATTCGATTTTTCTTCTTTAAAATAGTGTACTTTACAATTTGTTGCTTCACCTCCTTGCCAAGCTAATTCATATGCAGCGATATGAGAAAATCTTTTAAAAGACCTATGGGACTATTTTCATCCCTTAATAATGCCATTTTAATAATTTCACTTCCAGTTAATGATATTTAACTATTTTCACGTTTTTCTAAATTAACTTGTAAGTTATTTCGCTTAGAATTACGTGCATCACGGGACTTTTTAAATGCCAAATCAGTGAAAGGGTTGAAAGTAACAATAAATTTTCCCCATTCTTTTTCATCATATTAAAGCCGCAATCCATTAATATTCCTGCCACATTTTCCACTGGCTGTTTGGTTTCCAAATTGAAGTTTCGTTGTTTACAAAATTCGCTGAATTGATTCCAAATGGAGGAATGGCTTTTTTTGTATTTTCTGGAATTGATTTTTCAAACTCCCTTACTATTTCTGTCTCGCAAATATTTCCGAATCTCGACATACTTACTGGAATATTAATTGCTCTCTAATACTGCTCTTGACTTATTACAATTGTCAAACTGATACGACGCGCAACGCTTGATAACAGTAACGAAGTTTATCCGATTTTTTTATCCACTTGCAGTTCTGTTCCTTTCTATTTATCCGATAGCATACTACGATTTTTGTACTCTCAAATGAGAATTATTATACATAAGTGGAATTGGCGTATATAAAATATCATGAAATATGTACATTTTGGTGTTATCATAATATCTAAAGAACTTTTGAATAACACACCGTGTTTACTAATTTATTTCAATATTTTTCACTGTCCAATATATCGACGCCACTTTTTTTTATATTGTATGCCAGGAAGATATCAGGTTTATATTTTTCGTTTTCCTCAGCAATGTCATGTTCATGATGAATAGAGAAAAGTATGATCACAAACTTTCTGGTTCAGCAGCATAGGACAATGTAAAGAAAAGGAAACGAGTATACCGCACTTGATGTTATATCCCAGACTCTTTGGACTCTTTTCGAGATCTACCGCACGAGTTAATTCAGTAAAAAATTATCTGTCGTTATATTACGGCCACTTCCATACCAATGGTTTGATACATATTTTGCAACACGCGTTCCTTGATTTCTTTCAGCTGTTTCTCCATCTTTTCCTGGGCAAACTTCAAAATTACAGCTGTAGTATATTGTTCCCTACAGTTTTTTTTAAATATCAACAACTTCACGAATCGGAGCAAGTTTGTGAAAACCTTTTCTCTCTGCCCTTGTAGAAATATAGTCAAACCGAAGGAAGCGTAAAATACCGTATATTGATTTTTGATATATTGGTCTCGTTAAATATTTATTGTTTGAAAACTACAAATTAACTGTGCTTTATATTTCTTCCCTAAATATTCCAGATAAAATTAGTAACGCGCAAAAAGCACGTAACATCTACGTCTGTCCATGATTTGCATAAATTGTCTTCACGATTCTCATTTTGTTTACTCATAATTTCATTTCCTCATTTATTACTAAATTTTACAATTTCGTGGAATATAAATGAAAAGGAACATCCAACATTCATTCAATATATTTGCTTTTCTCTGTCAATTTCTTTCCTTAACGAATAAAATCTGACGATCTTGTTTACCACTTTTAGGAGATATTATATTTTCATGTGCCACCAGCAACATCAATATGTTCCAATTCTTCCTCAAATTAATCGGTATCATCATTTTCGTCACTAGATGATACATTGTCGTCATCAAAATTAATTTTATTTTTCTCCATATCTTCTTCGCCTTCAGAACTGTCACTAAATGATTTTTTATTCTCCAGTTCATTTTCATTTTTGACTTCCGAATCATTCATAAGAAGTGCAAAAATTCTTCGTTAGATAACCCCCGTTTATATTCCATTATATATTTGCAACGATGAACCACAGACACAATATTACTCTAACACGTATCAAAGCAAACTGCCTTGATAAACATCGTAATTGCACCCATGAACAGGATAACACGTCTCAACCTTTATCAAAATAAGGTAGCTAGGAAAACAATTGAATTAAACACAACGTACCATATTCAGCTCAAAGCTGACCCAGAGGAACAAAATGCAAAATACAGTATTTTAGGAAAATTCACAAACAGAAAAAAAGTATTAAAGAAGTTACAAAGAAGAAACAAAACGAAAGTTTGAGTCAATGTTGACCCGGTTTCAGTATGGCAAAGGATAATATTATCGAAATCAACTGTCTCGACCCTTACTTCATGGAATCTACTCATATTAGTGTTTTAAATGAAACTCACTTTTTCTAGCTAATTCCACAATATAATAAAAAATATTGAAAATTCTAAAAAATTGACAATTGTTTCGATAAATCAATATCATCGTCAGAATGACAGAATTTCATTTGATGCCTACCTGACGTTTAGTAGTTATTTTTGGCTAGACCAAGAAGTGACCTACCTTTTGATTGACTTAATATATGTTAATAGAAAAAAGACGAAGATATGATATTACAAATATTGAAGCATAGATATTATTAGCCCTATGGTGATATCCTGGATATCATTTTTCCAATTAAGATCAGTATAACTGTGCAATGATATAGAAAACCAGGAAAACTATATCTGCTGATCTTTACAATTATCACTTAAGAAGACAGTTTAATAGTGGAGAACTCCCTAGATTTATCTGTTCATTGACAACTTCATATTGTGGGTTTCTTAAATGTCTTCTAATTTCCAATTCTTCAAGGAAATCCAGTTCTTGTTTCTTTTCACAAATATGCAGCACTTCTAGTTCTGTGTTAGGTATCAATGAATGATTGGTGTCAAGTAGATGTTTTGCGTAGTGGGATTTATCTGGTTGTTTCAATCTGTATGCTCGTATGTGTTAACTGTATCGGATTTCAAAATTTGTAAGGGTCTGACCCAAATAGACAGCATTACATTCCGGACATTTCAGTTTATATATACCTGATTTCTTTAATTTCGGTATTTTTGTTTTTACATTTAACAATTTTGTACTAACGTTACTGCCGCTAGTTTATGTGACATGTGGTGATTGGAACTATATGTAATTGTCACATCAGTGTATGTGTAGGTTTTCGGTAAATTGAATAATCAAGTACATTATTAACTCTTTGAATTTTTAAATCAAGAAAATTAATTGAGCTATTTTCTTCAATTACTAATGTAAATTTAATTTTTGGGTGTAATTTATTAATGTGGTTGAAAAATACATTTAATTTTCGTTCACTACCCATAAAACAAGCTAATATGTCATCTACATATCTATACCAAAATAAAACATTTTTCGAAATATCACTTTCAAAGATCTTTCTTTCTAAACTGTCCATAAAAATGTTTGCCAAAATAGGTGATATAGGGCTTCCCATTGGTAAACCTTCATTTTGAATATATATCTTATTGTCAAAAGTGAAATAATTCTGATTAATACATACATCAAATAAATTAAGTATATCTAATATTATTCCTGGATTAATATTTCTAACTTATAGTAATTTTCTTACAAGTATTAGACATTCTTTAGGAGGAATTTTAGTGAACATATTAGTAGTATTCGACTATCTGTAAAATTAATGTCTGAAAGGTTTTCAAATCGTGGTGCAAAGTGTGTTGGTAAGTAGGTACTCACAGTTTCATGATGTTTAGTGTATTGAATTTCATGTTGTGTGTGTTCAAGTTTCTTTAGCTTTTCTTCTTGTTTATTACATTTCTTATGCTTCATCGTGCTGACACTTTCTCTAATTTTGTCATCTAAACAGTCAAATTCTACTGGATGTGATTGGAACGTGAGTTCTGAATGTACAACTTTTATGTAGTTGTCTAAGGAGTCCCTCACTTTGAACCATTTCTTACATTCTCCTTTTATTCAAACTCATTGAGCACATTTTATAACTTTTTGTGCTTGTGGTGTTTAAGTGTGACATTTTATATTCACATAATTTGGTATTACCTTTTTCCTAAGGCATTCTTGATTGAACCAAATGGTTTGTGATGTTTTGTAACGTTTTTGTAGTAACTTCTGGTACAGTCGGGTCAAATCTTCTCCCGAAGATTTTTCAATGAAATTAACTGTCTCGACCCTTACTTCATGGAATCTACTCATATTAGTGTTTCACATGAAACTCACTGTTTCTAGCTAATTCCACAATATAATAAAAATTATTGAAAATTCTAAAAAATTGACAATTGTTTCGATAAATCAATATCATCGTCAGAATGACAGAAGTTACATTTCATTTGATGCCTACCTGATGTTTAGTAGTTATTTTTGGCTAGACCAAGATGTGATTGACTTAATATATGTTAATAGAAAAAAGAAGAAGATGTGATATTACGAATATTGAAGCTTCGAAATTATTAGCCCTATGATGATATCCTGGATATCATTTTTCGAATTAAGATCAGTATAACTGTGCAATGATATAGAAAACCAGGAAAACTATATCTGCTGATCTTTACAATTATCACTTGAGAGTACAGTTTATTAGTGGAGAACTCCCTAGATTTATCTGTTCATTGACAACTTCATATTGTGGGTTTCTCAAATGTCTTCTAATTTCCAATTCTTCAAGGAAATCCAGTTCTTGTTACTTTTCACAAATATGCAGCACTTCTAGTTCTGTGTTAGGTGTCAATGAATGATTGGTGTCAAGTAGATGTTTTGTGTAGTGGGATTTATCTGGTTGTTTCAATATGTATGCTCGTAAGTGTTCACTGTATCGGATTTCAAAGACCCAAATAGACAGCATTACATTCTGGACATTTGAGTTTATATATACCTGACTTCTTTAATTTTGGTATTTTTGTTTTTACATTTAACAATTTTGTACTAACGTTACTTTCTGTTTCAAAAGAAATTGTTGTATTCGCTGCTAAAGATATTATCTTTGAAATATTATTAGAAATATTTCCTGCATATGCGATGGTTTCATAAGTTTTTATTTCATCAGTTTGTTTAGGAAATATTAGTTGTGATGCCACTTTTTCCTCTTTTTTAATAATTAGCTTATTCATCATATGTAATGGATAACCGTTGGATTTGTCTAATTGTATTAATCTCTCTATCAAAATTACATTTGTTCAGAGGAACTGAAAAAGCTCTATGTATCATTGAATTATATGCTGCAGGTTTGTGTGACAGGGGGTGATTGGAACTATATGGAATTGTCACATCAGTGTGTGTTGGTTTTCGGTAAATTGAATAATCAAGTACATTATTAACTCTTTGAATTTTTAAATCAAGAAAATTTATTAGGCTATTTTATTCAATTTCTAATGTAAATTTAATTTTTGGGTGTAAATTATTAACTTGGTTGAAAAATACATCCAATTATCGTTCACTACCCATAAAACAAGCTAATATGTCATCTACATATCTATACCAAAATAAAACATTTTTCTTTTAAAACAGAAAGTAACGATAGTATAAAATTGTTAAATGTGAAAACAAAAATACCAAAATTAAAGAAATCAGTTATATATAAACTCAAATGTCCAGAATGTAATGCTGTCTATTTGGGTCAGACCCTTAGAAATTTTGAAATCCGATACATTGAACACTTACGAGCATACAGATTAAAAAACCAGATGAATCCCACTACGCAAAACATCTACTTGACACCAATCATTTATTGCCACCTAACACAGAACTAGAAGTGCTGCATATTTGTGAAAAGAAACAAGAACTGGATTTCCTTGAAGATTTGGAAATTCGAAGACATTTAAGAAACCCACAATATCAAAATGTCAATGAACAGATAAATCTAGTGAGTTCTCCACTAATAAACTGACTTCTTATGTGATAATTGTAAAGATCAGCAGATATAGTTTTCCTGGTTTTCTATATCATTGCACAGTTATACTGATCTTAATTCGAAAAATGATATCCAGGATATCACCATAGGGCTAATAATATCTAAGCTTCAATATTTGTAATATCGCATCTTCTTTTTTCTATTAACATATATTAAGTCAATCACAAGGTAGGTCACTTCTAGGTCTAGCCAAAAATAACTACTAAACATCAGGTAGGCATCAAATGAAATGTAACTTCTGTCATTCTGACGGTGATATTGATTTATCGAAACAATTGTCAATTTTTTAGAATTTTCAATAATTTTTATTATATTGTGGAATTAGCTAGAAACAGTCATTTAAAACACTGATAATATTATCAACTATTAAACTTTCTACGCAGCGAAGTCAATAAAAATGATTATTAATGAATTTCTTTCATTCGCAATTTGAATTCTAGTTCATTCAAATAAACTTTTTTAACTGAACCACTCTAATCGGTGTGATTTGTTATGGCGTATTATTGGAACATAGAATTTTTAGCTTCAGAATTTTTCAAAAGGCCACTGTTTTCAATTTTGGAATTGGGATCATTAATCCCTATTAAAGGCTATTCATTCAATTTCATGAAGACTCAATGGCAATTTCTCCAATTATACTCAATCACAATCTTTTTCATTCTGTAACTCCACAAATTTTACAACAGTAAGCAACTTTTTTTTTATATCTCGAACCGCCTACATATTTTTCGACTACTAAAGAAAATTACCCAGAGTTCCGCTTCCTGCTTTTCAATGAAAACCGAGAACTTGAGTGTTATTCCATATAGTGTGCCAATTTTGTAGCCGTAATGTATGTTTTCGTGATTACAATCGGCGCAGCCCAGGTGTAAGTATGTCTTTTGTTGATGGTGTTTCAAAATAAAGGCGGGAATTTTAGACTTAAAATATTACTTCAATTAGTGTTATTCCCTCGAAAGCGTCTCTACGTTAAATGTACTATTCAGAATATTGGAAGAATTTAAAATGAAAAAGAAGTTTTTCGAGACGAAGTACACAAATTGTAGCAAAGCTGGAAGTTGTGATGAAAATCGAGTCAACGGGATTCCAAACTTCTACCAGAATAATGCTATTAATATATTTTACCAGGGCTGCCACAATTTCCTATCTTCTTGACATGGGCAAATTGTCGCATCATCCCATTTCGAGCGAAATAAGCTCATCCCAACAATTTGCAATACTTCTCCATTGTTGGTTGTTGTTGTGCCAGCATCAAATGTTATCTATCTCTTTCAATAAAGTTTGAAGACGTGTTGCTTGTATTTATGTGGTTATTATTGACCCTTTTCTCTCTCACCATTCGATCCCTATGATTAAGCTATTTGACACATATCAAGATATATTTAAAACATGTTTAATTCCTAAAATATTTGTATAAAGCAACTCAAATATATCGATATAAATTTTTAAAAGTGGATAACTGCAGTAGAAATTTAATTTGAATATATCATTTCTAATTATAAATTCAAACCGCCGAAAACAATATCTGCCATGATCGTGACGTCATGAGAAGAGTAAGCAAATAAACGTCCTTCGTATATTGTATTGATAGAATCGAATGATATTAAGAATCAATTACTCTGATGTCGAATAGCACAAGAATTAAATACTTTCTAAACAGTAATTCAAATAAAATAGGAACAATTTTTTATTCTTGAATTTCGAATAATCTTAATTATATAATAAGTTGTATTGTTATGGGACAAATAGGCGATAATAACGTAAGTAGAACTGAGTATATTCTGACACAGATTAGAATCAATTAATTGTCGATTCTTTGTATTCGAGTATTTCGTCAATATTCGTATGTTAATATGATTTGTGTTTATATTATTATAACCTGTACAGTGAGCTTGTAAAGGTTGGAACAAATTCGTTAAAAGATTGATTTGACCATTGGTGAAAAAAGCGAGAGAGAGAGGCTCGACAATTTTTGTTTTTTGGGTTTGTTTGTTTTAGTAAGGGTTGAACATTTAGAGAATTGGGCCCTCTGCAGGGCGGGGGTTGGGTTTATTCAGATAGGGGTTTTTTCGTTCCGTGCGGCGCTCGGTGGAGTATTGAGTATGTGAGTAGAAGAAAGGTCGAATTTTGATTAAGAAAATGTGAAATTAACTATCTCGACCCTTACTTCGTGGAATCTACTCATATTACTGTTCTAACAAATGCTGTCACCATTGTTATGAATGCTGTATACAGGATGTATAACTCTAACTTTCTGCAACTGAGTTGTTTATTAAAAAAAAATTTCACCAGTGTAATAAGTGCTAGACCTTAACGTAATACCTGGCTCCCTAATGTAATAGGTTTAACCCTGCTATACCGGGTCCGCTGTCACCACTCCAATGCCTTTTCTTTATACAATACCTTTTTACCTTTGTATTTGTAGCCGAGCGTGGTAAGGCAACCCCCAGTCCGATTTAAGCTGGGAACGCCTGGGCTTAAAACGGTTTGATTTCCTTCGCCAGGATAGGATTGTTCTCTCGGTTCGGTCTCGTATCCAATGTTGATACACACTCTAGGGAAAAATTTGGGTAGGGATGATAAATAAAGTATGGGGAACCACAAAGTTATATCAAAAAATATAATAAATCTTTCTCTGTATCTGAATATACATAAATCAAAAGTCCACTACCAACACAAATTATTAAATTCCCCCGGTATAAAAATTACCTATACACTTATTCATAAATTCTACATCCTACGTCTTTCCCTGTATAACATATGACTACCAATAAAACAATTATAATATAACCCTCGCCCTGAGATAAAACAAAGAAATTACCCCCTTATCGTTTTAGTAGTTCAACGTGCATGAGGGGCGTATGATTTAACCCTTAGCTCGATATTCACCTGTCTCGAGGCGCAAAAATAATTATATTTATTTACTCTTAAACGTAGTACTATGCAAAACTACTGTGGTTTCGTGTCATTGCCCTTGATAAAAAGTGAAAGTAGAGTCGTAAACTAATTCTGCTGATCTATGAACAATAATTGTTTATGGACACTCCCGTTTCAATGCGTAAGTTTCGAGTTGCAAAATTTGCAGATCTCTGAATCACCTACAATGTTTATTTACTTTACTTAATCTGAAACAAATTTCTAATCACGTCTGAACAAAAAAAACAATTTAAAATTATTTATCGTAGCACAAGTTCGCTGAGAACAAGAGGAAAAAGAAAATCATACGCTCCGGCCCTTTGATAATAAAAATTAACCTTGTTTCAACTCTTATTTATATCCTACCTACGAGGTGGAAGCGAATTATGTGGCGCAACAAAATAATAATTAAACAATTAGAAACCCAACTCTTGGCAGGTTGGCGGTATCCTGTGAAATCTTATTATATCATCACACACAATAAATTCATATCCTACAGAACGAGCTGTGCCCAAATTGTGAGCCTGGACATTCAATATTTAACTGAAGCGGCCAAGTGGTCCAGTCCCCGTGAAAGAACAGACAATAAATATATTTATTATAGCTACTCCCTATGTAAAACAGTGAATTTATAAATACCAACTTCAGAACCAGCGCAAAATGGAAAAAACGAATAAATGTCTCATAATGAGAAAAAATTAACTCTCAACTTGTTTAAAAACTTACTGCGTTGGAAAACTTCCTTTCTCCGGCCTTGCTACTGCCTACCTTCACTATCTTTTTAGCAACCGCGGGTAGTGCCAGTAACCGGTATCGTGCTATACTGAAAACTTAGCGTAGAGGGCGAGTCTTCCCGTTTTCTGTCACGAAGGGGGACAGTGTTCACCGTCAAAGATAGCTAAGTAACCCTTTCACGCCCTGACACAACGGAGAGAACTTTTTGTTCTGAAACCGCTGACACAAAAAAACTGATGCCCGTTACCGTGACAGGGAAAGGACTTTTTCCTTCCCGTATTCGTCCCGACACTGCCTGTCACTCTTACTGCTCTGTACTTGGTTTTTACTATCCCGCCGAATTGGTTTGGGGTTTTTTTGTTGAATTGCAAAATCAATTTTTTTGTTTTGCAGTGGCCTAAATTTTACGTTATTAACTAGTTGTATACAAAACAATTATTTCATGTTGACCTAGTAAAATGTTTTATTTGTTTCAAAGCCGTTTGGTTTTGTATCGTTTTTCTAAACAAAATGTGGGTCGCATTCTACTTTTATTTTTATTTGAAATAAAATATGTTTTACCGTGTGTTCTGAAAGTTACTAATTTAAATTTTCTATTTAGTATTCGTATTTATTACACTGTTTTAAATAAAACTTACTGTTTCTAGATACCACATTATATTTTAAAAAAAATTAAAATTCAAAGAAATTTGACAATTGTTCCGATATTAAATATCATCGTCAGCATGACAGAAGTTACATTTCATTTGATGCCTACCTGATGTTAAATATTGATTTTTGGCTAGACCAAGAAGTGACTACGTTGTGATTGACTAAATATATGTTAATAGAAAAAATAAGAAGATATGATATTACAAGTATTAAATCTCAGATATTATTGGCCCCATTGGGATATCCTGGATATCTTTTTTCCAATTAAGATCAGTATAACTGTGCAATGATATAGAAAACAAGGAAAACTATATCTGCCTATCTTTACAATTATGACTTAAGAAGGCGACAGGTTATAAGTGGAGGACTCCCTAGATGTATCTATTGATTGACGACTTCATATTGTGGGTTTCTTAAGTGTCTTCTAATTTCTAATTTTTCAAGGAAATCCAGTTCTTGTTTCTTATCACAAATATGTAGTACTTCTAGTTCTGTGTTAGGTATCAATGCATGATTGGTGTCAAGTAGATGTTTTGCGTAGTGGGATTTATCTGGTTGTTTTAATCTGTACGCCCGTAAGTGTTCACTGTATCGGATTTCAAAATTTCTAAGTGTTTGACCCATTGCGTTCTGGACATTTAAGTGAATATATACCACACTTCTTTAATGGTGATATTTTTGTACACATTTTTTTGTCAATTGATTTCTAATTAAATGTTCTTTGAAATAGTTAAAGAAAATTTGAAACAAATTTAGGGCTTCGGGTTCAAAACGAACGATGGGCGTCAGAGTACAATCGTAATCTTTATGATTTTTTTGACGTTATAAAAAATGCTTACATCACAATTTTTTGTTAATAGGTTCCTAATCAAGTGTTCTTTGCGATAATTAAAGAACATTTGAGAAAATTTTAGGGCTTCGAGTTCAAAACGAACGATGCGTGGCGGCGATCAATCGTAATCTTTATGAATTTTTTTTGACGTTATAAAAAATACTTATATCACAATTTTTTGTCAATTGGTTTCTAATTAGATGTTCTTTGTACCAGTTTTTTTTTATTTTTGGGTCTTCATGAAATATGTACAGGAACAATTATTTTAAAACTTTTTATTCGCTTAATCTTTAATTTTTGGTAGTAAAATTATGTTGCGTATTAAAATGTCATTATATGTTTCCTATAATAAGATTTTTTGCAAAAGTACAGTTCATTTTGTAAAAAAATATTCGTTGATGGTAAAAAATATCCGTGGCTAACTTCACACCGGTTAAAGTACAGCATACTACCAAAATTTACGAATAATATTAAACAAATCATAGCTACAGAATCAGAAGTAGTTTTAAAATCTAATTAAAATAATTTTATTTATGAGTAATAGGAAATTACCAATTTAATCACAAATATTGAACCGTCAAATGTTAAACGTCAAACGAAAAATGACATCACAGTTTTAAATTCAATCAAAAAGAAAGTAGAAAATAATAACCTATCAATTACAAAATCTGACAAGGGAATCGCCACTGTCATATTGACAACTAAAGATTATAATTCAAAAATATATAATTTTGTAGAATCTAGCGATGTACAAGTTCTTAGAGCAGACCCAACAAAGTTTTCTAATAATGTAAGAGATATTGTTAATAATTCAAATTATTTTTTAAGTGATTACGAAAAGAAGTCCATCATAAACAAAAATCCTCGTTCTCCGCAATTATGTGGAACTGTCAAATTACATAAAGTAATCAAACCAATAAGAACTGTAGTTTCTTATGTTAATAATCCTAATAATATATTAGCAAAAAGACTTAACAATATACTTAATAGTTACGCATAGGTATGCATCTAAATATTCAATTACAAATTCAACAGAACTAATAAAAAAATTAAAAGCATTCAACTTGCAAGATAACTCTAAACTCATTTCATTTGATGTTACCAATATTTCACTAAAGTTCCTCCTAAATAATGTCTAATGCTTCTAAGAAAATTACTAGAAGATGAAAATATTAGTCCAGGAATAATATCAGATATACTTAATTTATTTGATGTATGTATTAATTAGAATTATTTCACTTTTGATAATAAAATAAATATTCTAAATGAAGGTTTACCAATGGGAAGCCTTATATCACCAATTTTGGCAAACATTTTTATGGACAGTTTAGAAAGAAAAATCTTTGAAAGTAATATTTCAAAAAATGTTTTATTTTGGTATAGATATGTAGGTGACATATTAGCTTGTTTTATAGGTAGTGAACGACAATTAGATTTATTTTCCAACCATATTAATAATTTACACCCTAAAATTAAATTTACATTCTCTTGATTTAAATACTCAAAGGGTTAATAATGTACTTGATTATTCAATTTACAGAAAACCAACACACACTGATGTGACTATTCCATATAGTTCCAATCATCCCATGTCACATGAATTAGCAGCATATAATTCAATGACACATAGAGCATTTTCAGTTTCTATGAACAAATGTAATTTTGTTAGAGAAATTAATACAATTACACAAATAGGAACATCCAACGGTTATACATTATATATGATGAATAAACTAATTCATAAAAAAGAAGAAAAGATGGCATTACAACTAATATTTCCTAAACAAACTAAAGAAATAAAAACCTATAAATCCATCACATATGCAGGAAATATTTCTAATAATATTTCAAACATAATATCTTTATCAACAAATACAAGAATTTTTTTTAAAACAGAATTTAACATGAGTACAAAATTGTTAAATAAAAAAAACAAAAATATCACCATTAAAAAGTCTGGTATCTATAAACTTAAATGTCCAGAATGTAATGCTGGGTCAAACCCTTAGAAATTTTGAAATCCGATACAGTAAACACTAACGGCCATACATATTGAAGCAATTAGTTAAATACTTCTACGCAAAACATCTACTTGACACCAATCATTGGATTTCCTTGAAGAATTGGAAATTAGAAGACACTTAAGAAACCCACAATATGAAGTCGTCAATGAACAGATAAATCTAGAGAGTTCTCCACTTTTAAACTGTCTTCTCAAGTGATAATTGTAAAGATCGGCAGATATCGTTTTCCTGGTTGTCTATATCATTGCACAGTTATACTGATCTTAATTGGGAAAAATATATCCAGGATATCCTCATAAGGTTAATAATATCTAAGCTTTAATATTTGTAATATCATATCTTCTTCTTTTTTCTATTAACATATATTAAGTCAAACACAAGGTAGTCACTTCTTGGTGTAGCCAAAAATAATTGTTAAACATCAGGTAGGCATCAAATGAAATGTAATTTCTGTCATTCTGACGATGATATTTAATATCGAAACAATTGTCAAGTTTCATTTAAAACAGTAAGAAAAGGTGATTGAAAATTAATTTAGCAGTGATTTTTGGAGTTTTTTGACAAGAAATGGTGGTGGAGGTTGGTTTGAGTGATTCGAGGAGAAGCGAGAGATAGTCTTTTGATTGAAGTTTAGAATTAGATTTATGATTGAGTTCATGAATTAGTGAATTAATAATCATCCCTGTAAGTGGAATTCGGATACAGCTGCGGATGTATCATTTCCTGCCGTCAGCCATTTGGCTGGTAAACAAGTCTAGCAGGTTACAGGGAAACCGCAGAAAACCTGCTTGTTATAGTGCAGTTGTATATATAAAAAAAAGGTATTCGGTGACAGAGGGTTTCGGCTATGATGTCTCGGGAGTTAAAAATGGCATTCATAATGGTGATGGTCAGGATTTCTATAATGATTTTGGTATCAGTGGAAGGGTCCTATGGAACTTGGGGTTTTTCCAGTGTAACTGGAGCCCTTTATTGAGATTTTTTTGGGGTGGCTAGCCTGTTGGAGTAGCGAGGGTGGAATTCGAGGAGAGGGCCACCGCAATTTTTACAGGTAGGGGTTTCTGATTTAGGACATTTTTCAGGACGGTGGCCGGTTTGGGTAGCGGATTGGAGTTGGAAGGCTCGCATTGGCGTATGGTACTATCAAAATTGGGCATTCTCATTTAAAAAAAGGGGATGACGTCATGACTCGAACAGTGACGACGTCCTCAAAAATACGAGTAGGTACACCAAAAAGTGCGCAATTGAAAAATGAAATCGACGTGTCTGAGCTTTTTTCCCCAACGACCAAATCAAGTTTTCATCGAATTTATTCCAACCTTTATGTGCTCACTGTATGTGATTGTATAGCATAGAATGACGAAATCATTATTATTATTAATGAGTTATTAATTCGCTGAAATAATCTTTACAAAAGTACATTGGAATTTTACTAGATCCAGATAAAGGATCAAATATTCAGGTAACCTTCTTAACGACCAAATATACATCAACCATTCTTCCTTATTAAAGCTAATTACCTAGAAGATAGTTTAGGAATGAATTTCCAGGTAAACGTGTTCAATACTTTTGTTAATATTCGTCGAATTCCAGATTTATGCACTATATAAATAAAAAAAAAATCATTATTTGTGTTACTGTGTTTAAATTGAATATTAGTTCAAATATAATGAAGTTGCAAACAAACTAAATTGTTTTATTCAATCGTTCCTTTAGCGAGTTTTAGACAGGTTTTTCGCACATTTACTTCGCTGGGTACTTCAATTCACAACTTTTCTGCAGTTTTGGTTTATTTTTACATTCTGGTACTACGCAGTAATGATAATTTACTATATTTTTTAACTAATCTTTTAGAAACCATAGTTATGTTATCAAAAATCGGAGGATATTTTTCACGTTTGTGTACAAGTTATGTGACATCACGATAGAACCCATCATGGCCAACGGCATTTTTGACTGGACATTAAAAGTTCAATTTAATATTGAAGATTTTCAGTTTTTCAAGCATCAATAACTAAAAATATTTTTTTGTGGTCTATTAATGTAATTACTGAACACTTAGGACCGTTTTCGAAAAAATTTCAACTTCCCTATTATCTTGTAATAAAACTAAATTAATTGACATATAGATTTCATGACTACATTCAAGTTATTTCATACTTGTTTGATGATAAAATGAAATTACAGTTATACCGTTATGTTTTTCAAAATGTTGGGCCATTAATTGAGAAGTACTTATGCGTCTCTACACTTAGATATTTAGATATTGTCCATGCATTTAAGATTTTCTGAGGGATTATGTGCTTCTTTCGTGTTTTCAAAGCGGTTCCAATTCCAAAAGGATTTTCATCAAAAAATTACACCTTGCCTGACGTCCTTGCAATCTTTGTTGTTCTTGCAATTTTACATGTGACATACATGGTGTAACAAGATGTTTTTAACAGCGTATATTTTCATTTGAAAATTGGGAAATGTCAATTGGACCTATAATGCTCATTCGATATCTGTGACGTTATCACAGGTGCTGTAACGTTATCACATTGAAGAAATTTAATTGGATCAGGGAGGTGAAAGTTAGCTCAAATGAAAAGGTTTTTACACTAATTCAACGAAATACCACAATGCGGGTATTAATATTAATAAATATGCTAAATTTTCAATTTAATGGTGCACTTATCATGTATCCTGAAGTAGGCCTATTTTTTCTTTTTAACTAATATTTTCAAGATTCAAACATGGCAAGTTAGCATTGGGATAATAATTTAATTGTTTTTTGACAACTTCAAACAGTATACTAACACCTAATGTCATTTCTTTCTTCCTAATACGTAGATTGCAGTTTTAAAACAGAATTTTAAAATATCATAATTTCATACAGTACTAAAAATGCCGTTCCTATTTACTAATCATGAATACGTAGATATGTTGTTGATTTATGGTGAATGTATAAAAATTACTCGAAATCCTCACGCCTTATACGCGGAACGCTTTCCCGAAAGAAGAACACCGTTCTATGTAACATCTGCTTTGGTTGAAGAGAAGGTGCGGCAAGGTTCATTTCCGAATGTTAAACATAGAAATGATGAAAAACCAATACAGACCGAACAAAACATTGTGAATGTATTAGCATATGTAGCGATGTATCCATAAAGTCCATTGCTGCAGAAACTGGCATGTCTTCAACTACAGTTCAAAGGGTTTTAAAAACCACTATTCATTTAAACTGTGTTTGGTAATGAATTGCGACCTACTGATTTGGACCGAAGACTAACTTAATCGTCATAAAACAAGTTATGATGCAAGACACTCCTGGCCTTTTAAGTAGAATTTTATGGAGCGATGAAGCTCGTTTCTATAATAATTGGATTGTAAATCACCATAACTGCCATTATTGGTCAGTGGAAAAGCCGCACTGGTTAAGGGAACCTCGCTTTCCAACTATATGAGGAATTAATGTTTGGTGTGGGTTATTTAATGGGCGTTTAATAGGTCCATATTTTTGAAGAATGTTTAAATGGTCAGAGATATCTGAATTTTGTGGACCTTTGTTTACGGAGAATATTCCTTTACACGAAACAGGAGTGATGGTATGGCAACAAGATAGCGCACATAGCAGCGGTATTATAACCAATTACCTTAATACCAGTTTTTCAAACAGGTGTATTGGAACTAACGGACCTTTTCGATGGCCTCCAAGATCACCTGTGTTGTCTCCCATAGATATTTTTGTATGGAGCTATTTAAACGGAATCATTTATAATGAAGAACCTACAGAAGTTGACGATTTGAAAACTAAAATTGGACAAGTGTGTACTCAGATTACGCCAGAGATGATACACGCGGTATATACACGTGAACTGCTTAGACGGTTCGACGCATTTGTTGAAGCAGAATGAGGTCATTTTGAGCACCTCTTATAAAATAAGTTCACATTTTGAGAGCAATTGGTTATTGTTGGAAATAAACATTGAATTAAAATATTTTATAATTATTAACATTAATATCCTCATTGTAGATAAATCGTTTAATTCGAGATAAAAAACACTTTCATTTGATCTAATTTTCACTCACTGATCCTTTTAAGTGTTTTCATTGTGATAACGATACAGATCTCAAGTATACCTCTCAACCAATTTTCGCATAAAAATATTCATCACTTTCTGAGTTATAGGCTGTTAAAAACATCTTGGAATACCTTGTATATAATTTTTACTCAAATTTAAATCAGCTGTCGCTTCACTAAACTCCAATTTTCTTTTAATTTTAATAAATTGTCTGCCTATGAGGGCTAACGGATGCGAGATTTGAAAAAATAATGTATTTGTGATTATTTGAATGTCTGAATACTACGTGTCTATTTGTTGCTCAGCTTTCTATATTTTCTTTATTCCCTTTAATCACAGGTGAAGATTTTATAAACGTTAATTGTACATAGTACCTTTTATTACGAGACTGTATGCACTTTTTTATTAATTCCTATTTGCCATTAAAAGTATATTATAAATAAATATGTTTTCCATTCGATCGATTATCCGAAAAAAAAACGGATTTCCGAACACCCATGTCCTCAATTAGTTCGGATAATCAACGCTCTACTGTAATTTCCAGGATCATATGTATTAATTACTATTATGTTACATACTCTATTTTATACTTATTATTCTGTGTTTCATTTTTAAGTTATGCAAGTGATGATATTCACTATTAATCAACTTTCACTGCGAAAGTCAAAGAATTATAAAGAATTTCAAATTCGAATATGCTTTTGTATTTGTATTTTTGCTATTAAACGTATTATTGAATTCTGACTCCTCGAACTCCACTTCCTTCATTCTGTCTGTTGATTCGATTCTGAAGTATCTAATTATTTTTCTCCTGATCGTATGTATACTAAAAAGTGAATGATATATTGTTGTTCGAGAAATGACTTTGTCTCAATTCTGACTGTATCAAGTTTTGACTCTTTGATACAATGTATTGTGTAACTCGCTAGATTCCATTGAATGGCGGCCACATAGATTCGAAATTCCTTTTCGGAATATCGATTCGAAATTACTTATATTCATCACACACATAATGTGTTTATTTTTGTTCGAAATAACAAGACTCAGTTGAGAGACGATAGCATTGAGTTTGAGTCGTAACACAGTGGTAGAAAATCAAAATACACTGCCCCGCAAAATTAACGCATATTGAGTTAAATGGAAAAATCCACTATAGAACAATATTTGAATACAAGCCAATGGCTTAAAAATGATAGTTTTCAACTGAACCCAACAACTTTTTGGATGTTGAGTGAGTACTCAACACTGACAGGTTGAATTATTGATAATTGATGACAGTTTGCGTTGCTCTGCTTATATTGTTGATTTCTAACGTTATTAAGAGTGATTCTACGTGGGATGAGAAATCTTAAACGTGAAGAACGTGCTGGTGCAACAGCACTCATGGAAATGGGTGTTATACAAGTTCAAGTAACACGCCACTATGGCGTGACTCAATCTACGATCTCCAGAACACTGGCACGGTATCGAGAAACTGATATGGACCAAAAAAGACCTGGACAAAGACACATAGTGACAAATAATATTTAAGATCAATTTCCGATAATGCGTTTACTACGAATACGATTCACTACAACTACTGCACTACAGCAAGAAATTGTTCGTCAATGTAATTACCACATAAGTAAAGATACAGTGCGTCGAAGGCTGGCAGAAAGCGGTATTAGTCCATATAGATTCAAAACTGGTCCTCTTATGATCGTAAACCAACACAGGTAACGTCTTCAGTTTATTCGAGAACATCAAAATTGGGGCAACTGTGAATGGGATAATGTACTGTTTACGAACGAGTCAAGATTCAGTGATTATCGTCGAGGGAGATTGTATAGACGTCCTGGCGAGCAATATACTCAATGTAATATAGCAGAAAATGTCAGCTATGGCGGTGGGTCTGTTATTGTATGGAGGGGTATCAGTTTGGAGGCTCAAATGGACCTAGTTGTAATTCGGGGCGGTTGGTTGACAGCCGACTGCTGCATAACAGACATATTAGAATCTCATGTGATGCCATAGGCTCCATTTATAGGGAATGAAATGCTAATAATGCACACCCACACGTAGCTAGGACGGTGGAAAATTTCCTCCAAAAAGTATATATCCATACTTTCGATTGGCCAGCGCGAAATCTAGATTTTAACCCGAATGAACACTTATGGGAGAATTTGAGTCATCAGGTTAGAGCTTTACAGCATCCACCTAGAGGTTCAAACGAACTGTCATTCAGACTAACCGAAATATGGGATTAAATGGATCAAGTTGCAATCAAAAACTTAATTTGAAGTATACTTAGAAGATATGCAGCAATAATCCATGCAAGGGGAGCTAATACGGGTTTATTTTCTAAGTTTATTAACAAATTATGCAATAAAATTCTTGCTTCCTTCTTCGTCGATCCAGTATTTTTATTTCTATGGTTTATTGTATGCAATATAAAAATGTTGTTTGACAAAGTTAAAAGCTATTATACAGCCAACATGTTAGACCATTAAAGAGCTTTCTAATTTTTTTCTCATGTAAATTTTCCCATTTTACAAAATATGCGTTAATTTTTTGGCGCAGTGTATTATGGACTTTAACAACGATCTTTTGATTTAGATTTTACGGTGGCTCTATCTTGCTAAGAAAATGGGACGCAGTTACTGAGTTTATCCATTGAACACCCAAATATTACAAGATAGCCAATTTTATGTAAAAGGAGCAAAATTACGAGCCAATCCAGAGAATTTCTTCAAATATTATCGAATGTCTATAAACTCTTTCGATGAATATTTTTTATTCCTTCGAAACCGCACCAGTCGCTGTATATTTGTTTAGCAATCGCTTGCCACGCAGGTCCTTGAGGTCTCTGTTATGATGATATTGATGATTAGTATTCCATAAGTATGGGTAAATTTATACGGCTATAATAAGCTATTCTATATCAGACATCGTGTGCCTAAATTTACGTGAGCCGGAGCTCCAAAATCCAAAACTACTCCAAATAAACACACACACGGAGCGTGTTCCGTACGGAATTTCTATGTATGATGCAGCCTTTATAAAATCAATGGAGGACTTGCAATCGAAACGGCTTTCTTTCGCGCGGGATTCCAAATGCACAGATCACCATGCGTAATTTCGAATCGGAAAATATTTCGAACGGAAAATTACTACATATGTGTGATAAGGTCTTTGATTAGTATATCGATGCTTTCGAAATTCTGAAACGGTAGTTCGAATGTATGTGGCCAGCCTTATTGTCAGAAAAAACTAACGCTTACATATGATAGAAACGAGTTGATGAATATTTCATTTACGACTCCTACTACTTTTTTTATTTCTTAGTTTGCAAGTACACAGTCCATGAACGATGCGTTGCTCGTGCCCCAGCAAGTTGCATAGCAACATACGTGAAGAGCAAAAAATCATGCCAAACGCTACAGCACCACTGGGTAGAAGGAAACTGTCATGGAAAATGCGCTAGATGTAGGAAACCAGTGAAAGCTGGAATTACTGGACTACACTGTCGGTGGTGTCAAATAACGGTGAGTATTTGGCCAAATATTTGTTTCGAAATGATAAAATATGTACTTTGAGAAAACCAACATTTTACGAACAACTGTATTCCTTTGGAAATTATTCAATTCGGTAATTGAATTTAAAATGGTGAGGGTTTATTCCAAACTTTGTATTTTCTGATGTTTTGAGGATAGAATATGTTTATTGAATTATATAGTGCTCGCTGGAGACGAGAAATTTTGCTACTGGACTTTCTTATCACCAATGGATCACGTTGGAATAGAAAAAAGCCCGATAATACCTCAAAGGACTGGTGTGGTTACTAGGAGGGCCTACAAGAAACCAATTCTATCATGATATAATGAAGGAACACGATCAATACCAAGGAGATACTTGATATAGTAGCAAAAAAATGTTATATTTCATGTAACATTTCCATTGCCTCCGCACTCGAAATTCCATTTATACCGCATAATTTGAGACTCGTTAGTACGGCGAAAGTATTTTCTAAAAATAATTTTATTAAGAATTATTCTCAAATGACTTAGGTGTGGGAATCACCGGGCAAGGACGAGTTGTCTCCCGTCTTGAGCAGGTAGTTTTTTTATAGGTCGAATTGTCTCCCATCATAGGTCAAGTTGTCTCCCAAGGTAATATACATTAAAAGGTATTAATTTTCACAAAGTACACCGTTGTTGCCAAATCAAAATTTTTATTTTTAAAAGTACGTTGAACTATTGATACCTTTTTCTTTTTGTAAAATGTCTCTCAGGATATGAGAATCATTTAACTACCTTGAAATAGAAAAGTAAGAAAATAATCCTTACATGTATTTATTTGTAACGATAACCTGCAGTTTAAATTGTCATTAACAAATAACTAATTAAATTTCCTTAGATTATTTTAGTGATAATCTGCATTAAAATCTACTTTAATTTACATTAAAAGAATGTTAAGTTAATCCATCAACATTTTACAAACCCAAAAACAGGTAGATACTTTCCCTCCTTCGCCTTATAAAGGGTGGTATTAAAAATAGTAAACCATATTTCACATATTCTTCACAAGTTTCAGAGGTTGTAAAGTTTGTTTACGAAGTTGTTGAATAGTTAAAGGTGGTACAGTGAAACTATACGTATAATGGAGGCTACAATAATTAAAAGTGAAAAAGGCAAAGATTTGTTAGTGATCGATGGGTTTAAATTTTCATTCCACAAGTTATTAGCAAGAGACACTCTAAAAAGATGGCTTTGTGCGTCCAGGAAAACGCAGTGCAAAGCTTTTGTTAAAACAAAATTGGACCGTCCAGAAGTGATCGAATCTTCTTTAAACCACAACCATGAGAAATTATCAGAAGAACTTCTAAATAGGCAGACTCTAAGCAATGCTGTAAAAATTAAAGCAATAGAAGATATTTCGGCAAAACCAATGGGCCTAATTAGAAAGGAGGTAAGAGAATCCCATTGTGAAACTATTACTACTCATGAAGTTGAAAGGATGAGAAAAAATATGTATACTGCTAGGTCCAAAATTGCATCAAAACTTCCAACTAATATAGTTGAATTTCATAGTTTATTAAATTCTGTTACTTTAAAAACTAATAGGGACGAATATTTTATTCTTAAAAATGATGAAATAAATAATATAGTCATGTTTTCATGTAAAACAAATATTATTGCTCTAAAAGAAATAAGTGAATTATATGTTGATGGCACTTTCGATTATTGCCCTAAATTTTTTTTACAATTGTTTACCATTCATGGCTTTAAAAATAATCATTATATTCCTTTGGTTTTCTTTCTTCTA
Source organism: Galeruca laticollis (assembly GCA_963921935.1). Classification (NCBI taxonomy): domain Eukaryota; kingdom Metazoa; phylum Arthropoda; class Insecta; order Coleoptera; family Chrysomelidae; genus Galeruca; species Galeruca laticollis. Next base: position 95,643,363 of record OY998182.1, on the reverse strand, counting down.
AAAAATAAAAATACAGTATCGTATAAATTAGCTTTACAATATTTAAAAGAAATATATCTATCTACAACAGGTCACGACTTTCTTCCAAAAACTATAACTTCAGATTTTGAATTAGCAATACACAAAGCAATTCGCGAAATTTTTCCAAAAACAGAAATTAAGGGATGTCTATTTCACCTAGGTCAAAGTTGGTATAGAAAAATTCAAAGTTTAGGACTTTCTACCGAGTATCAGTTAAAAGACAATTTAGAAACAGATATAACTAAATACCTTACTTATATTTTTGGTTTACCATTCCTTAAAGCAGAAGACGTTGGCGATTGCTTTGTTCTTGATCTCATTGCAATTCAACCAGATGATGAGAGGGTGATTAAATTTAATGACTATTTAGTTGAAACTTACATAGATGAAATTTCTACCTTTCCTCCTAACATTTGGGCTGAAAACTCTTCTTCTTTAAAAAGGACAACAAACGCATGCGAATCTTTTCATTCGCGTTATAATGCTTCATTTTATAATACACACCCAAATTTTAACCAGTTTATAAAAGTTCTTCTAGATTTTCAAATAGATACCTATATTAAGCGTCAAAGTATTGATACCGTGGGCAAAGTATATGATCGAAAAGTATTAATGAAAAAAAAGTTTTTGGAAGATAATTTAGAAAAATTACAAGACGGCAGGATTACCAATTTTCAATTTTTAAAAAATATTTCTTTTAAATGCAGAATCTAATTTGTATTATAAGTGTGTAGAGTGAAAAAGTTTTTATATCATTTTTGTAAATATTATTGTCTTGAAATATATAAGTATATATATATATATATATATATATATATATATATATATATATATATATATATATATATATATATATATAAGTAAACCATTGTATATTCTCCTTTGTTTTATTATAATAAAATAATTATAATTTCCTACGTACTGTTTTATTTTAACAAAATTAGGAAATACCATTCCAAATATTTCGTCAAGATATAAGTAAGATCGATTTGGCAACAACGTTTAGATTTTAAGGTATTATAAGTACTTATGCTAATTACGGATTAAAATCATCCGGGAGACAATTCGACCGTCACCTTTTTGAGAGCAGGTAATATTTTTATTTTGGGAGACAATTCGACTCCGCCGGAATCACCATTCTACCGTTACCTTTTGGGTAATAACTAAGAATATTGTTTCTTAATAGCACAGTGACCACAGCACACCCCCCTATCAGGTTAACTCCCGTACTGAATAACGAAACCAATTTGGTAGTACTGGGCCCGTCCACCGCACGCGCTAGTGTACATGGCGGGACATTTAAATAATGAAAAAGAGAGGGAAATTTGAATCAGTAGAATTTTACACTGCCGTGAATATTAATAAAACTGATACTAGACAAATCCCGATGTAAGTCACCCATAAGTAGTTTATATTTTAATGTTGGTTTTAACCACAGAATGAAACAGTTTTTTTTATTGTGGTCTAAACCCTAAAATACACTACTTACGGGTAACATACATCAGGATTTCGTTAATATCATTATGGTTTGTAAGGTAAATTAAAATATATTTACATTACAATTTTAAATGATACAAGAGAAACAAATACTAGATATTAGCTTGAGGTTGTACCGAAAGCGAAAATCTAGTATTTTTCCGTGTATAATACACAATTTTTTCTGTGACGGGAAAAACAACGATTTAAGATTGAAAAATTATATTATCACAATATTCAAGTCAGAAAACTATCGAAGTGAAATTTGAAATTAGTAGGCTATGTTGTACTTATAGTGACAATTAGACCTGCGTTGCTAAGGAAACTTTTAAAGTAATCAAATAGCTGTCAATTTAAATTTGTGATATGATTAAAAAATTGTTAACTTAGTTGTTGTTTAGAAGCTATTTTCAATACTATAACTGCACCGGAATTAGTAGAAGTAGCCAAATTGCTTATGTGTTTATACAATATCCGGGAAAAAAGAAATTTCATGAAAAGTGACATTTTGTTACCTGTCAACAGAGATAAAATATCAAACTTTTCCCCGTCACTGAAAAAGTACTTTAATATTCAAATTGTGATCTCAAACTACATCCAATAAAATAATGTAGGTATAATATTTGTATGAGCAAAAATAAGGATATAAATAAAACAAAAATATATTGCTTATATTTATTTTAGTAGGTAAAAGCAGATATGTACATAATCAATTACAAATATGTAATAAATTATACATTGTATCATTGTTACGTTTGTCGCATAACATGAAATTGTCTCAATGGACAGTGTTTCTTTGAGACAACTAAAACATAAATACAACATTTTCAGTCCACTTTTACTTACAGCCACTTGCGATTGGTAAGGTTATATTTATTTATATCTTAATATGATCTATTTATCTATCTACTTGTCTTCATATAAAAATTTCAATTGTTTGTCTTATTGAATCCAGAATATGAAATTTGTAACAAGTAAATAAAACCTAACCAAAGCTTCCCAATCTTGATGCATATACTGGTATTTAAATATCAACTTACTTGTCGTTTTTCTCCTGAATTCCACTGATGTAGAGGGAGTTTCTAAATCAGTCAATGTAGATGGAGTTTCTATCGACATAACATCCACAGGAGAATATACCGCCTGACCATCCACATCTGTAATACCTACAATAATTTATAAAAAAGTGGCTTCTATTATAAACCGTACTACCTGCCAGGTAAGAATAGAGTTGGATATGCAGTTTTTGTCAAGTCTCTTCGAAATCCTGGGTTTTTAAACTCCTCTGCAAAATGACGATGACAGATCCTATAATTGTCATTGAGTTGGACTAGTGTTTTGTCCCTTAATGCAGAATTGTTTATACTTGACAACCAAACACTTCCCAGTTCAGGGTCTTGTGTAAACCGATGTCTTTTACTTGACGTGTCAGAACAGCCAGGAACACAACATGCTCTTTTACGAGTTGCCATGATAACTAAATTATAAAGCAAAGCAATGGTTTATCTCACAAAACAGTTCTAGTTGACAAATCATGTACATGTGCTAAACAAATTGGTCAGCCAAAATAGTATTCACATTATTCAGTTAATGTAGGATATGTTTTCTTTAATACAACAAACCAATTTAACTTAAACATTGCATAGATCAGGATAAACGTAACTTTTTTGGGCAAAACCCAACTCAACCATATATAAATATAACGTTTCATCTTATAACACCGTGTACATCTATTATATGAAAATAATAACAATAAAAATCTCGATGTGTTTTTCTATGAGTATTGTGAATGCAAGTTATTGAAAATTAAACTAGTAAGATTTAATACTGCAATATTTACTTTGTTCAGTTACAAGTTACATAAAAAAATTCCACATAGATACTACTGTTTCATTAATTTTATTATTCAAAACACTATCCATACTTAATAAAACGAATTGAAAAATACTTACACGGTCACAATTGTTTGAAAAAAGCACACTTTAATACTAATCAAAAGTTCGATAAACTATAGGTTAGTGATAATAACTAAAACACTAAAATTATAATAACATACAAAAGATAGAAAAAGCAGGAGAACACAAATTTAAATAACACAAAATCAAACGTAGGGATTAATTAAATGGCCGAATGCGTTGTTTATGAAAAATAGATAATGAAGTTGACGTTCCTCCGGCCCTTCTCTGATTGGACATAATTTTGATGTCACACTACAAATGCGGCCTCAAGCGGACGGGCCCCTTACTAAAACTTCGTTCCACTTGGCCCATAAGAGTGAAACTGCCAGGGGGGGTGTGCTGTGACAGTGACAAAGCCTACACAAAACACACGAGGCTAAATCACAGCAAGTGATGTCAATGATACAAACATTCTTTCCCTCCCACTTTGAATAATCTAAATGACAGATAACGCCCGGGTTCCTCGGGAACATATAAAGCAGTTGTGCTAGCAAAGCAACAAAATTTGAAATGGAACTTAAATGATTAAAAATAGCAGAAGACTTGCCACATGATAGGGTTAGTGATTATATTATTATCCTGTATTGAACTTTTGACTGCTCTTAAGTGCATCCACTGCAATAGTAATAATATACGTCTGCGTCTCGTTGTAGGATGTAACTGGCACATATCCATAAATGGAGATACTTTTCTAGGGGACTCTACTACAGTGTCTTAGATAATAAAATATTTGTATTTGGCGAATATTTTAGAATTAATCAAAATTACCGTGCAATGTCTGGACGTTATAAACTACATGGGGTTCCACCTACCATTTCCAAATGTCAGAGGTACTGATTCTACATTATTTTGAGGAGGGTGATTATGTTTTACGTGAAATAGTTATTTGGATCACGATTTTGTTCATACTATGGAATTAAAGTTCAATCTTAATTCAATTTGTAATATCCTAACTCTAACAAATCAAGATTTGAATGATATAACTATAGAATTTTGTTCAACCTTAATAAATAATTTTCTTAACTCCACACGTATTTTATTTTCAGTTGCACAATAAATGTGTTTCTCAAGTGAAAGCTGAATGTGGACTTGGAGAACATGCCGTCCATATTTTACCCCCAGTCTCCATTTATCCCATTGTTTTAGACCGACAGAGATCCGTACAAAAACGAGGATCTAAATACGGACATGATAATGTGAGTTAAAAATATAAATTTATTACTAAACATGCACAATAATTCCTATTATTTTACGATTCCAACAATATAAATGGTACTATATCCTTTCTTTTATTTTTTTTCTGAATATTAATTATCTTTACAGTGCGTCCATAATGTAACGCATAAATTCATTATTAGCTAAATAAACAATAATATTAGAAATTACCGAAATTTGATTTTAATTCACTATTTTTTCAAATTATAATATCATATACAGGGTAACCCACCTTCGTGTGATGACGTCATCACAACTTTTTTTTAATGGAACCCTCCTTTTTTCAATTTCGGGATTTCCTTTGCTGGGCTGATTCCAAAAATGTATAATACGTTGCTTCAAATTGGTACAGGGTGGGCAAAAATGAAAAAATTTCAAGTTACTTACAAAATTATAAATGAAGTATAAACGTAACAAACACATTAATTGAAGTTACGTATTGTTATACAACTACTTTAATAAACTATTAAAAACACCCTGCATTACAACAGTTTTTATTAGTGATCCAAGCCCGTTAACTATGAAAATATTTTTCTTTTTCACTACTATCTGTTAAACCTACCTTTATTGACTTTTTTTGAGGAAGAAAGTTGTTCATTAATTACCAAGGTAGAAAAATACAGAACCTGCTTGGTTAGAACTAAATCTCAATCAATTTGACAGAATGTGAGGTTAATATTTTTACTTACTTAATCTATGGTCATTTCTACCTAACCTACCTATTAAAAAATTAAAATCAATTGATTGATCCATATAATACCATTGATTTTCTTAGCAATAGTTCCACTTCTTCGGCCTGTGCTCTAATTTTAGGAGGCGCAATCTCGACCACCAGCAAAACTTTATATCGTGTTTGTTTTACATTTGAAAGAAGCATGGATGATTTTATTCTTAAGAAAATTTTAAAATCCATATTTTGTTCGATTTTTATTAGTTTTCAAAACTAATATTTAAAAAAATAAAATGGCAGTAGTGAAAAAAATACTATATGACCCACGGTAGAAAAGTGTATTAATGTCTCGACAATAATAACTCACTTTTCTACCTTGGCACATAATTACTATTATTGATTGGTGTAACGTTGTTATTCAGTTTAAACGTTAACTTTTATTTTAATGATAACTACGGATCATTTTTTAGCTTGTAGTTCTATTAAAATTCATATTGCAACTACTGACTTTTATGACTGACACATTGACATTCGAGGCAACCTAAAATGGTCCCAACCGTATATAAAAATAACTATAAAAGTATTTCTTATGTTATACCTTCCCTTTTTACAGAAGAAACACATAGAACACAATATGGAACATGAAATGCAAAGAGCAAACAAATTATAAATTGATTCTTTGAGCGGGTTTCACTTTTTGGCCAGACCTGGTAACGTAGTTAGTACTTTCAGGAGCGATGGGTTTCGGGTTACTGCGTTGAACTCGTTGGCAAATTTCACACCGGTCTTTGTGCATTCCTTGCCAATACAACAATTGCCTGGCGCGTTTCAAGCTACTTTGAATTCCAAAGTGGCCATCGTGTATTTGCTTCGACATTTCTTGAATTTTTGACTTTGATACAATAACCCTGTCATTATTCATGATCAATCCATTGTGAACTGAAAGTTCTTCTCCAAAATTGAAGTAGTGACGAATATTTCTGGGTAGCTCTTTAATGTTTTCGGGCCACCCTTGCATAATACATTTTTTTAGAGTTTGTAGCTCGTCGTTTTCTTCAGTAGCTGGAATAGTTTCAGTTTGTGCTGCCTCTGGCGTGGCTAATGCTATTACTAGTTCAGTCTCATCGTTTTCATTCGCAAGCGTTTCTAGTGAATCATCACAGTCTCGACTTAAGGCATCCGCTATTGGAATATCACAGCCTTTCATATATTTGACTTCTGGAGCATATTGTGTAACTTCCAGCAGAATCTTTTGTAGTCTAGGAGGAGCGGTTGGTGTTGGTTTCTTGAACGGTTTATGATCTTTTTCGATGTATAACTTCTTGCCATAAACAGATTCGTGGAATTTTTGACACCCGAATTTGATAGCGAGTGCTTCTTTCTCGATTTGTGGGTAGTTTTGTTGTGCAGAAGTCAGAACTTTTGAAGCATAGGCTACGGGCTGATATTCTTGCATTAAAACTGCACCTAAACAAGTGGAACTTGCATCAACTGACAAAGTAACATCTTTGTTAATATCATAAAATTTCAAAACAGGCGGTGTTGTTAACAACTTCTTGATTTTCTTTACTGCAAATTCTTATTCAGGGCCCCAATACCAATCAACTTCTTTTTCCAGCCATTCTCTTAACGGCTGTGTTATTTCAGAGAGGTACCATACCTAATAATCTTTCGAGCTGCTTCTTATTTTCTGGAGTTTGCATTGACTTCATTGCGGCCGTTTTTTCAGGATCAATTTTGAGACCATTTTCGGTTATTACGTGTCCTAAAAATTTCACTTGATTCACTCCAAATTTACACTTTTCTGGATTTAATTTCAGTCCAGCATTTCTTATGATCTTTAATACTTTTTCTTGAATACTACGCAGTTCTTCTTTGGTATTTGCATATATTAAAACATCGTCGATTGAGCATTCGACTTTAGGTAAATCTTGTAGGAGATCAGTCATAACTTTCTGAAAGACTTCTGGCGCTGAAGCTAGTCCAAAAGGAAGTCTCAGTAATACCTGCCCCATGGTGGTGTAGCGAACGTTATGTATTTTTCAGTGCGTTTTGTAACTCTTATTTGCCAGAATCCTCTTTTACAATCCAGCAATGTGAAATATTTCGCACCGTTTAGCTTAGCTACGATCTCTTGGACCGTTTTTAGTGGGAATCTTTCTCGTAATATGTTTTTGTTGACGTCGGTTGGATCAATGCAATGTCTGATTTTCTTTTTCTTTTTGACGACGACCATTGGGATTTTTCTTGGAGCTATAACATTAAAAGTAGGATTCTTGATTAAATCAATGTCATCCTCCTAATTTTTGTAAGCAACCAAGATCCTAAAGAGATTATGATTAGATTCAATTGTAATGTTCTGAATACGTTGGATTAAACCCAACTATGTTGCAGTTTTTCTTCCTTAGATTGATGGAACTTTTCTATTAACAATCTTGAAATTAATATTTGATGTCTGGTCTTTAATCTTGCATTGTAGAGTAACTTCTCCCATAACATCAAGTTTATTTCAACCAAATCCGACGAGTCTTTTTACTTTAGAAGGTTTGAGGTCTTCATTCAAAGTTTTTATTAGATTTAATGAAAGAACGTTGCAGTCAGCACAAGAATCTAAGTAGATAGCGAATTTTCTGCCTTTGACTTCAACAATTTCAGTCCATCTTGCTTCTTCAGCTTCTGTATTTAGTGAATGGATGAAAAGTTCATGTTCTTCGTCGCTGCTTGATTCGTCTTGAATTACGTGCACATTTTTCTGCTGGTTCTTGACGTTAGTTTTGGATTTTGACCAGCACTGTGATGAAAAATATCTTTGCTTATTGCATTTTGCTCACGTATTTTTGAATGCAGGGCAACTTTTAAGCTTATGCTTCGTGCTGCACCTTTTACAGTTGAATTCTTCCGTGTCATTGCGTCGATCAGTTTTGACTTGAGTTGCTTCACTTTCAGTCTTCACTTTATGCACCTCGGCTTCATCTTGTACCTTCATTTCAGCCAGCTGCTTTGTAGCTTGTTCGTTAGCTCTGCATACGGTCATCTGTTCAAAGTTAGATTTTATTCCCTTCTCTAACCTTTTCAGAACGAATTCCTATGATCAGCTTGTCCATTACGAGACTATCGTGAAGTATATCAAAGTCACAAGTCTTCGGGAGATTTTTTATTTTCGTCAATTCATCAAACATTTCACCTTGCTCTTTACTGGCTTTATTTAACAAACCATATATTCGTTTTTGGGATGAAATGAAAGTTAAATTTTTCTTTAAAGGTCATAATATTCTTGCTTTCCTCTATCGTTAGATTGAAGCTATTATAGACGGGAACAGCATCTGGGCCAATAACTGCCATTAATGTCGCTGCCTGGATCGCCACTACATTTTTCTCTAACTGGGTTGCGATTGAATACCACTCGAACGTTGTTATTATGTTTAACCGTTAACTTTTAGTTTAATGATAACTACGATCATTTTTTAGCTTGTAGTTTCATTAAAATTCATATTGCAACTGCAGACTTTCATGATTGACACATTGACATTCGAACCTAAAATGGTGTCAACCGTATATAAAAATAACTATAAAAGTATTAACTGTCTCGACCCTTACTTCGTGGAATCTACTCATATTAATGTTTTAAATGAAACTCACGGTTTCTATTTAATACCACAATATAATAAAAATTATTGAAAATTCTAAAAAAAATTTATTATATTGTTTTATTAACTAGAAACCGTGAGTTTCATTTAAAACACTAATATAAAAGTATTTCTTATGTTACAATTGACGGTATTTTTTACCATTTTTTAAGTTGACGTTAAAAACATTAAAGTACAATTCTGTATTGTTAACGCTTCAGAGAAACTACATTCACATGAAAACTATCCAAGCAATTTATCATTCGCAACTTTTTTACAAAAAACCTTTAACCGAAAGTGATAGGATTGAAATATTAATTATGATTGGTATTGGAGTTAGATGCGGACTCAACAAGAGGTACGCCGATTATTCCATGAAATGCACTCAGATCGTGAACCTATCTTACAATCTACGGTAAGCAGAATGGAGCGAAAATACAGAAAATTAGGAGATGTGAGGTATGCAGCATAGCAAGGTACACCAAAAATTAATGAAAATATTCAACATAATTTTGTCGGCAGTTTAAAATCCACAGTGTACAGCGAGAGGATTATCTAGGTATTTTGGTATTGGAAAGTCTTCAGTATCAAACCTTTTTAAAAAGGTAAAATACCTAACTATTCTTATAAAGTACGTCTTATCCATGAATTGACTGAAGAAGACTTTTACCGATGAACTGCCGAATTCTACGAGTACATGATGAACCAAAATAACAATTTCATTGTTATTTTCGGACGAGGCAACGTTTTATTTGAACGGTCATTTTAACCCGCAAAACACCCGTTATTGGTCTGATGAAAATCCACACTGGATGCAAGAGTACCATACGCAAATACCACAAAAAACCAACGTAGGTTCTGATATTGTGAGAAATACGATTATTGGTCCATATTTTTTTGATGAAAATTTACCAGGAGCATTATATCGGGATTTCCTACAATTCCTGATCTGATCCAGTTTTTTTCTGATATTCAAATACCCACTAATTTAGACCGCTGAATCTGGTTTCGACAGGATGGTGCACCGCCACATTTCGCAGTAACTGTGTGTGATTTTTTAAACTCAACTTTTCCGCAACGGTGGATAGGAAGAAGAAGACCAGTGCAATGGCCACTAGATCTCCTAATCTGAATCCATTAGACTTCATTTAATGGGGTTATTTAAAATCTATAGTCTGACAAACAGACCTGAAAATATCCGTCAACTATATAAGACCAAATTAGACAAGAAATGCAGAACATAACACTTGCTATGCTACAGAATGTTAGAGATGAAAGTAATGCACGGTTCAGTCATTGTCTAACGATCAATGGAGAACAATTTGAACATTTATTGTAAATTTTCGTTTGTTTGTTTTTGGTAGTGTATCACAGTAATTACATAACTACGTAATTCCATTTAATTTGTTTATTGCATTCAGTAACGTATAACTTTCCATAAAGAATTTTCATAATTTTTACTTTTCCGCCAACCTATCTAATATGCGAGAAAAGTATTGGTTTAACCACAAAAAAGTTGGAATTTTGAAAAAAATTTTTGAGTTATTTTTACGTTATCCATCAACAACAACACGAAAAACCGTTTTTTACAAAAATAAACGGTTTTACGGATTGAAACTTACTTTTCCGCATCTGTGGCCCTGAACAATGTTCTATCATAAAATTGTTATTTGTATACACTTCGAGGGATGTATCGTGCTAACAAACCGAAATTTCTCCAAAAATAACCAAAATTTTTGTATATCTGGATTTAGAGGACCCGCTGTACTCGCTCTAGTTAACTAAAAATCAATAAGGTACATCTGTGAGACACCTTGAACAATATTCAATCCTAAAATTGATCAATCGTATACTCTCTGGAGGCTGTATCGTGCTAACAAACTGAAAATTCTCCAAAAATGCCGAAAATTTGGTACTTCAAGTATCATAGCACCCGTTGTACTGGCTTTACTGAGTTGAATATCAATAGGGTTCATCTTTGAGACGCTCTGAATAATATCCATTCATAAAATTAGTCACTTGTATATACTCCGCAGGATGTATCGTGCTAACAAACTCAAAAATCTTCAAAAATGACAAAAATATCGTACTTTAAGTACTGTATTACTAGTTGTATTGGCTCCGGTGAGCTGAAAATCAATAGGGTTCATCAGTGAGAGGCCCTGAAAAATATTCAATCATAAAATTGGTGACTTGTTGAACTGCGCAGGCTGTATCGTGCTAACAAACTGAAATTTCTCAAAAAATTACAAAATGTCGTACTTCAAGTACCATAACAATCGTTGTACTGACTCTGGTGAACTGACAATCAATAGGGATCATCTGTGACATGTCCTTAACAATATTCAATCAAAAAATTGCTGACTTATCGCACTCCGGAGACTGTATCGTGCTAACAAGACATGTAAGGAAAAGTGGCCGATGACAACGACGACGACGACGACGACACGACGACGACGACGAAGACGACGACGACGACGACGACCACGACGACGACGACATACACACAGGATTTTTTTTCTAAAAACCGTTTTTTCGTGTTGTTGTTGATGGAAAACGTAAAAATAACTCAAAAAAAAATTTCAAAATCTCAACTTTTTTTGGGGTAAACCAATACTTTTCTCACATATAGAAAGGTTGGGCGGAAAAGTAAAAATCCTGTGTGTATGTCGTCGTCGTCGTCGTCGTCGTTGTCGTCGGCCACTTTTCCTTGCCAGTCTTGTTAGCACGATACAGCCTCCGGAGTGCAATAAGTCACCAATTTTATGATGGAATATTGTTAAGGACATTTCGCAGATGAACCCTATTGATTTTCAGGTCACCAGAGCCAGTACAACGGGTGCTATGGTACTTGAAGTACGACATTTTGTCGTTTTTCGAGAAATTTCAGTTTGTTAGCACGATACAGCCTCCTGAGTTCAACAAGTCACCAATTTTATGATTGAATATTATTCAGGGCAACTCACTGATGAACCCTATTGATTTTCAGCTCACCAGAGCCAATACAACCGGTGCTACAGTACTTTAAGTACGATATTTTTGTCATTTTTGGAGAAGTTTCAGTTTGTTAGCACGATACAGCCTCCGGAGTATATACAAGTGATGAATTTTATGATTGGATATTATTCAGAGCGTCTTAAAGATGCACCCTATTGATATTGAGCTCACTAAAGCCAGTACAACAGGTGCTGTGGTACTTGAAGTACCAAATTTTTGTCATTTTTGGAGAATTTTCAGTTTGTTAGCACGATACAGCCTCCAGAGAGTATAGGATTGTTCAACTTTATGAATAAGTATTGTTCAAGGTGTCTCACAGATGTACCCTATTGATTTTCAGTTGACTAGAGCGAGTACAGCAGGTCCTATAAAACTAGATATACTAAATTTTTGGTTATTTTTGGAGAAATTTCGGTTTGTTAGCACGATACATCCCCCGAAGTGTATACAAGTAATAATTTTATGATAGAATATTGTTCAGGGCCACAGATGCGGAAAAGTTAGTTTTAATCTTTAAAACCGTTTATTTTTTTGTATTTTTGCCCATCCTGTACCAATTTGAAGCAACGTATTATTATACATTTTTGGAATCAACTCAGCAAGGAAAATCAAGAAATTGAAAAAAAGGTGGTTCCATTTGACAAAAATGGTGATGACGTCATCACACCAGGGTAGTTCACCCATATTAGATTATAATTTGAAAAAATAGTAAATTAAAATAAAAAATCGACCTGTTTCGGGAATTTCTAATATGTTTATTTAGCTAATAAAGAACGTGTGCCTCACTTTATGGACGCACTGTATAATTTGAATATTGTAGAATTTATTATATGAATGTCATTTTTAAAAGTAAAATGAATTTTCACGTATCCAGCGAATAATTTGAGATTATCGATTTTCAGAGAAATATAATTAAATCTGTATATCAAATAAAAAATATGAGCTGCTTGCTACCAACACGTTTTTGTTGCATAACGACAGACTATATTTTTTTTACTGTATTCTATTCACAGTTCTATCAGATGCAATCTGCGTCAGTGAGGTGTAAGTCATATGAACATGCTGATAAATGCTTAAATATTTTTGGACAATAAATTACTAACGGCCAGGCCCGTATCTCAGGGGGGGGGGGGGGTTCACACAAGCACTTGGAATAAATTGCATTTACATGATTGGACAGGGTTGGGGCTGCTGTCATAAGTGGCAGTTTTAAAGGTGTTCAGGCTATCATAAGAGAAAAATATCCAGCAGCAATATACGTGCACTGTAGTGCTCATTCTTTGAACTTAGCTCTTGTCCATTCCTATAAGGTTCAGAGCATTAGAAATTGCATTGGGACGATAAAAGCTATAGCAAATTTTATGAAAATATCAGCTATGCGCACTGAAATATTAAAAAGTAAAATAAAAAAACATGTTCCATGTGCTAAATAGACGAAGTTGACATGCATGTGTGAAACTCGATGGGTGGAAAATCATGATGGGCTAATTAGGTTTACTGAAGTTTTTAAACCAATTGTTAAAACGCTAGAAGAACTAACACAAGCAAAAGACATCGAAATTTCTTCAAAATCTTTGCAATTCGTTCGAGCTATGATTACTAGTGAATTTATCATCAGTACGTTAACAGCTTCCACTTTATTTGCCTTTACTCTACTTTTATGCAGAATTCTACTTGATCTAGCTAGTGCTGTTGGGTATGTGAATACTGTTATTGGTCAGGTCAGGAATATCAGAGTGAATATAGACGAGGAATGAAAAATCTAAAGCACTGATAAAATCTGTGGATGGACATGAGTGTATAATAATACCTAGAATAGTTGGACGATAGCAGAATTGTTCCAATGTCATGGTAGCCATTGTAGGAGAATATTTTCGAATATTAATTGCAATTCCTTTTTTCGATGACTTCGTTTAAGAGCTATCTGAAAGATTTGCAAGTCATAAAAAAACACTTTCATTATTATATTGTCTAGTGCCAACTATGTGCGTTACACACACACGAAAAATAGAAAACTTCTCTTTGTACGAAGAATTTTTGGACCTCAATACGTTTTCTGCAGAATTACAAACATGGAAACAAAAATGGATTGAGTTGCATCAAGCAGGACGACCAAAAAATGTTGTTGAGCCATTATCACCATGTAATCCATCTGTTTCCCAATATATACATCCTTCTACAAATTCTTGCAACGTTACCTGTATCTACAGATTCGACGGAAATATCATTTTCAACGCTGCGACGTGTAAAAGACTATTTGCGCAATTCAACTGGTCAAGAGCGACTAACAGGTCTTGCCCTTTTAGGCGTGCATATATACATTAAAATTGAGGCCACTGATGTGTTAAACCGTTTTGCAAGGGAAAAGCAAAGAAATATTCCCTTATTATTATAATGATTTTCAAAATTTTAACGTTAAATAAGTTTTTTAAGTTGTTTTTTCCCTTAAAACCCATTTTAATATTTCCTTTTCAAATCCTCAATTTTCCAAATGCCACTGACCTGACCCCCTCCCTAATGGTAACAAGCCAAAGCGCATTAAAAAAAGTATGGGTTCGAAGTACCTATAATTCACACTTCAGATATTTCTCTCTTGCTTTCATCGCAACAACTCATTGTATATTGTGGGTTATTTTATAGGGTTCCATATCACAAAACAAACAACCAGCCTTGTCATTCCAAATTACAACGTCCCCGAGTTCCGTGCCTCTTTTGGTTTTTATCAATCCGAAATCAGGGGGACGACAAGGCTCCAGAATTCTTAGAAAATTCCAATACATACTCAACCCAAGACAAGTACATATCCTGGGAAGTGGAAATGGACCTATGGCGGGACTAAGTATGTTCAAAGACGTCCCTAATTTCAAAGTGGTGTGTTGTGGAGGAGACGGTACCGTTGGATGGGTGTTAGAAACTATGGGTAAGTTAACAAATTTTTGCTAACAAAAATTCACAGTTCGTTACATAGTGTTTTCGCATTCAGCTACCTTAGTATAGTGTATATTAATTCGATATATTGGCAAATAGCAATTGATTAACAGCAAAAGAATTGAATACACAATGACGTATTCTACCACCGCAATCGAAATAATGCTGATTTTTTTCCAGCACATATTGGCAGAAAAAAATTAAATAAGCCTTGTCAGTATTTAGCCGCGAATCAATGTCAACTTGCAAAATTCGTGCTAAGTAGGTAAAGTAGGACTGATCCAAAAAGAGGTTTTCTTGTAGGATATCACGAGAAATTGGCAGTGTAGAATAGGAACTAAATATGATGGGAGAAGCGAGAAGGCGAAACAATTCCGATGTTCATACATGGTAGGGGAAGTCCTCCTAACAGTGGCCACATTATCAGTTCTTCTTTCATACCATAACTATTCCATATATTTTATCAGTTGCGTCATTAATTGTGGTTTCTATGATTATAACTGAAACGGGTTCGTAATACAAAAATACTGTTTAACGCATTTTTAAAAATAGAAGATTTTTTTAAAAGTTGTAAAATGTGTCTCCTGTTGGTACTGTCATTTACTGTGGACATCCCATATACCGACTTTGGTCACTGCTTTTTCAAAACAAAACAAAATATAAAACAAAAGAGTCTTTAAACAAATATTTTACTCATTATTAATTGATAATACTTATAATTGGCAATAAAAAGGAACATAAAATCAAGAAAACAAATAAAATAACAGTCAATTTTATAAAAAACCCTCTTTACAAAAATAAGAATTAAAATGAAAGCTATGATAGGTTATATCTTTTTAAATGAATAGGAAATACAACAGATTCATTTATTCGCGCGAAGTTCTTCCTGTGTTGCAAGGTTCAGTAAGTTTAACTTCTATATCAGGATGTAAATGATATGTTATCATCACTCTTTTCATCTAAGTCGAAATTGACCTAGTTAGAGTTATTTTTTTCTTCTTAATCGGTATATTACGACCAGAAAGTATTTGGAATTAGAAGAAAATTAACAACTAATAATACTTTTATTTAAACAATTTATAATATTTTCTATAAAACATATACGCACCATTTAGACGTAAATATTTTTGAAGTCGACGAGGAATGCCTATTGTTACGAAACAGCACACTGGTATAGTTCCTAAAACCGACCCTGTCTAAGCCAGGTATAATAGTTAAAATTATGGCGGATACGCAGTTATAAAAAACTGTTTACGATTGAGACTATCTTATCTAGAACTTGTTTTGTGACCAGAGTTATCTAGAAAAGGCCAGAAAAATTATTTGTGTGTATAAGCCGCAGCCCGGAATTCTCTAGTACAAAAGGCACTAGTATATAAGGGGATTGATCAGGAAGAGTTAGTTTAGTTGATAATTTGACATCGTGAGATAAACAAATAAATAAGTGAATTAGTGAACTGTTCATATAAATTGGTTTAAGTGAATATATTGTATACATAAATTAAGTATTAGTGATTAGTTTAGTGTTTAAATAAATTACACTATGATTAGATTTGATGCGAGAGCATCAGCAACAACTTGCCAAGCTTTAGTAACGGCTGCTACTAATTCAACTTTAGTTCGAGGGGCTCCACTCAGATTTTTATTAGTTCTCAAATTTTTTCGATGTGATTTAAGTCGAAAGAGGCTTCTGGCTATAATATGGTTGCTATGTCGTTATTTGCCATCCAAGTTCTTGAATATAAGGAAGTGTGACAGCGTGCGTTGTCTTGTTGCAATCGCCAACCCTCTGGAAACAAAATATTTGGTGTTGGTACAAGGTTTTCATTCAGAGTTGTACCATAAATAAAGCTCAAGTCAGATACACCGTGCGATGAAATTACTCCCCAGACCATGATCTTTATTGAAAATTTCAATTTTTGTACCGTAGCTCTAGCTCTGCTAAGTATCCGTAAACGATTGTCACCCATCTGGAAAGATGCTCCTTCTGTGATGAAAACATTTTCAAAAGTGTCTTCTTAAATTTTTTCGCAAAATCAAAGTCTTCTCCGTATTGCTCGTCACAAACAGTTGGTATCTTTCTTGGTTTATTTGCTCTGCATCCCCTGCACAAGAAAGTTTGGCGGATAGTTTCGGGAGCAATAGATATTCCACGTTGCCTATTAAATCCTCTCGCCCAATCGCTTATTTCTACGACCCATCTGCAGCAAAGACCTCGTATCCGTTCCTTACTTATGTGGTCTTCCTGAAACTTGGGCATGTTCTAAACCAATACCATTTCTTATGCGTTTCAGCACATTGTAAACCGTCGACTGGATTAGTCCTGTCAAACGCACAAATTGTATCACATTTCTAACTCCGTTTTCATATAATTATCATAATTATTGAACTAGAAGTCTTTTTTCTACTTGCGTCATTATATTGATTTTCATGTTTTCAAATACTGGCAAAACAACTATTATATTGAACGTAATGATATTTGAATAAGTTAAAATCCTGTCAGTCAAAACCTACTACGATGCTAGTTTTCTTAATCGATCTAAAATTAAAATGCTATTATGCATTTACAAAAATCAGAAAATTACAGATTCTTTCTGGTTCCACTATTATATACATCATCTTCGTCTTGAAATACGACTGTTTTTACGGCTTTTACACCTTGACTTTTCGAATCCTGCTCAATTTGTAATTTCTCCATAAATGGAATGCTAGTGAAAATTTCAGTGCTTTTCTTCTTTCTAGCTTTTGATATGTTCTTCGCCTGATTTATTTGCCACTGGATAAGGCATTGCAGCCTCTGGTGAGTAGTATTCCCTAAGGCATTAATGGCCCCAATCATAGTAACAAAATTTCCTCTTCACCTTCACCTGTAATGAAGTGATTTTGACGTTTCATATGTCCTAATAATAACCTATTTTCAAAAAATGTCGGTCGGACTGTCAACACGATAAATCAAAAACGCGACCGACTTTGCTAATGAAATTTAAGTTCATAAATGAGCAAAATCTGATGTACAGTTTTCCGGAAAATCCAATTTTCATAAATTTTATGTTCGTATGAGAAATGTTAGAACGAAAATTATTGAGTGGTCTAGATAATTAAATGAGTGATAAAGATTTATTATGAAAATCATAATTTAGGATTATCGTATAGAAATTGGGGATTCGTCTAGGTAGTCGATGTATCGTCAGGGAGGTCGTCGTAAGCCGTGGCTAGTGAGCGTACAGGAAGAAATGGGAGCTTCCCCTCCGGTATTATGCCGAGAGGCCATCTGATGGCGGTGTGAGTAGGGTGTTTTTTGAGATTTCATTGCCCGATTCGATAGTGCGACTAACGTATCGGGATTGTAAATTATTCAGACGGGAAGAAATTGGCTCGATGTCGGTATTGACATAAACGGTATTGCTAGGTGCGTATGGTGCCTTGTATTGGCAGTATCTTAGGGTTGACTGCTCACAAGTTCGAAGTTTATTAATTAGATGGTCGGGAAGGGTGTAATAGACGTTTGCTCTGTAGTCGATTATTGGACGGATATATGTCTTATACGTATGAAGTAAGGTGGTAGGGAGAGTACGTCTGAAGCTGCCGCCGAGCGCCTTAAGATTAACTCGACGTAGGGTGTCCATTAGGTCGGCCATCAAGTTGAGAGTGTGAGTAAATCTCACTCCCAAATAAACGCCTTCCCTGCGGATTTCGAGTTGATCTCCCCAGAACACGAGGCGGAAGTTTGTGGGTAGAAGTCGTTCGCTCGAGGTGTCCGGGTGTTCGAACACGATGGCTTGGGTTTTTTGAGTGTCGAGAGTCACCCGCCATCTCCTGCACCAATTTGAGAATTGAGTCGGTAGATTTTGGGATCGAATGTTGAGAGAGTGAATGTCAGTGGCAGAAATGATTGGTGCGGTGTCGTCCCCATATAGTTGGATGTTATCCTGGGGATGTCGTGGAATTGGTGTATCATACGTATAAATTATGTATAATAGTGGAGCAAGTATCGAGTCCTGCGGAACGCCAGTTTGGGGTGTAAAAGGGTCGGATATGCCTTAACCAACTTTGACGCTGATCGATCGGTTGGTGAGGTAGGAGTATAATCATTTTACAATTTGATTTGGAAATCAGATGCTCAGTAGCTTTCTCACTAGTCCAGCATGCCAGACTTGATCGAAAGCTTTTTGAACGTGCATGAAAATGACGGCAGAACAGCGTCGTTGATTCAAGGCTCGGATGACGATAGTTTGAAGGTTGGTGGTGGCGTTCTGACAAGAGTGGTCCGGCCTGAATCCGAATTGAAATGCCAGAATTATGTTATTTACAGAACAGAAGTCCCAGATTCTTTCTTTTAACAAACGTCCTAAGACTTTACCTAGGCGGCTGATTAATGAAATAGGGCGGTAGGATTCAGGCTTTGTAGGGTCTTTGCCGGGTTTGGGGATGAGAACTGCGTTGGCTGATTCCCAACAACGAGGGAAGTAAGAGAATGCCAGGCAGGCGTTCAGCAGGGCACAGACCGAGGGAAAATCTCTTCTGGAAGGTTTTTGAGTGCTTGACTCGACATTCCGTCGTGCCCTGGGGCACTATTTCCGCCCGCTCAACACGCCTGCTGAACTCCTTCGATTATAAAGGGTGTAAGAAGCGGAGAGTTTCCATTTAGTGGAATATGAACATGTGGGCTTCGTGGTGTAAAGACAGTTTGTAGGTCATTTTTGAAAGCGGGGGCTTTGTCTTCGGAGGTGTAGATCGATTGCCCGTGCACTTCGAGATGTGATTCCACGTTTCTCTTGAGGCCGACGAGGCGGTAAATTTTTACCAGAACACGCGCTCCTGTCTGAAGTCTAGTCTAGCTGTATCGGCCTTCCATTTTCTCTGCTTTTCAGCATTGATTTCGTACCGAACCTGGGTATTTAGACGGTTCAATTGTATCTTGACAGCGGGATCTCGAGTGTAGACGTATAACCTATATAACTGTCTTTTCCCACGGATTTTGAGAAGAATTCGTTGCGCAAGGGCATTAAAGTTGGTATTTACGGTGGTGAGAGGTACAACTATGTCTTGTGCATCGATTAAGAGGCATTCCTCTGCTTGATAATCTCTGTCATCAGAAATCTGATGAATGACGGGTTGTGGTAAATTAGTTGGTAAACTAGTGGTTTGCGAAGGAATCCCAATCGGCTTTTTTAAAATCGCGATATGTGAAATTTGTTGACGGTGGTGCTATTGAATTGTGTAGAGAAGTTTTGACCAGTAGTGGAACTTGGTCTGAGATGATGGGGTCGCCTATAAAGCATCCATCGTCTATACAGGTGAGTAACCTGTCAGTGCAGATTATGTGATCGACAATGGAAGAGCCGAGGTGATTTATTAGGGTTGGACTATTATTTCTAATCCGAGAGATGGGAAGTGAGACAAGCTGGTCGGCGAGTAATCTGCCGTTTGGGTTGGTGTGTGTATCACCGCAAATAACGTTACGTGAGTTTAAGTCACCCATTATTATGGCGCGTGGTATAGTGGATGCATATTCGAGGAGGTCGATTGATAATTGTTGATTGGGATGTTTGTAATAAGAAAAGAAGGTCGTCGTGGTATTATTCCACGATATGTCGATGGCTATGCAATCCAAGTTCTGTTGAGACAGAAGTGCAGGAAGTGGGTGTGATGACGCGGGGAGTCCGTTTCGGACGAGAAGTCCGTTGCCGTGACAGTATAAGTTCATGTCTAAGTGGAAAGTGGTATAGCCGGCGAAGCGTGGGGAATTTTTTAAAAGAGTATCGGTGACAGAAAGTATTTGTATATTTTGGGAGTGCAGGAGGTGTTTGAGAAGATGTCGCTTCCTGGCTAGACCTTGGAAATTCACAGCCCCGATAAAGAAGTTAATGTCTTAATTTTGGCGTTTTGAAGTAGAGGCGGTCACCCGCGCCACTTGTGACGGTACAGTTGTAGCCGTAGAAAGAGGGGACGAGATGTGTTAGGGTGTCGGCTTCTAGGCCACGGGCTGTCGGGACGGCGTCCATGATGGTCGTTACTAAAATCTCAATTAAGATTTTAGAGTCAGTAGTGAGGGGGTATGTGGCTTTTCAAGAGTGATGGGCGCGATCTCTTGAGCGGATTTCGCTTTGGGCACCGAGGATGAAAAGCGGTGTGCGAGCCACCGCAATTTTTGCAAAGGGGGTCGGTTGCCTTAGGACAATTGGTGGATTTGTGGTCGGTGGCTCCGCAGGAGGACAGACCGGTTTGGTCTTGCAAGATTTGGCAAGGTGGCCGGTTACAGTAGTTAGATACTGCGGGTAGTGGATTTGTGGGGTTGGAAGCCTCACATTGATGTGAGAGGCCGTGGAATCGGATGCCCTTTGTTAGAGCGTAATGGTATACTGTTTCGGATTCGGAGAGAATCCGGAACATCGAGGTGATATTGTCTTGGCGGCGAGAGATGATGCGCCAGGACCTGGAGGCGGAGAAGTCGATGTTGATGAGGATGTCCTCAAATTCTTTGTCTGAGAGGGAGGTGTCTACATTTCGGCAGACCAGAGAAAAGGTGGGTTTGCGGGACCTAGAGCGTTGACGGTCTTGGCAAATAGGGTTGAGAGGGATATTGGTGACTTGGTCGTCACCGAGAGTGTTGCGAAGCTTTTTTGCCAAAACTTTGTAAAGGATAACGGACGGTATTTTGATAAGGGCGGTCCTGTTAGCATTTGCTTTCAGGTAGATGATATCTCCCCTCAACAGTTCGTTTGTGTGGAGTTCCCGCCGGGAGACGTATTTGGGTGGCAAGCTGCGGATGTTTAAGGTTTGAAGCGAAGGGTTTGGTTGCGGTTGTCGGGGTTGTCTGGGTTGAGGGGACTGAGTTGGCTGTTGTTGCTGTTGTCGTGGCTGTTGTTGTTGTTGTCGTGGCTGCTGTTGTTGTTGTCGTGGCGGTTATTATTGTGGCTGTTGTTGGGTGATTGGGGTGGTGATGTAGGGATTCTGCGATATTGATTAGGCAGGGTGCCTAAGCGAGTGAAGTTTCCCGGTTCGTTGCGGCTGGTGGAAACCAGAGATTGGTGGGATCGCTGAGAGTGGTGAGATTTGACTGAGAAGGTGGGCGATGAACTTCGAGAGTTTTCTTTTTCTCTCAATTGGTCTTTGAGTTTTGAGATAAATTGAAATGCTTTTTCGAGTTGGTGCTCGAGGTTGGCAATTCGAGCCTTTTAGCTGGTTGGTGGTGTTGTGGGGGAACACTTGACGAGTTCGGGGAATTCTTCTTTTGAAGAAATTGAGGGGGGTGGAGTTTTCATGCTCCGGGTGCGGATGGAGCGATTAGAAGATGACACGATTTTCTGGTGGGAAGAGACGAAACGATGGTTGTTTCTTTCTGTGAAGGGGGTTGTTAGTAAGAGGTGGGTGGCGTACAAAAGCCGGCTGCGGACTCACTGCCGGAGGGAGGTTCCTCCCCGGTTAAAGGATTCCTGACCATTTTTGTCTGCCGGTTAGTATTGTATGTTCACCTGTAAATCCTTTCGTCTTCTCTGGGCTGGATGGCGGTTGGATTACCTGTTGGGCTTCTTCGTAGTCGCTTTTAGTTGATAAAAGCTATTTTCATAAATAAAAATTGCTCTGAACAGAGCAGATTCCCTTAAATAAGAATGCTCTAGAAGGAGCAGATTTTCATAAACTCATTGTCCTATAAAGGACACGTGTCAGCTGTCAAGCCAGTGAAATTATCACTTAATAATTTTGTAGCTAGGTCACGTGACTGAAGATTTTTTCGAGAAATTTAGCTTGTCGTCATGGCAACTTGTCAAAATCAAGGCATCTGATTGGCTTAAACAACAGGTAAAAATTTTTCAATGAAATAAAAAGTGTTGCCCAGACAAAAAATTTGAATTGAACCAAACTTAACAGTATTTGTACAGATGGAGCTCCGGCAATGACTGGGAAGATTAAACGAGCTGCGGTTTTACTTGAAAATTATTTGGAAAGAGAAATTTTCAAGTTTGTTTGCATAATACATTAAGAAAGTCTTTGTGACATAGATTTGAACTTTTCTTCAGTTATTAACCCGGTAGTAAGCTGTATTAAGAAACTTTGAGCGGGGGCGTTAAATCGAAGACATTTACGAAATTTCTTTCCCGATAAAACTGGTGTACTTTTTCATTGTGATGTGCTTAGCTTTATAAAGGTTGCTCTTGATAGGTTTTGAAATCTTAGAGAAGAATAATGATGATTTTTTGTGGGATCTTGCATTTCTGACAGACATTATGGGGAATTTAAATCATTTAAATTTACGAATTCAAGGCAAAAACTGTCTTTTTCCTACATGATTTTCACACATATCCGCTTTAATTGCTAAACTGGCCCTTTTTGAAAATGACTTCCCACAAGAAAGATTAACTCATTTCACTCGCATGCAGGAACTTTTCACAAAATTTAATTAAACGCCAAAATATGACCTCATTTAAAAATTTCATAAACGTCTTGTGTAACTCATTTGATAATAGATTTAGTGACTGCCAAAAAGATAAAAACATATTGACCTTTTTATAAACCCGTTTGCTATTTCTTTCCAAGAAATCAAATAATACTCTATTGAAGTACAAACTGAGATAATTGATTTGCAAAAAAACAATCAGTTTTAAAAGGAAATACAAAGAAAGCATTTTAACCGCTGCGAACAATCAAGATTATATTCAGTTTTGGAAATTTGTACCCTCTCCAGATTTTCCAAAGTTGCATTATTTGGCTCTTAGATACTGTTGTCGGTTTGGATCAACTTACGTATGCGAACAGATTTTTCGATTATGACTATTGTTAAAAATAAACACCGGTCAACGTTAACAGATACTCATTTGAAACACCTAAAAATGCTTGCTTCTTTAAAAATATTCAAATACAAAATAGTATATTAAAGTATAAGTGGATAAAGAGGTCTTTCAAACACGCGCGATTATCGAGCACGACGGCGCAGCCGAGTGCTCGAAATAGAGCAAGTGTTTGAAAGACCAGTTGTCCACGAATACTTTACGCTATTTTTTTTATTGGTGCACTTTGGAATCATAAAATATTATTATTATATTATTACTACAAAAAAATGGAAGTCCATCCTCGATGCCCAGCCAAGTTTCGTGAACGTCAAATAGTATTTATTTTTAGTTGACGATCAATAATCAATAATCAAAAAGTTTCTTTATTTATATTTAAAGGGAAACAATGTATATATGAATATATAAATACATTTTGCAGAAAAAACCAAATAAGACATTGGTTCCCAATGATAATATACAATTTAAAAACTAATAAAAAAAATTTGTCATTGATACTTACGCTTCTCAAGTTGTTGTTATTACCATGGGGACTTTAAAAAACGCGCGTGTTTGAAAGTTCGATTTAAACACGCTGACGCGTGCTTTAAAAAGGTAATATGAGGCATCAATAAAAAAAACAAATTAAAATTCCCTGAAGAGTTTATTATTTTTTCTTTCGCAAATCTTCATTTTTTTTTGGTTTCTGTATTTGGTTTATGTAACTTTGAGCAGATATTTTATTTTATATTTAAATTGATAATAAGGAAGTAAATATGTAAGTCAATTTTTTTATTTTTAATATAAAATTGGGAAACAAAAATATTTCTCTAACAAAAATGAGTGGCACACTCAACATTTTTGGAGTCAAATGTGGCACAGCTTAGAAAAAGGCTGGACACCCCCTGCTTTATACTATTGATTATCTCTGTGCTACATAGAGTGCCGAAGTAGCTTTTAATTATTAATGTGTGGCCAGTGTTGTAGCCTGGCACTGTAGGTGATTCTCCCTTACACTTCTACAATCTGAGATACTCGTAAAGAATGAGACTAACGCCTCAAGAACTAAGTAAAATATCGCAAGAAATAATAAACTTCAATAAAATCCGAACATTATTTTCGACAAAAGAATACTCATGAGACCTTCTAATCTTTTGTGCAACTCCTTTTCCATAAAAACGATTTTCATTTTTCGAATAATAACATAGCTATTTATGTGTATAGCTCCACTTTGTTTACTCCCAACTTTACTTTCAAACATTTTTTATTTAAAAATATCTTGAATAAATATTATGTTTCAGATAAAATTGAATTGGAGTGTCAACCAGCAGTGGCAGTAATCCCTTTGGGAACGGGAAATGACTTAGCAAGATGCCTTCGATGGGGTGGAGGTTACGAGGGAGAATCGATACATAAAATGTTACACAAAATCGCTCGAGCGTCTACGGTGATGCTTGATAGATGGATGGTAGATTTATATGATTCATCTCCCCCAGATCCAGATCAGAAGATACCCGATACCAGAATACCTTACAATATTATCAATAATTATTTTTCCATTGGAGTTGTAAGTATAGTTATAATTAATATATACAGGGTGAGTTTTTATTTTGACAACGATCGATAACTCCGTTATTCTGAAAATTATCCAATAACAAAAATCGTAGGGTTCTATAAATCCAGACATACTACATTTTTAGTCATTTTTGAAGAAATTTCGGTTTGTTAGCAAGATACATCCTCCGCAGAGTGTACAAAGACCAATTTTATTATTGAATAGTCTTCAGCGCGTCTTACAGACGAACTCTTTTGATTTTCACCTCACTAAGTGCTGTAAATCCAGGTATACCATATTTTTTGTATTTTTTCAAGAAATTTAAGTCTGTTAGCACGATATAGCCTCCGGAGTGTACACGTGCGGAAAAGGTAGTTTTAATCTTTAAAACCGTTTATTTTTTTAAAATTGCATTTGGTATGTCCTTTCATTTTGGTGAAGTATTACCTATGTCTGAATTCATTACTATAGGAAATATTTTTAAATTTCTCCAAATTTTAGTTAAATTTTGTTATTATAAACAAATATTATCATTAAATAAAAATAAACCATAACAATATTCAATAAAAATAATTTTAACCTAAATATTCTCAGTGTCTACCTACAACGTCTATGCAAGTTTGAATTCGATTTTCAAATGAATTTGCTACATTCCTCAACATTTGTACGTGAGCACTATTGAAGGTTTCTCTTATTCTATCTCTCATTTCATTTGCTGTAGTTGCAGGTTCTTGGTACACACGGTTTTTTATATAGCCCCACCTGAAAAAGTCAATTTTAGATAATCCCGTTAATCGAGCTGGCCATGACTATCCACCTTCTACGAAAATTATTATTTAAGTGGTTGTGAATAAGAGGCGTGTGTTGAACTGGAGCACCATCGTGTAAAAACCACATTATTTGCCGAATATTAAGTAGAACATTTTGAAGTAATAATTGCAAATTATTCTAAAAAAAATCAAGATATACAGCACCATTCACGCTGCCTTTAAAGAAATGTGGCCCAATTACGTGGGTTTTTACAATGTATGGATTGCTTGTGGAGTAATAATGGACATTATGCGTCTGCACCCTTCCATTTTTGTGCCAAAAAGCACAAAATCAAAAAAAATCTGTCAACATGGATTTGTTGTCCATTCGCAAAAAGGTAACCTGTGAGGATAATCAACGTCTGTTAATCCTTAGTGTAATTTAACGTGAAACGGATGCAGTCTACATTTGTGGAGGTTATTTAGGGCCGATTTTTGCCGTGTCGGTGGATATTTCAAGAGCAAGGATTCTCGGTAACGGCTAGTAGTACATCATATTCCTTTTTTTTGGTGGTAATATTTTTGTTCTTTCTTGTTTTGTATATACCACTGATCCAGTACGAATAAAGCGATCAATTTATCTTTAATACGCTCATGTATTCAGATACCTCCGTTCAGGATACCGGTGTGGATGTATTTTTGATAATAAACAATTTCTCATAATTTCTCCTAATATACAAATCATAATATATCTGTTTGTTCTCCCATGGAAAAATTCATTTATAGAACCTCAATTTTCCAACACAGAAATTACTTAAACAGTATGACAACTGTTATTTAGCCATAGCTTGCCTGAAGTTCTGTTTTATCATTAAAAACGTTTTCTATACAATTTTTTTTAGTTTAATTGCAAATTTACAATCTACTCAATAAATATACAGTAATAAGTAAATGATATGGTTTCTTGCTAAATGACTCGAGGCGGGCACCATCCACTGATGGGTCTCCGGAGATCACTCTATGAGGTCTTCTGGCTAGCGTCTTTTCAATCTTCTCTGTTCCCTTGGATCAGTGTAATGGTTGGATATTAGTGGATTTTAGTGGCTTTCGTTGCGGTTTTCATTTCTTATAGCTGATGTCTGAGTAACTTCATTGATGGTTGGAATACCGAGATCAGTATGTAATGTGTGGTTGCTGATAAGCCTGGAGCATTAGCTATTAAACGAAGTGTTTTAGATTGGAAAGTTTGCAGTATCTTAGTGATCGATGGCTTACTGTAACCCCATAGTTCTATGCAATATATCCATATTAGTTTTAGGATGATTTTTAGCTTGTATGTTGTTCTTCCAAATTACCTTTTGGTCCAAGTGTAGTCCGAGGTATTTGACTTCTCTTTTCACTGGTATTGGCATATTGTTAATGGTCACTTGCGGACCTACACTTCGGTTTGTGGTGAACGTGATTTGTGTGGATTTGTCATTGTTGACTTTCATTCTCCACTGATGTAGCTATTCTTGTAGAATATTTAGGTGGTATTGTAGCTTTTCTGATGCTCTTGTAGGGTCTATATCTGAAGACATTATTGCAGTATCATCTGCGACGGTAGCGATTAGAGTATCGTCGGTAGTTGGAATATCAGTAATATACATAAGGTACAAATAAGGGCCAGGGACACTTCCTTGGGGAACGCCCCATTTTATGGGTTGACAACTGGATAAAGAGGTTCGGACTTTGTCTGTTATATATCTACTACTAAGGTAAGATTTGAGTAAAAGGAAGATATGATGAGGTAATTTTTGTTTTAATTTAAACAGTAGCCGTTGGTGCCATACATTGTCGAAAGTCTGTTGGATGTCTAAAAATGCTGAAGCACATGATTCTTTTTGTTCAAGTGGTTGCTTGATATTGTTCACTAATCTATGACAGTGTTGGATTGTCGAATGCTGTTGTTCTTCTTCTTTCGAAGAGTTTAGATAGTTGAGGTAGTAAGCTAATTGAGCTAATATGAGCTGGGTTCATGATGAGGTTTTTCTGGCTTCGCTAACATGATCATCTGTGCATACCTCCATTGTATTGGGTAATGATTAATTTGTAGTATTCTATTGAATATTGTGGTGGTTGGTACGATGGCTTTCCTTGGAAGATGTTTTAATACTTTCCCGGTGATGAGATCATATCCTGGAGCTTTATGTGGGTTTAACAACTGAATTTCTCTGTATACTTCTGCTGGGATAATTGCTCTCAGGGGAAGTGATAGTTGGTTGGCATATTTTAAGTAGGTTTCTACCATGACATCTATTATTGGATTATTTGATGGAAGGAGGGTGAATACTTTGGCTAAGTGTGATGCAAACGTGTTGCTTTTTTCATCATTTGTGCGAGCCCGATTTCTATCAGGTTTTCTTAAGGGGGGGATTGACACAGTGTACTTCTTGTATTTTTTGCTGGCTTTCCATAGTGTATTTATTATCTTGTGGTGATAAGTTAGAGATATAGTAATTAAAATTATTGTTTCTGTTTTGACTTAAGGCGTTCTTGATACGGTCGATTAATCTGTTCAGAATTGTCTTATTCTCAGGATTCCTGCTTGCTTGCCATTTTCCTCTGGCTTTCCTTTTCTTACTAACTAGTTGCCTTATGTGGAGGGGGATATTGTGTGTTTCAGCTGTTTCCTTTTGAATTATTGGCGTTGATTTCCAGGATGCTTCTTGTATAATATTTGACAAGTATTTCACAGCTTCGTCGGCTTCTTGTGGTTCCTGTATTCTGTGGTTTAGGTTTATATCGCTGTTTATTATGCATTGAAATTGTTCCCAGTTTGTTCTCTTGTTATACATTTTTGAAAGTGGTGTTCTCCAGATAATGTTTGCACTTAGTGTTATTAATATAGAGGTGTGATCTGAATCTAAACCTAAATTGCTTTCAGTATGAGAGTGTATATCTGATATGCCGTTAGTTACTGCAAAATCTATTAGATCCGGTATTTTGTTTAGATCTGTCGACCAGTACGTTGGCTCTCCAGTTATCAGGTTCAGTAGCTGTATGGTATGCATCAAGTTTCTTCCTTTTGGAGTGCTTAATATTGATCCCCAGGAAGTGTGTTTGGCGTTCCAGTCGCCGGCAACTATGAAGTGGGATCCTAGTGGTCGTAAAAAGTCACTGTATTCGTCTGCAGTGATAGTATGCCTTGGTGGGCTGTATATTGCTCCTATGGTCAGTGGCCATCGAAATGTATTGACTTTTATTAGACTATATTGAATTTTGATCGTAGTGTATGGTTGTAGTTCATGATGGGATATGATCCTTCTTATTATTACTGCTGTGCCTGCGTGTTCTGTACCATCGGGTGATATGCGTAGTATAAATTATAGTATGGGATTTTTATTGTACTATGTGTAGTATAATGGCTTTCTGATATAAGTAGTATATCGATTTTCCTCGTATTTAAGAACAGCTTTATTTCGTTTATGTGGTTCTTTATTCCGTTGGCATTCCAAGCAGCAATCTTTATAGAACCCGGGGGCGCCATTACTTTGCTAATTTATTAATGACGGTGGTAAGCATGTTGAGTATCATGCTATTCTGATTTATCAACTGTGAAAATATTGGTTTGAACTCGTTAAGAAAATTAGTAAGCTTATCGGTTAAATCGTTATTTATGCTGTTCATTGCTGTAGCACACGAGCTATCAGATACACATCTCCAAAGACGCATACAAAAGAAAAAATGATGCTACTTTCCACAAGGTACTTCCAAAGAAAAGTTATACAAGAATGTATGATAAATTCCATGATAATAGGCTACATCGAACTACAATTTTTTAAAAGAAATTCTGATTATTTTTCAACTCTAATCATATCCTAGAAATGAGAAGGAAAAAGAGAATATTTACTAAAATGTATTTGAGATTTTCGAAACACCAATTTCGTTATAGTTTATTTTTCTCATTTGTAAAAATGGGTGATTCTTATAAATAACACTAGAAACAGATCGATTGGAAAAATCTTTCAGAATAAATGTTATTTATAAAAATTGACGATAGTTAATTAAAATACCAGTAATTTACAAATGTAATATTTTCAAATAACTAACGTAAAATTGAAAGTATAATTAAACTTATTCTAGAATTACAGAAATCTATTAACATTGGCAGCTTCTAGAGCTAATTTGTTATTTCAGGAATCTCTAGGAATAGTCAAAATTATCCTTTCGTCAAATTCTCAATAAATAATTTGATTTAGTTCTGGACAATCCGTATAATTCAAACAATTAACATGAAGTGTTTTCAGGATGCTGCTATATGTGTGAAATTTCATATGGAACGTGAAAAGAATCCCGAAAAATTCAACAGCAGGATGAAAAATAAACTCTGGTATTTTGAATATGCTACTTCAGAACAGTTTTCAGCGTCTTGCAAAAATCTACACGAACATATTGAAATTACTGTAAGTATTAATATCATTCTGCAGCTGGAAGAAATAATGATCCATTTTATCTTCTGGTTTTCCATTTCACTTTTGTTCAAATTGCGTTTTGCAGAATACTTGAAATTAATGAATACATTTCCAAACTATAATCATACACTATTATAATATTATGTTTGAATTTGATTTAGTTGGTAATACCGTGCCCTTAAGGGGATATAGCTAAAATGTTCTACTGGTGCGGATCAGGTCAAGTCAAGCTAGTTTTTTATGAATAGAGTTTATCTAGCAACCAACTATAAATAGAATATGGGAAATTATCATCACCTATGTAAAAATATATCAAGAAAGAGGAAATCTTTAAAAGCGCGGCAGTATCAATCTGGTTTGAGAATAGCCGTGCTCCGGTTTGATAATGTCATGCGTTATTAATAATAGGCCATATACAGGTGGAACAACATTAATTTAGGCATAAAAAACATTTTAAATTAATAGCCACTTTAGATTATTGCTTATATCTATCTTAACAGAAGTCGCAAATAACATTTTCTGCACTGCATTCTTTGTGGATCCAGATTTAACAACTGCAGCAACGAAATCAGACTTCTTCGTTACGACCGAACTCTCCACACATTGAATATTTGTTATTAACCAAATGTGTATTTCTTCATCAGTGCCAATATCATCTTCATCGTCGTCATTGCGTCATTGTGCCAGGAGAACGTACTCATCACTACTTTCTTCACTGATAAATATTAAAACACTATTAACAATTTCCTCTTTACATATTTCTCTTTTTGATAAAGATTTTCCTTTTACTTGCTTTCCTTCACCTTTTACTTTTCCGCCCAACCCTATCGAATATGCGAGAAAATTATTGGTTTACCCCAAAAAAAATTGGAATTAGGAAAATTTTTTGACTTATTTTTTCATTTGTCAGTAGGTAAAACACGAAAAAACTGATTTTAGAAAAAAATCCTTTGTGTATGTCGTTGGTGTCGTCGGCCACTTTTCGTAACATGTCTTGTTAGGAAGATACAGCCTCCGGGGTGCAATAAGTCACCAATTTTATGATTGAATATTATTCAGGACATCTCACAGATGAACCCTATTGATTTTTATATCACAAGATCCAGTACAACGGGTTCTATGGTAGTTGAAGTAACAAACTTTTGTCTTATAGATGAACCTTAATAATTTTCAGTTCATTGGAGCCAGTACAACGGGTACTATGGCACTGGAAGTGCCACATTTTTGGTTAGCACGATACAGTCTCCGTAGGGTATATGTTACCGGCAAAACATATAATTCGGCATTCTATATAATGCCTAGTCATTTCACGAAATGACTAACTATGGTAGGCGAAGTATATAATGTATCCATGTTACATGATTTGCCTAGGCAATACATAGAATGACGGCTACGTTTCCGTCAAAGCGTGAAATAAACAGAACCAAGCCCGTAGAAAGAGATATACGGAGTCAAGGTTAGGTTAGTTGGTGTGACATGTATTGTATTATACAACTTTTATAACTCTGTGTATACTGTGTTATGATAGTTGCGTTCTGCATTCATTGTTATATTAACAGTACGAACAATTACTTGTCAGTTGTAAACTTTAATCGTCACGTCAATTGTCAGAAGATAAATAAAGTATATTTTAATACAAACTCACGTAGTTAATATGAATATTATATACATGACCTGAGTTCACTCCGGCATTTCATGTAATGCTTAGATATTTCAAAGAATGCCTATAGTCGAACGAATGAATATTCGATTCCATACATTGCCTAAAAAGACCCGGCATTTTAAAGAATGCCTAGCCATTTCATAGAATGCTTGAATTACATGATTTGCCGCTAACATATACAAGTGACCAATATTGTAATTTGATATTTTTCATTGTTTGTCACAGATGAACCTTATTGATTTTCAGCTCACTAAAGCGCGTAAAACGGATCCTATAAATCCAGATATACTACATTTTTGGTTATTTTTGGAGAAATTTCGGTTTGTTAGCACGATATAGCCTCCGAAGTGAGTAAAGGAGCTAGGCGGGTTCCAGACCATTCCTTATGTAAATTAACATGGGAAATCGCCAAGGTCCAACGTGGTAGTTTTTGACTCAATTTCGATCTGCGCGTGCGTCAATAATGAGGCGGCCGTGACGACGACGACGACGTGACGACGACGACGACGTGACGACGACGACGACGTGACGACGACGACGTGACGACGACGACGTGACGACGACGACGACGTGACGACGACGACGTGACGACGACGACAACGTGACGACGACGACGTGACGACGACGACAACGTGACGACGACGACGTGACGACGACGACATGACGACGACGACGTGACGACGACGACGTCGTCGTCGTCACGGCCGCCTCATGATTGAAGCATGCGCAGATCGAAATTGAGTCAAAAATTACCACGTTGGACCTTGGCGATTTCCCATGTTAATTTACATAAGGAATGGTCTAGAACCCGCCTAGCACCTTTACTGAAGTGTATACAAGTGACCAATTTTATGAATGGATATTGATCAGGGCATCTAACAGATGAATACTATTGATTTTCAGCTCACTAGAATCTGTACAACGGGTGCTATGGTAATTGAAGTACCACATTTTTCTCTTTTTTGTAAAAATTACGGTTTTTTTAGTACGATACAGCCTCCGGAGTGTAAGAAGTAACCAGCTTTATGACTGAATATTATTCAATCTCACAGTTGAACGCCATTGATTTTGCGCTCACTAGAGCCAGTAAAACGGGTGCTATGGTACTTAAAGTAGCACATTTTTGGTCATTTTTGCAAAAATTTCGGGTTGTTAGCTTCTAGAGATTACACAAGTGACAAATTTTATGATTGAATATTGTTTAGAACATCTCACAGATGAATCTTTTTGATTTTTAGCTCACCAAAGCCAGTACAACGGGAGATATGATACTTGAAGTACCACATTTTTACTTTTTTAGAAATTTCGGTTTGTTAGCCCGATACAGTCTCTGGAGTGTATAGAAGTGACCAATTTTACGTTTGGATATTGTTGAGGTTGTTTCACATACGGACCCTATTGATTTTCAGCACATCAGAGTACAACGGGTCTTATAAATCCAGAAATTCTACATCTTCGGTCATTTTAGTAGAAGTTTCACTTTGTTAGCACGAAACAGTCTTCGAAGTGTATACAAGTGACCAATTCTATGATAGGATCTTGTTCAATGCATCTCACAGATACGGAGAAGTTAGTTTTAATCTTTAAAACCGTTTATTTTCCTACGTCTTTAAACCTTCTCCTTTTCTCCTTGTCTTCTGTGTAGCGAAAGAATTTGGGAGTGTTGTTTTTTTGAACGACTTTTGATATTCCCACTTTTGTGTGGTACTAATCTCAATAGAACTATTACTATGCAAAATATTACTCGTACTAGCTATAATAGATCCGGTTTCATTTGTAACATGTGTGGGCATTGCTTCGGTTTCAATGTCATTATTGATTGAATTTTCATTTCGAGAGTCTTCATCAATTATGTCTGATATGAAGTCATCATCACTGAACACGTTGGGGTTTATGGAATGGATACCAGTCGCTTCAAAACCTTTTACTGCTTTGTCCATCGAAGCTACTTTCAAATAGGCTTTATTGAAAATTGGAGCCAACACATCATGAGTGATTTTGTCGTACCGGTTGTAATTCTTCTGCTCGGGCGGCAATTTGTAATTTCCGTGGGTATTCAGTGGGTAGAACATAAAAAGGGCTTGTTGGTTAGATGATTTTATTTAATAGTAACATGTATATACTAAAAATTCAATAAGATTTACAACTTAAAACTAATTCTATCTACTGTTATTATATCTACAATTGTTGATCCGCGATTCTTTCGACTTCCCTGAGGGTGATCGTCTGGTTTAGTGGTCCACAGATCTCCTCTGATTATGCGACTTCTCGTAGTACATGGTCTGGATCGGTTGTACCTCATCCCTTTGACTTTACGACGAAGACTGATTGACGAATCAATACTATTATATGAACCTACTCAATTTTGTCAACCTGGAATATTCGTTTTACCCCCTCGTCCTGGTTACCTTAAAACGAACGGAGTGTATTCGGTACCAGATCACTCGTTCAACAAACAGCGTGGTCTCATGGAGGTGGGAATTCGCTTCTGTCTCGAGCTCAAGACGCTCCGGGATTTCAGCTAGACGGAAAGGCTTCTGTCCTGCACTCAACACGCTCCAGGACTTCGGCTAGGATGGTTGACTTGCGTTCTAGGCACAGCACGCTCTAGAGCTTCGGCCGAAAGACGGGGTTTGCTTGTGTCTAACCTTGGGTTCAATATACTCCAAGGGGTCGACGACAAGCGGGGTGTTAATTACGATCCCGGATTAAACACGCTCCAGGATATAGTAAATTAACTTGGTTATCCACCGCTGAAGCTTCCTATCGTTTCTAGACGTAAAGGTTGAGCTTATTGGTATGTTGAAATATTTCAACGTTAATAATATCGGTCGAACTGTTAGTGAAATGCCGAAAGTGTTGCTCTCTATGTACTGGGTGCCCAACTTCGTCTACTGTGATAATCTGATTTGGTAGTGTTCTGTATCCCGGTCACCGATGTTTCGTGTTCATTATGTGTAGACGTGGTTAACTTATATTTTAGACGGCAGTGTCGTTACAGGGTGATTTTTCATATGTCACACCCTCTCTGATAAATTGTCGTCAGTGGACCGTAGAAGGTAACATCTAGCGGCTGCATGCTATAAGTGTGGGGAGGCAAATATAGCATACGGATTCTCCATTTTCGCGGTAAAGTAGAGAAACAGTCAGTTATGAGTGACTAGCATGATTGTCGATAATTAGTAGTGTGCGTTTTTCAGTTGTTGCACCAATATGTTTGGCAGAGTCACGAAGCTATTTTTCAAAAAGTTCTTCGTTGATCCCCCTGAATTTGAGCATTCAGCTTGCTCCAACAGGCCCTGCGATCTTAAGAATTTGCTTGATTCTTTGGCGAGGTAATATAATTAATCATGGGTGGGATTCATGAAGTTCCTGACGCGATTAAGTCACAGACATCTGTGACATTTTACCCACACTCTCCGCTTGTAATTTTGCCAACTTGCTTAACTTCTTTAGGTGCATAAATGTGTCCGGGTCTTTGAACAGTGGTAATATTTGTCTCATCGATATTTTTAGGCTGTATAAAAACTCTTCACTGTCAGTTCTTCTAAATTACGAAAAAAAATGCAATTTCAGTTTTGTTAAAACCCAATACGTTATTCATGCATGTTAGCTCCGGAAGTCGTGAGGATATTCCAGGATTTCTTTTCAAGAACGCATAGATCCAGTCTTTCCCTGCCATGCGTTCCTTTGTTGAAAAAACGTGTTTAATTTACTTTGAACAGCGAACTCAGAAGCCAGTTTGCACATACGTTGCTGTGAAATTCCTTAAAATACTTTTACCAACATAATGACATGGTCAACTAATTCATTTTCTTCTTATTTTGAAAATGTTACCCTCCGGTCAAGTCAAGGGTCATAGAACTCTCCTTTTTTTATATGTCTCTTATTGAAGATGTTGCTACTTCTTTTGTATTTCTTCTATTATTTACAGCTTCTGAAGCAGCTTGCATTTGAAGTGGGCTCCAGCCCCCTTTTTTGTTTTTGGTTCTCTTTAAGCATCTCTGTAAAAGAATAAAATCACTTCTTTGTCACAATATTTAGCATATCTCTCAAGGGTTAACAATTAAACATAGCTTTATTTTCCGAAACTTCTTGAACACTTTCTCAACATTAGTCTTATATTGTACACAGAAACGCCATTTTGCTGGAACAAATGAGGTCATTTAAATTTTATTTCTCAACAAATATGCGAACAATTATAATTGGTTCATTAGAACTCTTTAACTTTATGAGCGGCTATTGCGTTTATCCGAAATTCACTTTCCTAATTTTTTGTGAATTGGAATTTTCATGATACTACGTTCACAATATTTGATTCCATTATCATCTTTTCAACAAAAAACAAACCATAGCGTCTAAAGTAATTTTCGAACATTTTTGGTTTAAAATATACTCTGCAAAACATAAAAACTCGAAAGAATTTTTGTTTTCATCAGTTTTACCTGATATCTACATTTCTGCGCACACAAAATTTGTAGTTATTATAAATATTTGTTTACTCGCTCATTCATTTGATTTCTAGATCAAACAAATAAATCTTAATATTTCAGTGTGATGATCAAAGTCTGGACCTTGCAAATGGACCCCCATTACAAGGAATCGCTTTGTTGAATATTCCTTATACTCATGGAGGAGCTAATCTTTGGGGAGAGCATCTTTCCAGTACAAGAAGGAAAAAGTCAAAAAAAAGGCAAAAAGAACTTAGTACCAGCAGTTTTAACTCCGTAGACCTAAGTGTAGCGATACAAGGTAATGCCAATTAATTAAACAATGTTTCTTTTGTAGTTTTACTGGGAATATATCAAAAATCTTCCTTGAAATTTGTGAAGTCCTTCAATACTATAACTGTGTGAATGTTAGTAGTATTACATAAAATATCCTGTTAAATGTTGTGCAATAAGACGCGTCTCGTAACCTAATTTATGTAATGAATCTAAGTCTTCATCTTCATCACACGTACTTGACTTGTATTACTGACCCGTTAGGAATTTTCCAAGGTAACATAATTGAAAGGGTGAGTGGATAAAGGAGGAATGGAATATTTTTACAATGTGAATGATGGAGGTAAGGATTGAACTGTTTTGGAAACTGACAGCAACTCTCCATGTATACTAGTGTCATGAAGGAGGTATGTGATCACAACAATTTATATTAGAAGTGGTCGAAGAAGCTAGTAAACATAACATTACACATACCTCTCTTTTCTACTGGTGCTGCGAATTTACTCTGTAACGTATACAGCCATCATGCATTCAACATTTGTATAAATCAGTCGACAACATGCTGCTCTTGCGTTTCATATGCCACTAATGAGGAAACGAAAATTCCAAAGCAGCTTTTGCTCAGAATATCGACAGAGAATTAGCCAAAAATTCTAATGGCGTTGCATATATAACAATAGATATTCAACAAACCATGCCTTTGCCCGAACTCAGTACTTCTACAGTATTTTACCTGCGCCAAAGGTAGTTTCATAATTAAGCATTCATACTTTTACTGAGGAAGTGGCCAAAACATTTTTATGGTAGTACTGAGATTTCCAGTTGTCTTTAAGAACCTTTGAAATTGAACTCTCACTTATTATTTGGACAGACTCCTTTGGAGGCAGAATGAAAAATTCGCATGCTTTGTATTCATCAGTATGTTGTTCGAAAGAAATATTCCCCGAAGTTGGCCATTCATACTTAGATTCAGACCGAGATTTTAACAGAATAGTAGAAAGATTACATCTACACCAGACCTTTTGTACTTCTCAACAATATCGTGAAATAATTGCCTTTTGCAGTGAAAAAATGAAGGTCGTTGATACGGAGTATAATTCAGAGACACGTACAAAAAATAAAACTATCGAGTGGAAAAGAGATCTGAATAAAATATGCATTCCAGAGAGTGCATTAAATGGATCCGTATAGATACATCTTCAAGGAGAGCGTTAATTATTATACTCCCTTTAAGAAGGTCACTGTTCAAATACATCCCTCCTCTTTTTCGGAAGGTTTTGATATTCCAAGACTCACCAGGAAAACTGGCGCGTTATATAAGGAAAAAGAGATAACTTGAAACAACTTCACTCTGTTCCAGATGTGCACAAATGGTTCTATGTGCATGTTTTACGAGAAGAGCCTCAATAAATCAAAGATAAAGAGACAGCTTGAACAGTTTTAACGCATCTGCTTGATCAGAATACGGAAATAATGACCTGTTATCTCGATATTTTCCATAAGTGAAGCTTCATGGTCGTAAATAAAACAGGGAGAACCTTTTGAATTTTCAACTGACTTTTTATTTTATTATTCTTGTCAGTTAATCTGACAATACTTCAAAAAATAACACAAAGTGGAACTATAACTTCATCATTTGTTTCATTCGACCGCCAAAAAAAATCTCTACTCTAGTGGAGTAGGTTTATAAATTTAACTTCTTAGGTTTATTTACTTTTCTCCCACATCTGGTCAATTGGATTGTTCCTCCATCGTTCGTTAACGATGTTGGTTCAAATTTATGGTTACGACTATTTTCGAATAAATTTTGGTCATTATTGTCTATTTCTAATGAGTATACCTTTTTGACGACTCTAATATTTTCGTCTTTACCAGAAAGCTTTACAGTCACATATGATGGTTTCAAGCTCTTCGTAGCCCAGACATGCTCTACCCAGAACATTAAATATGGTTCGTTTTATGATACGTATAAGTGTTTCCCACCAGCCGCCCCACCATAAGCAGTTGGAAGATTGAACTTCGATTCGATTATTTCCAAATTGTAAAATTCACGTAGCTTATTACAATTCAACGATTGTAAGGCTTTCTGGTATCCAGTGGAGTTGGATTGGTTATCAAAATAAATTGTTGTAGGTCTTCCACGTCTCGTTATAAATCTTCTGAAAGCTCGTGTGAAACTGTCAGTGCTAAGTGGGGATTTCACGACCCGATTTAAGGACCCTATCGCTCTGAAAGCCGATGGTGAAAGTCTGTGTTCCTGGTAACGTTTTAGGGAGGCAACCAGGCAGGGTGGTCGGGAGAGATTTCCATCCAATTTAGGGAGGAAGGGGGGGTATACCTGGCTCCCACCCCTTCTCCTGGTGAACGGGACGTGAAATGCTCGACCAGGCGGATCGCTCTGTCGAACCTATACTTCTTCTTCTTCTGCTATCCATTAATGGATGGTTGCGACTACTTCTGACCATTTCGTTCTGTCTCTGATGGTGTGAATTAATTCTCCTGTGGTTCTCATCCCTGTTCACTGTTTGATATTTCGGAGCCACGACATCCTCTTTCTGCCCACTCCCCTTTTTCCCTCTATCTTTCCTTCTATTAATAGTTGGAGCAACTGGTATCTCTCGTTGCTTATCACATGTCCCAGGTACGCTGTTTTCCTGCGTTTTATCATGTTTAGCAATTCACGTTCTCTTCCTGCCCTCCTCAGAATTTCCTCGTTGGTTTTTCTTGCCGTCCATGGAACTTTCAAGATTCTTCGATAGATCCACATTTCAAATGCTTCCAGTCTGTTCACGGTATTCACCTTCAGAGTCCAGCCTTTCATGCCATACAATAGGACGGACCATACGTAGCATTTTGTGAATCTTATTCTGAGATTGAGGTCGAAATCAGAGTTTGTGAAGACGTTTTTGAATCTCATGAATGAGCTCCTCGCTTTTTCTATCCGGCACTTGATTTCCACGTCTGAAGACCAGTCTTCACATAGCCAGGTTCCCAGGTATTTAAACTTTTTTACCCGTTCTATGTTTTCACTATTGTATGATAGCTTTGCGTTCTGGAAATCATCTAATTTACGGGTGATTATTAGGAATTTTGTCTTTTTTATTGATGTTAATCCCCATCAACCTACCATGTCCAGAAGTCTTTGGAGATCATTCATGTCATCAGGTATCAGGACTGTGTCATCTGCATACCGTATATTGTTGATCCATATGCCATTTATTTTGTTATCCAATTGTTGTCCGTCGAGAGCTTCTAGAAAGATATTTTCAGAGTATACGTTAAACAGGAGTGGGGAGAGGACACAACCCTGCTTTACACCTCTAAGGATTATACACTCTTTGCATTTTTGTCGAATAACCTACTCTTAGGGATCCATATATTTTCACTGAGTAGTGTAGATCTAGATTGATCACGTGGTCGCACCTCGCACCACCACCCGAGGCGGAGATATACCTGCTTCATCAACATCTTCCTTTCTTTCTCGCACGCGACCAATGCAGTTAATGCAACACCAATAACTATCTGCTTTGATATATAAGAAGCCATTTTGAAATTTTTGCAGCAGGTTGGACGAAGAGCAATGAACTGAGCAGTAGATCGGACGCAAAAGATCGGGTCGTGGAAATACAACGCTCTGTCGAGGAGAGGGGGAGAACAATGACAGGAAAATTGGGACCAGGACCGGGCGGTCGGGAACGCGTCGTAAAATCCCCTCTTAAGTTATGTCACTAGTTCCATATGCACTGCTCGATAAATAACATATGTGAACAATGCAACCCAAATTTTGATGTGTTTTCTAAGGAATAAAAGCCCAAAAATATCAAACCCTGTGACTTTAAAAATGGCAGCATCTCTCACTAGGTATTTTAGTAGAGATATAGGCGAAGTGTTTATTCATTTCGAGTCGAACTTTTTGCAACTACCACATTTAGATATGACAGATTTTACAGTATTTTTTCCTCCAATGATCCAGTAGGATTCTCTCAAAGAATTTAAAAGAGTTTCAACGCGTAACACATTTTTATGAGTGTCAAAAATCAATTTACTTAGCTGGTAAAAGTATGGAGTAGCGAAAATTTTCAGTATCAATTCATTCTCAAGTTGTCATTGTTCTCTTTGAATGATATAATGGACGAAATTTGTTCTAAGAAAGCATTAGTGAAGCTTTTTTGCTGTACGCACTTCAGCAAATTCAACTCAACTTCTTGCAATTCTCCAAATTATTTGATATTATATAAAAATCCTTTCATTCAAAAAATTAATCTAACGATCTGCTCATATTTCGAAAAAAATTTGTAAGTCCAAGGAAAATCCATTTTGTTCTGTGACAGCATTGTTGTGATAGTTTTCTTTTCCTATCCAGAACTTGTTCTTTGTCGTGTGTGTGTGAGGGTCTGTGTGTGTGAGGGTCTGTGTGTGTGAGAGTGAAATATTGCACGGAAATTAATTCGTTTGCCACAGAATTTTGGAAATTGCTTTTTTCAATTAAGATGGTAACATTGGACTTCTTCAAGAAATTTATTAACAAATCATAAATTATTCTGTTAGCGTTATTAAGGATGTGGCTAATATTTAGCAGAAGGTTATAATCCAACTTCATAAGCGACTCAATTAAACATTCGTATCTCACGACGTTATTAAGGCAACCAAAAAAGATGTGATTCAGATCACAATAAGAATACTGGTTACAGTTACAGGATGATGATCTAATAATGCCAAGTTTTGCAAGATGTGCAAGAAGTCGCCCGTGATTGGTTTAAAGTCTGAGAATAGTTGAATTGAATTTTGGTGTTGTATAATTGAATATATATTCGGGAGGAGGGGGTAATGTAGGATGAATTTTAAAATAGTGTTTTGAAGAGGATCTAGATGTATTTATACACACCTGTTTCCATTTTTAGCGATTCAATGCCTTGTCGTGCTGTTTTTATCTGCTGATGTGAAAATATTGCAAAAATTGTCCATTTATAACCGCATCCTTCGCTATCAGGTCCGCCCTTTCGTTGCCAGTTATATTGCTATGGCCCTTAACCCATTCAAACGTAATATT
The DNA here is from genome assembly GCA_963921935.1 of Galeruca laticollis. Taxonomy (NCBI): domain Eukaryota; kingdom Metazoa; phylum Arthropoda; class Insecta; order Coleoptera; family Chrysomelidae; genus Galeruca; species Galeruca laticollis. Next base: position 95,601,509 of record OY998182.1, on the reverse strand, counting down.
TAATGCCAAAAGCATAAATTTGATACTACATAGTACAGGACAACCAATACCTCTGATAACATATTTGAAGTCAGAAAGAATTATAGCATTACATAATTGGTTTGTAATCAATCAATTGAGGCTTTTCTGTATAGATACGAGCTCTGCTCTATATATTGTGATGGTTCACTGTGACAGCCGGTATACATAATTTGCTAAAATTGGCAAGGTCATTTATAAACTCAAATTAATTGACGGCAAATGGTGCCTATATATAGGCAATCAAAATCACTCCAGAAAATGTATGACCTTATTCCAGGTAATTCAGTCATGAATGGCAATTTTTGGTTACTTGTAAGTTAGGTACAAATGTCGCTGAGTACCAGTCGACACATTGCATGCTAATTTCTTATGTTTAATAATAAATATCGAAGTTAATAACTTGAATCTTAACGGTCGCATCGTGCGCATGACTAGAACAGGCCAAAAAGATCAGGCCGTAGAACGACGAGCACTTTGTACTGAAAAATAAGATAGAACAGAAGCCATTTTAACTGTTCAGGGTTTTTGTGGGTAGTGCGTCATAAAATCTAAGGACGTAATTTGTCATACAGTCAGCTTGGTAAAGACGTTACCACTCACTTCGTAACAAAATTAGATACTGTACAAATAAGCTTAATGAAAAAAACGAGCCGACAACTGCCTGTTTCATGTGCTTTCACAATCATAGTTCGAAGGAAATCAGGCCGACCAAGATTCTGCTGTACGCCGTTGAATTTTGTGACAACCTTACTGATTGGGTAACTTTTGGGTCTTACTCTTCACTCTATCTCACTGAGGTATAACACTTACATGCGTGCATTAGCTTAGCTGACGTTAGCAACCCGATAGGCGTGCTTTCTGAAGCACGAGAGGGTTCGAGATTAAATAATTTTATCCCCAAGGAGAATCGTGAGTAGACAATGACCAACCATTGAATTAAAGACGGTGAAAAGTGTTTCCTTCGCTTAATACCTAAATGCTTATTGTTTTTTATATCGTATGTCTAATCGTATCTTTTATATTATTTTTATTGTGAACGATCTACAGCTGTGGGTTGGGAAATTTCTTTATTATTTCGGCAATCATTTCTATTCTAATTACACTCAGATAGCCTTTATTCTGGGGAAATATTGTGTCTACAATATTTAATGGTACCATCTATGTAATACAGGTTAACCTACAAACTTATTAGTAAATGATATAGTCAGATTAAAATAATAATTCATAAATGCCGAAGATTATTTATTAGTCAATTTATTAATTTCGCAACTTTTCTTAAATTTATACCGTATCCTCATTTGACCTATTTTATTGTCCCATTCCTCTGGCGATTTATCGTCATGGTGCCCCTAGCTTACTACTAATATATACCTTTTTTAAAGATTCGTTATTTGTTTGTTTTTCTTGGAAAAAGTAAGACTAGTGTTTCGAACTCAATCTGTCCGCTGAGTTAGCACTCCGCAGCAGGACTTAGAGAAAAGGGTGATAATATATCCTACATATATCGGTTAGTTTGTAACCATAGGATAAGTCCAAAGTCTGGATAAAAAACTCACATCCTACCCCATCTTTCGTCTTAGATCCGTCTGTGTATATGAATATATTATTAACAAAGCCTGCCAATATTGATTTCAGAAGGCCTTCATTGATTTGATTGTGAGTTGAACACTTGGGAATTATAACTTTGTGACCCGTAATAAAAGCTCTAAACTTCAGACGAAATGCTAAGATTACTTTGTCTTTTTTGTAGATATTAGGGTAAATCATAGTTTCAGTAAAAACCTTCGCAAGATCAGCTGATTCATACATGTTGTAATGAGTTAATTTTTATCCCCAATTCCAGGGAGTCATCTATTGTACAATGGGTAGCTTCAATTATCATTTTAATAGATAGTGACTGTGTTTCAAACACTATATTTTAATTCATTTTATATGTGTCTTCTAATTGTGAGGATTTGGTGTACATCCTGATCATGAGGCACTGATGATGGTTTCTCATTAAAACGAAAGTGCTCTGCTCACAATAACATCCTGTACCAAAATACATAATTTGTTTCTTTTCTATAATTAATAATTTTCATTACAGTAAGGCGACTTTGCAGTAGCAACTACAATTTTCATGTTTATTGGTAAAAATAGACTAATATAACTTTTTTGCTGATTAATTTCTCAGTGTAATAATGAATTTCTAATTAAACTGTCTGCTTTTAAGTTGTACATTTCTGGAGAATATATTACTTGAAAATTAAAATGAGACAGATAATACGTAGTCTCCCAAATCTTCCTCTGTCCTAGACTTAATATTAATCCTTTCGAGGAGTTTAGGATCACAGAGAACTGTAAATTTTGTAGTGTAAATATGTATCGGCAAATCGGGATGAAAGTTTGTCAAAATAGGGTCTAATGAAAGTAAATTTGCTATTGTCTGAAAGAATACTTAACATCCCTCGTACTTTATATTGAGATATTTTTAGGCAATTTATTCAAATTAAATTTTGTTTCAGATATAGGAGATGGATTGATAGAGGTTATAGGTCTAGAAAATTGTCTGCATATGGGACAAGTGCGAACGGGACTCAGAGCTAGTGGTCGACGATTGGCGCAATGTTCTTCAGTTTTAATAAAAACAAAAAAGACTTTTCCTATGCAGATTGACGGTGAACCTTGGATGCAACCGCCAACTACAGTATGTGTTTGATCATAAAAATATATTGTTTCATATATTGTGCAAATTCTTACAAATTTGTATCCAGTTAGAACTGTTGCATAGGATGAGTGATAATTTTGAGCTAGTAGTATCAAACTGGAACTTATTAATTACATATATTTCTTTTCAGATACGTATCACTCACAAGAACCAAGTGCCGATGTTAATGGCACCTCCTATGGAAAAAGGCAAAGGCTTTTTCAGATTCTTCCGTAGGTAGAAACCTATCAACCTTTACCTAAAAGTGATATTAAAATATTCAAACTATTCCTTAATATCTAGTCTTCGAATATTTTTAATTTTTAAAAATGACAATAATATTATTTATTCTTATATTTTTGTGTAATGTCTTATAAGGTATCAGTATTATTATTTTCATTTATTTATTAATATAGGATAATGGTTAACCTATTATATTAATTAGTTAAATATATCAGAATATGAAATATTCCCGACAAATGTATGAAAAGTATGACGAAAATAATTTTTATTTTACTTAGCTGGGATGACATCCATTTACATTCTCCATATTTAGACATCGTGTATAAATTTCAATATATTAGGTAATCAATGCTGTTTCCTTCTCATTATGAGAACTTTTCAACTACAATTTATAATTTTAGAATACTTCGTTCGATGTTAATGCTTTATTTTAGTTCAGTATTTTTCGTAATATATGTTCAATAAAAACGAAGTCTTCCACACAGTAAAAATTATAATTTCGGTTAAATAACTAGGAAACATTGTAATGAAAATTAGCATCGGCCGCATCTGTAGTTCCGATGTATTGCAATAAATAGCGAAATTTGAGATTTGAGAGTAAGTTTTTCAAAGAACGTTCAGTTTTACGCATACAGTATCTTACCAGTACTGACGAATTTCATTTTCAATTTAAAATCAAAGAGATTAGGTAAAGGTTGCCAACATTGGACCGAAAATGGGATTTAGTGACTTTGTAACAAAATGTTGGTATCAACTTCACTAAATTTTACTTGTTGTTAGTACTGACTTTAAGTAATTTAAACAGATATTAAAACGCAGTTTAAATGTAAATATATTGTGCTAAAATATATTTTAAGAATGTCGAGCAATCAGTCCAATATGGACAACCAATTTGAACTAATTAGTTCATAAATGGAACCTACTAATAAATTATGGTTTAACACAGCAACATAACTTTATTTAGAACTATAAAACAGAAAGAAGCACCAGGAAAATGAAAATAAATATTTTGTTAAGAAAATAACTTTTATTTCCGAAAGGTATGGAGCATCCTAAATTCTAATAACTAACATTTTTTCTATGATATAACGTCAGTTTTTAAATTTGGAAAATAAAATTTCTACCTCAGGTTACCTTTAACAATCCTTTATTTAATACCTTCGTTTTCGGGCTGAGATGGGAAACTCATGTTCGAATGGGTCCTTCTCAGTCCCCAGACAGTGTTGAACTCATACCCAAGAGGGTGCCTACCAACAAAACCCACCTCTGTCTCGCCGTTACTCCCGCCTCGGAACCACTACGCTAGCATACTTCAAGGCGGGCGGCGGTCCCTCATACACTCTCCAATCACTCAGTCATCTTCTTTCTTCTATCACTCCTACCTCTCATGCCATATCAAGCCCTTCCCTACCCCTAATCATGCTCTACACCGCACTACTTACGTCCATCCAATTCTCCTCCCCCCTAAGCATTATGTCCACCATGTTTTCCCAATACATCTCCTCCCCCAGTTTCTTTGCCAACCTCTTCAACCCATCCTCATTCTACCAGCATCTAAACACATGCTCCACATCATCCTCCACCTCACACTTCTCGCAAAGTCCCGACTCCCTTCTACCAATCTTGTGGAGGTACCCTACTCTCGACCCATGTCCAGTAAATACCTGTATCAAGCAGTAGTTCACCTCCCCGAACTTCCGATCCATCCAATCTCTTCTACCCCCAAGAGCTCCTTTTAGAGCGCCCTCATACTCCTCCCACCTTCTCTCACTTTCCTTCTCCACTTCCTCCTCCACGTACACAAAATCGTCAACCCCAACCCGAAAAAGAAGGAAGATATATTTTAATCTGTGTAAGTGGGGAAAATAATCCGCTACAGTCGTCCACTCATTTAGCCAAGGATTTTGATGTTGATCCAAAAACGATTAGGACTGTTTAAAAAAAATGGCTATCGTAATTTTAAACTGAAAAAAAGCTATGAAATATTTTCAGACGATCAATTTCGTAGAATGGAATTTTGTGAAGTAGTTCTGGAAAAAATACAATTGGACGCAAACTTTTCAAAAAATATTTTGTTCACAGATTAATCGACTTTTCCCATACACGGTACACATAATTCACCCGTTATGCGATATTGGCCCGTGCAAACACTACACAAACATTACAATAATAGAACTCAATATCCCCAAAAGTTAAATGTTTGGGCTGGAATATTAGGTGAACATTTAACTGGACCATTTTTTAATAACGACAATTTAACCGGTCAAAAATATTTGAATCTGCTGCAAAATCAAATTACTCCTGCCCTTATACAATTAGGTGTCAACTTCAATGATATTTGGTACCAACATGACGGTTGTGCATCACATAATTATCGAATACCAATAACATTTTTAAATACACAATTTCCCAATCGGATAATCTCCACGAACGGTGACATTAGTTGGCCTGCTAGATCTCCAGATTTAGCACCCAACGATTTCTTTTTCTAGGGTTATGTGAAATCAAGAATTCATTGAGTCCAGGAGAACAGGGCCAGATTCTTTATGAACAAATTCTACAAGCCTGTATGGAAATAACACCTCAAATGCTCACATATGTTCGTCAATAATTTCATAACCGCCTCGGTTACTGATTAGCTCAAAACGGGGGTTTATACGAAACATTTGAACATTGAAGAATCAAGAAGTTTTATTTTTATTTTTAACTTATTACCTATCAGAATATTACTTTTATTTAAAAATAATAGGTATTTTTATTAAAATTCTATTCTTATGTTTATTATCGAAAGCGTTTTTTAATTTGTACTATGTGTACACAAAGAGTTCGTTTCTCATTTGGAAACAAACGTAAAAACAGTAAAACCTGTTTTATTAATACATACAAAAATCAAACCAAGTGTTCAGCTACATCTTTCACATTGCCAAATCTAAAAAAAGGAAAGGTTTTAACCGCTTTCAAACTCAAAACTTGAACAATTTCCGGCATTACAATAAAATGTTCAAATAATAGATTGGATTAATAATCTTGATCCGTTACAACCTCTCGAATTATCATAATTAAAAGCTTCTTATAACTTGTTTTCGTGTTAGAACAATGAATTTTCCAATTAATATAAATATACAATGAAAGTTGGCAACATTGCAACGTAACATAAGTTTTCTTCAGAACATTCACTGTTTCTGATATCCTGTTAGTACCTACAAAAATTTTATACATGTAACACATTGTCGTCGTTTGTGGACATGTTTTGCACGTTTTCCACTTTATGATATCCTGTTCACTGAATTTATATGTATTCGTTTCTTTCTAACACATTGTCGCTTAAACGTATGTGCCCACATAAAATTCCTAATAATGTATAACGTGTAGTTTAATGCTTCTACATCAGACTAGCGCCACTATCGCTAACTTATACACATAATAAATAAACGGTCTAAATTAGGAAGCGGTCTAATATTGGCTACTTTCCCCTATTTGCTTAACTTCAATCGAATAAACTCAGTTTTTCTTCATTCAAAAATGTTTCTGATAACTAGGATCATTTTACAATTTGTACACCTAACATAATACTTGTTTATAAAATACCTATTTTCTGGTCCTGCTCCTTTGGTCCACTTAAACTATGAACGTACACTTCAAAACATGTTTTGTCTTGACGCATTAAAGGAATATTTCGCGGAATGCCACTTAATAAATTTTACTCTAACCGGGAGTAAATCATGTTAAGCCGTTGGAAATATCCATTTTACGCAAAAAAAAATTGAATGAATATTGTATTTCAAATTTCCAGTATCATTTCTTTGTCCTAGTTAGGTTCACCAATTCTGTCAATTGAATTCATTCACCAATATTCATACAGTTGTATTATTTAAAAATCTCAAAGTTTATATACATGTCAAAATCATACGTTAATGACTTCTAACTCAGAAACAATTCTTCCTTTGGTTATGTGCTTCACAATCATTAAATCACTCAACATATGGAATAGAATGCAGCACCCAGCCCTGTAATTTCAGTTAAATTTAACTTGCCTGCAAAGAACAGTTCCTGGTATTGTAGCTCTAAATATAGAAAAGAGGTAGATATATGAACCTGAAGAGAGACAATAAATTGATGAAGAGTAATGTAATGCTAGTAGGATTGTATAGCCCGTTGATAAGCTGATTCTAGCTCAGAAAATGTTTATACATAATTTTAACAGTTTCTTAACATTAAAAACGATTATTACGTAAATACACTTTGAATACATTTGTAAGGAACGTTTTATATTCTGATCGACTTAATTTAAAACAAATTATAAATATGTTTATTTACACTGAGAAAGTTGTAGTGTTTTCTTAGTGTATAGTTGTAAAGACTATGTATTGTTGTTTAACTGTTACCTACTCTGTTGGTTTACTTAAGTTGAGTGTTAAATGAGAAAATGTAGCTGGCGCTTTTCTCATTGATTTATAAATGAAATAGAAAAGATAAATAATAAGCGTTACATTTTTATTAGCTATGTTACAGTTTAAAATATTATTTTATTTGATAAAAGATAAGAACAGAAAAATGTGGTTAGCTTCCAATTTAGAAGTGGCAAATTTCAGAAAAGTATTTTGAGAAATATGACATGTTGTATTTGTGTCGCTTCTCTAAGATAAGCTATAGTATTTTCAGAATCAAGTGTAACTAAATCCAAACGGATGACCGCACTAAGGGCCTGTTATATTGTAGTATAAATTATTATCATTATTATAAATACTTTTTTGTGCAACTTTTTATTATTTTTTATGGTTTATGATGGAAATTTACATTTAATTATTAACAGAATACATAGTATGACAGAAGTTAGGAGGGGAAAAATACAAATGTTTTTGCCATGATCGATTTTCACAAAATTGGTGTGTTTAAAACGGCTAGACTTCCCTTAAAATAGTTTTCTTCAAATTTTTTAATTCCGAATTTTTATGTCGCCGTTAAGTAGCGATATGTGAAAAGCAGTTGTGATCTTAGAGTAATACTATAAAATAGAGAGGGCTCTTCATGCATAAGCACGTTTATTACTGCGGCCAACAAGTTACGTTTTGACAGCAAAAAATTTGTTTTGGAGAATTTTTAATGTCGGGACCGTTTTCCTAGGCCAATTTTACACCCCGTACCAAATTTCGTATCAGACGGAGCATATTGAAATTTTCTCTTTAAAGCCGGTTCTGCTACTACGTTAAACGGCAACATGAGCTGGGTTTTTGAAGGGAAGGGAAAAAATAAAGAAAACTGTCGTGTAAAGGATCAAAAATTATTAACACTGGCGTAGAAAATGAGCCCCCAAAAATCTGAGGGGGTCAGGGAGGCAAATGTTAATAAAAAAATTGACCGTGTACCTGCCTGGCCTATTTCACTATCATCAACAGCAACTTTGATCTCTGATAGTTGCCCACGGATATGTCCATTCATTAAAGAAAAATGTTCATACCTGGTTCTATATAACTATCGTTTCAAATGCTTGTCTACTTAGTCCAGCACTTTCAAAAGATTATTCCACGCTTCCTTAGAGGAATTAACACCACGAATATGGCTAACACACACTAGTTTTACAGATAGACTTATTTTGGCTAATGCTCTTTTTGGTCTGTATCTTGGCCATTGTCTTCACCTTGAACACAATTTTATAAATCATAATCGATAAGTACCATTTTCATTTGAACCTTCCAGTTATCATAATTGTGATGGCCTCTATGCCAGGGACTCCAGCAGTACCCATATTCACTGTATTTGTGTGTGGCAAAGTAATGGAAGGATGGATATCATGCGGCATTTTTATATTGAAAAAGTACACTTTATCACCGTTCAGTTTATTATAAAAATCTTTTATTGTGAAGAGAAACACTCTGGTAGCATAACCTGCTGTGACTTGATTTCTTAAAGGTATTAGTCATAATACTTCTAAATAAAGTTTTAAGGAAATCACAACGGGTTATGGGCCCATAAAGTTTCTCATCCTGCAGTTTTAACTGAACCAGCGAACTTGTCCAATAACCCCGTGAAAGAAAATAAAAAAAAATGTTATATCTTCTACCTATGCATATATTTATGTCATAAATACCAAGTTTAGAATCAGCGCACGAAAAAAAATTAATAAATTTTTTCCCAATAAAAAAATCTCAGACTTGTTCAAAAACAAACTGCGTGAAAACGGTAGAGTTTTTCTCGTTTTGTGCCACCGCAGGGGGACAGTGTTCACTGTCAAGGATATCTGAATATCCCTTTTACGCCCTGACACAACGAGGAGAAACTTCTTCCTACGAAGCCGCAAACACTCAAAACAAAAGAAAATTGATACTCGTTACCGTGACAGAGAAGGACTTTTTCCCTTCGCGTCTTTCGCCCGACTCTGTGTTCTATCTGCTTTCAACTTCGTTTTTAATTATTCCCCCAAATTATGTTCGTTTTTTTTTGTTGAATTGCAAATGTTCCATTTTTTGTTTTGAAATGGCCTCAATTTTCGTTACCAACTAGTTTGTATACCAAACAATCATTTAAATTTGACCTAGTAAAATGTTTTATTGTTGCAAATTGTTATGGTTCTGTCTCATTTTCGCTAAACAAAAAGTATGTCGCATTCTACTTTTATTATATTTGAAATAAAATATATTTTTGTTCTTAAAGTTACTAATTTGAGTTTTTCTATTTGATATTCGCATTTATTACATCACTTCCCCCTTTATAAAAGTATTGCGATCTTCCCTGGTCCAATACCTTTTCCTTAAAGTCCCTGTACATCCATATCTAACCCTTAATTTATGTATGGCCGTCAGCTTACAATAGTGGCCTATAATCTTAAAATTAGTGTTATATTTTTATACATTTGAAATATTTTTATTACATTTGTTCGTTACTTATGAGCGGCGCTGTTCTGGCAATTTCTATGCTATTACCATTCTATTCTTGACCCAGGCCGCGACTTTACACTCGTGACACTGTTGCTCAGTAGATCGTTCATATGGTGACTTCTGTCTGTCCAATGCTGTGATCTTGGGTGGCTCTTCTCTTGCTGCACTATTTGGTCCATCTCTATTGCTTCCTCCTCTGGTTTCCTCGTCCGATGTGAGTGAATTATCCATACCGTTAGGGAATCCCATATGCTGCCTATTAGTGCTATACTGCATCCTACTGTTTGGTGGATACGAATTCCATTTAGTATGGTGCCTGCTATATTTTTGATTGTGTGGAATGTGAAGCATATTCCAATTATTCCACTTATTACTGAACCTATTTCTGTGAACCATACCCATGTGTGCTTTAGGGTGTATCCTGCGAGGTTCTTGATTTCTTTTGTATCAAATATGTTTGATACGGTGTAGTCTTGACTGTTGGCGTTCATTCCCGCTGCTCTGCGAGTAATTATGTTTTCTACTGCTTTTCACTCTGTCCCGAACGTGAGGGCTCTTTGTGCCGCATTGACTTCTTCATGCGTGTACATACCCCTTCGCTCCTAGTGGTTGAATGGGGTCGAAATAGAGGTTTATTTTTTCTTCTACTTTCAGTGTTTTTGGTTGGGTGGCTATTATGGGATGCGGTGAACCTCTATAAAATATAGTGGTGGTATCATATTGTTGCAATCTATCTCTTCTGCGTGGTTTTGTATTATTTTGGTTGGTGAAGTCATGAATTTTGTTTCGTTGTTTACTTCTATTGGTAGTTCGTTGTAACTTCTGTTTGTTCTCCTTATGATTATTATAATATTTCTCAAAAAAGGATGCAAACTGCTCAACCACTTTTTTTTAGAATAAATGTTATATATTTCTACAACAACATCGCTAATAAAAATGTTATCGCAAATAAAGCTTCTCAGATTTATAAAGTTGTAACTGCTAGAAAAATTTAAAGGGGTAATACACTGTCTAGAAAAACTATAGGGACCATAATTCGCTTGAACTGAATTTCTCGAAAACACAATTTTACACTCAAACACACCATTACTAGGCATTTAGGATAATATGTTCCTTTCATGTAAAACAGATTATTTTTCACTTTTTTGAATGGGTTCAATCAATTATTTATACGTACTTAATTCTATAAGTGCTTATTTTGATCTTTTTTCTTTTGTACTTGTAACTCATATTGAACATTTTATATTTCTAACAATATATTTAATGTGTATCAAAACTAAATATGACAGCCAAGATATTTCCAATAAATTAATTGCCAATTAACAAATTTTCAACTTATTAGTCTTTTTGCATAAAACCAATAGTATATAGAACAGTAATAATATAACTATGTCTCTCCAGTTTAGTTTAACGAAATATGTTTAGTGATTATATATATATATATATATATATATAATGTTATAAAAAAATTGGTCACATGAACATGATTTTTTATAAAATAAATTTATACCTACCATAAACATCTACATAGACTTAGAAAGGATTGCACACGGACTTTTTCTTTATATTGCTTATTTCATTATGATTATTTGAATTTTGGAAAAATGTGGAAGAGTTATGAAAGTACTCCATTGTTAGGGTACTTTCAGCCTAGGTGTGGGGTACATTCATCCCATGAAACCACTATAAACTGGAAGTTATTTATTTGATATATTTAGATTGCAGGTAATCAATAATAATTTAATAGTAAGAGAATTAAAGTTATAATTGAAAATATACTCGTACATGGAAGAGGTTCATCCAGTACTTATCAGTTTGGGACGGAGTTTGAAGTTTGGCTACAATATTCAAAATGTTAATGTCACTAACATATTCCACTGATGGAAAAAATAATTTCTGAATAGTGAATTACTGAATTACTACTACAGAGTTTGTAAAAATTTAACGAGAGCATAATTGCCAATTCCAAGCTGACTTGCGGAAGCAGTTTCTAGTTCTTCAAAGTCGTCACTGCTGTTGGATTTAATACAGTCCAATGATATATCAGAATCGCTTGATAGGACTTCATCATTTTTAATTTTCTGCTTTTCTTTATTTTTGTCGAATAATCTTCTCTTCTCAGTCGGTTTCTTCTTAACTTCTTACTTCTTTTTTTCCTATCTTCCCTCTGATCAGCAATTCAGGAGTATATGTGAAAATTGTCGATTTTGACTTCGTTTTACCACTCCTTGGTACCAACCAATTTTTTCAGACTCAGACCACAAGTTGCTCTGAGGAGTCTAAAACTTCCGCAGCAGTACCCTCTCGTAAAGTTAGGTTCTCATCATAAGCTTCATCAGTAGTTGTTGATACTCGTACATCTTCATGCGGGTAATTGTTTTCAAGGGTTGCTGGATCTTCATCATTACGTGGAGTTTCTCGTGGAGCTCCATCTGGGATGAAAGGCCTATCTGTGACACTACTCTTCATAGAAAAATATCAATATATTGATTGCCAATAAACCAGTTTTCTTAAATGGGTGAGTGATATTTTTGATGGAAAAAGCAGTTTCGTATGCTTTAATTGAAAAATATTCTATATTACTTATCGTTATGGCCTGACCTGGATATGCTAAAATCCAATCGTTAAATGCAGTAGCCAGATGAGTTTTAAATAGGGCACGTCTAAAAGTTGAAGCATAGGCGTCGTGTGGAGTGAGAAAGAGAGTAAAGCAATCCCGTAGAATTTACAGCAGTATTGCTTCAACAGATACATGGGATTCATGATTTTCTATCAGCAGCAAAAGTTTGTCTTCTGCAGAACAGCGAGTAAGATTCCCGATGTGTTTCAAAACTCTTAGAAATAATTCCGCGGTCGGTCATCCATCCAGATTTATATCCTAGTGCAATAGATCCTACATGCGACCCTTCTGATAAATATTCGGTGGCATTACGAATCCTAAGAAAGACGAATACGGGAGGAATCATTGCGCCAACACCGTGAACGTTGCCTACAAACGTGACCAGCGAGCCCCTTTTTGCTGAAGCAATTTGGCCTACTTGCTTCTTCCTTTTTGTAGTAACCACTTTCACTGGCCTTGCAACAGTCATAATCCATGTTTCATCCAAATTCAACACTGGCTCGGCATGAAATTTGTACTTTTCCAGGACAGACGCATATTTTTTCCTAAACGTCATCTACCACAGGTTTATTAAATGCAGTTGAACGGCTCCCACTGGTGCTCACTTGTTTCCGCAACAAAAAATCTTGCTGCCTTTTCATGTAAGAAAATACAAACTTGCTATTTTATTTGTTATCCAATTTTCAGGCATCTTACAATTAGGAATTGATTTTGCAAATTCATATGCCAAAATTTTAATGTGCTTGTACGATAATCCATAGTGTAAGTTTGATAAATTTTTTAGGTATTCACTCAATTGCAGTAGTTGCTCTTTTGTAAATACTCGTTTTGCAGTGTATTTGCTATTGCATTTGGGGGGCATCGTTTTCGGTGTTAAGTATAATTATTACTACCCATGATACCCACACAAAACCTGTATAATTTAGGTTAAACGGTACCCGAATTTATTTTTGATCGCATTATTGTAACATGGCTAAATTGAAATGAATTTATTCCGATTACCAATATAATATTCGTTAAGTAAAAAATTATAAAAAACTTACCTCGTTCAGTCCATGAACACCCCCCACCTTCCCCTAACTTATTAATGGTAACGCTTATGTTTAAAACGGCTTATCATCGATCATCATTGACGTTCCCAAATAATTTTTAATAAGCTTTAGCATTGAAAAACAACTTTCTTTCTTCTGATGCCACCGAAATTAGTAGGGTCAGGAATACCATCAGGGCTATAAATAGATTCGTAAACAAAGACTGTATATTTTTCTTCGTTATATAATTTAAAATATCTAAGGGCGAGTCTGAAATTTCTCTAGCATCTGGAACTGGGTTAAGAATTTTGTATGACAGAATTTCATTATACAAATCAGGACCATCAATATATTTGCATACATTTCCTTCTTGTTGGGTTTGTTAAGCCAAATCCAAATCTATACATGATTGTGTAATCACATCAGACTCTAGATTTTGGAAATTACTCAAGAATCCAAATAAATCATTGCATTTACCTATCCCCTCGAAGCGCCTCTGTAGGGATTGAATTGTGGTGTCTGAAGTTTGAAAATAAAAACTGATCTTAAATTTTTGTTTTGGAGCCAAAACTACTTCATCTGCACTTTCATATGAAAATTGACGCTTCGTCTTTCTTTGCCTCGATAAAAGAAGTGTTTGCTCTTTATCATCTAACAAACGCTGTCACTACTGTAATCAATCGCTATCACCACTTGTTTGTAATATAGTCAGTCAGGTACAAAGGAGAACGAGAAATTCTCCCAAAAGAAAAATGTGAAACTCTCCCAAAAGAAAACGAGAAAGTGGGCTCGGGCTCGAGCGGTTAGGGCTTCCGTGGGAATTACCTGGGCTTAAACAAAGAAAATTCGCCAGGACCGGGTTTTTAGCCCACTTACGTACACAAAGAAAAAAACTATAGAAATGATTAGGGTAGGGGAATCAACAAACCGGATTCAACGTAGCAAACAATTAAATGTATATTACAAACAATCATTACAACATAAACAATAATTAAGGTAGGTTAGCAAATTCCTATGTTATTTCCTACAGAGAAGAATTTAGGTCGGTTAATTTTCTGATGAACCGCAAGAGAAACGCTCGAAGGTCAAATGTCAGGCTGGGGTTTTGACTCTTTCTGTGGAAGGAGTTCGTTTCGTACACTCTGTATATTAGGGAGTGACCTAACCCAATATTTCTTTAGCTAGCCTACTCATTCGTTAAAGTTATTTGAAAAGAATCCATTATTATACTGACGTCATCAAAAAGTTTTAAATTAATCTTGAATCACAATCCGCTGACGTGCAACCTTCGGTTTATTTCTTGAAGTCACCTTCTGTTAGTTACCAGTGGGAACGAAATTATGTATGACAATGAAATATTATTTCGACAACAACCGTTTAATATGATAAAAAAACTAAAAATTAGAACAAAGAAAAAAACAGGAATCTGTTTCCGATAGCCTAAAAAGGTTACCAGTTATTTATAAAATACAATGTTATCCTAACAAACAGCATACAACAGAAATTAAATAGTCGGGGATGAGAATTGACATTCTCAGGGAAAGTATAACCTATATACAATTACGAAAAACAGTATGTCACTAATAATTTGCCTTTATCTCTTCTTAATATTGGGGATTAGGTTTCCGTGTGTGGAAGTGCGAATATGTTACGAACTTTCAAGTTAAGACAGCCAAAATTATTTCACACTAATAAACAGTTTCAAAACTTAGATTGAATCGTCTGTTTCTTTCTTTTCGGATCTGGTGTCTGGTTATTTGGTTGCCAGTAATTTAGTTCCCGAGTGACGTGAAGAAACGGCAAATCGAAGTTTTCCAGCACTCGCGTAGTTACAGAACAACACAAAAAAAATTAAAACGTAACCGATAACCGTATTCGCGTCGGGGGATAGGGGAACACTAGGATCTTACTATCCTACCCCTACGCCTGTGTCGGACTCCTCGACACCTTCGCAAACGAACAACTTCTGTCTTTCTGGACGAACTACGTCGCTCCCTTTTACTGTCAATTTCCCACCTTCATTTTTGGGTCACTTTTCTGTGTAAACAAAAACGTATGTTCGAAATATTGCGCTGTTTTCATACTTTGAATGTTTTTTTTTTCAACAATTTTGATTAATATTTTAGAACTTGTTTTGCCATTTTGCAACCAACATGTTTATACAATTTAGAATCCACATTACTAATACCTCCAAGTACTTTTACGTTATCAAAAAATGTTCGGTTCCTCAAATATACTCTTCTTCTACATCTGTTACTAGTTCATCTATAAAATAATTGATGTCCACTGTTGTGTATGTTGATTTCACATCGTCCTCCACAGTGCGCACACCAACAGCAGGATTACTAAACTTAAAATGAACACACGAAAATCACGATAAAGTATCGAAGCAACTAGGTATCAAAAAACTAACTCACTAAAATATTGAAATAGCTAAAGAGATGTTGTTTCGACCGAATCAAAAGTTGAACTGAAATAAGAGTTGGAAATACCCCCGACTTTTACCTGTATAATCCCACCATTATTTGGTTAAGCAGTAATTAGTATTTCAGGAAATTCCCAACTTTGATAACCACAGAAAAAATACTATCTTCTGGTTTAAAGAAAAGATATAAAAGGGAGATCATGTGAATTAGACCATCGACTTTGATGTGAAAAAATGTATTTCATAATTGTAGAATTTTGTTAACATATTTACCGTTTGGACTTTACTACGAATAAGTTGTTATTTACTTTTGAAATATTTTACATTTACAAGAAATCTGAAATATAAAATGTAAGAAATAAATCACATTTGTTTTCAAATCACATTTGTTTTCGTGATTAAAATGTTGAGTATCCTTAGTACATCTCTGGCTAGTTATCTACAAATTTACAAGCTGCGATTTGGATCGAGTTTATAGGTCATAGCGTCGTTCAGACGGCCACTCTAGACGGACTCTAACCAACCAAATATTTGGCGCCTCTAAAGTTTGGTGGCTGCGTGCGGGGCATTCAGTGTATACCCGCCAAGAATGGCCCTAATAAAATATTTGTTTCATATATTTGTGATGGTTACCAAGTTTCTTTGAAATCGTATTGTGCACATTTCTATAGTCGTAATTGTACCGTTTCCATGATAGAATATGTTGAATATCAAAGCACCAAATACCTTTTCAACAATTAATTTTATCTCGTATGCATTGGTATCTGTGACTATGCTAGGTAAACTACATGTTTTCATTCTCTTAAAATAATACGCAACACTAGTTCGGTTTTTTGATATATACAAACCGAAAATGTCTGAAAAATATACATTGATCCATGCCAGGGCAAACCATTTCCTAGGAATTCCTATATGAAGGTCAATTGCCTAGTTTACAATTCTATCAATCAGTTTTATGCCTGTAATGTGAAATTTTCATTTTTATTTTGTTTGATTTATATTGGACAGATATCACTCACCATCAATAATATTTAAATTATTTCCATGAATGTCCAACTGAAATGGAAAATACAAAATTATTCAATTAAAGGTTCTTATAGACGCTTGAATAACAAAGGGAGTAAAGTTATTATGCTGTTAAAACTAATACAAAAGTGAAAAAAGATCAGAACATCGAAATTTTTATTTGTTCACAATATTAAAGTATGTATTTACCTCAAGTTATGAAATTTATTAATAATATTGAGATCACTTAAAAATTAATAATTGAATTAATGTCAAACTTTCTCTTGATTGTAATAATGATCATCTTATTTTCAAGCAAATCATAAATTTTATGTATATTAAACAATATTTATTCTAATACTCGTATTATTAAATACTACAGTGAATATTTAATTGTTTTTGTTATTTATAACATAAAAATTTGATGATTACTACAGTTTTTCGAACTGATTAAATTAGGAATATGAAAAATTATGGAAACTATCTATTGTTGATCAATCATTTACGGCATTTACCAATTTTACAAGGTGAAAAATATGAATGGGGGTATAATGCATACTAGCTGCTTTTACATTATATTTCGTTATTTTATTGTCGACAAAATCAATGACTATACAGTTTAAAAGGATCATAAAGTTGTCGGAATTATTCTGGAGTAGATTTAGTTGTATGTTTGTCTTGTCATAACCTCATTAATTCCAGTCACCACATGATATACAGGGTGTTTCCTAAGTAATCTAAAACATTGTAGTGGGCGCTTCGTCACTCAATTTTAAGACGGAAAGTTCTTATAAACATATGTGGTAAGTCTTGTCGTTAATGAGATATAGGGTGCTGAATTGTTTCATTATTTCAACATTGATGTTTTATAACTCGGTTTGTAATGCCGGTGGAAAAGTGCCGTACTTTTTATTATTGTACTCACACCTCTCTTTCGATTCTTACTAATTTCATTCATCCCAATTCATAAACGTAGCCGCCCAATTTGGCCAAAATTTTTTATTAAAAATCACTCTAAAAAACTCGTAGCGGCTACGTTTATGATTGGAACGAATGAAATTCGTAGAAATCGAAAGAAGGGAGTAAGTACAATCATAAAAAATACACAGCACTTTTCCACCGGCATTACAAACCGAGTTATAAAACATCAAAGTTGAAATAATAAAACAATTCAACACCCTGTATGTCATTGACAAGACTTATTACACGTGTTTATAAGAACTTGTCGTCTCAAAATGGAGTGACGAGGCGTCTTCTACAATATTTTAGATTACTTAGGAAATACCCTGAATAATACCTTGTACAACTACTTGATATTACATTTCGCCAAATTTAACTATGTGAAAACACCGCACCAGAAAAACAGTAATGTTCAATTATTATTTTGATCAATTTTCTGCTAACACCCATTCTCAGTCTCAAATGTTCCAATAAAAAAATATTCGCTTATAAACAGTTTACCGTGAATCAATTATATCAAAGCTTCCACCATTCAAAAGTGTTTTGTTATTAATAGTTCCATACTAAATCCGATATACGTAGACTAAAGTTGAAAGTAAATTTGATGACTTCATCTAAAACATCATGCATCTGCAATCACTGACGTATACAATCAGAAATTTTCCGAAAAAGGACAATAGTGTGAGTATAAGAATTTACAAAACCAGAAATTTTAGAAGACGTGTTCATCTTAGCGAATCATCAACTCAAGTACGTCTTTTAGGAACAAATAACCACTATTCTTATACTATTCCAGTACTTATATCGTTATGAAATAGAAAATTCAACATTTTTATTTGGCTATAAAATATTGATGTGAGTCGAGTTGTCTTAAATTTGGAAATAAATGACTGGTGCGAAGGATAGGTGAGTGACTCAGTTGATAAAGCACTGAAGTTTGGATAGATAAATCTGTGTTCGATCGATTTTCACCTTCGACAAAAGTATTAATTAGTTGAAAATTGCATTCTGATTAACTGAATTGCTCCTTAATGGCTCTGAGAACAGTAGCAAAGGGTGATAATCTCAGCTATTGATGCATTAATAAAGGAAGAAACACATGAAAATAAAAAAACTGTTTCATTCAGCATTGAAACGAGGGTATTTCTGTTACCTATCGTAATGTTTTTCTTATTTATTTAAGTAGTCTTTAACATAAGGGGTGGGATAAATTTATACACACGGTATATCTGCTTACGTAATTTATTTATACACTTAACTATTTACTGATATTCAATTCATATACACACTTCATTTCTAATTTATATTAACCTTACGTCGAGCGCGCCCAAAAAATCTTACAGTCGGTGTATCAAAATGTTTGTTAATTCAAATTTTGGGGTAATCATTCAAATTTTGTTATTTCTAAACTGTTATTACACACAATAACCTACAGACGTACGTAGTAAATACAACATATAAATAAATTAAAAGAGTTTTGAGTAAAGATCAAAAAAATATGAGTTCAAGTCAGTGCACGCAATAACAAAAAAATTAAAACACATTATAAAACTTAACAAACATTCTAGGTAACATCAAAAAATATCATTCGAGTTCTTCCTCTGTTAGTGGTAGTTGCCGTAAACGAGGAAAGTTTTTTCAGGCGTAACTTGAGATCCATATGCATCCCTGAAGTGTTAGAACGTCTTCGAGCCAAATAAGGTGCAGTTAGTTCGTGGGATAAGAGTTTCAGGAATGATTTTCTTCGAACAACACTTCCATTATTTCCAAAATAAATAATTTGGGTATTACTACCACTCATATTAATCATGGAAAACAATATGACCATAGACCAACGTTTAACATTTCTTGCCACATTATACGAGTACACAGTTTATCCGCAACGTCTACACCGCCCTTGGTTTGATTATAAAACGTGATATTCGAAGGTTTCATCTTAACACCCGTCTCAGGATCAATAGGATCAATACTTGTTGCCAAAAGCACACATTTACCTGGCTTAGGTATATAGAAAACCAAGGTACAACCACCTGTGAACCCGAAAAGGCTACTATGAGGGGCTCCGTTTTTAGTTGTAATAAACTCTATTGGAATTTTTAGTTGTAATAAACTCTATTGGAATTTGAGTCTTATTTTTTTCACAGTACCAATATATGACAGTTTCGTAACTCTTTTATCAGTTCAAAACTGGAAAACCAATTGTCCGTAGTTATATTTCGTCCTGATTGGTATATGGACTTACAAATTCGCAAAACGACATCCATTGGAGAATTACTTAATCGGTAAGGACCTTCCGGCTGCAGTCCAGCGTATATTTGCAAGTTATATAAATAAAAGACTTGGGCATCAACAAGTGCATAAATCTTAAGTCCATATTTGCTCGGTTTATTCGGGATGTATTGAACAAAGCTACATCTTCCACGAAATCCCTGCAATTTTTCGTCTACGGTTACGTTTTCTCCTAAATGGTAGGAATTTTGACAATTTTTTACGAACATATCAAAAACTTGTCGAACGGATGCAAGTTTGTCTGTTAATTTTCTTCCATTACGATTCGTCCGATCGTCAAATCGCAGATATCGCAAAATAAATTTGAAACGTTTGATACTCATAACCAATCGGAATTTTTCAATTCCATCTCCATCTGATCCCCAAAGATCTTCTAGACTTTGTATGTTGCCTCTGTCCAGCCAAAATTAGCAAACCTATAAAGGCTTATAATTCGATGATATCAATAGGTTTTGCATCTCTTCCGCGCTGAAACAAATTTTTTTTGGTATACTGCACAATAATCTGTAAAATTTCATCATTCATAAGGCAACTCCAGAATTCTAAATGAGTTTTGGCTGATTTACCCTCACTTTTATATCGTATTCTTTTTGATGAAGTCATTTTTCCCCACTTGAACTTTCTTTATCTCTTTTGCCCTTATTTTTTCCAACAAAGTAACTCTCTTCGCTCTCATAATCTGAATCTTCCTCATCTGCAGTAGCTTCTTGTTCAGTTTCTGAATCTCCTTCGCGCTCCTCAATATTATATTCCTCCTCCGTATCTTCTTCCTCATCGATATCTTCTTCCATTTCAGCTTCATCCTCAAACATTAATATATTAATTTTTCTTCAATGTCTTTAGTATCATTTATAATATATTTCTTATTACAGCCTGCCCATATGTGACGTATTTCAGCCCTAGAATGAAAATACTAAATTATTTTTTTAATCGGGCGCGACGTATCAATTTGATATATGTACAGTAAAATCTTCAAAAATAAAAATTACAAAAAAGCTTTATATTAATACTTATCAAAAAAATATAAAACCTGAAAAAACAACGAAATTCCAATTTATAACGTTACCGGGCGCGGTGTATCAAAATGATCTATTATATTATATATTCACTCGAGAAACGCCAATTCAACCATAGATAAATACTTTTATATTCAACACTAAACGTTATTATCGCGTAGACGGATAAAAAACAGGAAGCTACTGAGAAGGAGAAACCATAACAATCGGTGATTCAGCGGTACTCAATAGAAATGTTCGCTGTATATCAATCTGATCAGCCGCGCCCGACGGAAGGTTAAACGGAGTCACTATTTATATTGAATACTTATTCTCACGAAATCAAATTGTAGACTGAACTGCGGTTCGTAGGTAGTGGCTTATATATTAAAACGTTTTTCAGGGACATTTGGATTCCTGAAATTTCTATATTGCGGCTTAAAAGGAAGTTCCTCCTGGGACTTCTGTGAAGCCAGCACTGTATACTTAAATCAACAACTGGAACCATTTCTACAATTTCCGGTTGAATGTAAATAACAGGGCACCGTCTTCATCGGGTACCGATAACGGGGGTATATCTTCAAATTAATATGTGGACACCCCTATCTTGGAAAATCACCTCTATCATGTTCCTGATGACTCGCCAATCCAACTGGTTGCTCTCTATCCTAGGCATTGCTAGTTTCTCCAGCACATGATCTCGAAGACTTCGTAGCGCTTCCCACACCTTCAGGTAGGTGGATAGATCTTGAAATTCGTTTTTGGTTACCAGGTAGAAGACATGTCTGATTCTCAGTGTCTTGCCAGGGGCTGGAATCTGATCTTCAAGTTTTTCTAATTGCCCAAACTTCTTTCTAAAGACGGTTGCTGTGGCGACCACACACATTATGAAAAATATTTTTGACTTCCCGGTCTTTTAACCTAACATCATTGAAACTGACATATAAGTTGCGTTCGTTTGTATCAATCCCGCGAACGTTTTTAAATGGCAAAGAACGTAGATGACAGATATCTGTCAATAAACTGGCAGACGAGGTGTTTGAGTGTCAAATTTGTCGGTGCGTTTTCAAGTGCTGACCTATGCTAGAACTACGACAAAAGAACGGAGACAATAACAAATTGTTCGCTGTCTCATAGAAACCAGAATATTGAATGTGAAATTTCCAACTTCTTGGCATGCTAAATGTCGTCAATTTGTTAATCAACTGATACATTTGTTAATATGAATTGACAAATATTAATTATGACTACGAATCACGAAATTAGTATTAATAACTGACGAAATGGCAAAGACAACTAAGTGACAAGATGTTTGCTTACAACATTCGTCAGCGCGTTTTCTCAAGTTGACACTATGTTCTGGGCGATCTTGGAACTGCGGCTTCGTTGAACTGGACAAAACTACTTCGGGCTGCAGCGTCGGGTTGAATACGGTCACATCGGGCTGAGTACGATCACGTCGGTTGAAGACAATTACGTCGGGCTGAATTCGACCACGTCGGGTTCACCAATATTTTAGCACAACTATTGCTTTGCTGAATATGTTGTTACAAAGAAAAACCAGAATGTATAAATATGTATATTGACGTTGATGATTTAAAATTACATGTATAAATAAAATATCTATGTTGATTGAATGAAATGAAATTAATGATTATTATTTCGTTGTGGATTCAATATTCTGGTTTCTATGAGACAACGAACCATTTGCTATTGTCTCCGTTTTTTACCGTAGTTCTAGCGTAGATCAGCACTTGAAAACGCACTGACAAATTTGACAGTTGCCAACAAACGTACGTGTTTGTTACTGGCGGAAATGTGTACCAGTGAATACTCTTCCGGGAGCGTGAACAAATCTTGTCGTTGTTCTGTAGTGACTCCATATCTAGCTTTCCCGGTACCTCCATAAGCGCCCATAAATCCTTCGAAGGCAGGGTCAGGCTCTTCTCGGATATGATTCCCTCCTTCCTCTAGGTGATGGTCTCCTTCGAATGGCGCTAGTCGATTTTGATGAACTACTTTCGATTTTCCATTGGGGATTGCTGATGCGATATATGATGTCACTGATATGTTTCTTGATTGAGTACGGACCTTCCCAAGATTTCTGTTATTTTGGAGAAAAGCCTTTTCTCCTCGTCGGGTTGTGCAACCACACTTTGTCCCCTTCTTTGTAACTGCTCTCTGTGGCCTGCGTATCGTACCGTTTTTTCAGTCTGTCGCTGGAAACTTGAAGGTTCGTTAGAACCAATTCGTGTACATCGTCCATCCTTCTTCTCAATTGGATCACGTAATATTCTCCCGCTAGATCTTATCCCGGTCGACAACCGAAGGTCACAAGGTGGTCTCATTTCGCGTCCAAACAGGATTTTCGGAAGTGTTTCGCCCGTGGACTCATGATGGCAGATTGATAAGCCAATGCAAATAGTGAGAGATACTGGTCCCAGTCTTTCTTGTGGCTGCAAACTACTTTGGTATTTTTCAATGGTCCTGTTCATTTTCTCGACCATTCTATCTGACTGTGGATGCAACGCTGTTATCCTGGTCTTCTTCATTCCCAGCTTGTCACAAATTTCCTAGTATTCCTGGCTCTCAAAAGTTCTTCCTCGATCGCTGTGGATTTCTAAGGGCACTTCATATCAGCTGATGAATTCTTTCACCAGTACATCCGCTAAAGTTGTGGCCTCTTGATTCGGGATCACGTAAATTTTCAACAACTTTGTGAAATAATCGATTACGACCAGAATGAATTTACTACCATTTTGTGTCGTCAAAAATGGTCCAGCGATATCTAAGGCAATCCTTTCGAAAGGGCTTCCAACGTTATATTGTTTTATGGGTACCTTTATCTTGGGGTGTGATCCAAACCTTTCACGAAATCGCTGAAGGGCTGTCTTCACTCCCAGATGACCTCCTGATAGACTGTCGTATAAATTCCTTATTACCTCAGCTACGCTCGTTCTCGGATAACCAGCTGTCTTCTCTTCTCGGAACCATCATCGTTTTCAAGGATTCTTTTCAACATGCATTCTTCCAGAACAAGGGTGTTCCACTGAGCCCAATATGCCTTAAGTGTCGGTAAAAATCTTAACACTTCTTGCTAGGTAGGTCGCCGATTCTCTTCCTTACACTGCCGAATCATCTTCAGGTGAGGATCATTCTCCTGATCTTCTCTGATCCTGGTGGGTGACCATTCCTCGTTGACTACAGTAGTTCTTGAAACTGAAGTTTCCTTAGTTTTGGCCTTGTTGCAGTGGGAACGGTCTGCTGGGCGTGGCCGTCTAGGCAGAGAGTCCGCATTTCGGTGACTCACATCAGCTCGATGTTCGTTCTTGTCTAGTTTTCCCTGTTACTAGACTTCTTTCATTGCAGGAGTCCTGGAGCGGTTAGACGAATTGCGTACATACCCTAGCTCGCCAAACTTATGGCATCAAATCGGCTTCTTGTCTTCCATACTATTTATCAAGTTGACAATCTAATTCAGTTTGTCTTCGTCACCTTCTTTTTGCATGGTCCCAACTTTGTTGTGCCCCGAAGCCTTCGTCGCTGCTTCATATTCAAAAGGTTCTTGGTTTGCAGAAGTCATATGGCGCTTATGCGAACTACGTAGATGCTTTAGCTAGCACAATTACAGCATCCGATCTTTTTTGACTTCTTGTCCACCATACCTTTTATCAAGTTGGCGATCTGGTCAAGTGTACCATCGTCACCTTCTTCTTCCATGTTTCTACCTTTGTTGTACCTAGGAGCCTTCGTGGCTGCTTCCTATTCAAGAGCGGCGGTAAATACATCGATCATGGTATTGGGATGGGATAATCGAAGTGTCCTATGCATATCGGAGTCACGTAAGCCATCAATAAAGTCATGGATGTCCAGACATTCCATGATTTTCTCTGGTATGGATGGATAAGCCACTCGAACTAGTCGGGCAACTTCATACTCTTGAAAAGTTTCGTCACGTTTCTGCGTTCGGTTCTTCACCTGGGATTGGTACATGTTCGTGGCCACATCGCATATCCAATCTCTTCTTCAGTTGCTCGAAGTTCCGTTTCTTCCAGTGGTATCGTCTGAAGCACATCTAAGGCATCTCCCAGAAGCGCGATGATTAAGTTCACTGCTCTCTCTATATCGGACCAAATATTTGCTCTAGCGGCTGCTTCAAAATGTTTTACATAATTGCACCATGACATATTTTCGTCGAACGTTGGGGCCTTGTCTCGGGCAAAACTACCAATATTTTCTGTCCTGCGTTGTGTGTCTGGCTTGAAGGATTTTATATGTTCGATCTTCTTTTCTCCTGCTGGCCGGTCTTGTGTTCTTAAAGCTGCCATATTTCTCTCTAACTCCTTGATTTTCTCGTATATCATTGTCATTTAGTTCTCGATATCCGATTGTAGAGGCGAAAAATTTTATTTTCGACGTCAGCGGCAGTGACATATTTCATTGATAAGATATCGGCAGAAATATCGTTCTTCATAGTAGAAATATTCTCCTTCACATTTGTTGAAATATTTTCGTCCTTGGCAGAAATGCCGTTATTCGTAGTTGAAATCTTCTCGTCCATATTAACTGAAATATTGTTCTTCATAGCAGAAAAATCGTTATTTCTGGTTGAAATAATCTCTTCCATTTTAGCATAAATTGACGATATTACGGTGGAAGCCTCGTCTTTGAATAAAAAATATTTCTGGATCGAAGCCGTCACTCTTCAGTGCCACTTTGTGTCTTTCTACCAATTCGCTCTTATTACCGGACGTTTCCAACTAGCGAATTCCAATTCTGCTTTTAGTTCCGTCACTTTCAGATCACTTAATCTGTTAGTCATTTTTACGTATCTATTTATTTATATCACCCCACACCTGACACATGTAATGTTCTTCTTTATTCAAATAGTTTTTAACACAACGGTTGGGATAAATTTATACACACGGTATATCAACTTAACAAATTTTTTTATACACTTAACTATTCATTTGTATTTAATTTATGTACACACTTAATTTCTAATTTATATTAAACACTTATTCACACGAGATCAAATTGTAGACTGAACTGCGAATAGTAGGTAGTCGCTTATATATTATAACGTTTATCTGTAACATTTGGATTCCTTAAATTTATGAATTGCGGCTCATTATAAACAATCGACCTTCTTACAAATTAAAAACAATCACAAAAAATAGTCCTTCAAAGAAATCAGTGCGTTTCTGTTAAGATATTTTATTAGACAGGGTCGGCACCTATGTGCGATTTCGTTAACACTATTAATGAAATATTCATTACAAAATCCAAAATATAGATGATATATTTTAAAATTATTGTCAAAATTGAACTTAGTTGTCATAATAATACTGACAGAGGCTAGATTATATGATAACTTTTGATATCATCGAATCATTTAGGATTTTGTTCTAGGGCTGCGCAGAAACAAGAAGTTATATAGCTTGAGGTCTTCGTTGTAATTAAACATCTAGATCCATAACGAAAAAAATGGCAAAGATTAAAATATTTTCTAATTTTTAGTCTGTATCCCTTTATAGACACAAACATACAAATGTCAGAAATATATTCTTATTAATGTTTTCATAGTAGTCTGGTATAAATCATTGGTATGATAAAATGGACATCTATTCTATGTTTTGGTATGTTTTAACCACGTCCATTAGTATCTATTTTCCTAACTGCCAAATATATAAAATATTAAATTAGTGGATTATTATTCACCTTGTACATTTTGTACGCTTGTGTATAGAATATGTTTACATTTTGAGTATTCAATATTTGAGTTGATTTATAGTCACAGAATATTTATAAGAGTTGCGCGAAAGTCCGGAATAAAATTATTACTGTTCATATTCAACAAATAACATAAAAAACTCCGAAATACGTGAATTGATTTTACGTTGGATGTAATTGTTGCCAATAATAGGTCTGTTCCAACAAACACAAAAACCGTACAATTACGATACAAACCCAGTTGACCTGCTGATTAGTGAATATAATAAGTCTGTGTAATTTACATCAAATTTGCTGCGTTACTGAGATTGTACGGTACTAGAACGGTATTTACTTCGGTTGGAACAGACCTAATATGTATTTTAATGAAATTAACTGTCTCGACCCTTACTTCGTGGAATCTACTCATATTAGTGTTTTAAATGAAACTCAATGTTTCTAGCTAATTCCACAATAAAATGAAAAATGTTGAAAATTCTAAAAAAATGACAATTGTTTCGATAACTGAATATCATCGTCAGAATGACAGAAGTTACATTTCATTTGATGCCTACCTGATGTTTAGTAGTTAGTTTTGGCTAGACCAATACCTTATGATTGACTTAATATATATTAATATAAAAAACCATAAGATGTGATATTACAAATATTGAAGCTTAGATATTATTAGCCCTATGGTGATATCCTGGATATCATTTTTCCAATTAAAATCAGTATAACTGTGCAATGATATAGAAAACCAGGAAAACTATATCTGCTGATCTTTACAATTATCACTTAAGAAGGCAGTTTAATAGTGGAAAGCTCCCTAGATTTATCTGTTCATTGACGACTTCATATTGTGGGTTTCTTAAGTGTCTTCTAATTTCCAACTCTTCAAGGAAATCCAGTTCGTGTTTCTTATCACAAATATGTAGTACTTCTAGTTCTGTGTTATGTGTCAATGAATGATTGGTGTCAAGTACATGTTTTGCGTAATGAGATTTATCTGGTTGTTTCAATCTGTATGCTTGTAAGTGTTCACTGTATCGGATTTCAAAATTTCTAAGGGTCTGACACAAATAGACAGCATCACAATCTGGACATTTGAGTTTATATATACCTGATTTCTTTTAATAGTGGTATTTTTGTTTTTAGATTAAACAATGTTTTACTTACGTTACTTTCTGTTTTAAAAGAAATGGTTGTATTCGTTGCTAAAGATATTATCTTTGAAATAGTATTAGAAATGTGTCCTGCATATGTGATGGTTTTATGAGTTTTTATTTCTTCAGTTTGTTTAGGAAATATTAGTTGTAATGCAACTTTTTCTTCTTTTTTATTAATTTGCTTATTAATCATATGTAATGGATAACCATCGGATGTTGCTATTCGTCTAATTGTATTAATCTCTCTATCAATATTACATTTGTTCATAGGAACTGAAAGTGCTCTATGTATCATTGAATTATATGCCGCTAGTTTATGTGACATGGGGTGATTGGAACTATATGGAATTGTTACATCAGTGTGTGTTGGTTTTCGGTAAATTGAATAATCAAGTACATTATTAAAAAATTGATTGAGTTATTTTCTTCAAATTCTAATGTAAATTTAATTTTTGGGTGTAAATTATTAATGTGGTTGAAAAATATTTCTAATTGTCGTTCACTATCTATAAAACAAGTTAATATGTCATCTACATATCTATACCAGAATAAAACATTTTTTGAAATATTACTTCCAAAGATTTTTCTTTCTAAACTGTCCATAAAAAGATTTGCCAAAATAGGTGATATACGGCTTCCCATTGGTAAACCTTCATTTTGAATATATATATGTTATTGTCAAAAGTGAAATAATTCTGATCAATACATACATCAAATAAATTGAGTATATCTGATATTATTCCTGGATTAATATTTTTATCTTCTAGTAATTTTCTTACAAGTATTAGACATTCCTTAGGAGGAACTTTAGTGAACATATTAGTAACGTCAAATGAAATAAGCTTTGTTGTAAGTTGAATGCTTCTAATTATTTGATTAGTTCTATTGAATTTCTAATTGCGTATTAAGATGCATATCCGTAACTATTAAGTATATTGTTAAGCTTCAAACCCTTAGAAATTTTGAAATCCGATACAGTGAACACTTACGAGCATACAGATTGAAACAACCAGATTAATCCCATTACGCAAAACATCTACTTGACACCAATCATTCATTGATACCTAAGACAGATCCAGAGGTACTACATATTTGTGATAAGAAACAAGAGCTGGATTTCCTTGAAGAGTTGGAAATTAGAAGACACTCGAGAAACCCACAATATGAAGTCGTCAATGAACAGATGAATCTAGGGAGTTCTCCACTATTAAACTGTCTTCTTAAGTGATAATTATAAAGATCAGCAGATATAGTTTTCCTGGTTTCCTATATCATTGCACAGTTATACTGATCTTAATTGGAAAAATGATATCCAGGATATCACCATAGGGCCAATAATATCTAAGCTTCAATATTTGTAATATCACATCTTCTTTTTTTTCTATTATCATATATTAAGTCAATCACACTTCTTGGTCTAGACAAAAATAACTACTAAACATCAGGTAGGCATCAAAGGAAATGTAACTTCTGTCATTCTGACGATGTTATTCAGTTATCAAAACAATTATCAATTTATTAGAATTTTCAACATTTTTCATTATATTGTGGAATTAGCTAGAAACATTTAAAACACTAATATGTATTTTGTTTCTTCTACCCTTAGCTGCAACTCTACCGAACTTTTTTTTTCTAATGCAAAGGTATGCCGTGTCTGGGGTCATTGAAAAGCTCGTGAAAATGGCATCTCACCATACCATTTTCCATACCATTTTTTTTTGCACTTATGTGGATATTGGGAAATTCTTTTAAAAACAGAAAAGTTACAAATACATTTTTAGTGCTATCGACGGAGGAATTAACGTAGCAGATGTTGAAAATGTCCTTCACCCTCTACTTGGCAGGCTTGCAGTTGATGGTAAAACCTAATATCGATAGGCTATCTGTTATTCTGGCTGAGTTTTTATTAAAAACAGGCGTGTATTGGCAGTCTGAACACCAAATTTTATTGATTTACCATGTTTAAAACTGATAAAGTAACCTAGCATCAACATTCGTTTTAATAACAAAGTCAGCATCAACCACTAAATGTTATTAGCAGTGGGACAACTCAGTTAAGCCGCGGTCAGACTAGGCTGTTTAGCAGCCACTACTAACCAGCCGCTGGCAATATCGCCAGCAGTCAGCTGGATCTGAAGGGTTCACATATATAAACCTACTAGCCGCTAGTACAGTTGCTGCTGATGACTTGAAAGTAAAGTGATGTGTGTTCACCATGTCATGTATTGGTGTGAGTCGTGAAGTTTTGAGACGTGTGTTAAATATTGGAGTTAAAGAGTTGTGTGAACAGATGTTAAAACGAAAGAAAAGGCGATGGTGTGTTAGACCCTGGATATTAAGAAGAAACGACCTGGGAGCATCAGAAAGACTTTTAAAGGAACTAGAATCGGATGACCCATCATCTTATGCAAACATTTTAAGAATGTCAGTTCCTAAATTTAGAGAGTTATTAGAGTTAGTTACTCCGCTTATCCAGAAAGAAGACACCAAATTCCGTCAGGCTATTTCAAGTAAAACAAAACTAGAAATAACTCTACGTTATCTAGCAACTGGAGACAGTTACAAGTCTTTAGCCTACCTCTTTAGAGTTCCTCATAACACAGTTTCAGTGTTCGTTCCAGAAGTGTTGAGCGCCATTTATGAGGTTTTACAGCAGTTTACCCCTATTTGTATGTTTAGTAGGTCTATCAGGTAAATAGTAAATAATTGTTTTTGTTATACTGCAAAACCAGCAAGGCTAACGCCTAGTACAAAAATTATGAACACATTTTACTTTAAACAATATTGTAGTTTATTTATCATCTTCACTTTGTCTATAACAGGTCAACTTTTTTTTTCAATGTAAAACAAACTGGAAATATTTTAATTTATAGTCAATCAGGAACGACACTTTAATTGAAATATTACTTATATAAAAAAGTACTTATGAAAGAAACTTATAAAACTCTTTAAAAATTACTGAAATTGGCATGGCTGTTCTCCGCATTACACAATCCAACCATAGCTTGGGATAAAATGTCCAAACCTCCAATATCATCGTCGTAATTTGCAAGTGGTGTTTTGTCAGAGCTGTTTTGACTGTATGGTGACAACTGAGGGGTCGAACGAGAGCTGCCGCTGTATGGTGACAACTGAGGGGTCGAACGAGAGCTGCTGCTGTATGGTGACAACTGAGGTGTCGAACGAGAGCTGCCGCTGTATGGTGACAACTGAGGGGTCGAACGAGAGCTGCCGCTGTATGGTGACTGCGAACGCTGCATGGAAGACTGTTCTTGGTCAGCATCCAAACAGTGTAAGCGTTCTGTTGTGATAAAGTGATTAATTTGACTTTGGCAGGCGATGAAACTTCTTAGTGGCATCTCCCTTAATTGGCTAGCAATATACTTCCCATATTTGTCAAATTGGTCTTCATTGTCAACAGATATTTTAGCTATATCTTGCAACTTATCCACAGACTCTTCAAAACGTGTTTTAGGTTCCTTACTACTAGAAGTAGTTTTCATCTGCTTCAAGTGACGAGTGGGGGGTAGCATTCTTGCAGGAGATCGTTTTGCTGCTTTATTACCTGATGCTGGAGGCGTTGAATTCTTCTTTCTTTCTGAAGGGCTTGGAGTTGGACCTCTGAATTTGCTGGCGTTTCGACTGACAGAACGTCTGCGGTGTCCTCAGATGGAGCGTCGAAGTCCTCATTTTGCAATGCCATCTCCGTAACGCTGTCCTAAAAAATACAAAATTTACATCAAATTTACAAAAAAATACAAAAAATTCGTAATTTAATTCGTTGGGTCAAAATAAGCAAAAACGTTCACATTGAAAAAAACCCTATCTCGCTTGGTTTCCCCTCTGTCGGTCTGTAAAAATGTTTTAAGAAAAAAGACAAAAGTTTGTTAAGATATTACGAAATCTTAACAGACCGGGAGACGGGAAAAGAAGCAAGATTAAAATTTTTGTCCATATCAAAGTTATTGCTTATGTAGAGAATTACAAATGTTACTTTGCTACGTTCTATTTCAGGTACCGGATAGAGTAGCTGAATGGAAACAGATTCAAAAGTCGTTTGAATGTAAGTGGAACTTTCCTGACTGCTGTGGGGCACTGGACGGAAAACATATCAGAATTCAACGACCACCAAACAGCACTTCTCTATTTCATAACTACAAGGGGACATACAGCACAGTTTTATTTGCCATGGTGGATGCAGAATACTGCTTCAGATATATTGACGTTGGATGTGATGGCAGATCTAATGATCAACAATTCTACTTTGAAAATTGCTCTTGAGAGAAATCTTTTAAACTGGCCTATAGGAGGACTTTGCGTTGCCGATGATGCATTTGCTCTCACGTCTTATATGTTGAAACCATATTCACATAGAGGTCTCTTTGTGGAAGAGAGAATTTTCAATTATAGATTATCTCGAGCTAGGCGTGTCGCTGAAAACGCCTTTGGTATCTTGGCCAGCCGTTTTCGCATATTCAGCAGACCTATTCCGTTAAACGTGGATACAGTGGAAATTCTTGTAAAAGCAAGTTGTGCACTGCACAACTGGTTAAGAACGACATCTTCTCAGACGTATATGGCCCCGGGATCAGTTGATGAAGAAGACCTTATGACAGGACGTATTAACCCAGGTGAATGGCGCCAGGACCCAAACACTATGTCTCCATTAGACAGACTGTATGCATCCAACAACTACAAACAAGATGGAAATGACCTACGAGAGTGGTTTACCCAGGAGTTTTCAGCTACCTTGGCTGTTCCTTGGCAAATGAAATCCATCGGACATGAATATGATTAATATGGGTTTAGGGATCTAGTTAATAATGTATTTCAGTTCGGAAACAAAGAAGTTTTTATTTGGTGGCATGTAGAAATTGGTTATGTAAAGATTGCAGAAACATTGAATTTCCATTGTACATGTTTCAAAGTTGTTTTATACCAGTTTGATTTATTTGCATTAAAGGGACTCATGAACAAAATGCGTACCCCTCCACTTGCTTTGTTGACATTATAGTGGTTCAAAGATCCTTTTTGTTTTCCAGTGAGATTTGTTTCCTGAAGATATATTATTGAAGGTTTGTGCGTAGTGATTAATATTTGTAGCATTTCAAATTGTGGTCTGAACCCATTTATGTTACATTGAAGAATCAGTGTGATGTTCATATTTTATTTAAGTAGTAATTGTGTTAAAAAAACGAGTTGAGCAAAAATTATTAATAAATTAATTATTTGATAATGTTCCTTGGGATGAGTGATCACTTTCTGCACCAGAGTAATCTCGCTGTAGGTTATCATTTATGACTATTAGGTTTTTGGTTAATATATTTCTCAGTTTTTCTTCTGTGAACTGACGCGCGACACTTAGAATATCTTTAGAGCCTTTGGTGTTTTCATAAAAATCTTTCAATTCAGCATATGTAGGGGGATATAGAGATAGGTTCTATTCAAAATGTTCTTTTAAGGAAAGGACTTGTTCTTCAAGAGTTGTACTTCTTTTGGTGTTTTCTGGAAGTTTGAATTCAGTTTGAGTTCCTGTTGGAGCCTCCTGCATTTCAATTATTTATCCTTGATATTGTAATTCTTTTTGAAAATTTATTGATTCGTCATCGGTTAGAGTTTGGATTTCATCGTACGTTCGCTTTGGTGTAGATTGAATAATGTCCATAAAGAGCTCGTCAGGTTCATTCGAAGTTTTTGGTGCAGATTCGTGGAGTGTATTGGGGGTCACTGTAATTCATACTGTTGTTGTGGTTGCTGTAGAAATGGCTTGTGACGATGTTGCTTCTTTAGGGGAGGATGTACTTGTTTAAGTCAAGCCTGTACACTGAGTAGCTATGTGTCCAGGTTGTTTGCATTTGAAACAGGTCAGGTCATCACTCGATAAAAACATTCTGTAGGTGGTGTTATCAAACGTAAGATTAAGAGACTCTGGAATAACATTAGCAGCTGGAGGAGGGGAGATATAAACTTGCCGGCGGAAACTAAAGACATGAGCGTATTCTGGATTACGCATGTTACTATGAAGGAAGTTGATTGGAAATAATAGCTTTAGACCTAAGTGTTTATGTTCATCTTCTATTAGTACGTGTGGGATTGATGGACACATATTGGATAGAATTAGCAGGAGTTATCAGACGTCTGGCCGAAATGAGTCGTTGATTATTATACCACCAAATTTTTTCAACAATGTGTTAACAATTTCAGTAGATGACAATTAAAGCAAATCCTATTATTAGAAATATTGGAACAAAAAAATATGTTTTTAGGACCAATTAACTTTCCTATGGTAATCATGTAATCTGCGACATTAATATTATCTGTAACAGTTAAAATAATAGCTTGTTTTTTATCTGGACATATGGGACGTGTATCTTGTCTTAGTCACCCTTGCATAACTATTGGAGAATACTGATGCAGTCTGGGTATTGGGGGGGATTTTAAGGGTAGAGAAATCCGGTCCTAGTTCATTAATTTTAAATAAATTCATGTTATATGGGTCATGTGTTCCTGACTACGCACCTGTCTTCACTAATTGTTGTTATGTTATTTAGGTTAATAGATCGCTGATATATCAATCTTTTTTGTAGATTTGACAAAAATGACGATCTAAAGTAACTTGGATTTGTTTGATGTGTTATGAATTTATAGTATTGAGTAAATTACAGATGTAGTCTTTCTTCTATTAAAAAAAACTAATATACTTTCAAAATTTTGAATATGCTTTAAACCACTATTTTAGAAAAATTTATTCAGAGTTATTAAACCACCGCTATTCTTATTCTTGCCAGAACCGAGGTCTTCGTTGAAATTTATGTTTTTAGAAAAAAATGGAAAATAAAATGAATTCAATCCTAAGCAATTGTTGAGGAGTATAGTAGAAGTAGGAAAAAAATTGTTGAATTTTTTGTACCAAATTTTTTGCCTTGATAAATATTTTGGCTCAAATTTTAGCATTTCTGTGTACAATTGAATTGAAACGTCCAGTTTATTAATTTATGTATGAGAGAAAGAAATTGGAAACATGTTTGTAATTGAATAGGATTTTATTTGAAATGTTGGAAATGTTTGTTTTGGTTGCCCTGATGTACGATTAGTTTCCTCTGCAGGGCTGGGTTGGGGGTTGTAGTGCCTGTTCATAGATTGAGTTTGGTGTATTTGGGTGATCGGAAAATCGGTTGAGTTGGAAAAGTAGAAAAAGTGTCTAGAAAGAATTTTTAAAAGGTGTATGGGATTGAGAGTGTTGGAGCGGGCTTTTCGCTAGAAAGCGGTCCAGAGGAAAAGTTATCTCGGTTAGAAACAGAATTCATGTATTGAAAGTGTATTGCCAAATATCCGGAATCACTATTCACGGGATACTGTTAGTAAAATCTTTCATATATTTGAAGAACATGGTACAGTGAAGGACTTGCCCAGAAGTGGCCGGTCACTTGATTTGTACTAAGATAAAAAGTGGACATTGTGTTATCTCTGCACATTTGTCAACGGTTTCATTGGTCCAAAATCATGTTGCGTCTAGACTAACGATTGAGAGGCTATTAAAAAATACAACCCATATAAGGTATATCTTGTCCAATAACTTTTGGAATATGCTCTTTTCGGATAAAGCTACATTTTATTTAAATGTAATAGTAAACAGGCACAGTTATGGTTTCTGGAGTTAGGAAAACCAACACTGGATACGTGAAGCTCATTCGCAGCGTCCTCAGAAACCTTACAGCTGAACGCTACTTAAACTTTTTGAGTTTTGAATTAGTACCTGCTCGAGCTGTTATGTTTCCCAACGAAGTAGATCCAGATATACCCAGTGAAACGCTATGATTTCAACAGGACGGTGCTACCACATTTTGGTATTAATGTCAGAGAATATATCATTGAAATATTTCATGGACACTGGATTCTGCGACGTGGTACAATTGAATGGCCATCAAGATCCCCAGAGTTAACGCCATTAGATTACTTTCTGTGGAGATAACTGAAATACAAGGTTTATCAAAATAGACTGGCTAATACTGAAGATCTAAAAAACAGAATTAGAGTGGAATTAAGTAACATACCGGCTGAGGCTATTCAGAACTCCATAGACGGGTTTTACCATGGCCTGGGAATATGTTAAGTAGAGGGTGAAAGACATTTTCAACAATGGTACGTTAATTCACCTGTCGATAACACTATAAAAAGGTAACTTTTTTGTTTCTAAAAGAGTTTTTTCTCATTTCCCAATAACCACGTAAGTAATAGAAAAAAAGGGTGTGTTGAGATTCGATTTTTCACGAGATTTTCAACGACCCTACACACGACATACCTTAGCATTTGACAAAAAAAGTTTTGTAGGGTTGCAGCTAAGGAGTTAAAGAAAAAAAGCATTTTACTGACAACAAATACTTCCAATACGAAATCAATTCACGTGTTTTTTTCAAATAACTGGTTGAACTGATAATAATTTCATTCCGGGTTTTCGTGCAACATTGTATGTATATAATGCCGTTTTTACCAGCTTGTAAAATGCTGCTTTTTGGTACTGAATTAAAGCCAGCTTCTAGCTTGTAATTGCTGTTTACAG
This sequence comes from Galeruca laticollis, assembly GCA_963921935.1. Classification (NCBI taxonomy): domain Eukaryota; kingdom Metazoa; phylum Arthropoda; class Insecta; order Coleoptera; family Chrysomelidae; genus Galeruca; species Galeruca laticollis. The sequence continues at coordinate 95,564,918 of OY998182.1, read as the reverse complement.
TGAGGTGCCTTGTAATTTTATCAGTAATTCTTCGATTTATAGTCACGTAATCAGAATGTTTGGTGTACAGTACTATTTATTTTCTATATAGCGCGAAAATAGCTCTAGTTCGGTCAACAGACCACTTTCCACTCTTTGTAACGAAATCCATAATCAACAACCACTGAAAAAAAATCATAGCTTGTACCTCAACAAGTAGAACCAAACTAACTTTTTGCTGGTAAAATCAGCTGCCAAAGTCGCTTTTTTGTTTCCATTCGGTTTTTTACGAGCGGGATTGTAAATAAGCAGCTTTCCGCTTGTAATACGAGCCAGTGTAAACGGCCCTTATATATAAAAAGTTGACTACTTTCTAATTTTCTTTTGTTTTTTATAGTGATGATAATGAAGTATAACGTAATTATCTTATTTCTGTGAAAAATGTAGTTCAGCTTAGTAGAAGACAAAGTTATATACAATATCAAATTTGTTATTCAGTTATTCAATGGTTTTCATTTATGTTGATATCAATATTAGAGCAATTCGTTAATACTGATGATTATTCTGCATTAGTTTATGAAAATCACAGTTAAATAGTTTTAATACATTGATTGTATCAAATTAATCCATTTTAAGAGAATACGATGTATACATTTTGGCATATGAACATCTAATTCATAAAATTAATGTTTTGAATCAAAAAAATAATAACGGAGTGATGGCAAACTGTTAAATTTCTAAAAAAATATATACTTATCGTATTTATGAAAAATAGCCCCTCATGTTAGGTCGAGCATGCGAAAGTTACTACAGGAAAGAAATGCCCAAATAATCAATTGGCTAGCAAACTCACCAAACGGGGATAAAAACCATTGAACATATCTGAAATTATGATGGCAGGGCAATAATCGTTTGATGAAATCGCCCTGAACATTTAGGAATTTACTGTAACTCTAACTGTAACTATCACTGCAAAGCATATTTGAACATTAAATTCTCAGTTAAATGTCACAGGTAAACAAGAAAAAGAAAAAGTTTTTAAAACTCAGTTTCAAAAATGTTTCCATTATTCCCACCACAATCTTGTATGGACTGCTTGCTTTGTATTTTCCATCATTTTACTATATTATTCACAACCTGAATATCTAAATATAAATATCTGGAATTCACATTCACATAACAGAGTTATGTTGATTTTTTGAATATCAGTATCGCAGTCTGGAAAGATTGTGACGTCTTCGAAAATGACCCCTGTATGTGAAGAAAATGTTGCTACAAATCTTCATTACATTAGTCTTTTCGATTTTACGCTTTAATGAAATTATAAATTCCCCAACACTAAACGATATATTTGACAAAACTTTGTCAATATAGTCAGTCAATTGTGCTCATCAAAATATTCTCATTTCGGCTTGTTTTTCACACTTTTCACTTGTGACATCTAGAATGAAATTGCTGATGGTCATATTATTCAACTTTATGAACAGACCCATTGCTAATAATAAAAAGGAATGGGTCTGTTCCAAAATTTAACTGCACACAATTTGACAATAGCTTTTGTCAGTACTTTTTATTGTCCTCTTGTAGGGAATAAAAACATATTTGGTTTGAATACCCTCTCTTTATAAAATGTAAAGGTTTATTCTTCCGTTATCTTTCTGCGAGTGACACGTCATCACGGTAGAGAAACTTTAACATTGTTATATTTCACTCCACTCTAATTGCAGTATTTAGTCTGCTTGTGCCAACTCATCACTAGTTAGTTATGAATACGGTGGTTACGAATACAATTTGCATGTACTTACAACGACCACCTTGAATTTTTCTTACTAAATTTCATTTGTACAGGTTTAAATGATATGTTTGTGAAAACAGTGAGAAGCCAACAAAAATGCATAAATGGTTGAGCTTTCACTGATAGATTTTAGACGAATTACTATAATATATATATATATATATATATATATATATATATATATATATATATATATATATATATATATTGAACTAATCCTCTAGTTTTGTAAATATAATGGAATAAACAAACATAATAAACAAGTCTTATTGTAACGTAAGAAGTGTCAGTAGACACAACCATTAGAATAAACTCAATAAAAAGTCAAAGATTAAAATATAAAAAGATTGAAATATGTATAGATTGGATAATATATTGATGTGAAATTTTGAAAAGGATGAAGAATAGAAATTACAACACTATATTAGCTAATTAAAGAGTAAATATTACCTGTACCAGTAATTCTGATTGGTTGTCAAAGTCATGGAATTCGGAATTGCACTGAACACAGCCATAACAATTTCGGCAGGATGAAATGTCACACAATAGCTTGAAACCTAAAGTAAGAGAAAAGAATAATTAGTCTAACGATAATTTAACATTATTTACATATTATTTTTGTAGTAGCATAAATTTAGAATACCATGTATTCATTCATTCATTGAAAAGGGTTGAAACTAGATGGGAAAGATAGTTGGAACACAGCCCCAAACATATTGAGGAAATGAATATTTATAGGAAGTAATGTCATGCTAGGGAATTTTTCAATACCAACCTAAATCATTGTTTATAGATTATAGATATAAAATTTAATTACAAAAACAAAAATAATAAGGAGTATATGTATAATAAATATCAAACAAGACGCAAAATTAAATTAGAATCAATTACATATAGGTTAATTAATAATATAGGTTGTAATATTTGTAAAAATAAACATTTTGTAAATTAGCTAAACAAGGTAAATATAAGAAAATGGACTATTGTAAGAGGAAAGAAGGACTTAATTAAAATTCCTTAATACGATAGAGATTTAAATGAATCAGTGTCAATACCCTCCAGGACAATAAATTTATGTTTTTTCAAAATAGTCACTAAAAGACTGGAGAATAACAATTTCTGTGATAAAAAAAACAAATAAGAGTGCTATGGACTAGTGAAGCTGGGATAGTTGTTGATTTTGAAAAAAAAAGGAGTGGATTTAGAATGGTGATGAGGGATGCGTCTCTGTAAGATTGCTCTCTGCAAAAATTTTCTTTAAAAAACAGTTAAAAGTTAAAATTATATAAACATTTTATGACAAACTAATCATAAGTGTATCAGATCCTGTGTAAGTACTAAAGAGTGCCGTAGGAGCATATCTCTAAGGAGATATCGGCAAGTTTGGAAGATGTAAGTGCAGCCGGCAGTAATAGCAAGAAAGATAAGGTCTGTGTATTTTGATTAAATCTATTTGGAATTCCAATAAACATTTTAAAGTGTACACTCAAAATTCAATAGAACATTCAATTGATATATATCATATAAAAAGGCCAAAGAACAGTAACATATAATGCATTATAAAATTCATCTATAGAGAATTATAATTTTAAGATAATATTGAAACTCACCTGTTGTAAATTTATCCTCGTAAAATATCACGTACATCATGCGTGCTCAATTCTATTTCATTACTTATTTTCAGCTTTTGCATGCATAACTTTCATCTATCACTTTCTTGTTTTTTTTTTAAATACACGTACACATATAGTTTATAAAGTATTACTTATATGTAATTGATTATAAAAACATTTAATAATTATAACCAACAATTTTCATCACAGACACGCTAACAGTGTGTTGAATATAAACGTTGTGTATGGAAGGAAACTTCTTTCTTACATGTATACTGTAGCAGCGCATGCGTTTGGAGATATAGCGCCGACGCAGAAATTATATCATTTTGTTTCCAAGAATGTATGTATGATATAGGGTGGCACACTTCCTTAAGAATAAATGTGCAAAATAAATTAACAGTTACAAAATATTTTATTATGTTCTAATCAGATTAAAAATTGAAATTCATTTATTAAACATATTTACATTAATGTGTTGGTTTTCTTTTATTCTTACATCTATGGTTAAAGTATCAATATCACTATTATCATATTTCAATCGTTTTATTTAATAGATATTATTTCTTTCAGAGGTTGTAATTAAAAGGTAAGATTATGTATATGTATTTCTTCAATCTTTGATTATCATATCCAGAACCCAACGAGAGAAGTTTCTCATGTTCTCCGATAAAATATAAAACTATAATAAAATAAACAAATAATATAATCTGAGCTATCCATAAAATTATCATAAATTATATTTATAAACATTCAATTATAAATTGGCGTCCCAAAACGTGGGGCTATTAAACAAACAATTATAAATTGTCGGCCCAACGTGAGGCTATTAAAATATCCAATTTATAAATTTTCAATTATAAATTGGCACCCAAAAACGTGGGGCGATTATAAAAATAATATATTAAAAAATTAAATTAAAAACAAAGAAATCATGGATAAGAAAATGGTATTGAGAGATGGAAAGCAGGTCGGAAATGATAGCGGATCAGAAGAGGAGAGAGAAGAAAGGAGCCATGGTATGGGAGATTTCCAGGTTCAATATTTGATCCAAGGTCAGCAAGCTGAAGGACATGCTTCTGAAGAAAGTGCGACAGGAGATGAAGAAGCGGAAGAAGAAAGAGAAGATAGAAGACAAGAGAGCAGGGAAACACAAGGAGGAACTAATGCCAACGAACAATGGATGCAGCAAATATTGATGAGTATAAATGAAAACATAAAGACAATGAAAGGAGATATCAACACAGTAAGTGGAAACATGCAAAATTTGAAGGGAGATATGAACAAAATGGAGGAGAATAGGAAAACAGATATGAATAAAATGGAGGAAAATATGAACATAATGAAAGAAGAAATTAGAGGAGACATCAATAATATCCATGGAAACATGAAGAGATTAGAAGAGAAAATAGATGAAGTCAAATTAGAAAGTTTGAGGGAAATCAAGGAACTCAAGGAGAACCAGGAAGGATTTAAGAAGAATATTAACGAGGTAAGAGAAGAAATGGAGAATAAAAATAAAAATTTGAGACAAGAAATCCAAGAAAACAGTATGAAAATTCGAGAAAACATAGAAAAGATCATAGTAGAAGAAGTATCAGAATTTAGAAGAGATATAGAAGAGAATTTACCAGAAAATATTAGAGTGGAAGTCTCAAAACAGTCGAATCATCTAACAAAGGAAGTAGAACAGATAAAAGAAAATGTAAATAGGAAATTTAAGGATTTAGATGGCAAGATAGAAGAGAGAACTGGGATGAGTTCAGCAATTAATGAAGATATAAATCGACAAGTAAGTCAAGAAATAGAAGAAATGAATAGGAAGTTACGAAATACTGTTGAGGAAATGGAAGAGAATTTTAGAAGAAGTGGTGGAGTTAATGTATGTCCTGGAAATTTCCATAGTAATTTCGAAATCGGGGTGAAATTCGATGGGAACATAAATAATGTACATCCCAAGGTATTTCTGAAGATAATTCGCAGTAAAATAAAAGGACTCAGGGACATTATGGAAATAAAACTCATTATAAGGAGTATATTATGGTTCTGTAATAAAGAAGAACAGATCCAGAGTTTGGGCGACTTTGAACAACAATTTTTAGCTTATTTTTGGGGAGAATTGCAACAGGCAACATTTAGGGAACGGCTATATTTTGGCAAGTTCGATTATAAAAAGAGTAAAAATCTAAACAACTATGCGATGCAGTTATACAACATAGCCCAATACCTTGAGCCTGGAATGAAGGAGGAAGAGTTAGTCTTGTATGTCGGAAGACATTTTAACTCTGAAGTAGCGGAAACAATAGCGCTACACAATATAAAATCCATGGATAATTTATCAAGCTATTTACAACGCGTGGAAAGAAGCTATACTAACAACAATGATATACGAGAGAATAGATCAAATGAGAATGGAAATGGACATTATCGCAGAGACAATGAGAGAAGAAATGACTATGGAAACAATGGGAATCGAAACTATGAGAGAAGAGAACAAGGACGGGATGATAGAAATCCGAGAAATGACAATTATAGAAATGGAAATGGGAATTACAGGAATGGATATCAGAATAACAATAATGGTAATAGAAATAATGGAAATAGGCCATACGAAAATGGGGGAAATTATAGAAATTTTGGAAGACGAAACGAAAATGGAAATCGAAATTGGCAACAATACAGAAGGGATGGAAGAAATAATGAAGAAGATCGCAGAAATGAAAACAGGGAAAGAAATTATGACCAGAGAGGCAATAGGGAAGAAGACAGAAGACAAGTTAATTTGATACAAAATCAGGAAGAGGTAAGAAGGGATATTGATCAGGGCCCGAGTTCTGATCCGAATTTCTAATAAGTTGCTCTTACGTGCATAATATTGTCTATTCTTCTAAATATCAACATCCTAGGGAATTCATTTTAGACGAAGATCATACAAACCAAGAATTAACTAGATTAATATTTATAGAGGGAAATTTAGAAAACATTAAATGTAGAGTTTTGTTAGATACGGGTTCAGAAGTGTCCATCATTAATCAAAATATCGTAGACAATTTAAATCAAGACAATATTATGGTGATAAATACGCATAAAATATCATTAGTAGGGGCAAATGAAAGAAAATTGTATGAAGCAACAAAAACTATAATGACAAATTTAGAATTAAATGGCAAGATTTTATCAGTACAATTGTTAATAGTAAAAAATTTAAAATATGACATAATCATGGGTACAGATGAACTGAATAAACATAAAATTATAATAGATTATAAAAAGCAAAATATAATATATAATGAACATACAATACCATTTATGACGAAAGATCCAACAGATATAGGGAAGAACGAATGTGCAATTGGACAATTAAATCACATTGTTGAAGAAGAACGAAACATGAGGGATGAATTATGTTTGGAGGAATATAAACAGAGAGTATATGAATTACTTGACTCTCATAAAAAACTATTTAATGAAGAAGTATGTGTTGCAACCAGATATGTACATAAAATAGAAGTAATACCAGAAATTAAAAATTTTAAAATCAAAACCTATCCGATTCCGTATAAATTAAAACAAGAGGTATACCAAGAAATAAATAAAATGTTACATGACGGTATTATTGAAAGATCAAATTCACAATACATAAGTGCTATAACATGTGTAAAGAAGAAATCGGGAGATATTAGAATATGTTTGGATGCTAGGAATATAAACACATTTACAAAAAAACAATACGAAAGTCCATTAAATATTGAAGGTATATTTGGAAGAATTACAAAAGCTAATATATTTTCAAAATTAGATCTAAAGCATAGCTTTTGGTTGATTCCATTGGAACATCGTAGTAGACAATACACAGCATTCATGGTAGATGGAGTGGTGTACCAATTTTGTGTGGTGCCATTCGGATTACAAAGCTCTTGTGCTGCTTTAGTACGAACTCTGCATACAATCTTGAATCCTTATGAAGATTTCACTCTCCACTACATTGATGACATCTTGATTTTTTCTGAAACAGAAGAGAAACATCAAAAACATTTGGAAACAATATTAAATGAATTAGAAAACGCTGGACTCAAGTTAAATTTAGACAAATGTCAGTTTTATAAAAGAGAAGTGGATTATTTAGGATATATTTTAAATGACACTGGTATAACAATGAATCCTGAGAGAATTAAAGCAATTTTGGAGTATAAGACGCCGAATAATTTACGAACTTTGCGTGGATTTCTAGGTGTTATTAATTATTTTAAGAAGTTAATACCTGATCTAAGTAGGAGAGAAATTCCTCTCATAGAATTATTAAAGAAGGATACTAAGTGGAAATGGGATGAGAGAAGAGAAAAGGCATTTCGGGAATTAAAAGAAATTTTTCTAAACAGTTTAAAGGTTTTTCATCCACAGTACGATCAACCGTTTATCGTGAGAACTGATGCTTCGATAGAAAGATTGGCAGGTGTATTAGTTCAAATACAAGAAGGATGTGAAGTACCTATTAGTTTTATATCTCGAGTGACCAAACCAGCAGAGAGGAAATACTCCATAACGGAATTGGAGATGGCTAGTGTAGTATTTTGCATAAGTAAATTAAGATTTTATCTATTAGGAGCTAAGTTTATTGTAGAAACCGACCATTCAGCATTAACAGCCATGTTAAAAAACCGTTATGCCAATAATCGTGTTCACAGGTGGATATTATTGCTACAGGAATATGAATTTGAAATCAAATATATTCCAGGGAAACAAAATATTGTAGCTGATGCATTAAGTCGAGCAGATGAAGTAGGAAATGATCAGACAAAATTTCAAATTGGAATAAACCAATTATACCAAACGGAGGGGATATTTACATTGGAAAGGATTAAAGAAGATCAGAGACATTTTGAAGATAAGAAAGTCAAGGGTGCCTATAAAATCGATGAGATATGGTATAAGAAATTGGAGGACAGAGAAGTATTTGTGATAAGTAAGGAGTTTGCAAAGGAAATTATTATTAATTTACATGAGGAGAATGGACACATAGGAACGAGAAAATTATGGAATGTGTTTAGAGAAAATTATGTGTCGAGAAAGGATTTAAGTGTAGTAAAAGAAGTATGCAAATACTGTCAACTATGTCAATTGGCCAAAGAAAAAAATTACCATAACTGCATGACAGCGAAATCTATGATAACAGATAAACCATTACAGACTGTGGCAATGGACTTTATCGGAAATTTAATTAGAAGTGAATCGGGCAATAAGAATTTATTAGTTATAGTAGATGTATACACCAAATTTATTAAAACTTTTCCATGTAAGAGATCTACAGCTAAAATTGTAATAGAATGTTTAAGAAGATACATAGAAGAAGTAGGGAGACCTCAAAGAATAATACTCGACCATGCTACATACTTTGAAAGTATAAAATTAAAACAATATTGTGACAAGGAACAAATAGAATTACAATTTATTAGTATAAGAAGACCCAGCTCCAATCCAGCAGAGAGATATATAAAAGAAATTTTGAAATATTTAAGAATACTTTGCCAAGGGATACATATTCGATGGGATGAAAACATGGATAGAATTGAAGAATTTATTAATAATTTACCACATGGAGTAACAGGCGAAAGTCCAATTTATTTGATGAAAGGTATTCAACCGAAACGAAACTGGATTGTGAATAGAGATACTACCCTAGAAGAGATATTAGAAAAGGTAAATATAAGAATCAAGAGGAATGCTGAGAAATATATTCGGGATCAGAACAAGAAGATCAAGAAGATAACACGATTTAACAAAGGAGAATTGGTTATAATAAAAGCACTAAAAACATCCAATAAAGCAGAAGACCAATGTATTAAATTGCAATTGCCATTCGAGGGACCTTATGAAGTATTAACTGAAAATGCACAAAACAGTTATAAACTGGTATACCCGGGAACAAACATGGTTAGGGGTGTTTTTAACATTGAGTCAATTTATAAATATAACTCTCAATAAATGATACAAGAATGAAACAAGAAAAAGAGGAATAGATAATATTATGTTACTTACATGTATATAAATAGTAATATTATAGGTAGATGTAATGATTCCAATGTTCTGCATAAGTAGCACTTCCATGTAACATAAAATATTAGATACTAGGTAGATATAAGGCTTTCAATTTTTTTATATGTAGGATACATCTAGATTGTTTCCATTATCGCAGTTAAGAATCTATAAAATATAAAAAAAAAATATATTATTAAAAAACTTATAAATGATTTTAAGTAAAAGTAAAGTAACTTCACATTTAACTTATAAGGAAAGTTAGAGTAGCTATATAGATTAAAAAAACCAAACAAATAGAGACACATTTTGTTATAAAGAAATATATAATATCAAAGACAGACAGAAATAAAAGCGATAATATAATATTAAGAAATTTTGTAAGAATTTATTAGGTAGAGGGGATAAGAAACAGAATTCACACTTATTAATAAGAACAGGTAGGATTTAGGAAGGACAGGCTCGTTATCATTTGAATAACACAGTAAAAGAGGTGGAAAGGAAAGAAAGTTTTTTTTAAATCAAGATATAGAATTTGAGATATTCATGTCAAATAAAATTTTATAGGAATTATGGAGATAAGTAACAATGAAATATGGAAGCAAAGATTTATATAGTAAATGATATGATTAATTATTATGAGATAGGGAGAAATGAAATATATATAAAGTATAATGTAATTAATATATTGAAGAAATGAAGTTGATGAGTTATAATTAAGAATTATGCAAATAAATATAAATAGGGATAGTAAGCAAAGAAAAAGGTTAGACTATAGGAGTAATTATATTGACATGAATAAGGGTTGACAATAAGATATGAAAATATATGAAATATTGGAAATAATAATTTTTTTTGAATTCGAAGATAAGATAAGGATAGGAGAGCATTAAAAGAATTGTTAAGTGAAGGAAAAAGGTATAAGTAAAAATATAAGCAAGAAATAGTTCAAAGAATAAAGATTCTACGGTGTGAATAAATGAATAATAATTGGTATAGGAATTGGAATAAAACAATAATATAGAATAATATACTAAGAGTAAGCAAAGATGTCTAAGATATTTCAAACCAGAATGATTGGTCTCATATTTGTAAAAATAATTAGAATAGGATAGGATAGAATTAGATAATGGAAACTAAGTCTAAGATAGAAATAGTAATAAACTTAAATATAGGATTCTTCAAATTCAATTTCTGTATATAAAGAAAAGAGTAATGAATTAAGTAGAATATAATTATTAGCCGGAACGTTGAAATTGAAATTTTAAAAAGGCTACTTAAAAGCTTCCTTTTTTGAAAATTTAAATTTGAGGGGAGTTGAACTAATCCTCTAGTTTTGTAAATATAATGAAATAAACAAACATAATAAACAAGTCTTATTGTAACGTAAGAAGTGTCAGTAGACACAACCATTAGAATAAACTCAATAAAAAGTCAAAGATTAAAATATAAAAAGATTGAAATATGTATAGATTGGATAATATATTGATGTGAAATTTTGAAAAGGATGAAGAATAGAAATTACAACACTATATTAGCTAATTAAAGAGTAAATATTACCTGTACCAGTAATTCTGATTGGTTGTCAAAGTCATGGAATTCGGAATTGCACTGAACACAGCCATAACAATTTCGGCAGGATGAAATGTCACACAATAGCTTGAAACCTAAAGTAAGAGAAAAGAATAATTAGTCTAACGATAATTTAACATTATTTACATATTATTTTTGTAGTAGCATAAATTTAGAATACCATGTATTCATTCATTCATTGAAAAGGGTTGAAACTAGATGGGAAAGATAGTTGGAACACAGCCCCAAACATATTGAGGAAATGAATATTTATAGGAAGTAATGTCATGCTAGGGAATTTTTCAATACCAACCTAAATCATTGTTTATAGATTATAGATATAAAATTTAATTACAAAAACAAAAATAATAAGGAGTATATGTATAATAAATATCAAACAAGACGCAAAATTAAATTAGAATCAATTACATATAGGTTAATTGATAATATAGGTTGTAATATTTGTAAAAATAAACATTTTGTAAATTAGCTAAACAAGGTAAATATAAGAAAATGGACTATTGTAAGAGGAAAGAAGGACTTAATTAAAATTCCTTAATACGATAGAGATTTAAATGAATCAGTGTCAATACCCTCCAGGACAATAAATTTATGTTTTTTCAAAATAGTCACTAAAAGACTGGAGAATAACAATTTCTGTGATAAAAAAAACAAATAAGAGTGCTATGGACTAGTGAAGCTGGGATAGTTGTTGATTTTGAAAAAAAAAGGAGTGGATTTAGAATGGTGATGAGGGATGCGTCTCTGTAAGATTGCTCTCTGCAAAAATTTTCTTTAAAAAACAGTTAAAAGTTAAAATTATATAAACATTTTATGACAAACTAATCATAAGTGTATCAGATCCTGTGTAAGTACTAAAGAGTGCCGTAGGAGCATATCTCTAAGGAGATATCGGCAAGTTTGGAAGATGTAAGTGCAGCCGGCAGTAATAGCAAGAAAGATAAGGTCTGTGTATTTTGATTAAATCTATTTGGAATTCCAATAAACATTTTAAAGTGTACACTCAAAATTCAATAGAACATTCAATTGATATATATCATATAAAAAGGCCAAAGAACAGTAACATATAATGCATTATAAAATTCATCTATAGAGAATTATAATTTTAAGATAATATTGAAACTCACCTGTTGTAAATTTATCCTCGTAAAATATCACGTACATCATGCGTGCTCAATTCTATTTCATTACTTATTTTCAGCTTTTGCATGCATAACTTTCATCTATCACTTTCTTGTTTTTTTTTTAAATACACGTACACATATAGTTTATAAAGTATTACTTATATGTAATTGATTATAAAAACATTTAATAATTATAACCAACAATTTTCATCACAGACACGCTAACAGTGTGTTGAATATAAACGTTGTGTATGGAAGGAAACTTCTTTCTTACATGTATACTGTAGCAGCGCATGCGTTTGGAGATATAGCGCCGACGCAGAAATTATATCATTTTGTTTCCAAGAATGTATGTATGATATAGGGTGGCACACTTCCTTAAGAATAAATGTGCAAAATAAATTAACAGTTACAAAATATTTTATTATGTTCTAATCAGATTAAAAATTGAAATTCATTTATTAAACATATTTACATTAATGTGTTGGTTTTCTTTTATTCTTACATCTATGGTTAAAGTATCAATATCACTATTATCATATTTCAATCGTTTTATTTAATAGATATTATTTCTTTCAGAGGTTGTAATTAAAAGGTAAGATTATGTATATGTATTTCTTCAATCTTTGATTATCATATCCAGAACCCAACGAGAGAAGTTTCTCATGTTCTCCGATAAAATATAAAACTATAATAAAATAAACAAATAATATAATCTGAGCTATCCATAAAATTATCATAAATTATATTTATAAACATTCAATTATAATATATATTATATATATATATATATATATATATATATATATATATATATATATATATATATATATTTGTTAACGAAGATTTCGGGTTGGCGGTCATAAGAAATAAAAACTGTTTTTCTTATCTGCTCAATATTTCGCCATTATTTAATGGCTTCATCAGGAGCGGACTACAAGATTTATTAAATGAAAACAACACAATAATAAAACATTTTAAAATTACTACTTACTTACTTTAAAATGTTTTATTATTGTGTTGTTTTCATTTAATAAATCTTGTAGTCCGCTCCTGATGAAGCCATTAAATAATGGCGAAATATTGAGCAGATAAGAAAAACAGTTTTTATTTCTTATGACCGCCAACCCGAAATCTTCGTTAACAAATAAATATTTCCCGGTCGAAAAAAGAAGAACTACTTCCTTTTTATATATATATATATATATATAATAGGGTCTTCAGCCAAAGGAAAAATAAAAAGTGGACTCTTTATTCTGTTCAAGCTTTCGAGACTTTATTGACTGTTCATCAGGAACTCTACAATAAATTATTGAATGTAAATACAAAAAACAAGAATTGAAAATTATTACTTACGAAAGTGAGGTTGAATATGTTTGATGCGAATAAAATGTACATAACTGACGCTATTTTTACGAAATCATCACAACACGTGATAAATCCATTATATTTATAAACAAATACAATGATTAAAATTAATATTAAAAAGAAAATATAAAACTAATTCAATCACATGTTCAGGAACACGAGGAATTTCTTTATTGAAATGTGTACTGAACATGTGATTGAATTAGTTTTATATTTTCCTTTTAATATTAATTTTAATCATTGTATTTGTTTATCAATATAATGAATTTATCACGTGTTGTGATGATTTCTTAAAAATAGCGTCAGTTATGTACATTTTATTCGCATCAAACATATTTAACCTCACTTTCGTAAGTAATAATTCTTGTTTTTTGTATTTACATTCAATAATTTATTGTAGAGTTCCTGATGAAAAGTCAATAAGGTCTCGAAAGCTTGAACAGAATAAAGAGTTCACTTTTTATTTCTCCTTTGGCTGAAGACCCTATTAAGAATTTTGATTTCCTTAACTTAGCCGACTAATACTCAACTTCTTATATATATATATATATATATATATATATATATATATATATATATATATATACATAATAATTTCAACCAGTATATTCATTAATAGTATATTGTATTGTTACTGTCTCATTGGATGGGACCAAGATAACGTATTATTATCTGGAACGATACTGGGCGATAAACAATTAAGACGTACGCGAACAGCACTCTTGTTTTGGTTGGAGAGCTAAGAGTCGTGGGTTTATTTTCTGAACGTTAATTAACCAGTAAGGTAATTAAAGGGCGCCAGAAATTTTAATTCACAGGAAAAATTTCAAAAATTGCGATAAGCGAGAGAAATTATAAAAAGAGGTATTTTTGGTAGTGTGTCTGTGGAGGTTAGGGAAGTACTCACTAAAACGCGGTTTATTATGTTAACCAGTATATTAACAGGTTTGACCAGTGTCAGTGAACAAAACATCAAAAATATTTTCAATATGGGTACATGCATAACCTGGTACCGCAAACAAAATTGATATATACATAAAAACAATAAAACAAATTATCACTAAACGGTAATTGTTCGTGAAATGAATAGTCTCCAAGAAACAACAAATATACAAATCAAAATCATATACATACACAAACGATAAATGTCGCAGAGTTTGCGAACTAAAAAATTAAATTAATAACGAAATTATTTTCCGTTTATTTAAAAAAGAAAATGTGGGATATTATATTACTGAATTACTTGAAAACACATTGGCTTTGTGAAAGTTATGTCAATATCGGGAAAATAATTTAATCTAGATTTGACGTGTACGCCGATTTTCCCAACGATTATTCTATAAAACATAAACAAAGGTTCTCTAAAACAATGGCAACGTTAGTAATGAATAAACTCGTTATCATAATCAAATAGTTCTGATACCGTATGGTTCTTTAACTAAAGAAATAGCGTGACACTAAATTAGTCTTTTTACCATCGACTAAGAAAGGGTGCGATTAGTCCAGGTAGGAGAGATACTAAATAATCATTTACGATACCTGAGTCCAATTGTTTCCATCCAATCACCACAATAATACTCAGTTGAAGATACTTGCATCAACGCCGGAGGCGTGGTTTCTCGAGTAGGTCGATTTGAAAATATAGGATAGTAGGTACTTGTGATAAGTAATCTACCCTCGCCGCGTGATGGAACAGTTCACAGACACTCGGAAATCTTCGGTAATTTAATGTCGGTGATAAACACAATAAACATATACTCCGGTAATTTTAATTCGACGACTGAACTCAGGAAATACCGATACTTTGGTACGATACGATACGATAACTTAATTTTAATAACTTATAAAATCACCACTGCTTCGCTCAAGTAATCTTCGTAGACTGAATTTCGATAGCGGCACTAAACAACGATACGATAATTCACGCTGACACTGCAAGAACTTTTTCAACTACTTGCGTTGAGAATCGGTCGCTGACTGACTCTCGTAACGAGATTTTTGGGGATCGACAGCCTTTTTTTGACATTCTTTCCGAAAAATAACTATAAAATTAGTTCTAAAAAGCCATATAACGGCCATATAAAAAGAATCGAGCCGTGATTGCACAAATTACGCTGTCTACCCAGAATTTCATAAAAGGTACCTTTCTTTTCCGAAGGCGATACTAAAACTATTGTGTACCCATCGCACCTTTTTTAGGGGCGATTATTAAAAGTAGATTCAGTTGTCATTTTAGTCAATTGAAAATCCCGATTGAGCCGTAATAAACCTTTTTCGGCGTTTAAAGATGTATTATACTCCGGTAATTTTATGTTTATTGTTTATATGAAACGATCTTCTAAACAGTATATGTAAATCTGCGAATTTCAGACTCCCTTGAATTCCTTTCCATTTCCATTGTTTTCACATACAACCAGTTGTCTTCTAGATCTTCTTTTTTTTACTTCTCTAAAATGGTTTTCTCCATCATTTTCATGATTTTCGATATTTAACTCTATGATATCTCTTCATTTTTGTTCAGTATTTATTCTCATTGGGGTGTTAGAAACATAATTCTCTGTTATTGCTGGTTCTCTTGAGGAGCCTGCAACAACGCTATTTTTATCCATTTGTTCGGGCAATTTAGAAATTAGCTTGTTTTCTATTGAAATAGATTCACTACTTTTTGTCACAGGTTTTTGTTGACTCCGTACTTTGATTTGTCGACAAACTACGTTATGTCTGACTGATTTGTCTCTTTAAATAAATCAATTTGTTGACTCATCAAATCGACTTTACTATGTAGTTCTTTTTTTAAATCATCTTTGTTTTATTATATATTTGAATATACGAGTACTTATGTCGATTACCTTGTTATCCTGTCTTAGATTCTCTATTGCGTCGAAGAATGCTTGATCGACTTCTTCATTAGGTTCACAGCACATAATTGAATAATCAGATGTAAACTTCACATAACTGCAATTTTTAGTACGTCTCACATAAAAGGTAGTTTCACAGTTGGCACATTTTGAACCATTTACAACATTCCTTTTACACTTCTTACAAATGTTATTACGGAACACATTATCCGAATCTCCTTCTGCACTTGCCATGTTGCACCTTTAGGTTTAGGTACAAACACATACAATAATCATCCACGTGTGCACAAAATAAAAACACACAGCTGTCGGCCAATCAGATTTCACAATTTTTTTATTTCACACAGGTATGCCCTTTGTTCGTCTACGTTTTAAAAATTTTTGCAACTTCAAATTTTCACTTATGGAAAAGTGTAGGAAATGATCTTCACTTATATTTGTTGTCTGTCCAGTGTTACACATTTTTCGTATTTTTCTTCGTTTATTTAATATTTCCAAACGTGGTCTTCCTGGTCTTCGACGCAAAGGTGACACTCTAATGGTTGATCTTGTGCTCGTTCCTGATTATTTATTTGCTTATTTTCGATATCCTCATCATCTTTTTGAACTTTTACTGGTATGTGGACGCATTCTACTTCATTGTTGACTGGATATTCTTTCTCTTAATTTAAGAATTGATTTTCTAGTATTCGTACATCTTTTGTTAGAATAACTCTCCTTTCGATTAGGTTATATACTCGATTACCTTTTGATTCTTCGGAGTAACCCACGAAAATAACGTCTTATGATTGTGAATAAAACTTGGACATTATTTGTCCTTCTTCGAAAACAAATGTTCTGGCAACAAATACCTTCAAACTCCTTAAATCTGGCACATGCTTTTTCAAGGCTTCAAATAGAGAATGACTGTTTAAACTAGAAGTTGGATATTTATTTCTCAAATAATTTGAAGTCGCCACTGCTACGGCCCAGAATCCATGAATTAATCCAGAGTGTTATTATAAGAAATCGTGCCATTTCTACCAATGTTCTATTCTTACGTTCTGCTACTCCGTTTTATTGTGACGTATGGGGAATAGTTAGACGTCGACAAAAACCAGGTTTCTTTAGAAATTCATCAAACCCCTTACTGCAGCATTCTTTCCAATTATCTGACAATAAACATTTCATTTTATAGCCAGTTTGTATTTTAACACATGCTCCATACTCCTGAACAGTTTTAAGAACATCGTTTCTATTTCTTATGAACCGAACCTCACACCAACGAGTACTATCATCAATAAATGTGACAAAATACTTAGCATCATCTAGTGACTCCATGCTTGATGACATCAGTACGAAAAAATTTTAATTTTGCTGACGCCTTTCATATTTCCGAGGAAATGGTAGAGCAGTCATTTTCCCTCGTAAACCTACCTCACCAGTTAAAATTGTGTTTTCTTCTTTCATCTTGCTTCCAGCAGCTAACCATTTGCATGGAATCTCTAACAAGTCTTCTTTATTCAGATGATCAAGACGATGATGCCATAACTTCAGATTCGCTGAAGTATTACTTGTTACGTTTGCTTGCTCTTCTCCATCGCATACAGATTACCAACTCTTGGTGTCAATAATTTTATTCTTCCAAAAATAGTTGCATCAGTTTTACGTAAATTACAGTATTTGTGATATCTAATCGTTGCAACAGAAAACAGATTAGTTCTTAGTCCTTTAACCAACAATGTATCATTGAGTTTTGCTAACCTGTCTACTTTTCCATCCGTAGTATTGACGCGGGCAGTTTCTGAGAAGAAAACGCCGGAGATATTGGGTACATGATATTTTGCGAACTAGGCTATCAGAAGGGGAATTTCACACGCTTCTTAAGCGATCGGTAGAAGACGAAAACAAATTTTATAAATTTTTTAGTGTTAGAATGTCTCCAGAGAAATTTAATTAATTATTGGGATTAGTAGCAGAGAAATCCACAAAAGAAAATAGCAGATTCTGACCTTGTATGGGACCAGAAACTGGAAACATACAGTATAAGGAATATTCTGAGAGCACCTACGCTTTATCGTCAATGGGCTAGAAAGGGACATATAAATTCAGTGTATTATTCTTTTTCGCTAACAGGATACCATAAAGTGGAAAACGAGCACAGCAGCATATCTAAACGTATGTCTGATAGGCATTTACTTCCAGTTTTGAATAAATAAGAAATGCATTTCGGCTATTACTAGCCAGTTTACTACAGCAAAATGTTGTACAAACAACAACTCATTATGTAAAAGTTCGCATTTAAAGAAGTTAAGGTTAGAAATACAAATGTGTAATGTGGACAGTTTAGTTTATTAATTGAGAAATAATAAGATTGTACTAAACTGATAGCATAATGCAATGATCATTAAAAATCAACTTACTTTCGTTTATCCCTTCATTATAACAAGCAGATTGATTTACAAAGAAATAATTCAGAAGTAATAATCTAATTCACTAATTAGTTCGGTTAGTATACGCTAATATGATTTAAAAAATAAATTAAAACCTATCTAGTAGGTATTTGAAATAAGTGTATCTATATTATTAAAAAAAATGCTTCCCAACTAACAGAGTTTTGGAAATTTACATATTAATATTATTAAAAGAGCCGTTTTATCAACCGACATTTTCAACTAATGACAATAAGCATCAACAAATCATGGAATTATACTGGATGATATAATATGACACTAAAAAAACAACACCGGAGGACAAAAGAATATTCTATGGCAACAATACAGAGTCCAAAAGCGACAATATGTTATAATGAAACAAGTATATAAAGTGCATCACCATTTTCTTTAACAGGGTATCATAAGATGCGAAATAAGTCGTATGCTAATATTTGTATTATAACTGTATTGTATTTACAAAAATATCTCAATAATAATCCGCCTATAATTCCCGCGCTCCTGATAAAACGATTTCGTCTAAAGCCGTAATTCTTCTATTTTTATCTATCCCCTCTATTCATTTTCAATCTACACGTTGGAAGTGTGCCCATAAAATATTCCTTTTTATTTGTAACAGAAATCATTCTTCACTAAATTTTAACGTAAAACGATAATTTTTTCATAGTCAACGGGAAAATCTAAGGGTCACATGGCATTACCAGTGTGTTAGAGAAAGACAATAGTGAGACTGGCAATCAAAAGGCAGCGTAGATTATTACACCAGACGAATAGGAATCGTGCGTGCGCCTCTTGAGGATGTTTATCTGTACATCTGGGTGATGACTGGGTACGTCACTACACTTTTGTTTGCGAATAAGTAACGATCTTTTGTAAATCTTTTAAAATGAGTACCAAAAAGTGCAAATTCTAAAATGGTATTTTCAGGGTGATTCATATCGAGAAATAGTAGAAAATTTGTTTATTGTGGCATTCGAAAATACCCAACCAATTAGCAAGAAACAAGTGAGAACGGTTATAAAAAAGTTTGAAGAGCATGGATGTGTCACTCCTACAAAACATGGAACGCGTACACAAAATCATCAAACTCAACCCGAAAAAGATGAAAGAGATATTTTAATCTGTGCAAGTCTGGAAAATAATCCTTTACAGTCGTCCAGTTGTGAAATAGTTATGGAAAAAATAAAATTGGACGCAAACTTTTAGAAAAATATTTTATTCACAGATGAATCAACTTTTCCGATACACGGTGCACATAATTCATCCGTTATTCGATATTGGTCCAGGACAAATCTACACAAACACTACAATAGTTGAACTCAATATCCTCAAAAGTTACATGTTTGGGCTGGAATATTAGGTGAACATTTAATTGAACCATTTTTTATTGACGGCAATTTAACCGGACAAAAATATTTGAACATGCTGGAAAATCAAATTACTCCTGCCCTTACACAACTAGGTGTCAACTTCAATGATATTTGGTACCAACATGACGGTTGTGCATCACATAATTATCGACTAGCAATAATTTTTTTAAATACTCAATTTACCAATCTGATAATCTCCACGAATGGTAACATTAGATGGCCTGCTAAATCTCTAGATTTGGCTCCCAACGATTTATTTTTCTGGGGTTATGTGAAATCTATAATTTATGGATTCCAAGAAAACAGAGCCAGTTCTCTGAATGAACTTATGGAACAAATTCTACAATCCTGTATAGAAATAATACCTCAAGTGCTCATACATGCTCGTCAAGAATTTTATAACCGGCTTGGTTACTGTTTAGCTCAAAACGGGGGTTTATTCGAGCATTTGATTTAAAATCAATGAAGAATTAAGTAGTTTTATTTTAATTTTTTAATTTATTACCTATCAGAATATTACTTTTACTTAAAAATAGTAGGTACTCTCATTAGAATTTGATGTTATTTAAGTATATTATCATAGCGATTTTTAATTTGTACTGTGTGTTTACATAGAGAATTCGTTTCTCATTTGCAAACAAACGTAAAAAATACTAACAATTTTTTTACTAATACATTCAAAACGCAGGTGTTCAGAGACAAATTTCACGTAGCCAAATCTGAAAAAAGTAAAGGTTTTAACCGCTTTCAAACTGAAAACTAGAACAATTTCCAGCATTACAATAAAATGTTCAACAAATAGATGGGATTAATTATCTTAATTACAACCTGTTGAATTATACTGATTAAAAGCTTTTTATAACTTGTTCTCATGTTAAAACATTGCATTTTACGATTGATATAAATATGGACTGGAAGTTGGCAACACTGTTTCTGTTATCTAGTTCGTATGTAGAAACAATTTCTAACACGTTAACGTTATGGACACGCCTCTCGAGGACGGTGCCTAAAAGACATACTTTTAGACTTCCAGCTATTGCACGTTTTCCACTTTATTATATCCTGTTAGCGAAAAAGAATAATACACTGAATTTATATGTAATTGTTTCTTTCTAACACATTGACCATAGAACATATGTGCCCTCAGAATATTCCTAGCACTGTATATAAAAAATCACATTCATACTTGATCGAGCAACTCTGCTCTAAATACGCGTGATAACCGCAACGACACGATGACTTTTTAACGCGACATTTTAGCGGTCAATGAAGTCAAGCGTAGTAAAGCACGAAGAAGCGTATATGAGAACCGTATATCCGGTTTAAGCAATTACATGAAACAGACTACCCATCTCAAATGTAGTCTGTAGGTAAATAACAGTAAGTAAAACGGAAAATCCGTACTACAGCATATATTAATAAAGGATGAATGGGGCAACTAGTTTCGGCAAATCAGGCCTGTAAAAGGTATCAAGATAGAAAAATATCAGAAATACACAATATATCGAATAACCTTAATGTATACATCAATCCACATGTAACATAGTATAAAGGGAAAGCCGTCACACGTCCGTGGCATCCAGCAGATTCCAACATATGTCAGTAGGCAATAAGGGGATATGCTGTACGGAAATACATTATTAAAAATAGTAATGATTTTTTATCATTTTCTTCAGACATGTGACGACTTTCCCTTTATACTATGTTACATGTGGATTGATGTATACATCAAGGCAATTCGATATATTGTGTATTTCTAATCTTTTTCTATCTTGATACCTTTTACAGGCCTGATGATGGCTCAGTGATCCGAAGCTAGTTGCCCATTTCATCTTTTATTAATATATGTGGTAGTACGGATTTTGTGTTTTACTTATTGCTATTTAACCAATTAATTTTGAGATTCCATTGCACAATGTAACGTTTCAAAACTTGATAATAATGCGTTAGAAAGTAATGTTGATTGTAAGTCGTTGTGAATCTCGACACCCATAGCTGATAACATGGCTCTCATGTCGAAAATTCCATTAATTGCGTATAAAAATCATCATTTTCCGTTATCTTATAAGAACTTACACGTTTTAACAAACTTGCTTTAGCTAGTAAGTGTATTCTGATTTCAACTTATCCCAGATTTGTCTTGTAGTCTTCAAACTTTTCACCATTCGTAATAAACTCGGATCTATTGCAATGATTAAATGTGACTTCGCATTAGCATCTTCGTCTATCCACTATTCAATATATTGAACTGACTTTGTATTACCTTCAGTCTTGGGTTTTCTTCCATTTACATATACCCAAGTTCCTTTTTTTAACTATTACAGCTTCAATTTGCATGTCCCAACTGTCATTATTTCCTTTCGTAAGAGGTATTATCATCGTACTTGACGATAAAGACATTTCAGATTAACTTTTACCAAATTTCACTTTATATCACTCTCCAGATTACAATAATTGTCATTTCAGCAGTTATAAGACATAACTTTAGGATTCAAATAGAATGTGACACAGTACCAGTACTGAAAAATTAGATTTGATACCAAAACGCATATTCAATCTTTAAATCAGAAAAATTATAAAAATTTTAGGAAGTGTGTGGCCTACTTACACAAAATGTAGCTTCAAGTCATCATATACCATCATTCAGTGTAGGTACCGACCTGTTAAGATTTTTAGTAAATTTTTGAGGAATTGAATTGAATTTTTATTATTGATCAATCCCTTAGGTCTTTGTCGTTATCAGATCATTAATGTTATGAAATTCATTCTGACTGGAGAATATTCTCAAATAAAACAACATATCTGTGTTCGTTACACGAAATTTCCACCTACATTACATAATGCTTCAAAATAACAAAGTTAATTGATTAAATCAAGAGCTAAATGGATAGAAATTATGGGACTCAAGTTTGATTCCAGTTGATACATACTGGTGCTGCTGTTTAAACCTTTAGGGGTTGAAAATATGGGGAAAAGCAATCTATTATTCATATGCTTCCATTGAATTATGAATAACTTTTATAAAATTAGCTGTCTCGACCCTTACTTCATGGAATCTGCTCAATTTTTTAAAATTTTCTTCAACTTTTATTATATTGTGGAATTAACTAGAAACCGTGAGTTTCATTTAAAACACTAATAACTTTTATGACTGGAAATAACATATATTAGAAAATCTATTGAGTTCCATGAGTAGTTTCTAGAAATTTATGCTGGAGTTCACGGTTAATTTTGGCAAACAAGCGAATAAAAAATATATACTACTAAAATTTATCTCACCATTTCTTATTTAGAAACAATTTTGAAAATTCTTGGGAAATTTATAATATCATTGTTCTTAATGATATAAACAACAAATATAAAATTTCTAGAAAACGTCCAAGTAAAACTGCGATAAAAATAAATGTTCAATGTGATAAAAAATGTATGTTATGTTATATGAATCTTCAATCTTTTATATCAAAATAGTGAACAGCCACTAACTTGAAGTGGAAGAATTGCTGTAAAGCTTTAATTGTAAAATAGTAGGTACATTGTACATTTATCACAATTATAGTCATATTTTTAAACATTTCTCGCTTTGTACCTATATGTAAAGCTTGACGTCCGACGTTGTAGATTTTTATAAAGTAGATGCAACTTAGAAATTTGTTAACAACAAACGAAGGTGTCTTAGTATGAATTAAAATTGACTACATGCAAATATTACAAGACCGTTTATCTCTGTAGATAAATTCTGTATGTATCACGAAAAAAAAGAATAAAAATAACAGTTGACTTGTGGGAATATCAATAATTTATTTGTATAGTATTGTAATGTTTTTCTTATTTATTAAAAGTTTTTATTACCGGTGGGATAAATTTCAAACACACGGTATGGCTACTTACTAATTTATTTAAACACTACATCACTAACACTTAATTTATATATACTTAACTAATCACTTAAATTTAATTTATATGCACACAAACTTGATTATATTAGCACTTTACTGTTTGGTGTATTTTTGTTTATTTCTCGAGATCACTTTATCCACTAACTCCTCCGCTGATCGGTCCTTATTTATATTAATGCCTTTCTTACTAGAAAATTCCGGGCTGCGACTTACACAGACACAAATAATTTTTCTGGCCTTTTCTAGATAAGTCTGGTCACAAAAACAATGTTTAGATAAGATAGTCCCAAACAGTTATAAAAACACTGCGTATCTGCCATAATTTTAATTTTCATACCTGGCTTAGACAGAGTCGGATTTAGGGTCTATACCAGTGTGCTATTTATGTAGTTTTCTTATTGGAGGAACTTGAGGGTCTGGTAATTTGGTCACTGGTGTTTAATGATATTTCGCATCATTCCAAATTGTTAGTTCCTGTTAGTGTAGGAGGAGAGCATCTGTCAGGATGTGTTACTTAATAGGGAGTTACAGTATTGGTAAGTGCATTTTGAGAAATAGGACGTTAAGTAGTTGAGTCGTAAAAGTATCAAAAGTATATATTGAGATTGCATAGTTTCATTGGTTCGCATTGAAGGCTTTTGGTAGGACTAAAACAAAGAGTATACAGACATAATCGTAGAACTGTATTGTGTACTGTATTAATGGAATTATTACCCGTTCACGAGGGGGAGGCGAACTAATATATGAAGCTTCCATAGATGAGTTTAGATCGAATCACAGTACGGTTTACCTGTAGGAGAGTAGTTTCATAGCACCCCAATTACAATAAGAGATATTTTGATAATATCCATTGTATCTAATATATTTGTCGAATATTCTGTACGTGCCCTTGTCAAGATAGAGGAATATCCAAGATTCATCCTATAACTTTACACTGTCTCACAGTTTAGGTCAGACGTACTACTTTTTTTTAGAAGAAAAAATTACGAACACGGCAAACTCAGCGGGAATGGGTAAGAGAAGTATTTATATTTATTAAAAAATTCAATAGCTGAATGTTTGACACTGTAGAGGGGTGGGGTGGGAAGAGTAGAAAAACTGTTTTTGCGATTTCCGGCGTAAAGACTGGTTGTATCGAAAAAAGTTGTAGATAATTAAAAAATACATAGCTTTTAGTTACAACATTTTTTCACATAACCTCAAGATTTTGGAGAAAAACGCAAATAACTGATTTTTTCGTTTTTATCTTTAAATTCACCAAATTCAATCATTATGAAAATTAGCACAATTGTAACTTCTTATATCAAGAAACGCAAAATTCGAATCGAAAAAAAGTGTTTTTTCAAAGGCCCAGAGAAGGTTTTTGTCACCCTACATCTTCATCAGGCTCATTTTTTTTCCAATGGAACTTTGAAGAGGAGAAAAGTTCCTAAACTTTGAGACCCTTACATATCAAATGATGAAGAAGAAGAAGAGATAAAAAATAAAAAACCAAGATATAATTGAAATTTTTTGCTACAAAATAAATGTTCTCTAATAAAAAAATATTACATTTAATTTAACAAAAAATATTTATTACTCTTTCCCTCACATACGCAAGCTTGATTAAGTCGCTAGAAGCTTGGCGGATTATGGTTGGTTGCAGTTATTTGACTCATGTCTCATTATTACTATCATGATCTTCGCAGTTTTCCAGGTAATGAAAGAGGCAGACTTGGGATGAGCTATGTCAATCGCATAAAAATGGAGTGTATGAGATTTTAGTTTGTGAAATTGAGAATGTTGAGAAGTTAATCTCACACATACTATCATTGAAATAAGTTGATATATTTATAAGATCAAAAGTTTCTTCATCTTTTAGATGATGATCAAGAGGGATATGAACAGACTATATATGGTGATTTTGGGCAGCAAGTTGTATTAAGAACGCTTCAAGCTGAATGGTTGAAGGGAGGAGTATGGCAAATGGATTCTTGAAGCAAGTATTGATTATCTAGCCGTAGGTCAGAGGTTGTTTGTTATTATACATATAGTAAAAGCATTCGCTGACTTCAAAATTTGTCCCTTGAAGGCCATGCAACTAATTAAGGTTGTGTTTATTGTGAATTTATAGGCTTCGTTCAAAATCCCGCTGGTTCTGGAGGATTTATTAGAAACGATAAAAGCTGAATGGATGTGATTGAAAAGAATTTAGAATCGGTTAGGGCTAGAAATTATAAAGGATGTGATATATATTATCCAGATGAGAGGGAGTTGAGAAGAAGTAGGGTATTCTTGATAATTATTGGAGTAGTGCATTCTTTTAAAGTCGGTGCTTATAGACGGAAACTTCAATGACAGTGAGTTTAGACACTGGTTTGGTTAGTGGGTATAGATACAAGAGTGGCAGAGGAGGTATCAGACGGGAAATGGCATGATTTTGCAGTGTACTCACCCTGCTTGCCAAGGAAACATTCAGGTATTTTGGATGTTTGGAGATTATTCGATTTCAGAAGGATCCTTTTTGGGGGTAATTTAGAATGATCTGCGAAAGCTGAATATCTATGGGTAATAGGGTAAACCATATCGAGAGAAGGAAAGGGTGGGCATGCCGTAGGTCAAAACAATACCTTCTATAAGAGTATTTGTGATGGACGTACGAACATTGGAGAGGAGCAGTCTTTTGTAGGTGTGACTGTAATTCTAATTGGGATACTTTGATTTTGATAGTAACAGATGAATGGTTTTGTATAAGGTTATCTTTAATTATTTCGGAGGAGGGAAGATACATATACGATGGTTTGATATAAGTGAGACGAAAGTGATTCTCTTTGGAGTGTTAATGGTAATATCAGCAAAACTAAGGGCAGCAGTCAGTAATGTATGGGTGCTAGTTAACATTAGTTTAATCACTTTTGTTAGGCTAGAATTTACCGAAATTCTAGAAAATAGTACTAGGCTTATTAATATTATTTGCAAATATAGACAAATTACATACAAACAGTGAAATAATCCACTAAATCTTGAAAATTTATTATTGCCGGTAAACAAGGCCTATTAACTCTAACGTGTGTCAAATTATTTTTAGTGGAAGTAAAACTGTAGGTGTGCATTAAGAAATTCAAATATTGATGACAAGGGCTCAAGTAAATTTTGGTTTATTTCTGTTTCCGTGACGTATATTATAAAGGATGTCGTGAAAACTCTGTTTATAAATTATACTACATATAAATAGTATTTATATTCGAATATTCTCCACATTTCAAAACCCAGAATATTAAGCAGTAACAAAATCACTGGTTAGTTGAATTTTGTATGTACTCAATTTTTTCAAAAACATCAAGAGCTTGTTCAGAAATATTAGTAAATGTGTTTTTTCCTGCACTTTTCAATGTACTGTATTTTTTTGCTGTAGTTTTATCATTCAAATGGAAGCAAAAATCAATCAATTGGAATTAACACCATTCCAGTTTTCGGATTTGGATATTGAACTATATCAATTGGAAGACTAGAGAAAAGAAGATAACCTATATCTCGGCACAAATGTATGACTTGTTGGAGAATGATAGATCGAAAATACATTATCACTGATTCTTCCACAGCCGAAAAATCTATGAAACAAAGGTTATAATTGAAAGACTCATAGAAACAATAATATAAATCGAATAAAAACAAAATTTAAATTGGATATCAGAAGATTTTTCAATAAAACGAGAAAACTCATCTACATAGTTTGGTGTAATGTTCAAGGATGTAATGAAAATAGAATCACATTCCTTCTTTGTC
The DNA here is from genome assembly GCA_963921935.1 of Galeruca laticollis. NCBI lineage: Eukaryota > Metazoa > Arthropoda > Insecta > Coleoptera > Chrysomelidae > Galeruca > Galeruca laticollis. The sequence goes on along the minus strand of OY998182.1, from coordinate 95,537,092 downwards.
CTTTTCCAAATGAAATATTACAATTGTTTTATAACTAATAGTTGATTCAATTGAGAGAGATAACTAATTGTATATGTAATATAGGAGTAGTCTTTTTATTAAGTAGTTTTCGGATCTCATTACTGAATGAATTCTTATTTTTAAAATTATTTATCATTTCATTTGGATGTTTTGTCACTAATTCCGCATCAAATGGTTCTCGAATGTCTTGAATAAAGAAGAAGCGTAATTGACCAATATTTCCTCTGTTTTCTGGAAAAACCTAAAATACTTATCATTCGCCGAGGATGTCTACTCTACTTTTGAGTAATAAATTAAGCCTAACAGTAAAATATTTTTTCTTGGCCGATTGTATTCTTAGGATTTTTTTCCAATTAGTCTAGTCGAGAAGTCAGTTTCCTGCGAAAAATCGTTAGAACTGTGCTAAAAATATGAGCGGTGACTCATTCGAAGCGGAATCAAATTACGAGAAACGAATATTTTTTTTCTCGATATCAAAATTTTAATTATACATGAACAAAGCTTTTTGTTAATAACTCAAAAACTATAAGTGATAAAGATAGTTTAAAAAAACTGCATGGGTGCATCGAAGCGAGAGACAGAGAGTAAATATTAATTTGAAAATTCGAAAAATTTCCGTATAATCTAGAATCTAGACACTGAAAGAAGTCTCGGAAATGAAAATTCCATTAATCTTTCAAAAAAGTAAGATATTGTTAATCAACAAATGTTTTCCAGTACTCTGTTTTTATCCAAATCAATATATAGACGATTAAACAAATAGCTCTAAAAATATAATTCTTCTTAGATCCCAGTTTACATAAGTACCTATTGATAATATACCAAAAAAGTTTATGACAATTGTTTATTTTGTTAACCTTCGTCGTACCACAATCATATATTTTGTTATATTTCCCACCAAAACTTGTAATACTGCCCCACGATCTTATTTATCCCTTGTTACACCATATACGATATTTTACAGGTTGAAATGCCTAAATAGTGTGTATACTATTCACGTAAAAAGATAAAATCGGTTTGGGGTACGTGTCCAAGCCATATTCCTGCAATTCAATCGTCGCGCGCAGCATATTGCAGTTTCCTATGTAGCCGATGCGTTTGTCATGTCTGAGCTGGTCAGTTTACACTTGACATTGTAGTGTGACTTTTAAAGAGTTGGAACAGTTTGTGTATGCGAGTTTTGATGACGTCGTCCGGCAAAACCTTGACAGTGAAGAAGACAATCACCTTGAACCGGAAATTGTAGAATGTGCAGACGATGTAGTTACAATAGAAAACAATTAAGTGGCATCGACTACCACGGGTACGGGTGAAACTCAAACCAGCTCGGAAGAAACCCTACCGTAGTACCAAACCAAAGCTAAGGTAAATTGAAGTAAATTATCATTTAGACAAAGTCGTCGAACTAAGGAAAATATAACAAGGAAAAAGGTAGGACTAACTGCATACAGCTGTAATATTTCGTCTGAATTGGGTGCATTTCGACAAATGAAATATTAGATAATATTGTTTCATGCCCCAACAACAGGGCAGAAAAGGTAATGAATATTGTTTTTATTGAAATTGACTGTCTCGACCCTTACTTCGTGGAATATGCTCATATTAGTGTTTTTAAATGAAACTCAAGGTCTCTAGTTAATTCCACAATATAATACAAGTTATTGAAAATTCTAAAAAATTGACAATTGTTTCGATAAATCAATATCATCGTCAGAATGACAGAAGTTACATTTCATTTTATGCCTACCTGATATTTAGTAGTTAATTTTGGCTAGACCAAGAAGTAACCTAACTTGTGATTGGCTTAATATATGTTTATAGAAAAAAGAAGAAGATGTGATATTACAAATATTGAAGCTTAGATATTATTAGCCCTATGGTGATATCCTGGATATCATTTTTCCAATTAAGATCAGTATAACTGTGCAATGATATAGAAAACCAGGAAAACTATATCTGCTGATCTTTACAATTATCACTTAAGAAGACAGTTTATTAGTGGAGAATTCCCTAGATTTAACTGTTCATTGACAACTTCATATTGTGGGTTTCTTAAATGTCTTCTAATTTCCAGTTCTTCAAGGAAATCCAGTTCTTGTTTCTTTTCACAAATATGCAGTACTTCTAGTTCTGTGTTAGGTGTCAATGAATGATTGGTGTCAAGTAGATGTTTTGCGTAGTGGGATTTATCTGGTTGTTTTAATCTGTATGCTCGTAAGTGCTCACTGTATCGTACTTCAAAATTCCTAAGGGTCTGACCCAAATAGACAGCATTACATTCTGGACATTTGAGTTTATATATACCTGACTTCTTTAATAGTGGTATTTTTGTTTTTACATTTAACAATTTTGTACTAACGTTACTTTCTGTTTTAAAAGAAATTGTTGTATTCGTTGCTGAAGATATTATCTTTGAAATATTATTAGACATATTTCCTGCATATGTGATGGTTTTATAAGTTTTAATTTCATCAGCTTGTTTAGGATATATTAGTTGTAATGCCACTTTTTTCTCTTTTTTACTAATTAGCTTATTTATCATATCTAATGGATAACCGTTAGATGTTGCTATTTGTCTAATTGTATTAATCTCTCTATCAAAATTACATTTGTTCATAGGAACTGAAAAAGCTCTATGTATCATTGAATTATATGCCGCTAGTCTGTGTGAGACAGGGTAATTAGAATTGAATTGAATTGTCACATCAGTTTGTGTTGGTTTTCGGTAAATTGAATAATCAAGTACATTATTAACTCTTTGAATTTTTAAATCAAGAAAATTGATTGAGCTATTTTCTTCAATTTCTAATGTAAATTTAATTTTCGGGTGTAAATTATTGATGTGGTTGAAAAATACATCTAATTGTCGTTCACTACCCATAAAACAAGCTAATATGTCATCTACATATCTATACCAAAATAAAATATTTTTCGAAATATTACTTTCAAAGATCTTTCTTTCCAAATTGTCCATAAAAATGTTTGCTAAAATAGGTGATATAGGGCTTCCCATTGGTAAACCTTCATTTTGAATATATATCTTATTGTCAACAAAGAAGTTTTCTAATAATGTAAGGGATATTGTTAATAATTCGAATTATCTTTTAAATGATTACGAAAAGAGGTCTATCATACATAAGAATCCTCATTGTCCACAATTATATGGAACAGTTAAATTACATAAAATAACGAAACCAATTAGACCTGTAGTCTCTTATGTTAATGCTCCTAATAATATATTGGCAAAGAAGCTCAACAATATACTCAATACTTACGGATATGAATCTCAGTACTCAATTAGAAATTCAATAGAACTAATCAAAAAGTTGAAATCAATCCACTTGCAAGATAACTATAAACTCATATCGTTCGATGTAACAAATATGTTTACTAAAATTCCTCCTAAAGAATGTCTAATACTTGTAAGAAAGTTACTAGAAGATAAAAATATTAATCCAGGAATAATATCAGATATACTTAATTTATTTGATGTATGCATTAATCAGAATTATTTCACTTTTGACAATAAGATATATATTCAAAATGAAGGTTTACCAATGGGAAGCCCTATATCACCTATTTTAGCAAACATTTTTATGGACAATTTAGAAAGAAAGATCTTTGAAAGTAATATTTCGAAAAATATTTTATTTTGGTATAGATATGTAGATGACATATTAGCTTGTTTTATGGGTAGTGAACGACAATTAGATGTATTTTTCAACCACATCAATAATTTACACCCGAAAATTAAATTTACATTAGAAATTGAAGAAAATAGCTCAATCAATTTTCTTGATTTAAAAATTCAAAGAGTTAATAATGTACTTGATTATTCAATTTACCGAAAACCAACACAGACTGATGTGACAATTCCATTCAATTCTAATCACCCTATCTCACACAGACTAGCGGCATATAATTCAATGATACATAGAGCTTTTTCAGTTCCTATGAACAAATGTAATTTTGATAGAGAGATTAATACAATTAGACAAATAGCAACATCTAACGGTTATCCATTAGATATGATAAATAGGCTAATTAGTAAAAAAGAGAAAAAAGTGGCATTACAACTAATATATCCTAAACAAGCTGATGAAATTAAAACTTATAAAACCATCACATATGCAGGAAATATTTCTAATAATATTTCAAAGATAATATCTTCAGCAACGAATACAACAATTTCTTTTAAAACAGAAAGTAACGTTAGTACAAAATTGTTAAATGTAAAAACAAAAATACCACTATTAAAGAAGTCAGGTATATATAAACTCAAATGTCCAGAATGTAATGCTGTCTATTTGGGTCAGACCCTTAGGAATTTTGAAATACGATACAGTGAGCACTTACGGGCATACAGATTAAAACAACCAGATAAATCCCACTACGCAAAACATCTTTTTGACACCAATCATTCATTGACACCTAACACTGAACTAGAAGTACTGCATATTTGTGAAAAGAAACAAGAACTGGATTTCCTTGAAGAACTGGAAATTAAAAGACATTTAAGAAACCCACAATATGAAGTTGTCAATGAACAGTTAAATTTAGGGAGTTCTCCACTAATAAACTGTCTTCTTAAGTGATAATTGTAAAGATCAGCAGATATAGTTTTCCTGGTTTTCTATATCATTGCACAGTTATACTGATCTTAATTGGAAAAATGATATCCAGGATATCACCATAGGGCTAATAATATCTAAGCTTCAATATTTGTAATATCACATCTTCTTCTTTTTTCTATAAACATATATTAAGCCAATCACAAGTTAGGTTACTTCTTGGTCTAGCCAAAATTAACTACTAAATATCAGGTAGGCATAAAATGAAATGTAACTTCTGTCATTCTGACGATGATATTGATTTATCGAAACAATTGTCAATTTTTTAGAATTTTCAATAACTTGTATTATATTGTGGAATTAACTAGAGACCTTGAGTTTCATTTAAAAACACTAATTGTTTTTATTGTATGGTTCGTCTACTTTTTTTATTTCGGCAGGTATTCATGCAATGGAATAATGTTAATCCAGATAAACAGCAATGAACATGGAAACCAATGCGGTAGAAATCAAAGCGTATATAGGAATTATATTTATTTTGGGTACTTTGCAAGCTTCGAAAGAACCTATTTCATTGTTGTGGTAACCTAAAAAAGGTTATTCGAGGCCGACTATTGCCGCATCAATGTCTCGTGAAAGTTTTCAAGCCATTACGGCAATTATCCGATGTGATTATTAATCGAGTTGAAACGTTCACTTAGCAGTTAACATTTCTAATAGAGTTTTAAATAAATAATTCAGCGATGCATGTTAAATGTATTGGTGGAATAGACCACACGTCCTTCCTTGCCAATGTTTTAAACAACTATTTAAATGTTGGTGGAATAAACTGTGTAGATATCTCACAGAAAAAAATCCTGAATAGAAACTCGGAATGCGGCACTATACGAGAGATTGTAATAGAGAATGGTAGTCGCAGAAATCCTGATAAAAGTTTTAAATATTCTGTATGGTTATTAAAAAAACTTGTTCTAAGAACAAATTCGCAGGGATTACTGGTAGGTTTTATTTTTTTTTGTGTAATATTTTCTTAAATTGATAAAGGTTTTTGTCCAGGACAAATCATTAAACTAGATTGTATATTTGTAAAAAAATAATAAGTACAGTTTCATATATGTCACTGGACAGATATCTAATTATCGTGTTAATTAAAAAAAGGTCTATCTGTAACACACTTGGTGTTCTTGTAGCGATACCGCCTGGAATAATTTAACTATTCCGGTAAATTTAACTAAAATCACCCGACGGAAGAACTAAGGTGAAGATTTGTCGGCAATTTGCATTGACTCACAAGAAATGGTGTTTCCATAAGAGCCAATTCATGATCTAGATACTCAACTATGTATTATACTGAGAATTATTTAACCTAGGAAGATTTTATGGAGAATCGACTTCGACTTGCTACATCAAGATAAGTAAAATTATATTGTATGGCTTCACCGTTCATATTTGTACAGCTTGTCTTAGTTTTTATTTATACTTTCTTTTTCTTCTCACATACACACTTTTACTAACCTATTATTGTCAAACTATGTAACACGTTTAAATATTTTTTCATTCATTATATTCATACATATTAGTAGTCTGGTGTTTTATTTATTATACAGAAAGACCTGTGAAATAGCCTTCAGTACATTTTTTTTTGCATAAGTATTGTCTAGAAACTAGCAGAGCACAGCAGGTAAGAGTTGACTGATTAAGGAGGTTGATTTCTTTCTAATTTTGTTTAGGAACAAAGTTAGTGGCGCCCTTACTATTGATGTAACTTTACTGTTTTTTAGTTTTTCTCTCTCTCTCTTTCTCTTTCTTTTTTCACATTTTTTTTCTTTAATTAAACTTCTTTCAGATAACAGAGCCCTGAGAACTGGCTCCGTTATCTCCAATCTCTTTGTCAGTTTGGAAAGAACCTACTCTCTTTTAATACTTTCAATTATTTAAATAATTTTTACCCTGAGAGTAAGAGGTTTTTGTTTCAGAGTACAAGAGAGACTAGAAAAGAAGCTGATAAATTGGCACTAATCAGAGAAATTTTCGACATATTTGTAAAAAAAAATCAGTAAAGTCTACAATCCTGGAAGTCACGTTACTGTGGATGAGCAACTGGTGCCATTAAGAGATTGTTGCTCATTTCGTGTATACATGAAAAGTAAACCGATTCGTATGGGTTGTAAATATGGGCATCAGCTGCTAATGCTGAATATACAAGCATTTTTATGTAAAACTAACAATGTACTAGTTTCCAACTGGCATATAAATTACTAGAAAAAGGAATGACCCTGTATGGTAACATTGCGGAAAAGTAAACCTTATATTCCTCCCGAATTGTTACCAAAAACTTATATAAACATGTTTCTCCTAGTATGTTCGCTTCCAAACAGCGGCACACAATGGTGTCCTACATTCCAAGTAAAGGAAAAGCAGTATTGCTACTATCCACAGAATGTCATGATGATGCAGTTTCTGGTGAAAACAACAGTCTCAAGCCGAATATCATACTCCACTATAGCAAAACAGAAGGAGCTGTGGCTCAAGTTACCAACCTATGGCCAATGGCAATGTTCGGATAACTTTTAGACGTGGCCGGCACAAACGCAAAGGAATCAGGATGTGAAGATTCCCGAAGAATATTTCTTTTGACGCTGGGCGAATCATTAATCAAAGATAACCTGGTTATTTGGCATGTTCATATTAAGTACTTATGTAAGTGGGGCTCCAAGAAGAATTACATTTTTAGAGCTATTTGATCTTTTATATTGATTTGAATAGAAACAGAGTGGATACAATTGGTTAATCAACTATAGCTTATCTGTTTATAAAATTGATGGAAAATTGTGTTCCAAGGACACTTGATTGCTTCAAGTATCTAGATTCTACGATAATTTTTTCAAATATTCAAATCTATATTTAATATTAAAAAAAATCATTTTTCAGTTGTATTCCCCCTCGCTTCAACGCGCCAATGCAGTAGACAGCGGGGGGGTTCCGGGTGTCGAAACCTTGGTTTAGGAAATTTTCTCCACTTTAAGTTCTTTTTTCAAAATTTCGTTACCACTATTAGTTTTTGAGTTATTAACAAAAAGCGGGGGCATCTTTTTTTGTTTATATTTTTTGTTAATAAATAATTGAAATTTTCATCTACAGAGAAAAATAAAAATACTTTTCCTGGAAATTTTATTCCGCGTCGATTATGCTCTCGCTCATGTTTTTGGCACAATTCCAACGATTTTTCGCAGGCAACTCACTTCTCGACTAGACTAGATTGATATTGACGTCAATTATAATCAATTCAACCAGATAAAAACTATTTCACATGTGATTGGCTACTTCCAACCCCAATACAATGATTATTAGCACGTAAATTAGTTGCAGGAAGTTTTAATGATACAATGATTATAAAATTGATTCGGATCAACAACAATAAGCCTAAATGGAATTTTATAACAATATTAGAGAGCAACAAAATAAATCTAAATAATAATACATATTTTCATAAAAAACCGACTTTTACAAATAGAAGTCCGACCTTGATTATCATCATTCTCAAAACTTACTTGGTAAGAAGTGTCCAATACAAATACTATTCCCATAATCATCAAATCAACAAAAGAATACAGTATGTTTTTAAAACTTGTCTTTTATTATGCTTTATAGGAACGCAATTTGTTATTTTCGTTTTTTCTCCAGTTTTAAGTATTTATGATTTTTGAAAGTGAAGTAGCAAATATAAAATAATGTTTTTCGTATAATTTTATAGATTCCATTGTATTTGTCTTTGACTTTAGAAATTATCGATGTTTTCCAAAATGGTTTGATTTTTACGCACGTTTAATTTCATTATGTATTATAAATTTTGATATTAACTAATAAATATTGTGGTCATACATTTTGTTTTCATTTCATTGTAAACATCCACTCAAAAAACACCTCAATAATAAACCATATTTTTGTTTTTGAAATATGAATTTTCAAAAACAAACATTATAGGTATAACAGAGGTGAATTACAAAGGAATACGTCAGATTATAAGTATACACACAGCTTATCCAAACCCCCCTACCAGAATGCATCTTTCAAGAACTGAAGAGCACCCCCCTCCTCAGTCTTCGTTGTTGATGTACTCCTCCATTCTACTTCCCAGGGTTTTGTGGAAATGTCCGACTATCCTCTTCTTTCCTTCAGGGTAGTGCAATAAACACACTTTACTTTCGTAGTTCGCGTTAAGTGTGTGTGTTCGCTCCACTCACATACATGTCTGAGGATCCAAATGATTGTACTGTTCTCACACCTGCATTGTTCCTACAAGATATTAAAGAAGTTGGAGTGACTGATCTTGATTTAGTGGAAGCCAAAGATATAAGTAGGCGTTTAAAGTATCGTTTGAAACTCAGAAAAGATTTAGACAATAGGTTCAAGTCTGAATATTTGGGCCAACTCACTCTTTTTTGAAAGAAAACTTCTGATAAGACAGTCAGAGTCGAAGACATTGTTTTGATCTCAGATTTCAATAAAAGGAAAGTCGAATGGCCTATGGGCCATGTGATTGATACTGTACCTGGACGTAATGGAATAGACAGATGGTAAAGCTGAAAACTGCCACGGGTGAGCTGCCGAGGCCAGTACAGCAAATAACTTTATTGGAAATGAAGAATTCGAATGATTTGCCCAAACCTACAGTATCAAAAAGGGCTAAAAATATTCAAACATAAAGTACAGACGACAACTTATCAAAGAAATCATCAATTAGAGAGCACGTGTCTACAACAAGATCTAGTAGACATATAACAGTTCCTGAGAGATATGGATATTGATTGTGTCATGATGACACAAGGAGGGATTGTGTTGGAAGACACCTTGTATTATTTTTAGGTTTTGTTTCTGATCTTGACTTTGACAGTTTATGACGATTCAAATTAATTTTATTTCGTATATATTTGATGTCACATTACTTTCTTCTAATGGCTTTCCTAACACATTTTCCAGAATGGACCTGGTATGCAGGGGTAGTGATTTTACACGGAGTCTTTCTTGCATATGCGGTTTCATAAGATCCATAGCTAAGTGTTTCAGGAAAGATTGTCGCTGATGACCTATATCAATTGTGATATATGCTGACTCGCAAAAGTATGCCTAAGAGGTTGGCATTGCTGGGGAGTCATCTGTCAATGATAGAGCAATAAAGATCACTTGGTAACTAGACATGAAAAGTTGTTATGTGTTTTATTTTTAATACCTACATTTTATTACATGGTGCCGAAACCATAAGGCCAAATTGAAAAATATTACTAAAAACGTAAGGGTAAACATCAATAGAAAATAAAAAGTGAAAGTATCACTTATAACAAACGTGGATGCCAGTTATTTTTACGGATTAAGTATGGATAAAGCCAACGGCATTGCGGCCATGCAGCTATCTGGGAACGTATATGAGAATTGGAGATTCTTCATTCAAAGATTTCGCAACTACATGAAAGCTGCGGAATTAACCAAGAAACCAGAAGCCACTCAATGTGCTCAAATGTTACATGTGATTGGAGATGAGTGTTTTAGAATATATAACACATTTAAATTTGAACCTGATAAGGAAAACAAAATAGAACCGTTAATCAACAAATTTGAAAACTATTTCAAACCAAAAAGCAACATATCAAATGTGAGATATAAAATGTTTAAAAGGAAACAATATGAAAATGAACCTGTAGCAAACTTCATCACAGACATTATTAATATGGCAAGGCAATGTGAATTGGGTCCACTTGAGGACAGTTTAGTAAAAACGTGCATAACGTGTGGAGTAGCAGATGAAAAAATTCGTCAACGGCTATTAGAAGATGATGAAATTACATTAGAGAAAGCAATTACAATCTGTGAAAACATTGAGGTAACACAAAAACAAGCTGAGACCATAGGCAATAACAATGCAGAAATTAACTATATAAAGAAAAACAAGAAACATGGTGGTACACATAGTAATGGAAAACAAAACAAAGCATCAAGTTATGGTGGAGGAGCTGGGATGCAGAGCAGTTCCAAATGTTATCGCTGTGGTTTAGATCATCGAGGGCAAACCTGCAAAGCACTAAAAGCTAAGTGTAATTCTTGTTTTAAAATAGGGCATTATGCGAAAATGTGTCTAAAAAAGAAGGTTAGCGTTATTCATAAAACAGAATCTGATTCAGATTTATTTTTAGGTATGATTGAAATTAGTAATATATCTGAATATGTTGAAAATGATGATTTTAAAATTCAAGTTGTAATAAATAAAAAAACATTAACCTGTCAACTTGATACAGGAGCTATGGCAAATGTTATTGCTTTACAGACACTTAAAGCTCTAGATAGCCAGGTAGATATTGAGAATACCGATTGTAAATTAACAACTTTCACTAATGAAAGGATAAAAGTGATAGGTAAAACCAATATAGCGTGTAAATACAAAGAACAAGTAGTAACAATTAGTTTTTATGTAGTTGACGCTGATGCTCCAACAATACTAGGATTGCCTACATGTAAATCATTGAATATATTAAAGCGTATTTATAATATTGAGGGAAAGGAGGAGCAAGACATTCAATTTAAAAATGATTATTCTGATATTAAACTAAAATACCCTGAACTGTTCACAGGTATTGGTTGCTTGGAGGAACCATATAGTATAAAATTAGATGAAACCGTGGAACCGGTAGTACATCCTCCAAGAAAAATTCCTTTGGCATTGAAAGAATCATTAAAGAAGGAGTTAGAAAATATGGAAAAAAATAAAATTATCACAAAGGTAGACAAAGCTACAGACTGGGTAAACTCGTTGGTAATGGTTAAAAAACCTGATAAAAATTTAGTCAGAAGATGCATTGATCCTCGTGACTTAAATCGAGCCATCAAACGAGAGCATTTTCAGCTTCCAACAGTAGATGAAATTGCTCCTAGTTTGAGAGGCAATAAATATTTCAGTAAATTAGATGTATCAAATGCCTTCTGGAGTATTAAATTGGATGAACAGAGTAGTGATCTATGCACATTCAACACCTGCTTTGGCAGGTACAAATTTTTACGGCTTCCATATGGTCTTAACTCTGCTCCTGATATTTTTCATAAACGATTTAAAAAAAAAATTAATCTGGAGGGTGTACGAACTTACATCGATGATATAATAGTATATGGTTCGTCAAAGCGAAAACATGACAAAAGACTTTTTAACGTATTAGAAACTGCTAGATTAAACAACATTAAATTTAATTATAAAAAGTGTAGTTATGGTCAGAGTGATATAAAATTCTTAGGATTTATCTTCAATGAAACGGGTCAAAAAGTAGATAATGAGAAAGTTGAGGCCATAATGAACATGAAAAGACCAGAAAATAGAGGTGATATTCAAAGATTATTAGGAATGCTCACTTATCTGTCGAAACACATTAAGAATGTATCAGAATTAACAGCCCCATTAAGGGAGCTGCTTAAAAAGGAGGTAAGCTGGCATTGGTCAGAAAAACATAGTAAATGTTTAACAAAAATTAAAGAAACCATATCGGAGACACCTGTTCTTAAACATTTCAACATAAACGAAAAAAGTACTATATCAGTAGATTGCTCTAAAGAATCAATTGGTGCAGTTCTGTTGCAATCTGGACATCCAGTAGCCTATGCATCTAAAGCTTTAACGTTAACACAACGCAATTACGCACAAATAGAAAAGAAATTACTTGGAATTGTGGTGGCATGCGAAAAATTTCATAGTTATGTATATGCTACAAAATTTGATATCGAAACTGATCATAAACCATTGATTTCAATCATACAAAAACCGTTGCTAAGTACACCACCAAGACTACAACGCATGCTTTTTAAATTACAAAAGTACAATTTTAATCTTTTTTATAAAATAGGTAAAGAATTATATATAGCAGATACATTGTCCAGGTGCAGCACAGAAATACCAGAACATAAAAATAAACTTGACAATGAACTTGAGTCCCAAATATGTTTAGTAAAACTATCCTTTAACATGACCGATGGCCAATTATCAAAAATTAAACAAGCTACAGAGAGAGATGAAGACTTAGTTTCATTGAAACTATATCTTAGAAAGGGTTGGCCAGAAACCCAAACACTTTCAAAAAATCTAAAAGCTTTATTTAAAATAAAAGACGAGATTTGTTTTTCTGATGGTATATTTTTAAGAAATAACAGGATTTTAGTTCCTACCTCAATGCGCAAAGAAATGTTAAGACGTATTCACTATGGCCATCAAGGCATTACCAAAAGTAAAATATTAGCCAGGCAATCATTGTATTGGCCTTCAATGACTCTGCACATTGAACAGGAGGTTAGAAATTGTAAAATATGTCCACAATATCAAAATAAGGTTAGAGAACCACTAATTGTACACGACATTCCAAACCTTCCCTGGAAGGAAGTGGGCTCTGATATATTTTTCATAGAGAAACAGGCCTATTTAATTGTCGTAGATTATTATAGTAAGTATCCTGAAATATGTTTGTTAAGAGACATCTCTAGCGCCACTGTAGTTTCCCATTTAAAATCAATTTTCGCACGTCACGGGATACCTAAAATCTTTTATTCTGATGGCGGCAGTCAATTTACTTCTCATGATTTTGACACTTTTAGCAAACAATGGGAATTTTGTAGCATTAAATCAAGTCCATAAAATCACAGGTCTAATGGACTCAGTGAAAGATATATACAAACGTATAAAAAAGCATTAAGGAAAGCTTACAGTGACGGCAGGGATATATATTTAACTCTATTGCAATTGAGAAATACTCCCATTGATATAAACTTACCCTCCCCAGCTCAGCTGTTAATGTCAAGGATCCTAAGAACAAACGTACCTACAAATGACAATCTTTTAAAACCGAAAACACAGAGTCCAACCGAAATTGTAAGAATTTTTAAAAATAAACAGGGTAAACAAAAACTTTATTATGACAGAGGAACGGTTGCTCAAAAACCCCTGGACAATAATCAAAGTGTTTATGTAAAAGAGAGAAAAGGTACAAGAAAAGGTCTTATCAAAAATAAAATAAGAGACAGAACATACTCAGTTGAATTGGATAACTCAGGAACAACTATTGCGAGAAACAGACAATTTCTTGTACTTCTACCGAACACTGATGAAAGAGAGGGGGAGGAAGATAGATATAATGAATTACATAATGAGATCAGTGGTATTGAGTTAAATGAGCTTAGCGATGAGGCCGGCTCTAGTCCTGGCAACTCCGACGGGAGTGAATTTCAGGACTGTATAATACTACCTCGGGAGACATCCTCAGGTCGTCTAGTGAAAAGACCTGAACGTTTAGACTTGTAAATTATTTATTGTTAATATTGTACTGTCTATGTATTTATAAAAAAATGGGGGATATGATATATGCTGACTCGCAAAAGTATGCCTAAGAGGTTGGCATTGCTGGGGAGTCATCTGTCAATGATAGAGCAATAAAGATCATTTGGTATCTAGACATGAAAAGTCGTTATGTGTTTTATTTTTCATACCTACATTTTATTACATCAATGTCGAGTTTTCCGTATGAATATAAAATGTAACCATTTATTCCAGCTACATTGAGAAGTGCCATAAATGTAGCAAATGGCCATCGTTTTATTTTTCGCGATACTGTGTATGCATTGCATTTCTGGTCTACACTATCAACACCTCCCTTGGTCCGGTTATAATCCAGAATAATTTCGGGCTTTCCCGTTTCCAAGTCTACCGACTCATTATCGTGCATCGTAGAGATGAGTAGAACAGCTCTGTTTTGTTTGGGATTATAAGAAACTAATGTCAGATTTTTTTGAAATCCAAATAAAGGCGATCCAACAGCTCTTGATTTATTTGGTAAAAATTCCACGGGAGCTTCCCTTTTATTATTTTTTAGAGTTCCAATAAACGTTATACATTTTTCTAATAGAGATTTACTCAACTCACAACTGGAATACCAGTTATCACATGTTAAGTTCCTATTGGAATGCTCTAAACCATCTACCAATCGAAGTACCACATCAGAAGTCAAATTACTGACTTGAAATAGTCCGGCAGGCTGCTTACCACAATATATTTCTAAATTATGCGTGTAGAAAGTTTTCGAGTCAATCAAAGCATATATTTTGATGCCGTATTTGGCCGGTTTATTCGGTATGTATTGTATAAAATAGCATCTACCCCGGTATGCTCCTAATTTTTCATCTATCGTCATAAATTCTCCAAGTGAATACGATTGTTCGCAATTTTTTATAAATTTGTCATAAAATGTTCGTACTGCTGCTAGTTTATCAGATTGTTTTCTATCTTCTCTGGCGTTTTGGTCGTCGAATCTAATGGCCGTAAAAAAGATAAATATTTTTATGGACATAACATGTCAATTACGATGATTTTTGGAAAAGCACTGATATAATCTGGAAACTCTTTTGGTGTAGGACCAGGAAACTCTTTTATTAACAAATTTTTTCTTGGAGTTTTAGCATATTTGCTCCTTAGAGGCCTCTTAGCCCACCTAAATTCATCAAATAATTGTTTTTTGCATTTTGTTTTCTTCCAAATTCTTTTTATAAAAAATTATCCTTCTGGTACTTGGAAATTCTCATCTATATCGTTTTCTATCTCATCTACCCCAATTTCAATATCGCCATCACAGTCCTTATCTTTTTCTGTTTCTTCTGAATCTGTAAATTATCATCAGTTTCCTCCAGAAGTCTATAAATATCTTCACTGCTCATTTGAGCAATATCCAATGTCTTACTGGGCCTAAAACAGACGTCTACTTCAGCTTTTGATTACTTCATACAGCTTCAGTAACAGATATATCCAAAAGTTTGAGTTATACAGAAAAATAAATCAAATACCAAATGAAAAAATCACTTACATCATTAGGCGCGCGGAGTACCCAGTACACCACTTTCGACACAGTACAATAAAAACTCAAAAATTATACAGACCAACACGTGCAGCCCACTCAGCATGAAATGGTTAACTAAAGCAATAACGGACAAAAGGTTAGGTGGGAGGTTATTTTCGTAGGTTCCAATGTTGCCAAACTATAAGTCATTTTAAGCCACTGGCGTACTGTGTGCCCCAGAGCGCCTAGCCAAGGGTTAAAGAACAAGTTTACAGAACAGTTTACATTAACCAGTTCCGAGGAACATGTAATTTCTGTAAACTCTACTTGTTTCGCATTGGAGTTTACGATAGGCAGAAGCTATTGTTTTCATGCAGTTCGCACAAATTGACGATGACGTAGCGGGCATATTCCAATGTTTGTTGGAATTAGTACTTCGCTTTCAATGTGTAAATTGTAAATATGGTACTTATAATTGAAATGTTGATTTTAGGTCATTGTAAATTGAGGTTTTTCACCAACTTCTATCACCACAGCTGACTTGCTGAATACAAGTTACTTTGCGAACATTTTTTAGGAAATGTTCGTTTATTACCAACTAAATTTGATTTTGAGTAGGAGCACAAAATAACACGTGCACATGTACGTTATGGAAACTTACATACATTAAAAGAAAAAAAATATAGTTTCTGATAAAATTGAGAAAGATTTTTATTTCCGTTTCTCTTTTCAAAACCATAGTATATACGTATACCTTTCGTTAGGTACTGCAAATATACTGAAGTGGCACAAATCGTCGTTATACATAACGAAGGTTATGATCAAAGGTAGATCGTACAATGTCTCATCTGAAGGAAATGGAATGTTCCAGTCTTTTTAAAACGTCAATTTACCTCGACTTTATTTTATTTATCAGTTTCTTTTTTCCCATATTTTCCATGAACTTATACTATAACATCATTATTTATCCCATGATGTATTAATCATGCTACTTTTGGGAGGTTCTGCTGCAATATCTGATTAAAGTTGACCTTTCTGTAATTCATTTTCACACTAATATTTTTCTGTTACCCGTTCCCCTAGTCGGTGTTTTGAGAAAACTGTCATTACCTCCTCTATTGTAAGTCAGTAGTCAACAGCAGAGTATATCACTCTTTGTATTTATTAATCATCACTAGACTTTTCCATCCTACACGTGGTTGTGGAACCAGTAATCGAACGCAAGGGAAAATCGTGAACCCTAAGCCTGATAACAGCAGCAGGAGAGGTAGGTCTAAACTCAAAAACAACATGGAAATGATGCATTTTCGAGTATGGAGACCAAAGTTCACTATAGAATTGGACGGAGTAGATACGGTTAATGGCATTGGATACGGATACGGATACGAATGCTAGGCAGTTTAATGTACAAGAATTGTCAAAATTAGTATTACTCTTGCTCGTCCTTTCTACAAAGGTGGTGACAGTTTCTGTGACATTGTCAGGTAAAAAATTGGAGTATATCATTAAAAATTAACGGTTTTAAAGATTAAAACTAACTTTTCCGCGTCTGTGGCCCTGAACAATATTTTATCATAAAATTGTTACTTGTATACATTTCGGGGAATGTATCGTGCTAACAAACCGAAATTTATCCAAAAATAACCAAAAATGTAGTATATCTGGATTTATAGGACCAGCTGTACTCGCTCTAGTCAACTGAAAATCAATAGGGTACATCTGTGAGACACCTTGAACAATATTCAATCATAAAATTGATCAATCGTAGACTCTCTGGAGGCTGTATCGTGCTAACAAACTGAAAATTCTTCTAAAATGACAAAAATTTGGTACTTCAAGTACCATAGCACCCGTTGTACTGGCTTTAGTGAGCTGAATATCAATAGGGTTAATCTTTGAGACCCTCTAAATGATATCCAATCATGAAATTGGTCACTTGTATATACTCCGGAGGCTGTATCGTGCTAACAAACTGTAACTTCTCCAAAATGACAAAAATATCGTACTTAAAATACTGTAGTACCTGTTGTATTCGCTCTGGTGAGCTGAAAATCAATAGGGTTCATCTGTGAGATGTCCCGAATAATATTCAATCATAAAATTGGTGACTTGTTGAACTCCGGAGGTTGTATCGTGCTAACAAACTGAAATTTCTTAAAAAATGACAAAATGTCGTACTTCAAGTACCATAGCACCCGTTGTACTGGCTCTGGTGAACTGAAAATCAATAGGGTTCATCTGTGACATGTCCTTAACAATATTCGATCATAAAATTGATGACTTATTGCACTCCGGAGGCTGTATCGTGCTAACAAGACATGTAAGAAAAAGTGGCCGACGACAACGACGACGACGACATACACACAGGATTTTTTCTCTAGAAACCATTTTTTCGTATTGTTGTTAATGGAAAACGTAAATATAACTCAAAAAAATTTTTCAAAATTCCAACTTTTTTTGGGGTAAACCAATACTTTTCTCGCATATTAGATAGGTTGGGCGGATAAGTAATATTAGGGTTGGGTTGGGTTAACATAGGAACTCGTCTCGAATAATTTGGAATCTCTTCTACCTCTTGACTATATTGTAACAACAAATAGCATCATATCTGCTTGATGTTTTTCCTTATTTACTTAAAAAGTATTTAATGACGAGTTTGTCATTTATCGAGTAATTCTATGATTTTGTATCAAAATAATCATCACAAAAATATAAGAGTATTTGACGAATTTGGCTGAGAATTGTAGTCTCTCACCATCTTAACCACTGTTTTACTTGATGTATTCCATAGAATACGCTATTAGAAAACGTTCAAACAAAAGCTAGACAGATTACTTTAGGTCCGAGAAGACCTTCCCATACAAAGAAATGCTATCTATGGCCAACTTGACGTCATTCGAATTTCGCCGAAATCGTGGAAACCTAATAACCGCATTCCAGAGACTGAAGTACAATTTCGGTAATTTAGAACGTTCATTCTAAATCGGGATAGTGGTCATCAGATAGAACTCAAATAGAAAACTATGTTGTTAGGCAGAGTCAGAATTTTTTAGCAAATAGAAGATTTGACACTTGTGACGATTTGGATGTTGACATTGCTTCTTCGGTGGATCTTTTATCCTTTTTGGATTTTTTCTTTCGTATTGATATGTATTTTTTCTACGTCAACCTCGATGAATGTTCATTTTATAACCGTAACTTCAACCATAAACAAGCAAATTTTGTACAGAATTGCTAGGCAAGTTGCTAAGCAACAAATGCGAAATGGAATATTTCGTGTTAGGTCTAGGTTCACTCTAAAATCACGACGACTACGGCTTGTCAAAATATGACGTCCTGCGATAAATTGATGGAATGTCAACAGACCGTGTCTGTCAAAGTTTTAGTAGGTAACGAGTAATTTCATAGTTGTTTTCTATAAAAACTAATAATTAAAATGGAAACTGATAGTGATTTTGACTTAGATTTAATACTTCTGAACATAATAGAAGCAACAAAGGTAACATCTCTGAATTTATTACCGGAAACGTCGAAGAATATTTATCCTTTTTTTGAAATGGAAGGTAGATCAAATGACAAAATTGTTTTCCGAGAACGTTTTAATGGCCAAAAAATTTAAAAGTTCCACATTGTGGTCACACTTCTCAATGCTGAGACCGACTCTTAGTATCTATAATGATATAAATATTGCCAAATATTTGATACTAAAAGAATTCCTCAAGCGGCAGCCTAACGGCTACAAACCCAAAAAGGCAAAGGTCTTTACAGCAAATGACATCGATAATTTCATTGAACAGGCTCCAGGTGAAATATATTTGGCAACAAAAGTAAGATTTATATTTCCATTTGATGAAGAATATGTTTAAGTAAACTAATTTACATTGTAGATTGCATTAGTTGTGGGAGTAAGTAGAAAACATGAATTACATGAAATGAAAAGTACTCATTTCAGTAATCTTGGTTCAGCTGTTTTAGTAACAATACCAGACAGTAAAACCAAAATAGTACGAAATTTTACTGTAACTGGCTAATTCTACGAAATTTATAAAAAATACGCAAATATTCGCCCTCAAAATGCTAATGGTTTATGGTTTTTCCTTAATTACCAAAAAGGAAAGTGTACCGTTCAGAGAATAGGTCTGAATAAGTTTGGAGCTATGGGAACAGACATTGCCAAGTATTTAAAATTCTCAAATTACGAATTATATACTGGGCACTGCTTTCGCCGATCCTCCGCTACAATTCTTGTTGACGCTGGAGGTGACATAACCACGTTAAAACGTCATGGTGGCTGGAAATCTACTACAGTCGCTGAGGGATATATTGATGAATCGAAGAAAAGTAAGTTTGACATTGCAAATGCAATACAGAATACACCATCAGGCATACCAACGAATTTAGAAATGTAAAATTGCGAGAAGCCGTCTACTTCAACGTCGACAAATTATCAATTTTGAAAAGAATTAAGTATTCAGCAATCAAGTTCTCCAAATATAATATTCAAT
This sequence comes from Galeruca laticollis, assembly GCA_963921935.1. Lineage (NCBI taxonomy): Eukaryota > Metazoa > Arthropoda > Insecta > Coleoptera > Chrysomelidae > Galeruca > Galeruca laticollis. The sequence goes on along the minus strand of OY998182.1, from coordinate 95,517,145 downwards.
AATTGCACATTCAACTTCAATTAGATACATACATATATTTATAGGCTTCTATTTCTGTGTACCTATTAGAAATAGCAATAAAGAAACTAATATTTACATATTTCTTCGATTTATATTTTAATTCTGATAGAATGCCCATTAGCGGCGAATTCGGAGCAATGAAATATTATCAGTTTACTTCAGTTTTTGCAATGTATGCATGTATTAAACGTGAACGATATGTTGTCATAGAAAAAGTATAGTATGCAACTCGCAACAAAATGGCCATTTTGCACTCGTATGAATTGCAGTACTTGCCTTTGGAGTAATGAAATATCATCAGTTTATTTCTTTCAAAGTTTTTGCAATGTATGCATGTATTAAACGTGAACGAATGTTGTCATAGAAACAGTATAGTATGCAACTCGCATCAAAATGGGCATCATTTTGTGCTCATTCCATAATATACTATTTCTGCGCACTAGTTAATTACGTATAATATACAGATGCCATAATATTCGCTGAAAATTAGCGCATCATCATTAAAATAATATAGCGGTCTAGTCAAAGTACTTTAAAATATACATATTGCTCTTTCAGATAAATACTATCGCCAAAAAAACAAGTTTAGTATTACAATGTTTCCGATATTAATATAAAATCGTTGGAGAGCCACTGCACCAATCAATTGAATTTCGCATGCGCTAAAATTGTTGCGCCCATAATATTTATTTAAAAAATTCTAAATAACTTTCTCAATTTTCATCAAAAAAACTTAATAGAAGTAGTGTAGAAGTTTGATAAATCATATGCCGGGTGGTTTACATATCTAGAAAAATTGTAGTGCTAGCAATGCGTAAGAGAATGCAGGTTTCCAGAGTCGTAACAAAGAATACCTGTTAAAAACAGATGAAAAAACAAATGGGTGTTGAATAAAATATTCTGTATATGGTTACAATCTACAGAATATTTTTAGGATAAGAGTCAGTAAGTGACCATCAAATATTCAAAATATATAATAATCATGCCAAGGGAACGTAGTACCTGGTGAATAAACCAAGATTATTATGATAGATCAGAATAAATAATTGAAAAGTTTACTTAATAAAGGCCGCTTGACATACTACCTGCAATGCAATGCAAGACCTAATATTTCTTGAACACAAGCATGTGCAGATGAAGCTTAACTGATAGATCTCAGAATCACAACTTTATCGGTTTGGTGCCATTTCTATTGCATGAAAGTTGCAATTCTAGTGAGAAATCAAATCTAGTTTCTTTTGGTTTCACAACCAATCAAATGTCAGTCACATCACTTGATTGACTGTAGCACATTTTTTTTGTAGAACTAACCTTTTTGTTGATTCCTGATTTTTGTTAATGCCATTTTTTTTAAGTTTTTTATTTGCCTTGCATAATGTCAAACAACGTATTAGGTTTATCACATGCAATGTTTTAACCTTGCAATAAATTGCATGCAATTACTTGCAGTGATATTGCTCCATGTCAAGCGGCCTTAAGAACAGCTATTGCTTTAATAGGGTCATAAAAATATTATTATCATACATATATGTGTTAATAAATATATCAAAATAAGTTCCTAATTATTTTTATTGAAATTTTCACAAGCATTTTGGATCGACTACCAAGTGAGAATAGTGTGAGACAAAGTAGTTTGATTATACTAAATTATGAGACATGTCTCCCCATTGATTCAATAATTTGCCTGATGTTAAGTGTATTCTTAGATATATCAAAATACGACCTAATAATGGTATTAACCAATTATTTTTCATTTACTGTAATTTGTTCTCTGGTACCAGCACTTTTTTATCCGATTTAACTTGTCCGTACATTTTTTCTATTACTTACATCCATTGGATGTGATTGGATATATAAATGAATCTACGTTAACCACAGAAATCAAGAGGCGGCTTGTGCCCAGTGCCCAACTCGTAGTTTTAACAAAGACACCCTGTATAAAATCTAAACTTCAAAAATAGATTTTCTAATATATTTAGGCACTAATGAAAACTTGATACCTTTTTGATGATTTACCTTAATAATGGCACGAAGAATGGTTCTTGGTTCACGCGATAGTTGAGATCATGCAGCTTCTTGATTGGTTGATTGTTGGACAAACTGTTGTTGAGATATGTTCGTAGCAGAGTCCAAAGAACCTCTTATGAATGAGACTCTAGTTTCTAACCAAAGAATAATTTAACTTAGATTAACATTAATCAAATTGCAAAAATATGCACATAAGTTAAATCAGGGTGATATGGTGAATTGCGCTGTTTCCTTTTTGGGCGTACAGATGTCGCTGTAAGTATGTATGTCGACAGTCTGTGTTCAGCGAGCACCTGCTGAATAATTTTTATAAGGTGCATGCGTTTGTAGATGTTGCTTCATGTAACACAGTTCGCGAGATATTTTTCGTTATGTTCTGTCTTCTTAAACTGTTTGTATACGACATAACCTCAAAATTGTTGTCTTCAATATCTGGAATTTTTTTCCATGTTATTCACCATTCCATCCATAGCAAATGAGAGATACGGTGAATTCGGGCACGGTTGATATGGCGAAAGACTTTTCTTATCATAGCGCGTTTATTCACATCCCAACAAGTTTTTGCAAATGGATGCATCTTAAGTAACGTCTCTATGTGGAAGTGCAGTGAAGTTATATTCTGATCTATCCAATGTTCTACTGTACGGATATGGCCCAGTGAGAATCTCGGCGTTACGTCACGTTTCAATTTTTCTGGCGGAGAGAATTTAAGTTCAGTCTAACTCTTTTCTGTTGGATCCATCACAATTGTTCCAGGAAAAATTGCCTACGTTTTATAAAAGGAAAAGAGGATCCAGTCGTGCTGATTGGATAAAGGGGCAGCTTAAATATGCCGTAAAAGCAGAGTTCAAAATGGAATGCTGCCTCAAAGGAGTTTGGCGTTCCATAGTGAACGGTGAAAAGAAGAATAGCAAACGGGTGCTTAACAAAAAAAGATTTGTGTGGACCGCCTGTCTTAACACAAAAATGTGAGAAAAAGATAGTGAAACATATTCTAAAATTAGAAATATTCCGGATTTCACCGACAATGCACAGGGCAAATAAACTGGCTAAGAAATGCAAGCAGCATTACCAATTTAACAAAGAAAAGGAAATAGCTGGAATGAATTAGCTACATTTATTCTTAAAAAGAAATCTAGAACTTTCTGATACCAAATCGGAGGGAGTTTCAAAAATATGATCAATGGGTTCAAGCAAGAGAATTTCAGACTACTTGCCTTTGCTGCAGAACATCTTGATTGAGCACAACCTTCTTGATAAGCCAGGAAACATATTCAACGTAGATGAGTCGGGACTTCAGCTAAATAATAAAGCGGGTTATGTGTTGGCAGCAAAGGGATCCAAGAGCGTTCCAGCAATAACATCCAGTGATAAAAGCGAAACTATATCTGTGATTGCTTGCTGCAATGGGTAGGGCATGTTTGTACATCCAGCATGTGGCAGGGCAAAAATTAAAAGGCCGAATACAAGGACGGTATGCCACCAGGTTATATTATTTTCATGTCACAAAAGTCGGCGTACATGACCACTGATATTTTCCTTCTGTGGCAAAGAAACAATTTTACACCCAGGAAGCCCGAGAGAACAGCCGTGCTCATTTTGGACCGACATAGCTCACTTTGCAGCAATATGGATACATTGGAGTTTGCAGAAGAGAATTACATAGTTTTGCTCTGTCTACCAAGCAACACGACCTACTATCTTCAGCCACTAGACAGTGCCTTTTTTGAAGCTCTCAAATCCTATTATTACAATGCGTGCAATTCCTACATCAAAATGAATCCAAGTAGGAAGATTTCAAGACTCATGTTTGTCGGATTGCTCAGAAAGGTATGGGCACAAGCAGCTACGACATAGAACTCCTTATCCAATTCAGAGGTACATGAATCATCCCCTTCAATCATGGTGCAATTCCCGAATACGCCTTTTTGATATCGCGTCGGAACGACAACTGGAAAACAAGGAGCGACGTGAGCCTATTCCACCTCAACTAGGTTGTTCACACTGGCATGAAGTCCCAAATCACGCGGAAGCAGCAATTGCAGAAATAGAGAGTCATCAGGAATTTGAACAGACGGAGAATCCACTGGAAAACATGCAGCTCCTAGTGCAACTCTCATCAGAAGCCAGCGATGAAACTTCAAGAGTGGCTACAGGAAAATCCGGAATAACCCCTGGGAAACTCTTGTTGCAAATTTGGCCGATACCTATCCTAAAGCAAGTAGAATCTGCAAGGAAAAATTCCAGAGCTTTAGCCGAGTCAGGGAAGAGTAGAACAATCGCTAAAAAAGGCGAAAGGAAAAAACATTACCAAAGGGAAGAGGAGAATCACACAGGCTAGGAAACACTGAATCCGACTCTTCGCTGGATATTCACTTGGAAGACGTTGATGATGACGTGGATGATGAAGAGTGTTGTTGTGTAGGGTGCGGTGAACTGTACACTTGCAATAAAAAGCACGTGAACTGTATCAAATGTATTAGTTGCAAACTTTGGCTGCACGAAGATTGTTCATATTATGAATCCACGTGTGAGATATGTGGGAAACAGCAAGAGAAGTAAGTTCAACATTTCACTCAAAGTGCATTCGCCACTTCACTCTTATATATGGGTGAAATGGTGGATTTTTTTCTTCACTTTTGTTATGCGTTGTAGAATATTTGATACTCCTATGCTATAGTCTATGAATCTTTGAAAAAAGAGTGTTTTTATTTTGTTCAAATAAACAATTTTTTGAATTTTATGCTATATATTTTTCTCATCCATATCACCCTGATTTACGCTACCTCTTTTCTATCGTTAAATCTACTTATTCCACTAATTCTTGCTTGGTATCTTCATAATTTTCCAATAATAATTCCATTTGCCAAAGTTATACATTTCTTTTCTTCTTCAGAACTGAGTTCCCCTTGCTCCTTCCACATGATGTATGAGCGTTCTAATGCTAACAATGTTTACTTTTCCGGACAATTATATCTAATATTCAAGAAAATTATTGATTTAGCACAAAAAAGTTTTCCATCGAGAAAAACGCGAAAAAGGGTTTTTAGGCAAAAAATCCTCTGTGTGTCGTCGTTGTCGTCGGCCACTGTTTGTAGCATGTCTTGTTAGCACGATATAGCTTCCGTAGTGCATACAAGTCACCAATTTCATGATTGGTATTGTTCAGGGCATCTCACAGATGAACCCTATTAATGTTTACCTCACCAGATCCAGTACAACGGGACCTATAAACAGTTCCGGAGTGTATAAATACAAAAAAGTTAGTTTTAATCTTTAAAATCGTTTATTTTAATGTGTTATGATATATTTTTGTCAATATCTCAGAAACAATAGATGTGAAATAAAAATACATTATCGGCTATATATTGGGAAAGCAATATTGTGAAAGGAACAAAAACTATAGATACAACAATCCATCAGCGTGATGAAGATGAAATAACAAGAAGTCAGCATTTTTCTCTCGAAAATAGTAGCGATAGAAGATCACAAATTTATTCGTTAAGCATTTTTGATTACTCTTGTTTAATTCTTTGGTTTTCTGAATTCGATAAATTTGAACTGTTAATATAAGTAGTCTCTTTGACACCCATAAGGGTTATTTATCTGCCTGTTAAAAATAAATGTAGCTAGTAATATGTATTGCTACTGTATTACTATTGAAACGGATATTGGAGAAAATTAATATAATGTACACATCTGACGCTTCCATAAATAACATAGCAAAGCAAAGCAAAAGCAAATTAGGAAGAAGTATCCAGCCTTCCAACCTTATCAATTATAGACCTAAACGGACTTCTTTAGCAGCAAAAATAGAGTAAACATAAAATACATGAGAATTCATTTTGACCGATTCCTAACCTTGAGAACTTATTAGAAATCAATTGATTATATAACTTAGCCAACTGCATCGGATGATTGTGGTGTCTAGGTACAGATAAACATGCTCAAATCTAGCACCAAAGCATGCTATAAATGAGCAATTGCTAATTAGCAGCATGTGTTTACAGAATCCGAAGAAGGTCAGATGCTGGAATTGTGGCGAGCTAGGGCATGTAAGCAGTACGTGTAAACGTCCTAGGACTACTGCAACCGAAGAACCCCAGTCACAGGCAAACTAGCCAGAAAGAGACAGAAAGGGAAAGAAATTTCGAAAGCCATATATTAAAGGAAATCTGTGACAAGCTAGGAATGAAGAAAACCAGGACAATAGTGCTGTATCTACAGTTAGATGGAATGGTCAAGATAATGAACAGGGCCGTTGGAAAATACATGTCTGAAGTAGTTTCCAGTCACCAGAAACATTGGGACCAATATCTCTCCCTATTTGCATTGGCTTATCGAGCTACCTTCAATGAGTCTACTGGTGAAACACTGGCGTACATCCCATTTGGATGCGACATGAGGCTTCCTTGTGACCTAAAATTTGATTGTCGACTGGGAAAAGACCTAACGGAGAAGAATACGTGATCCAATTGAGAAGAAGTATGGACTATGTGTACGAATTAGTTCGAACGAATCTTCAAGTTGCCAACGGCAGAATGAAAAAACGGTACGACATATAGGCTACAGGCAGTTTCAAGGAAGGCGGCAAAGTATAGTTACACAACCAAAACTACAGAAATCTTGCGAAGGTCCGTACTTGATCAAGAAAAGATTATGACAACGAGGAAGGAGTGAACCATATGCGAGGAGAGCCTGACTCTGCTTTCAAAGAATATATGGACGCATGTGGATGTACCGGGAAAGCCAGTTATGGGGGCTACAGATCAACAACAAGATTTTTTCACGCTCCCAGAAGATTATTCACCAGCACCCAACATTCCCGCCAGTATCAAAAAACACGAAGGTTGGTAACCATGTTTCGAAAGAAGTTTGAGCAATTAGAACAAACTTGAAGGTTATATTCCAGTCCCTGGCAAGATATTGTGACTCAAACACTATTCGCGGTACGTCAAGATACCAGTGTCCACATATTAATCTGCAGCCATACCCCCGTTATAACCCGTTGAAGACGGTGCCCTGTTATTTCCATACGATCTGCTTAAGAGGTTAAATGTCTTCGAGATATGACATTTCATTTTTGCTGAAGTTTTCCTTTTTTTCCAAATTGTAGTTACCTCTGTTTGCCCTTACAAATCTATACCGAGTTTTCAGGGCTTTTATTACAATTCCGCCCAACGCTATGTAATATGCGAGAAAAGTATTGGTTTACCCCAAAATAATTTGGAATTTTGGATTTCTTTTTTGAATTATTCCAACGTTTTTCAGCAAGAGCAACACGAAAAGACGGTTTTTAGAAAAAAAATCCTGTTAGTATGTCGTCGTCGTCGTTGTGGTGTAATTGTGTCACCAATTTTATGATTGATCATTCTGAAGGACATCTTACAGATAATCCTTACTCATTTTCAGCACACAGGAGCCACTACAACGGGTGTGTAGTGACCAATTTTATGATTGGATATTGTAACGAAGTTACTTTTTTTTTGTTCCGGTATCATTTGCTTTATTTAGTTTATTTATATTTAATACCAGTAACCTGTTACTTCCTCCTTACTCAATTACTTTAATTTTAAATATAGTAAGGTAATGAGTTGAATTTTACCTGATAAAACGATTTAATTACAAGTTCGTTTATTTATAATATTTGGGCCGCCCGGTATATATACATTTTCATTTCATTTGATTAAAACATTTAGACCGTCCGGTATACCTATAGAAATTTTAGTTCAAAGTAATTAAATGTTTGAGTTTTTTTTACTAGACTTCTTTTTTGAAGCGATTAGTGAAAGTGATAAATACCGAGACCGCAGTATGGAAAGGGCTTTTTTGACTTTCTCTTTGTTCGCTCCCGTTTGAATAGTGAGAAGTGCCCGTCGAAAGGTATAGTAGAATTTGTTAAGTGCTTAAAAAGGTAAAATTTTATTTTTTCCTCCGTCTGTATATTTCCGAAATAAAATTATTTTCTTGTAAAATTATAATTGATAGTTGAATTCAATATATTCCGTATAAAAGAATAAATTTGTTAAGACCCCCGTAGTTATTCGATATTCAGTGGTTTTATTATATATTTTAATTTTGTATAGTTTTCAACAAAGATTAAATTGTAAACTATACGCTATTTCCCGTTGTTAGTTATTTTAAAATTTTATTTGACTTAATTCGTCCGAAGATATTTTCAGGTTTTTTTATTCAGAATCAAGTTTTTTTGTGTAAACTTTCTTTATTCAATTTGTTTTATTTATCTTTTATTTCGTTAATAGAGTGTTGTATTTGGGGTACGAGAATCACATTTAGTTTCTGGGTGATTCGAAAGTATTCCTCAGGAATTAAATAGATTCTGGTAGAAATTTTAACACTTCGCCGACCCTCTCGGGTTTTGCTAAAATTTCTTTCAGTTTGCGCCGTCCGGATCTAGTTAATAGAGTTTTCATTTGGTTTCCGGGAAGTATATTTGATTACTGGGTGATCCGAAAGTATTGCTCAGGAATTAAATAAGTTTTGGTATAAATTTCAACACTTCGCCGACCTTCTCGAGTCCTGTTGAACTTTCTTTCTGTTTCCGTAGTTCCGATTTGGTTAGTAGAGTTTTCATTTGGTTTCCGACAACTATATTCGATTACTGGGTGATCCGAAAGTATTGCTCAGGAATTAAATAAGTTCTGGTAGAAATTTCAACACTTCGCCGACCTTCTCGGTTCCTGTTGAACTTTCTTTCTGTTTCCGTAGTGCCGATTTAGTTAATAGAGTTTTTATTTGGTTTCCGAGAATTATATTTGATTACTGGGTGATTCGAAAGTATTGCTCAGGAATTAAGTAAATTCTGGTAGTGATTTCAGCTCCTCGCCGACATTCTCGGGTTTTGTTGAAATCTCCTTCTTCCTCCGCTGTTTTGAGTTGATATAGCGTTTTTTCTTTCCAAGTTTCGTTAAGCCGCAGATTAACTCCGTATGCACTATTTTGGGTGATACTGCATACGATAACCCCGATTATAAAACCATTGAGTCCGTATAAGATATATATTTACTGATTTCCATTGTACATGAACCGTTTTATATGTTTTCACTTATCTTTTGACTGGTGTATATTATTTGTTTGGATACCCGTCCGCTTGTTAAATTTCTTTAGTATTTTTGAAAAAGGTTTTTTTGTTAGCTGAGTGTCACAATCCTAAGTACCCGGCCTTGGGACTCTGCTGAGGTAGTGAATTCGGCCTTAGTTACACTATTTTTTATTACCTCAATTGGAATAAGGTGAATCAACAAACAAAATTTCGGGACAAATGGATTTATTTGACACACAAAGATAAATTTACATAAACAGTATATTCTCAATACAAACACGAATAAATATCAGTTATACAGTAAAAATGTTCAACTCAATATTTTATATATATACTCGTATATCAAAAATAAGTTAAGGACTTATCTTGGGAAGACTCGGGACGTACAGCTCGTAGCAGTAGTCAAAAGTTGAGACGTCATTGTCTGGACTTAGACGATGTATGATCCGGTGGAGTGGATGGTCTGTAGAGTCCGTAGAGGCCCTTAAAGGTGAGTCCGTAGAGGTTAGGTTTGTAAACGGTCCTTAAAGTAAAGTCTGAAGCGGTCCTTAAAGGCTGCAGAGCAGCTAAGAAATTTAAAAATCACACAATTACTTAGAAACTGAATTTTAAATTGCTTCTTAGCGAAGAAAGAACAAGCGACGATTCCTCGAAATGTATTTTTAAATACCAATTTAACGATGGTAAAAGCTATTACCGATACTTTCCTAATATTCGAAATAAAAGGATTTGGAATTAGAGGTGGGAGTAGCCGACGAATAAGTAACGCTCCAAAATAATTGATGAAAATAGTAACATGTTTCAGCGACGTGTTACATGAGTATACTTATTATGTTATAGAATATACACCTTCATTGAATTATTTTAGTTTCATTCACAACTTACTAAAAGTTCGTTATTACCGTTAGTTTCAATTTATGTAAGCCTGACAGCAGTAATTATCATATTGGTAGTTTATTTTAAGGTAATTCTGTGCTAACAGTCAAGCCATAAAGCTCTATCAAAATAAGTATACCGCTACCTAGTCTCTACAGTAAGTTACAGTCCGATCTTTGGAATTTTCTGTTGCTATCCGGAACCCTCGAAAGGTTTGGAGTCGAGGGGCCGTGGAGTTAACCACGTCAAAAATCTGGCGCCCGAGGCAAAAACTTGAATCCACAGTTTGTGGGTGTCAATTGTGACATGTCCAGTTACTCAGTCGTCGACCCAAGTATGGGAGTAAATAAAGAAGAAAATTAGCGTCACAAATTTGGCGTCGACTTACAAGTATAGGGACGAGGGAGGAAAACCCGTCACAATATTGTTCAGGGTATCTAACAGATGAACCTTATTGATTTTCCGCTCACTAGGTCTGTACAACGGATGCTATGGTAATTGCAGTACCACAATTTTGTCTTTTTTGGAGAAATTTGTGTTTGTTACCACGATATAGCCCCCGTAGTGTAACAAGTTACAAATTTTATGATTGAATATTGTTTGAGACATCTCACAGATGAACTCTATTAGCTCACCACAGTTAGTACATTGGGTACTATGGTACTCGAAATACCACATTTTTTGTTTTTTTTTTGGAGCAATTTCGTGTTGTTAGAACGATACAGTCTCTATTCATTTTCAGCTCACCAGAGCCAGTACAACGGGTGCTATGGTACTTGAAGTACCAATTTTTTGTCAGCTTTGGAGGATATACCCTCCGGAGTATATACAAGTGACCAATTTTATGATTGGATATTCTTCAGGATGCCTTGCAGATTAACTCGATTAATTTTCAGCTCACTACAGCGACTACAGCGGGTGCTATGGTTCTTGAAGTAGCATATTTTTGTCATTTCTGCAGAAATTTCGTGCTATTAGTACGATATAGCCTCTGTATAAGTGAACAATTTTATTATTAAACATTATTCAAGACGTTTTACAAATGAACCCTATTGATTTTCAGCACACCAAAACCAGTACAACGGGTGCCACGGTACTTGAAGTAGCACAATTTTGTAAGTGTTGAAGAAATTTCGGTTTGTTAGCACGATATAGCTTCCGGAGGTATACAAATTGGATATTGATAATGGCGTCGCACAGATGAATTTTATTGATTTTCAGCTTACTAGAGCGAGTACAACGGATGCTATGCTACTTGAAATACCACATGTTTAGTCATTTTTGAAGATACTTCGGGTTGTTAGCACGATGCATCCTCCGTAGTGTATAAAAGTGACCAATTTTATGATTTGGATATTGTTCAGGATGACTCACAGATGAATTCTATTAATTTTCAGCTCACCAGAGCCTGTATAACGGGTCCTATAAATCCACTTGTACTACATTTTTAGTAATTTTTGAAGAAATTTCGGTTTGTTAGCACGATACAGCCTCCGAAGTATACACAAGTGACCAATTTTATAATAGGACATTGTTCAGGGCATCTCACACACGGAAAAATTTTAAAACCGTTTCTTTTTTGTTTACAGCTCTGCAGCTCATACCGTGACTCTTAAACTCATACTTTGGACCTTAAGAAGCCGTACCTTCGGTCCAAAAGAGGTCCCGTAGAATTCCACTCAATCAAATCCCATCCAACTCAAGTGTCACATTTCCAGGACATCCCAAGTAACTTCAAGATAAGTCCTCAAACTTATTTTCTGTATATATAAATTTTGAGTTCGTTATTTTTATTGTTAGACCGATTTATATTCGTATTGTATTGTTAATACTTAGTTAATGTGAATTTATTTTTCTGTAATTAATAAATCCATTACTCCCGAAACTTTCTTTATTGATTCACCTTATCACAGATGAGGTAATCAAAAATACTGTAACGGAAGACGAGACAGAGTTTCTTAGCTGGCAAGGTTTTAGGTTGCAGTCCTTCAGAGCGTTTTATATTACATTACACACTTCAGGTAGAAATTGAGCTACTGTAGATCTTGCATCTCTGTGAAGTGCTTCCAATGTAAATAACGAACATCCAGTTACTACATATATCAATGTCAATTTCGCTTTTGCTGGAATAACATTTCGTATCTATATAGCGGTTTCAATATTAGAGTAATTTGTCAAATTCATGCAGAAGCATGCGCAAATGATGTTTGTAACCTTCAATATCTTCTCGCATTTCTATTAGCAATCGAGTACTTGTTCCAAGGTTTTCTCTTCTATTTAGCCAATCGCGAACAAATATCGTCCGATTCCTTCTCGTTTTCTTTCTTGACAACAAAAGTTTTTGGACACATTTTATTGCAATCAAAATGATAACTTTATTCAATTCTGTAGAGAGGGTCACTTGATTTTTTACTACTTGCACTGGAACACTGTCAGAGAGCTTGGTATTAAATGACATATGTTTCTGGATTATTTGCTTTGAGCTAGATCGAGTAGGGCCTGCTTTAAAAAATGTATGAGTTTCATATATATATATATATATATATATATATATATATATATATATTATGATCTCGTTGATGGAGATCACTCTAATAGCCTGTGATATCTCCCCCAATGTCAGGAAGGGGGAATACAAAAAACAAGTAACGGTGATAATGAGCACCGCTGAGGCAGCAAAAAACGTCATCGTCATCAGGGGCATCAATGCAAAGTCCATACAATGGGGATCCCCTACAAAGACGAGCGTGGGGATCTGTGGAACGAATGGATGGCACAACAAGGTGTGATACCAATGAACAAGGGAAAACCAACTTTAGTAAGATGAACTTGCAGGAGTCACATATACGTGACTCTTGCAAGCAACAAACTGGGATGTCCTCGATGAACAGATCTTTACACACCACAGGTTCATCGTTTTCGAAATAAGATTAAAAAATTTACCAAATAAAATATATATATATATATTTCATTTATATATATATATATTTCATTTATATTTCTTGGGAATTTTTGATCCTGGATAAATTAAAACATTAGATGGTTTTTAAATTTATAATGTATTTCATTGACGTTTCGGTCGTTTTTGACCTTCATCAGAATATAAAAAACACTGTAGATTATATTCCAGCGAGTGTCACATCACATATTAAAATAAACTTAAATAAAATCAAACGATACATTTAAAAACATTTTACAAGTAACGGTGTGTGTACATCAACTTTCATAGTGGTTCTGGTCCAGAATATGTTGTAGAAGCATGTAGGATGATATATATCCGGACTATTATTTGCTTTTACCAAAATCGAGAAGAGTATGCTTTAAAAAGCGTACTAGACACAAACAAATGTATCAGTTTGAAGAGAATACCATTTTTCAGTATGCTCATAAGCATGAAATTTTATGATCATGTCCACATAGTTTGCCGGTTTGGGCTTTTTCTCTCTCAGCCTTGCAAACCTAAGCTCGCATAGCGCTTCATACTGGCACCACACATTTACAGCAGTTCTTTCGCCTACTGGCAGAACTTGCATAGGCTATATTCTGCCAATCGCAATCTCTCCAGGTGCTTCTCTAGTCTACAATGCCCGTCTGTTGACCTACCGTTATCCTTACAACCTTACGGCTGTGGCTTAGTAGATCTGATGTGAACTTGAGCGAGCAGTGTTTAACTAATGAACTGCTTGGCCTGTCGCTGTCCTTGTCTTTGCAGCCACCAACCTCCAAAACATTCTGTCTGCATTTTGAAAGTAAAAAACATCTTCCGTGTGATTTACCTGATCATTTTTAGAATTATATTGTACATGTTTGGAGTTTTGAAATTGAGCTATATCAATTATGAATGAAAAACAAATTGTCACTGAACAATTTTATCCAAATTTTGGATCTATTGTCATCAACTATTTGCCTATTGCAAATTTTATAGATTGCAAGAATCAAAGATAAAAAACAACAATTTCAAAATATTATGAGAACAAAAATTGAGCTTTTCTGATAAGGATTTCATTCGGAAACGTCAAGTTAAGCTTTTTCAAGCCCTTCCTCATACTTTCCTCGTTTCTCAATTAACTAAATTTGAATTTCTTATAAGTGTATGTCTATATTTGGACTCTGAAGTTTTACCAACTACAATCCCTATCCGTTGCGCAATGTGTTAAAGGAAGTTGTGATTATGTAACGCTACTGTTCTACTCAACGGAATAGGATGGGGGATAAAATCAATATTGTTATATACGACCAACTCCGTGGTGAAGTTGAGAGACATACTGACGTTAGTAGTCCAGCTCAAATACCTAAAAATGTACACCCGCCACATAATTCGCTTAAAATACCAAATTTTATGTGTACTAACATTAATAAAAAGCATTAAAAATTAGTGTTAAAAAGACAATAAGTAATTTGGTACCTGATTCATGTGATTGTGATATCATCTCAACCCAAGATGTATAGAATCTTGGTAACTTTAGGTAATATAGTTTTTTGTGATTTAAATGTGTAAAATATTGAAATAATCCCCCAAATCTTTGAAGTTATACAGTGTGTCCGATTTTGAAAGTTTTATGCAACCATTTAATTTGAAAAAAATGTAAGGTGAGTTTAGCACGATAATTTTCTGTAATTTTTTTGGTTGGCTAGATTTATAAATTAATAATTTAACTGGTAAGTTTTTTGTTCAAAATGTTCCTAGTTATAATTGAAAATAATGAGTAAAAATTGGCCTACTGGATGCTCTATCCCACATAACATACACACTTTTGAATTAAATGACTTATTCGACTATTTTCTTATCATATAATATTAGTTCGATAATTATTTGGAAAACTGTTCCAAGCGTACCAGTGGATACCTGTTTATTATCTCTATATTCAAGTTGAAGGTCCTCTTGTCTCCTTTTGAAAAAAAAAATAATGACCGTTACAGTTACCTGGCGATTAGACTTATGCGCATTTTACATCTGCAACTAGAAACAGCAATTTTCAAGGACAATAGCAAAGTTGGAAAAAATTCAGTCATTTTTGACCTAGACCGCTTTCATCAGCTGTTGTGTGTTCATTCCTGTCAAATCTTTTATCATCTTCAATTTAGTCTACGTCCTTATTCTCGTGTTTGAACTGTCGAAGCTGGAATTTGAGAATCTTCATATGGCGTTAGCTTTTTCAGTGAGGAACTTATTATTATTTCAACAAATTGCAAAAAACAGAACACATCATAGATTGAATTCCGCAATATAGGAAGAGTTCTTCGATTCTGGTGATGAAATAGTTTTCTTTATATGGAAGCCATTTTTTGAGAATATCTAATGTAGGTATTAAACAACCGTGTCAATACGAAATTTTTCCCAGAGACACTTCAAATGGTCATCATCAAGTGATACTTCATTTTAAAGATATTTCAAACATCGTTTTGTAAATACATTAGCTGAAATGTCTGTAGTCATCTCGTAACATAAGAGGTCGAAGAAGCTACTTGACTACTTGATAATTGTAAAATATTCAACATTGGTTCTTAAATAAAATAATTGAGAAACTATAATTTTTGAGAGTTTTTGAAAAATGCTGACTGCATTGGTATTATTTCCACTCAGAAGATTGTTTAGAAGCCAAAATGGCGTCAGTTCATGTTTAATTTAGTAGGGGAGATCAGTTTGAGATGGAGCATCTAATTAAACAAAATTATATTGACCAATAAAACTATAGTAGTAAGTTTGCATTAATACACAGTAAACTTTGTCATGTTTACTAACTATTTTTCGAATTTTTAAGAAGAAATCTTCATAGTATGTGTGATAGATATCTATAAAAAATTTCCTAATATTGGCACAAATTATTTTGAGTCATTTACTTACAAAAATCACATGTGTAATTTTTAATACTCTCGACTGCGCTACATTCTTTGTGGGCCAATTTACCACACATTGTGCAACGGTACCAAGGTTCATTTCCTACCCCGAATATCGCAAATCAGACAAATTTCCAGTTCAGAAGAATCAAGAAGGTCATCCACTTAGTTTCATCGCAAATGTCACTTTCATTTTTCTCTTCTGCGTCACTGCTATCACTATCGAACACTTTCTTCTCTACTCTCATTTTTGTTGTCTGAATCTGTTTTCCCGTCTGATTTTATTTTGGTTTTAGATGTCCGAATCTTTTTTATCAACTTCTATCTTTTCTTCTCTTCTTTATCTTCCAGATTTTTTTCATTCATTTCATTACAATTTGAGAATTTTCTTTAAAAGTTCTCTCATTTTTCTTATTTGCTGATGCAGTGGGTTCAGGAGATATGGTTGAAACACTGACATGTGTCTTAAGATTTGATTTTAAACTAAGCTGGTGATCATTTCTGGATATTGACGGTTGAGGACTTCTATTTAAATCTATTGTTGGTACCAGAACCACATTCAAAGTGATGACTTGTTCAATTTCAGCCGTTGATGGTAGAGTGTTTGGCTCCTCTTCTTCAACAAAGTTGTTTAGTTGCAGACATTCTCCGTTTCCATTCTTCCTCAAAATTACGTGATGCAGAAAAATCGTCGCAAAATTTTTGGTACTTGAATTGAGAGAATCCAGTTACCTCAAATCCAGACAAACCTTTTTCTATATGTGTCCCTTGTTTATATGCAGAATTAAATATTTCTGCCATATCATAGTTTGTATTGGTTCAGAAAATGGGTTAAATTTAGATCTCATTAAAATATGTCTGCTGAAAGTGTTCTTAACAGGACCAAAAAATGTCACGTCTAACGGTTGGAGCTTATGCAATATATGGGGTGGTAAATTAACCAATACAATCCATTTTTTCTTACAATATTCGTTTATTTCCAAAGAGATATGGCTACTGGGATTATCCAAAATTCGTAATATCAGATTTTTCTTTGTTGCTCGAACTTGACAGTGCTGTAACCATCAGTAAAATATGTCTTCATTAGTCCAGCCATTCTTATTACAATAGTACAGTGCACCTGCTGGACTATTTTTTTCAAATGAAGGTTTCACCATTTGCCTGGGTTAAACAAATAACGGAGGTATATACGATCCAACTACACTTACAGCACAAATAAACTGAAAAATGTTTACCAGGTTCTCCTGATGCGATAACTTCAAACTGTTTTGTACCTTTGTGTTCCAAATGTTTGACTGTTTCTTTTGGAAAAATGGAAATTTCAGTTTTATCCACATTATACATCCTCTTTTGAGTAAAGTTGTTTTTGTCAATGACAGTTATTAAGTTTTGAAAATATTGATTGACTTCGGTTTTGTTAAATACTGTTATTTTCGTTTTAGTTTATTCCTGGTAATCGGCCAACATGGTTAATAATTAAAAATAAAGAGATGTTTTGTACTGTTTACATTATTTTCTCATTTATTTTATTTTCTCCAACGGTAAATACTGTTATGCGATTTACACTAGTTGATTCCAGTTTTCTCAAATTTCCATTATTTCTCCTCAAAAAGTTCTTATACAGTCATAGCCAGCCATTTGATTGGTTGGGTTAAAATTGTGTTTAATATTATTAGCTTCTGTATACTTTAAAACTAGTCGACACAGTTCCTCTTTGGTTATTCCCAAAAATAATGTTTTGTAAGTATTTCAACATTTATTTTTCTTGCCGTGGAATGAAAATGGATGCTGTGCCCAATGAAATTGATTTTTGTTGTGATAAATTATTTTTAATTTTTAAGTGACGTCTTAGAGTGACCTCTGGAATTTCATAGTGCCTTGCCATTTCATGTATCTTCCAATTTTCTGTTACAGCATTGTTTACAATCGTGGGAATACGATCTGTATTTGCGTTTTTAGTACATTTCCTAAAAAAATACAAAGTTGTCGATAACAAGTATATTATTATCGAGACTAATATAACGCACGTTATGTTAGCCTTAAATCAGTGCGTGATCTTAACCTATTCGAGGTTAGTTTAAAAAATATTTGATTTGAAAAATTTACGCATACCATATATACCATAAATATTCAAAACTGTGCATGTGTATACATTAAAATCAATTTTAAAATCAATTCAAGTACATTATCTTTTTTGAAACTGGTCATTGAAATCGCATCAATTCACTTGTATATACAATTTGGCTTGGTTACAATGCTGCAAGACCATTTACCTGACACTTGGCGGTAAGAGATGAGATGAGGGCGGGAAGCTTGAATTTATAAGTGTATAGTGTTACAATAACCAAAAAGTATAGAGGCGTCATGTTAGCAGCTGCGCCTTCTTCGACTGATCTCCCGTAACTAAAATCACATGTCAAAACTATTTGCAGAATTATACCTATACTTAACAAATAGTAACTTTTAAAAACGTCTTCTGTTTTTCGTATGGAACAATATATCTTCTACGTAGTATTCACTCATTCATTCGTTTGGGTTGTGCTCAACAGCCCGGGCACTTGATCTAAGTAATTTTACATATAGATCACTAGCTTGATTGGGGGGGATTTTAAGTAGTTCTGATGATTGTATTATTCCTTTTCCAAAATGCTTCTGCCTGATTCCTTGTAAGTTCTTACATAAGCAGAGTATGTGAGTAGGTGTTTCATCCCTTAGTTCACATTTCCTATAGATTGGTTCACTCCATTTTGTATGTTTCCTTAGGGTACAGCGTTTCTTGCACAGTTTCAATAACCTGATTAAGTGTTCTTGGTTTACCTTTTTCAGTAAACTTTTTGTACGAAGGTGAGCTTCTGTCAGTCTCCATTTTATTTGCTCTTCGGTATCGATGGATAATGCTAAAAAAGTCGAAATCTGAGACAAGGCGTAGCAGGTACTCGAAAATTTAATAACTTGTACGGAAATCTAAAAATTGTGTGTGTGTAGTCAAAGATACAACGTCAATTTTTGGCGTACATAGATTAATATTTTCTTGGTACACGCTAAAATCATGCCCATTTTGATTTTCACTTATAGTTTACTTATGCCGGTTTTATTTGCGTAGTATGAGAAGTAGTATTTGATTTTTGCGTCTTTAGCGTTTAAGTTCATTGCTAACGCCACGTATACGCGTTCTAGCTATTCTTCACTATGTGTTAAAGGCACTCATACGCGTCCACTACAACAATTCGGTTAACCTGTCAGTATTCTCTTAGCACAAGTCTGGAGCAGTTGTAATTCAGCGTAACATGCAGAAAAGATACAATTATCTTACTTTAGGCGCCGTTTTGAGTTTTTGTGGTTTTGTAGACTCTGATAGTAATTATAAAATGGTCGACTCTGAAGAAGATCCCTCGCAGTCAAAACGGCAATAAAATTAGTAAAAATGGAAATTAACCTTTAACTGAGGCTGAATTGAAAGAATAATTATTAAATTCTGATGGTGATGAAGATGTTCTCTATTTATCAACAGAATTTGTGAACAATATGGTCGAGCGTGAGACTAGGTTAACTACAAGTTACGTGTATCTATACACAGTGTATTGAAAATAGTTCTCTTGTAACACGAGTCGAGTTTGTTTCAAATAATTGACACACCCGCCGAAATAGCCCTTCATCATTAGATCATATATATTGCGATAGATAAGTACATGGGTCCGCGCAGAGACATATTTTTTTTCCGTCTTTCTTCTTTTTGCAAACAATTAGTATCCACTATCCTTTTCGGTAGGGACAAATAATAATGCGCTTGCGTCTAACATTTTGGCGTTTTCCTTTTAAATTTTAAAATGTTAACCTTACTTTAGTTTTGGGGCTCAGATCATAAAATATCAAGGGTTCGTAAACAACATCATTTTACCCTTCCCGTGCGGCATGATCTAAGCATCTGCTTTGCTCTCATTGCGGGCCGTTCTCGACCAAGTTGCATTTGCATTACGGCAGCTTCTTTGTCGAATCGCTGCGTCTATAATATATTGTTTGGACCATTACTTCCCGCTAGAAAGCGATATGGTTAAAATAGTTCGAACTTTGTTTTTAGATTTCCCTTGATGGGATTAAAGTGAACTGTAAATTGTCTCTTTATTTTATTAACGTCTCAATTCTGAAACCTCGAACAGTTTGCAAAGTGACATAAGACAATATTTTCAATTGTCTTATGTCAGTCAAAGATTTCTGGAGTAAAAAATGTTTCAAAAATATATATTTGCGTTGAAACTTTATTCAGATTGCCTTGCTTACACCTGAATTGGAAACATTAAACTGAAATTTATTTTGATCAGTACTTCTAAATAAAAAACGGTTGAATATCGTCGGGTGACAGGAAAAACTCACTAAGTACAGCAATGATCATAATCGACATATTTTCACTAAGGACATTATCTTTTTATAAGGGTTTACTGGAAAAATTAATTATCTACGACAACCGCGTCACAACTAAAAATTTTAGTATTTTTAAAGCGTTTGTGGTGTCAGTGTTTCTAATACGTTAAATATCAAAATGGATTCTGATTTGTCACCATTCCTATAAGGCTCCCAACCCTAAATCAACTCTGCTGAGTACTACCATAACCATTCCTATTACTGCACTCGGCACGCCTTTTAGTGTTTTAGGACAATTTTTCGTTAAATACACCACTCTTTTAAAGGGCTGTCAGAATGTGACGAACATAGAAACATTCAAGCATGACACATCCAACTTTTAGCAAGAAATTTAACAAAAAATGAAAGCATACGTAGCCGAACAGAAACAAATATTTGATCAGTATTGACCAATTTTTACCCAAAAGCATTTATTATTTCGGACACATTGTATAACAACTTCAAGTTTCTTTTTTAATACAGACTTATTTATAGTTTCCAAAATATGTTTTGTGACAAAATGGATTCTTTTAAATTTTAACAATGTTTCATGGAATTCAGGAAGCGATATTAATTGTTAAACATAACATACATACTATATAAATAGTAGATATTGGAATTCACTGGATGGTGTTGTATTTGTTATGACAGAAAAATGAGATCTTTGGTCAACATTTAATTCACTTATAATTTCCAAAATTCTCCGCATATTTTTTATCATTCGAATTCAGAGTGCCCAACAAGTATTACCTACCACAAAAGGGTTTGAATTTGAAATGTCTTATGTCGTACATAATATACTCAAAAACACTGATCAAGAGTTAAAGAAAAAACGTAAAACTCCTTAGATATCAATTTTACTTATATATATATATATATATATATATATATATATATATATATATATATATATATATTATAACGTATAAATAAAGATAGAAACACTGGTGTAAAACAGTTTAGTTGGAAACTGATTAGAAATTAAAACATTAGACTATATTTTATTAGAATCATAAATACGAGACATTAAAATTGCTCATATTAACTAAAAAAGTAATACAACTTATGTATATAATTAATAATCTGAGAAGACTCGCATAGAATTGACAAAAGAAACATTACCTTGATCATATGTCCAAAAGCCATAGAGTAAATATCGTCCATCGTATTAAATACCTCATGTCAGAAAAAACGATGAACATATAATCTAGAAAAGAAACATGAATTAATAAATATTCGAAATAAAAAGGATATTGTCCAATATTATAACGCATTTTTACTAGAAACATATGGGTTAGAATATTTAACGTTGTAATACCAATACGCTTAGCGACATACGCTAGCGACAAAATATAGATGTCAATATGTATCAGCGACAAACGTTGAAAGTAGAGTGATTTCATAGATGAAATGAATAGAAATTAATTAATGTGTTTAATCGAATATAATGAACATAAATAATTAGATTAAGGGATATTAATAAATGTTTTAAAAGAATTTATGTTGATGGCTAAACACAATTGCTAATTATAATAAGAAAATTGAACTGAACATTGATATTAAAGACTATTGTATATCGCCTAAGAAAAACTATTCGTCCCATAATAACAAGATGAACTTCAATATTGAATAAACAATTTTTAGTGAGACTAATTTTTTTTGTATGTAGGTAAAGATATTAGAATGTAAAGTGAAATCATAATTTGAGTGCGTTAAAAAAGAAAACGGTGATTGGTTTATGTGACATGACAGAAGGAACTTTCAAACAACAACAAGTGTAACAAACATTTTTGAATATAGTGAGCTAAATTAAACAAAAGACTGATTGTTGATTGTTGAAAAAAGTTGAAGAAAAAGAGTCGGTGGCTTGGCTTCGTTTCTAGAAGGTTGGGTTTTGAAGTGCTCCAGAAATTTTGAGAAATTATCCTCAAAATGAGGATAAAAACATAGCAAACTATTGATAAAACATGCACATGTACTTACCCAATGATTGTAGCTGATTTTCCAGAGTGAAAATCATATTTTCACATATTTATTCAACTGTAAACTTCGGAAGCTGCTTTCCAGAAGTTTCGAGAGGCAGATCCTGGTTCCTGAACACAAGGTCAGTGTATTGTTGTACAACAAGAGTTATAAAAAAAATTATTAACGTCAATCAAATGTTTTCTTCAAAATCTCATGAGTAAAATAAACTTTGAAATAATGATTGATCTGAATAAGAATTAAAATTAAAGACTCAATATAGCTATATTATTAAATAATTCTAAATGATAAATGGCCAATCTAAAGAAATAAAATTTAATACTTACGCATTTCTCAATTAAGAAACTTAAAAAAGATACATCCAACTCTTTTATGTAACATTTAAACTCTATGTATATAAATTTCATAATTATTTCTTGTACCATATTATTTGTATTTCTGTATGTATAAATCTCCCAGCATAAATTCTTTTAACTTGTATATAATTTGAAACATATTCTATGACACAGCATAAAAGCTCGCTGTGAAACTGAACAGGCCCGACGCGTCTATCAAATGTTTACTCTAGCGCATCGTCACCTCATGTTCTTGAGCATGCGCACAGAACGCCACACATAATAATAAAATCAATAATTTCATTTGACTCATACATGGGCGTTGCATAAAATTTTTATAAATAAAATTAAAATATTGTTTTCAAGTAAAATGTTTCTTTATTTATTTATCAACTGAATTTATTCACAACCGTAAGAACCCAGATAACAGAAGAATCTCATACTCTATACATACATAAAAATTCATCATAATAATTTCGTCCCAACGTAGTGGGCTATTCAAATATTCAATTAATTATATCATTATTATAACATTTATAATATTAAATATTATAATATATATATATATATATATATATATATATATGCATATATATATATAGATATATATATAAAAGAAGATGTTGTTATATATATACATATATATTCCAATTTCAGCTCATAATTCTATGTGATTTAGTGAGGAACAAGATCTTCATATTCATTGACTGAGATGATCTTTCACCAACGGCTTTTTATTGTGTCACTCCTAACATTATTATTAATATCTGTATCCCACGAGTTAAAAGACATATTGATCTGTTGGATAAATTTATTTTATTGTTCTTTTATAAAATGATATCTTCTTTAACTAGGAATCAATATGTGATAGTAGGGGTTTATAAAAAAGTGCGGAGATAAATATTAAAGATTTAAAATGTTTGTAGTAAATTCATTCAATGAGTACCTGAGTGCTTTAAAAAATATAAAGTGACAAAGTTTATTTATTTCCCCACAAACTTTCACTTGGAACTTTATTTAAGAATTATAACTTGCATGTTGGATCCTTAGAATTGAAAATATATATATATATATATATATATATATATATATACATATATATATATATATATATATATATATATATATATATATATATATAATGTAGTAAGAAATGCATAAGTCTACACTAGTCCAGAAAATGGTATTTTGCGAAAGTGAGTTGTATTGCGTAGATGAAGCAAAGCAACACGAGCACTCGCACAATATTTTCTGGACGTGTAAACCACAACATTTTTCATGCCAACAAATTTAAATCCTTTTTAAAAAATAAAAAATTAACGAAATATTTCTCTTTTATGTCAAACTTGTGGACATTTAGAAAATTAGTGAATTTTTAACAAATGTCACTTTTGTAAGTACGATGCCAGGCATTTGATGTTCCCGGCTGATTTTGAATCCTGAAAAACTGTCGATAATGGCTGGCAGCATGAAAAAGAATTTCATTGTCACAAAACATATTTCAGTAGTAGAACTGTGATATACATTCTCAGGGTATGTTCATAATGTGTTTGTAACTAGATCAATGCTATAATTATGACGTCAAAATACGGCGAAAGGACAAATATGACCTCCATGTTGATATTATCAAATCACGAAGTGTACAGTTGAAATTTTTCATTATTTCAAAAAGAATAATACTGTGCTCGGTTCACTAATATGGAAGGAATCATGATTGTCGTAAGTTTTGATAAATATTTTGGTCAATTCCACAAAAAACGCACAGCGCTGTCATTATGACTTCTTTCTGTTTCATATTTTTATATGTTACTAGAGTTCATTTTAGATAAATACTAGTTGCATAATTTATTAACAGTAAAAACACAAGAGCTTTTTTTATCGGATAAATTTCTCTTTGCAACGAAACAGTTTTGCCAATCACTAATTTCACGAGAAAAACTGACATGATATAATCGCGACACCGAAGGTGGAGCGATTTTATCTAATGTCAGTTCTTCGAGTAAATTTAGTGATTGGCAAAACTTTGAGTAAAAGAGAAATTATCTGATAAAAGAAAAACTCGAGTGTTTTTTAGCAAGATAAATTAACGAGAGAATATATGGATGGTATAGATTTCTCGATATTTGTCGTAATTTGCTCAGTCGAAACTTCACCAAAACTATTCATCTTTTGGGTTTTTATATCAACAAAGTTAAATAATTACCACACCGATTCAAAATGAAAGCACTATATGATTAAAATTCAAGCATCTGACAGACTAATTGACAGTTTTCGCAGTTTTGCCAACACTTAATTGCTGTGAAATTACAAGTAACCAAACTTGCGACTCCATGTCATTGTGTAAAAGTGACGTCCGCTAACTAGATATTTAGGAAGAGAAGTTTTTATCCGATAATAAAGGATGCACCTTTTTTATCGATGTCAAAGTGACAATAACATTTCCAGGTATATGACATTTTAATATTGGAGTTAATTTATCAAGGGTAATTTATCTTATAAAAAACAGAACTTTTTTCTATCGGATAAGTTTCTCTTTGTATCAAAACATTTTGCCAATCAGTAATTTTACGAAAAAACTGACATGATAAATGAAATGTCAGTTTTTAGATTAAAATTACTGATAGAAAAATGTTGAGATAAAAAACAAATTTATCCAATAAAAAAAAGTTCGCGTGTTTTTTTATGAGATAAATTAACGACAGAACATAAGAGTAAAAAACAAAAAACTTTATTTTTATTGAGCAAATAATTAATAATCGACAGAACTAATTAACTGAAAGAAAGATATTGATGAAGAGAAGTTTTTATCCGATAAAAAAGGATGCACCTTTGTTATCGATGTCAAAGTGACAAAACCATTTCCAGGAGGTATATGACATTTTAACATTGAAGTTGATTTATCTCACTCAAAAATGCACGATTCTATATTTATACATGTCAGAACATAACTGACCCACAGAAATTTCTATTTCAGTAAACATATAATAACAGCCTCAAAGTGTTATTTTATGAAGAACTTGATAAAACATTACTGAGAAGTTTGACACATCTAAAATCTTAAGTTCATCATGCATATCAGTGAAGAAGGTATTATTTCACTTCTTCGCCAAAACGAAAGAAATATTTGGCCATCCGTCATATTTGAGTGTCAAAAATGTATCAGTGTTCTTTGAGCATTGTGAGTAACACCCAGAGTGTCTTTTTATTAATAGGACACAGAGCAACTATGAATTTGTCAACTGGATATACAGCAAGTCTAAGAAATTGATAGAGTTCTGGAGCAGCTAGTTGAGATAAAAATGATGTTAGGAATTCATATACATTTTTGTTGTTATCGTTACAAAATTGAATATATTACAGTATATAAATATAGTTGAATATTTTTCTAATTGAAACTAACGGTTTGTAAATAATTCCACAATATATTGAAAAAATTGTGAAAATTCTAAAAAAATTGACAATTGTTTTAATATTACTATCATCGTCAGAATGACAGAACTTTCATTTCATGTGATGCCGACCTGATGTTTAATAATTATTTTTGGTTAGACCAAGAAGTGACCTACCTGGTGATTGAATTGAATATGAATAGAAAAAAGAGGAAGACATAATATTACAAATACTACAGCTTAGATATTATTAGCCCTATGGGGATATCCTGGTTAAGATCAGTTTAACTGTGCAATGATATAGAATACCAGGAAAACTGTATCTGCTGATCTTTACAATTACTACTTAAGGAGACAGTTTAAAAGTGGAAAACCCCCTAGATTTATATGTTCATTGACGACTTCATATTGTGCGTCTCTTAAGTGTCTTCTAATTTCTAAGCCTTCAAGGAAATCCGGTTCTTGTTTTTTATCACAAATATGTAGTACTTCCAGCTCTGTGCTAGGTGCCAATGAATGGTTGGTGTCAAATAGATGTTTTCCGTAGTGGGAGTTATCTGGTTGTTTTAATATGTATGCCGGTAACTTAAAAATGTATAAGGGTTGGACTCAAATAGACAGCATTACATTCTAGACATAGTTTATAAATATACCAGACTTCTTTAGTGGTGATATTTTTGTTTTTACAATTTAACAATTTTGTACTCACATTACTTTCTGTTTTAAATAAAAAATTTTGTATGTGTTGCTAAAGATATTATGTTTGAAATATTATTAGAAATATTACCTGTATATGTGAGCGTTTTGTACTTTAATATTTCTTTATAGTTGGTTTAAGAAATATTAGTTTCAATGCCAGTTTTTCTTTTTCCTCTTTTTTATTAGGTAATGTATTTATTATATTGTAATGGACAACCGTTGGATGTTGCTATTTGTTTGATTGTATAAATTTTTGTAACAAAATTATATTTTTTCATAGGAACTGGAAATGCCTATGTATAATGGTATGCTGGTAATTTATGTGACATGTGATGATTGGAATTATATGGAATAGTTACATCAGTGTGTGTGGTTTTCTGTGAAGTGAATAATCATGTACATTATTAACTCTTTGAATTTTTAAATAAAGAAAATTGTTTGAGTTATTTCCTTCAACTTCTAATGTAAATGTAATTTTTGGGTGTAAAATATTATTTGGTTGAAAAATACATCTAATTGTCGTTCACTACCTATAAAACAAGCTAATATGTCATCTACATATTGATTCTAAAAAAAGGTATTTTTTGAAATGTTACATTTTAAGATTTTTTTTCTTTCTAAACTGTCCATATTAACATTTGCCAAAATTGGTGATATAGGGCTTCCCGTTGGTGAACCTTCATTTTGAATATATACCTTAACGTTAAAAGTGGAATAATTCTGATTAATGTATTCATCAAATAAATTTAGTATATCTGATATTATTCCTGGATTAATATTTTTATCTCCCAGTAATTTTCTTACAAGCGTTGGACATTCGGAAAGAATTTTAGTGAACATATTGGTAACATCCAATGAAATGAGTTTAGAGTTATCTTATAAGTTGAATGTTTTTAATTTTTTGATTAGTTCTGTTGAATTTTTAATTAAATATATATCCGTAATTATTAAGTTAAGTTGTTTAGCTAATTTATTATTAGGAATATTAACATAAGAAACTACAGGCCTAATTGGTTTCGATATTTTATATAATTTAACGGTTTCATATAATTGTGGAGAATGAGGATTTTTAGTTATGATGTATTCATTTTCATAATCACTTAAAAGATAATTTAAATTATTAACAATCTCTCTTACATTATAAGAAAACTTTTTGTTGTGTCTGCTCTAAGAATTTGTACATCGCAAGATTCAATTAAGTTATTTATTTTGGATATATAATCTTCACTTTTTTATATAACAGTGGCATTTCTTTTGTCAGATTTTGTAATTGTGAGATTATTTTTAACTAATTTCCTTTTACTGGAATTTAAAACTGAAATGAGATTTCTTGTATGACATTTAACTTTTGACGGTTCAATATTTTTGATTACATTGGCAATTTGTAATTTCTCATAAAGAAAATTATTTCAATTAGAATTTAAAGCTATTTCTGATTATGCAGCTAATATTTATTTAATAATATGCCTAAATGGTATACTGTACTTTAAGCCTTTGCTTAAAACTTCTATTTCACTATTTGTAGAATCAGTGTCTGAAAGGGTTTCAAATCGTGGTGCAAAGAGTGTTTGTATGTAAGTATTTACAGTTTCATGATGTTTAGAGTGTTGAATTCTATGTTGTGTGTATTCAAGTTTTTTTAGTTTTTGCACTTGCTTCTTAAATTTCATCGTGTTCTCTGATTTTGTCATCTAAACAGTGAAATTCTACTGGATGTAGTTGGAACGTAAGTTCAGAATGTACAACTTTTATGTAGGTGTCTAAGGAGTCTCTTATTTTAAACCGTTTTTTACTTTCTTGTTTAAGCCATACTCGTTGAAGCACATTTTATAGCTTTTCGAGCTTAAGTTGTTTTAGTATGGCATTTTATGTTTACATAATTTGGTTTTATTCTTTTCTAAGGCATTTTTGGTTAAACCAGATGTTTTGTGAAGCTTTGCAACGACGTTTTTGTAGTTACTATATTCAAAATGAAGGTTTGCCCGATATCACCAGTTCTGGAAAACACCTTTATGGACAGTTTAAATAGAAAACTTTTTGAATGTAACATTTCAAAAAATATCTTATTTTGGTATAGATATGTAGATGACATCTTAGCTTGTTCTATAGGTAGCGAACAATTTATATATGTCTATGAAATCCTCCACTACAATTAACGACACATGTACGGCATAGGGAACATTTTCTTCTGAAGAAGCAAAAATTGTTAGAGTCTAGATAGCAAAATTCGCTTGATTAAATGTGGGTATGATAACAAACAAGAGTTTGTCTGTCTATGGCTTGCCGAGTTACGCTTGATTGCCGCGTCAAATATGATCTTCTATGCCAATCTGTGCATTACAATCTCCACAAATTAACAACTGTATCTTCTCTATGTACTTTCATTATCTCTTCCTTAAACTTTTCATAAAATATTCCTTTTTTCTCCATATTTTACAGTTTCTGTTGGTGCGTATACATTTAGGACTGATAAATTAAGTGGTTCTGCAATTATTCTTAAAAAGGATATCCTCTCATTTACTGCCCTAAATTTCAAGATATTTTCTTTCAGTTTTTTTCCACGATAAATGCTACTTCCCTGTTGCCTTTGTTTTACTCATAGTTTGTAGGGTCATGTGTCCAACAATGAACCACTTAAAGTTTAAAATCGCATAGATCATTCAAATTTTTACCAAGAAATCGGAAACTGTACCAGTATCGAGCCACACATATTTGTTATATATTACACATAATTTGGTTTTGGGTAAAGATAAAAGTTTTTTAATTATACATTTAAAAAAAGGGGGGTATTTGGTTCATTGTGTCCCACGGGTGGTACAGAACTAGTTCTGTGAACACAATGAACCGAGATACTTTATTTAATACCAGTATCTACTTTTACCTGGTTTAAAGAAACTACAGTATAATTTCAATTTTTTATTGTTTAAAAGCGAAAACCATACAAAGAATAGGTACAACGAACAATAATAATTAATAAAGATCTCATATTTAACAAAGAAAAGGACACTGTAAACGCAAAATATCCTTGTTGTCGTTTTGTGCTTCCACATAGTTTTTTTCCGGCAAAATATACTTCACATGTGTCTTGTTGACAGAAGCTATATCAGGAACATTGGGCATAACAAACTGCTCACTCTCTTTAGATTTAAACCTTAAAAGTTTTATGCAGTATTCCCCATCTTGTTCTACCTTTATTATTTTTCCCACAAAATATACCGTTGATTTTGGAGGATTAAATTCTACGAGGACATAATCTTCTACATTAGGGTTAGGACTTTGGGTACTAAACAAATTTGGATTTAAAATAGGCAGATCGCCTCAACGTAGGATACGCTAAATTACTCTCTAATGCTGCTTTTCGGATACTTATACCGCTGGCAACTAGGTCCAATGTTGCCTTCATTTAGTCAGCAGTATGGGTGCGCTTTCTTAATGCGAACCATTCTGAAAACAAAAACTCTACGTTAGAAGGGTACACAATGAACCATGGTTCATTGTGTCCCAAACATAGTTTGGTTCGTTGCGTACGTACCCTACCATGTCATTATCAACACAATATCTACAACAGTCTATTCAAAAGTTACATACCCAAGCACTAACTTATGTATCTTTGTACTAAACTACAAAAATTAAATTAAAATACTTTATGCATGAAAGAAAAAAGAATCGAAAAAGCCTACCTTCAAAATTTTACTCGACACGCCCCTATTCGTATAATGAGTTATTTTACATGCACGCTTCGTATTGGCTGGATAACAACTGAGATTTTGTTCTAAGTAGTCGAAAAGGTTCGCACAGTGGTGCCGGCGTTTTTTTAAATTATGTATTACTAACGAAAGTTTGGTTGGTTCATTGTGTACGTGCGGTTCATTGTTGGACACAAAAAAAGTTGAAGTCTCTTATTTCAAACCATTTTTCACATTCTTCTTTAAGCCAGCTTCGTTGAGCACATTTTATCGCTTTTTGTGTTTCAAGTATTTAATTATGGCTATTTTCTTGATTAAAATATTCAAAGAGTTAATAATGTACTTGATTAATCAAATTACAGAACACCAAAACACACTGATGTGACAATTCCATATAATTCCAATCATCACATGTCACATAAATAAGCAGCATATAATTCATTGATACATAGAGTATTTTCAGTTCCTATGAACAAATATAGTTTTGACAAAGAAATTAATACAATTAAACAAATAACAACATCCAACGGTTATCCATTACATATAATATTAAATATTAAATATTAATTACTTGATAAAAAAGAGGAAAAAGTGGCATTACCACTAATATTTCCTAAACCAACTAGAGAAATAAAAATTACAAAACTATTACAAATACTGGTAATATTTCTAATAATAATATTTCAAAGATAATATCTTTAGCAACCAATACAACAATTTCTTTTAAAACAGAAAGTAATGTGAGTGAAAAATTGTTAAATGTAAAAACAAAAATATCCCCATTGAAGAAGTCTAGTATATATAAACTTAAATGTCCAGAATGTAATACTGTCGATTTGGGTCAAGCCCTCAGAAAATTTTAAATTAGATACAGTGAACACTTACTAGCATACAGATTAAAACAACCAGAGAAATCCCACTACACAAAACATCTACTTGACATCAAACATTCATTGACATCTAACACAGAACTAGAAGTACTACATATTTGTGATAAGAAACAAGAACTGGATTTTCTTGAAGAGTTAGAAATTAGAAGACACTTAAGAGACCCACAATGTGAAGTCATCAATGAACAGATAAATCAAGGGAGTTCTCTACTTTTAAACTGTCTTCTTAAGTAATTATTGTAAAGATCAGCAGATATAGTTTTCCTGGTTTTCCATATCATTACACAGTTATACTGATCTTAAATGGACAAAAGATATCCAGGATTTCCCCATAGGGCTAATAATATCTAGGCTTTAATATTTGTAATATCATATCTTCCTCTTTTTCTATCACAAGGTAGGTAGGTCACTTCTTGGTCTAGCCAAAAATAATTATTAAACATCAGGTAAGAATCACATGAAATCTAAACTTCTGTCAATCTGATGATGATATTAATATCGAAGCAATTGTCAATTTTTTAGAATTTTTACAATGTTTTCAATATATTGTGGAATAATTTAGGAACAGTTAGTTCCATTTAAAAAAGTAATATGGGTAGATTCCACAGAGTAAGGGTCGAAACAGTAAATTTCATTAAATATATTTGAGGTTAATGTGTGTATACGATGTAAAACTATAAAATTCCAGTAAGTGCATCAATATGCTGTATTTGACGGTATAATTTGATGTGTAGACAATAAGCATTGGTCAACAAAACGTACAATATCTGAACATCTGTCATAAAAAATTTCCGATGCATTTACTTATGAGAATTTTCTCCTGTTTGACGTCGATATTATTAGCGGTTTATGAGAAATTTCTAGATTTCTCGTGTAAAAGCAAACACTCAGAAGAAAACTGTACCTAATTAACACTACACATAACAAATTTTTGAAATCATTGAGTATAGGCAAATTCTTTTGAGAAAAGGAAAAAAATAATGGTACCACATATGTTCGATTTACGCACATTCCACATAATTGTCCGTTTTATGAAGAGTGTTTCTTCATTCTATCATTATTGCATTACTATGGAACCTTCTTCTATTCACCATTTTGTTCCTTGTACCACCGGGCCTTAAGTGTACCAAGCTTTTTATAGATACCCTATAAAAAATCATTCATCGAATTGAATTTTGAATAAGGCGCTGGAACTGGACCCCCTCGTCCAATCCAATTATTGGGAAGTTATTGTTGAAATGATTTCGTACATCAATTTAAAAATGGGAATGTTACGTTCCATATCTATGAATTTCGTGAATATTCTTGCTCACACGTTAACTCGAAACCATCGTTAACTCCGACTGCAAGTATATCAGGACTATTGCAATGAAAATATTGTGTTCCGTATAAAATTCAACAAACGTGAACAAGTATTGCTGTGTAAGAATGAAGCTGCTCGTTTAGTATATTGTGTAAATTTGTTTTTGACACATAGCATTGAATTAAGAGTTTTCCTACGCTAATTGTGAAAGCACCATCAACTGATTCCTTGATTATATTCCATGCCATAACATAAGAGAGGGAGTAAAACTACTGATCTACAGACTAGATAATGAGGTATTATAATCGCATCAATATCTTTTCTTCCCTTTCGAGATTAATTATTGAATGTATTTTTCTTTAATAATCCGGTCAATTTAGACATAAAAATAGTGGTCAAATAACAAAAATTCCCGGATAGCCAAATATTGGTGGAGAGCTGAGGTTTACCATTACAAATAAAGTTTTTAAAATCCCCATCGATCCTATATGTGCTACAAAATTATTCGGGGTCAAAGGTCAAAATTTGAGGTTTTTTGGATTTTTCTCGAAAATGGTAAGTTTTATCAGAAGAAACCTTAAACCAAAAAGTAAATCTTAAAATTTTCTATGATTTTTGATTTTTTTCTTAAGAGTTACTATTCGTGAGTTATCGCGATTCTAAGAGTCACATTATACATGAAATGCATACATTTCCACGTCACCTATGAGGTAGTGTACTCCGCGCGTTTTTGTACCGTGGTTTCCCCTGTAGGCCTACTCCACTAACTAACATGACAATTTTAGAATAATTTAAGGGAACAATACCCGTCAAGTTCTAGATATCACCTTATTATTGATACTGATATTGGGTTAACTATTGTTTTGATTTCTTTAGATATTTTAATCAGATTCATACTCTTGAAAGTCTACATCAATAGTAATGTCTTCTTGGATTTCTTCTTCTTCCTCTTCGTCTTGCTGGATGTTCATAAATTGTTCA
This sequence comes from Galeruca laticollis, assembly GCA_963921935.1. Lineage (NCBI taxonomy): Eukaryota > Metazoa > Arthropoda > Insecta > Coleoptera > Chrysomelidae > Galeruca > Galeruca laticollis. The sequence continues at coordinate 95,483,655 of OY998182.1, read as the reverse complement.
AATGTGTCTGAGTAATGGGTCTCTTCATTAAAATTAAAGGAATCTTCCTCTATTATACTCAACTGGACATTTGAGCAAGACTGACCTTGGCAATTGGTACACGCTGGAGAACACAGCAACCCGACTTTTTTACAGCCACATTTGGCACTACAACCTTTTTTGCAATTGCAAAAAATAGTGTTGAGGAGTTTTTCTGGAGCAGGTGGCAGTAAAGTTTTAATCGGTTCCAGAGTATTATCTATCAATTTCCAACCCCAGTCTTCTGGGTTCAGTTGATTGCCAACCTATGTTTGAACTCGATACAAGTGTTGAATAGCCGATGTTGGAGAAAGATATGATAGTTGTACTTGTTTCTTGTTTCGCGTATTTTTTACAAAAGTTAAATATCGGTATTTATCAATGCAAGTAATTTTTTTGGAGCTCCATAAACCGCAAGAAGAAAGCGAATTGCTTCCGTAATGATTGTTTGAGGTGTGGAATCAATTTCTGTAAATGCTTCAGTGCAGTCGGTCAAATCTTTTTTTTCGAATAATTTAAATACTGACGTTGCTGTGCTTTCTTTTTCTCAGTTTTTTCATTGGCTTCATTGCCACAAAATAAAGAGTATTTTTTAAAACAAAAATTAGATTCACTTACTCGCGTTCTAGTACGAGGTGGACTTATTTTTGAAGTACTAGCCTGTTCCTGCTCACGTTGTCTTTTTACTGCAGCGATTGAAGTTTTCCTGGTGCAAGATAATTCTGCAATCCACGTGTATTAGAGTTCTTAAATACTCAGTAAACTTATCACCTCTCTGTTTTATCTTCAGTAAAAAGTTTATTGCAAATAAAGCAACACTGAATGAGCTATAAAATAGCACAAATAACTTTAATGGTAGGGCTTGTAATAAGTACGTATATTCACTTGAACTGGACCTTTAGCACTAAAAGAAACAGGTACATGAACGAGACCTACGGACAATAGAGTAGATATTTTTCAAGGCCACGTGGGTAGAGGGGATTCAGTTAGGGACTGACTATCTTTCGAATAATTGGTTTCAGAATAGTATTATATATATAACAGAGACACAAATGAGTATTAATACTTGTCTTAATGTATATACGTGGCTTATATGTGCATATCATGTATAATGTGACTCTTAGAATCGCGATATCTTACGAATGGTAACCCTTAGGAAAAAAATAATGAGGACCCTTTTTGTAGTAAATTTTAAGATCTACAACTTTGGTTTGAAGGTTTTGTTTTGATAAAACTTACCGTTTTCGAGAAAAATCCAACAAACCTCAAATTTTGACCCTTGACCCCGAATAACTTTTGAAGCACACATAGGATCGATGGGTATTTTTAAAACTTTATTTGAAATTGTAAACCCCAGCTCTACACCAATATTTGGCCTTCCGGGAATTTTTGTTATTTTAAATGTCTAAATTGACCGGGGTAAAGGAACAGTAGGAAATAAACGATTTTAAAGATTAAAACTAACTTTGCCGCATCTGTGAATCGCCCTGAATAATATCCTAAAATTGTCACTTGTATACACTTCGGAGGCTATATCGTGCAAACAAACTGAAATTTCTCCAAAACTGACAAAAATGTGGTACTTCAAATACCATAGCACCCGTTGTACTGGTTCTAGTGAGCTGAAAATCAATAGTGTTAATCTGTGAGGCGACATGAACAATATCCAATGATAAAATTGGTCACTTTTGTACACTCCGGGAGCTGTATCGGGCTAACAAACTTAAATTTCTCAAACATGACAAAAATCTGCACCCGTTGTACTCTGGTGCACTGGAAATCAATAGGGTTCAACTGTGAGATGTCCTGAACAATATTAAATCATAAAATTGGTGACATGTTGCACACCGGTAACAGCATCGTGCTAACAAGACATGATACGAAATGTGGCCGACGACAACGACGACATACACACCGGACTTTTTTTTATAAAAACCGTTTTTTCGTGTTGCTCTTGCTGAAAAGGAAGAATAAAAAACTAAATGAAAATTACGTTTAGAATATTCTTCTAATGTATTTATTACAAGTAAGTTTCACAATGTAACGTTTCATTCCCCTGAGTTCATTCGTTATCAAGGTACAGTGATAATATTAGTGAATTAGTGTGATAAGGCACCTTCATTAGCTTTTGAAATTCTCTCAATCCAGTTTTTACACAACCTTTTTTGATCATATGCCATAATTTTCTAGCAGAAGATTTATTGAACATATTAATAGTTATTTAACGAACAAGTGTATTAATAAGGGCGATTAACAATCGAGGTAATTTAACGAGCGAGCGCGTTAATGCTCGAGATTGTTAACCGCCATTTTAATTCACGTTACAAAACTTTTTCGTCGGCCCTACTTTTGATTTTAAAGCATACATAGAATCTTAAGAAATTAAACAATAACATGAATAATGAGACACAGCTACTTGATATCAAATGTTTTAGTAGGCGAGCCTACTACACTGCCAATATAAATGTATAAAAACATTGTACGTTAGGTTGCATATAATAAAATCGTTGATTAAAAGGAAAACATTCAATAATAGGGGTCATTAATCAACGATTTTGAATGCCTTAAAAGATTTCGTAAATGGACTGTCGACGGAAAAAATATTTGAAAAAGGAGAATCTATTATTGTGATGTTTGGCAAGCCCTAAAAATATTAAATTCAGAATATCCCAAACATCTTCTTATTGCATATCGTTCGTTAGAACTACGCCATTCCAATCTTGCATGGGAACACACGGACTATAGGGATCACAAACAAGAATGGAGAGAAATGTATAGAACTTAGTCTAGAAAGGTTAGGTTAGGTTTGTAGTGAGTGGATGTGTAAGGCCCTCCACTGCGACTCGTAAGAGTCTATTGTGGCTCAAACCTGTTCAGATTTCACCAAACAAATTCAGCTTCTTAACGAAGCCGATTAATTTATTCGGTGAATGATATTTCAGGTCCGAGGGCGAGAGAGAGAGACCCTGCCAAACATCAGATAACTGATTCAAGCCGCGGCGGGGCAGGCACAAATTATATGCTCTGCTGTTCCATCATCTTCCAAACAAAGACGGCAAATCGGATCCTCTGACAGTCCAAGTTTCAGCATATGATGATTCAAACGACAGTGGCCTGTTAAAAGGCTTATTACGCACCGTAGGTCATGCCTATTATAGCCTAACATTTGTTTTGATACATTTTTCGAAGGATGTATGAAAGCCTTTGAATGAACCAATCCTGGTATATTATGCCAGAAGTCTAAAACTCTTCTTGCTGTCCAGGTATTTAATGTTTGTTTGGCAATACTTGTTGTGATGCCAATTATAGGTTCTGGTCCGATGAATACACGAGCGGCACCCTCCCTTGCAAGAGAGTCCGCCTTCTCATTTTCATCCATACCCGACTAGCCAGGGATCCAGACCAGCGATACACTGTTGCGTTCTCTGATTTTTTTTCAAAACTCCAGGAATGAAATATGGTACCTCGTTACCCTTATTGAATCACCCGTTACAACAAAGAATCAACAACGTATTAATAATAGATAAAATACTCAGAAACGAAAAAGGACGGCAAGTATCATCTTAGAGGAAATTAAAGACAAGAACGCAGCCTTGATAATGACTTTTGTAGACTTTGCCAACGCCATTACCAGTATCAAACACACATCTCTTCTAAATAGGATACCGTCTAAGATCATGAAAATAATCAAAATGATGTATCATCACTCAGACAACATATCCATATCAAGTATTACATGAAGGGCAAATGACAGATAAAATAGAAATAGAAGTCGGTTTAAAACAAGGGTTCATGCTGTCGCCACTTCTCTTCAATATACGTCTTAATCGCGTACTAGGAAAAAACAATTTAACGAAAGAATGGAATTCCTTGGAATTATCTTCAGAATAAGAAATGGCTGATGATACATATCTAACAAAATAGACGATATGAGGAATATGCTTAAGAAGTTGAAGAAAACGTCGGCTGAAGTTGGTCTTGAAATCAATACCAAAAAGACAGTAGAGATGAGAGTAGGAATAAGCGAAAGTGACAAACTATACGTTAATCAAGAAGAAATAAAACAGGTTCAATAATTTTGCTACTTATGCTGTATAGTTAATGCAAAAGAAGGAACACGGGCTAATATAAAACAGAGAACAGAAAAAGCACAACAAGCTTTTGGAACCCTCTCAAACATATGGAGGTCAACCAGATGTGTCGAAACACAAAAATAAGACTATTTAATAGTAACGTCCAAAAAAATCCAAGTTGTTATTGCCAGTATTTGCTGAAATCCACATATACAATGCTAGATTAGGTTGAATCTATCTAAATGTCGGTTACTGTTACTAGTTCTCGGTAAACAGTGCTAAATATCGGGAGAATTGACAAAATCGCTGAACATAGCAAGTTGTATGGCATATAACCACAAAAGCTGGCATATAACGACAACAGATGGTAGGTAACAAAAGCTGGACTTAGTTATGCCCAAAATCGATGCATTTGCCTGAATCGTTCTAGAAACTTCAAATATTGGCCATATATCTGTTATTACTGGCAGATATCGCGGAAATCTACATATATTACGCTAGATTAAGTAGAATCTATCTAAATGTCAGTTAATGTTACTAGTTCTCGGTAAACAGTGCTAAATATCGGGAGAATAGACAAAATCGCTGAACATAGCAAGTTGTATGGCATAACCACAAAAGATGGCAGATAACAAATGCTGGCATATAACGACAACAGATGGTAGATAACAAAAGCTGTGTCTGAATTGTTTTAGAAACTTCAAATATTGGCCATATACGAAAAATGTTGAAGATATACTAGCCCAATAATGTTCCAAATAAAGAACTATCGAGGAAAACTAAACAAGAACCAATCAAAACGATAATAAAAAGGAAAAGGTTGGGACACACATTAAGGAAAGATAATACAGACATAACAAAGGAAGCACTTAAATGGAGTGCAGTGGGAAGAAGAAACAGAGAAATCATGGGGAGAAATAGCAGCCATGGCTAGAAATAGAGAGATATGGAGAAGCCGTATGCTTCTTCACGGATTAACATGATTGTATATATACAACGTAGTAATAATTGTCCTGCTTTATATATCAAAAATGAGCTTTTAAAAAAAATATGTGAGTAGAAAATCAATAAGAATGTGTAACTTAATTAAATATATCTGGTATTACTGTGGATGTGGTCAAATAAGTCATGTACAACATAGTTTGAAACCGTGTTAATTTCAAAAAATTAAGATCAGACCATAGTTGCATACAACGGAACAGAACAAGCGAGCACAATCTAAAATGAACACCAAAATTAGAATTCACAAGACATGCATCAGACCTATAATGGCATACGGAATAGAGGTGCGAAAGGAGACAAATAATACAAAAAATATGCAGTAACAGAAATGAGAAATCGAATTGCAAAAACATATTTTTGACATAATAAGATGAGGCAGGCAGAGAAAAAGACAATAGTACGCACATGTAAAACGTATGGAAGAAAACAGGTACCCACGCTTAGCCTTATAAGGAAAACCAGCAGGAAAGAAACTACCTGGAAGACCACCTAAAAGATGGAAGGACAGTTGGAAATTCACCTCTCAAGAAATAATACAGAGGCAACCTATTAACAAACCGACTTAACGGTCTCAATGAAGAAGAACAAGAAGAAGAAAAAGAAATGAATTCTACAATTTCGAGTTCACATAATCAGAATTGACGAGGGTATATTATGTCAAATAACGTATTTTTATGTTTAAAAAAATATTGCGTAATTTCCATTTTTCATTCGATATTTCCCAAACCTTCTAGAATAACTTATTTCAAAAATCAATAGAGTAAGGTTTATTATATCAACAAGATTATCTCTAAAAACAGCATCTCTGTGGGGTCAAATGAGTATATCGTTTTGCTACAGAATGTTATCATGATTCAGTTATTAAAAGGAAATGGTATAAGATTAGAATATTCCATATTACCTTAGAGCTTGTAATTAGAAACATAATTTCTAATAAGCAAATTATATTAAGATACTTCGAAATAAGCTGTATATTTTTGATATCAAGAATTGAAACAAACTAAGTAAAATTGAATTTTTTTCTATAGAATTCATAGTTGCTCTGTGTCTCGTATGAATAAAATTATTGTATTTTATTCAAACATGTTTCAGCTTTAAAATGTTTCAAATAATTTTTATTTTAAATATATAGATCTTGCATCCGCGCTCCTTTAATCAAATTCGTAACTTTATTCCAGTATGTTTTATATGTTTTGGACGTGCTCAATGGGAATGTGCTCGTGAGTAAAAATTATTTACACTTGTGACTTGCTTGAAGTATTCGTTACTAAAACTCGATTAGATTTTTTTCTAGACGCCTAGTTAACATGTTGTGTAAAATTTAACTCATTTAAAATCTTCTTTTCCAAATTAGATAACATATTATATAAATTCAACCACATTTTACAAAAATTTTGTACAAACATAACAAATTCATCAAATTAACGAGTTTTTATTTTAATTTCTGGGCACAAATTATTTAATTTCATGAATACTGTTTTGAATAACACAATTTTTTCGTACGTGATTACGACCTACTGAGCTGTTACAAGATAATAACTAAGAACCGATACTTCTCAATGGAAAATTGGAAATCATTCACAGAATTGTAGGTCCATTTACATCCAACACAATAATTGAACACTGGGAATACGTTCATTCTCTGTCACAAAATTTATTTTTCAATATTGAAGGATATTGAGATGATACTACTAAATATGAAACTTAAATATCATAATTTTTCTTAAAAAGAATGGATATTTCCCATTTTCAATATTCAGTGGAAATTAAATAGTAAACTTGAATATCAATTTAATCAAATCTCATAATGTAATGAAAATATATATTGATATTTATTCTACTTCAAATTTTCGATGTAGGTACAGTTGAATTATGGGATCTTTACCCTTGCGTCATTAATATCTGATAATATAACCGACAAATGTCAAATTATTTTGTTCTATTCTTCATTATTAATAGAAAGAGATGCCACTTAATAATTATGTCGGTTATGTTATCAGATATTAATGACGCACGGGTAAAGATCCAATAATTCAATTGTATTATTACTTACATGGGTGGTTCATTTATTCAAATACCTACGGTCGTGAATATCTTTTTTGGACCCTCTTCATGTTTATTATTTTTAGCATAGTTCATTGTATGACTTTGAATGTGTTATGTTTATTGTGATGATCCAGACGTAATTTAGTGCTTTAGTTTCTCTTGAACTGTCAGAGCCACTTCTTTATGTGAAAAATCGTACTCATGTTTCGCACAAAATTTGTTAAGAAAACCTTGTTCAAGCTCTGTATGCTATTCGTGTGTATTTAAAAAATTGTGTAATCAAAAATAGTTTTTCAGGCTGATATAATAGTCCTCTAGTAAATTTAATGAAACTGCATTTTTATATCAAGAAAAAATTTATTGGGGGATCAATATACCTGAACCTATTAAGATGTACCAAGTGTCCTATAATATTTTAACAATATCTCAACTCATTCTTCACCTTACCCAAAATGTTTTTAACTTTTTCTGTATCAGACAAAAATACTAAATGATTGGTTTTATATATTTTACATTGAGGCATGATTATAAATCTCCATAAATAGATAACAAGAAGAACAAAAAGTAAGTAATAAACAGATTTGTAATTTACATTCACCAATAAGATGATGTAACAGAAATAATACGTCGAAAGTGTGTTATTTTACATGTTCTAAATAGTTTCAGATAAGTTAAAAACAATGTACTTATTTGAAAAAAGGTTGTAATTGTTGAATACTTGTCTCACTAATTTGGTGTAGAATATGATAGTCACGTTTATAAAGACGTTTTCTCGGAATTCCTCAGAATCAGCTCGATTTTCATGATCTTTTTTTATATTGTTCAAAATCAAATACCTTTTGGAGCGGGGACGAAATGATTTATATTGTTTAAACAATATCTATGATAATATTGAAATTTCTGTCTAAACCATTTGTTTCGGAAACATCTTTTTCTCCAATTTGTGGGTGGTTATTCCAGTCACTTCCATTGCAAACAATGCTGGTTGATGAGCCATGAAGACCATTTTTTCTGCAGCCACATGCTGACCCGCATCATTGTTGCAAGATCTAAATAAGATTTTTAAATATTAGCAGGATGATGCTGGTTACGTCATTTTGATTGATTTTAAATAATTATCTGTTTGCCAACCCTATTCTTCAGAAAATATTGAACATATTTTTCTATTATTGGATAAATAGACTCTCTTTATATGTTCCATTGCCCTCATCTTCTGTGGGAGGCAAGAAATCAAGTTGTACGCTTTTATGTTTTAATGCTAATGTTAAATGTTTATAACGTTAATCTGCGAAACCTGTAAGTTCAGATAACATAATTGTGCGTGAGATAAATAAAATTGTTTTAAAATAAATCAATAAGTAATTGTAGCAATTTATGAATATACTGTTTTATATCTTTAGAAATTCTAATCAGTCATTGAATTTGATAAAACCTTCCTACTTGTATATTAAAACGGAAATACGGTATTTTACAGAATTTTTACATATTTTTGGTAGACACACGGGACTTTCTGTTTAAAAGGAAACAAATCAATGCAAAAATGCGAACAAATTAATATTGAATTTTAATTTAATGTTTCCTTTTAACACAAATAAAAAGTAATACTGATTAAAATAATACTAATAAAACTCTAAACAAAATCATTTAACCGTCAGTCTATCGTAAAAGTCATGATAGTCCTTTTCAAGACTTTTTTACAAAGTACTTTTCATACCTAATGGGAATTGGCCCCGTATAGGGTTGAGGCAAATCATTAATGGCACAGGCAAACTGTTTTCGATCATTTTTCTTCAAATTCGTTAATAATAATAATAATAATAATAATAATAATAATAATAATAATAATAATAATAATAAGAATTAGACGCCATAAACAGACTTGTCAGAACAACTTTGACCAAATACAGGATGCATCATCCCAAAGCAGCTATGGAACGACTGTACTTATCCCGAAAAGAAGGTGGCAGAGGATTATTAGACATAAAGAATCTATGCAACAGACAGGTGGTTGCAATGAAGAAATTCTTCACCGTAAAAGCACGACATTCTCCGCTACACGACGCCATTCTTAAAAGCGATATATCGTACACTCCTCTTAACCTCTCTAAAGCTGAAGTCTTACCGACAATCATAACAACTAAAGACCGAGTTGTAGCCTGGAGATCGAAAGCACTCCATGGAAGATTTCCCCAATCCCTAGACAATGCCGATAAGGAAGCGTCAGTTCGCTGGCTAAGGGATGGGTTTCTTTTTGGAGAAACTGAGGGCTTCATACAGGCCATCCAAGATCAAGTTATAGCGACCAACAACTATAAGAAATATATAGAAAAACTAGATGTGGTTGACCGATGCAGGAGGTGTCATAGAGAGTCTGAGACAATAGATCACCTAATATCAAGCTGCCCAAGTCTCGCGAATACAGAATACATCCATAGGCACAACCTTACAGCGAACATTCTGCATCAAGCACTAGCCGTAAAGTATAACCTCCTTTCAGAAAAAGACATGGTACCATACTACGATTATAAAGCAAGACCGGTATTAGAAAACGATTCTTATAAACTGTATTATGACCTCTCGATACATACAGACAAAACAATAACAGCGAATAAACCAGACCTTGTACTGCACAATATGAAAGACAAAACAGCAATTTTCGTAGATATAACCCACCCTAATGACCACAACATCAATAAGGTAGAAGAGGAAAAAATAAAAAAATATATTCCGTTATCAATAGAATATAAAGAAATTCATAGATTAAAATCAGTACAAATCGTTCCCATTGTAATAACGGCAACTGGCTTGGTCAACAAAAATCTGTCACAATTAATACTGAAAATGCAGCTCGACCCAAACACACTGATCCCAAAAATGCAGAAGAATGTTATCCTCGAAACGTGTCGCATCGTACGAACAGTCCTGAACATGCCTAATCAGGAATTTGAGTAAGGTTTGCTTGGGCCCCTTACTTCTTGAACCAGATGTTTAACAACTCTGAGACTAATACATGAAATAATAATAATAATAACAGGGTACAAACATCAACCGTTAAGTCTAGTTGAAAATGAGCACTATAAAGTCTATTGGGATACTTTGATAAGAACAGACCGAGAAGTTCAACACAACAAACCGGACATGATCGTGCTAGATAAAAACAGCAAATCTGCGATCATTATTGATTTTTCGGTCCCACTGGACGAAAATCTGGGGAAAGCTTACAAAGACAAGATAGTGCGATATCGTCCGCTAGCAGATGAGGTAAGAGATTTATGGAATTTAAGAAAGGTAGAGATCAAACCATTCATAATTTCTGCAAATGGCTTAGTGCACGTTAAAGTAACTAGACACCTGGAAGAGCTAAGCATATCTCGACATATCTGTGGTTTGATGCAAAAAGCAGTAATTCTGAGAACAACTGCAATTGTCCGAAGAACACTAACCCCCTAATTAAGTAGGTTTATACCTTGATGCAACTGCGTCCGGTAGAAACTGCAACCACCAACCACGTTAAAGTGTGAAAAAAAAAAATAATAATAATAATAATAATAATAGTAATAGTAATAATAATAATAATGGCTTAACACTCCTAGTGGGATTGCGCCGAAAAAATGTTCTCTAGATTCTCGTGTTGGGGTGGATCAGTCACCATATTCCATGTCTACACCTTCTCTCTTATTTCCCGCCACAACTTCCCGTTTCTTGTCTTTTCCTGCCAGTTTCCAACTCCTACTCTACTTAGGTCATACTCCCAACCCCTTCAACCATTCTGTCCTATGCCTGCCACGTCTTCTTCTACCACCAGGATCCCATTGTATCATATTGTATGCTATAGATTTTGTTCCTTCTCTCCATACATGCTCCAACCACTCAAATCGCTGAACTTTGATTTTCTTTATAACATATTCGCCATTGAGTTCATCAGTTATTTCTCGGTTCGTTCTTATCCTATATTCCCAGTCACTAATTTTTTACTGGGCCCAATATTGTTCGGATTATCTTACTTTCCGTCCTTCTCAATTTCCCCTCATCATTTTTCGCCAGTGTCATTGTTTCCCCTGAGTACATCATTACTGGTCTAATAATAGTTTTATATATATTGATCTTCGTTCGTTTTGTGAGTAGTTAACTTTTCAATAATTGTTAGCATGGAAGGCTTTATTTATATTAATTATTTTTTCTTCAATCTCAGTACTCCTGTTTCCTTTATTATTGATCATAACGCCGATGTACTTAAACTTTTCTACTTCCATAAATTCATACTCGCCAACTTTAACCTTTCCACCTTAGTATTGCTTTCCAAATCTCATTATATTTGTTTTGTTTTCATTGATTTTTAAACCCATCCGCTTTCCCTCTGTAACTATCTCGCTTAACATTATCTCCATTATAGATCTTCTCTTGGTTACAAGTACTATATCACCAGCGTAGGCGATTATTTGTCCACCACTTGACCTTAAATTCCCTTTATGAGTTTTCCTCATTATGTATTCTAATGCTAAGTTAAATAGTGTTGCGATAGCGAGTCGCACTGCCTTACTCCGTTGTTAATCACAAACTCATCAGATTCTCCTTTAGGTGTTAATATGCTGACCCTCGTTTCGCTCCTAGTCATCCTGATTAGTCTTTGCAGTTTTGCATCTACTCTTTGTTCTTTTAGTGCTGTCAATATAGGTGGTTTCTTTTGATTGAGTCAAAGGCCTGTTGAAAATCTATGAAAAGCATTTCTATGTCTATCTTGTGTTTATGTGCATTTTCCACTATTTGTTTTATTGTATATATTGCGTCTGTTGTCGATCTACCCTGTGTGAAGCCGCATTGATATTGTCCTATTATTTCTCGATGGCTACTAGCTAATTGTTTTTGTATTGCTGTTGATAGAATCTTATGTATATGTAATGTTTAATAGGGTAATGCCCCTATAGTTATTGCATTGGTGTTGATCACCTTTCTTGTGTATAGTAATAATTTGTCCGATTTCTCATTCTTTTGGCATCCTTTCCTCAAACCATATTTTACTGAAGATGGTATATTCTTTCATGATGATTGATTCCTCAATACTTTATCAGCTCTATGCTTATTTCATCTTTACCAGGTGCTTTTCCATTTCTCATATTGTTCATGATTTCCTTAACTTCTTCTATTGTTATTTCTTTTGAAAAGGGTCGTCGATCATGCTCCTCCTGTTCTTCGTCCTCTTCTGTGTTTGGTTCAGTTAGCAAGTCCTTGAAGTAATCTGCCCATATTTGTTTATATTGGTTACGTCTTCTTCTGTCTTTCTTTATCCCCTTGATATTTCCTTTGTGTGTTTTATTAGCTTCGTTTGCATTTTTGTAGAAACTTGGTATTTCTATTTCTCTACCAGTATTATCCATCCACTTCCGTTTACTTTCCCTTTTCAGCTTATTACTCTCCCTTCTAATAATTTCGTATTGTTTTCTGTCTTCAATTCTGTTCGTTTTCATCAATCTTAGTCTTGCTGTGACTTTCATTTCTATTACACTTCTAGAGCTTTCAGTAAACCATTCTTTTTTCTTGCAGGTCTTTGTTCTACCTAGATGATTGCTGGCTGCAGTTTGCAAGCTCTTCTTTATATTACTCTATTCCTCCTCGATAGTTTCCCCTTCACCTTCATGTTCCGCTAGAAAATTCTCATTTGTCATTTATCCTTCTTATTTTCTGTTTCATTTTCACCATAACCATGAAGTGATCCAAGTCCGCACATGCTCCTCTGTATGATTTGACATCTCTTACTGATGTGTGTTTTCTTCCATTTACCATCACATAATACATTTGTGAGCATGTTTTTTGATCTGGTGATACACAGGTCATTTTATGATTTTTATGGTGCTGGAATTTGGTACTGCTGATAATCATATTCGTTTGATCTGCTAGATTATACAATCGCTGTCCATTATCATTTGTTCTTTCATGTATTGTTTCGTTTCCACCTATTCGGTTTATATATTCCTCCTTTCCTATTTGAGCGTTGAAATCTCCCAAAATTAATAGTGTATCTTGCTTTGGAATATTCTCTATTTCTTCTGCTACTCTTTCACAAAATTCTTCTTTGTCCTCCTTGTTACTGTTCTCAGTTGGAGCATACACATTTAATACTGACAAGTTCGATGGCTTTGCTTCAATTCTTAAGTATGCTAGCCTTTCATTTATTGGTTTAAATTCCAGTACTTTTTGTCTTAACTCCCCAAAAATCATGAAACCTACTCCATACTGACCTTGTCTTTCATTACGTGAGTATCTAAAGCTAAAATGTTTATTTTCTATAATTCCTTGTCCCTTCCATCTTGTTTCCTATACTGCCGCGATATCTGCTACATACTTTCTTAATTCCAAGCCAATCTCTTGCATCTTTCCTGTTCTTAGCATTGTTCTAACGTTCCATGTACATATTTTCATCACTTTTTTCCTTCTACGTTTTTTATTTTTTTTTGTTTGTTTTTATGTTTGCTTTCTTTGTTGGTTATCAATAATTGATTTTCTTCTTCATGCCGGGTCGTTAATATTTGTTTTACATTAACTTTAACCACTTTTTCAAGAGTTTTTCTTCTCCCATGATCCATTTCCACTTCTCTCCATTCACCACTACTTTGTTGTATCCAATTTTTGTTTTTTCAGTATTGGCAAAGTCTCTTATTAGTTTCTGTTTTTTTCTCTCTTTCTTCGTTAAGCCCTCATTAATATATCCTCTATCTCGTGCCATACTCCTTAGCTTTGCTTTATTCTACATGACTTTTTTTGTCCTCCTCGCCTTCCAGCTGTATCAAGAAGATTTTTGGTTCTATCTTTTTAGCCGACTTAATGTGAGTTTCCACTTCTATGTATTGTTTCAAGAATTTTTCCATACGATCTTTCCGCATTCCTTTATCTTCTGCGCTCATTACTATATTATTTTATTCTTGTCCTTTTCCATCCATTCTATGCCCATTTGAACGTCTTTTAGTTTTTCTTCGATTTTTAGATTTTATGTTCTTATTTGCTCATTTTCTTCCTTTAATCTTGCGATTTCCTCTCCTAATTTAAGTATTTCCTCGGAGAAATGTTTTTGTTCCGTTCTTATCTGATGTATTTCGTTTCTTGTTTCCTTTTGTTCCCATTTGACATCCTCAATTTCTGTTTTCATGTCTTCCATATTACTTTTCATTTGTAGTTTTGATTCTTCCTGTATCTTTTTAATTTTTCTTCCTTGAAAATTCTTTTATATTATTTTCTTTCAATACAGGTGATCTTCCGAGTAGTTCGTTTTTTCTTAATATTATTCTTCCTCCACAAAGGGGTTATGGTGCTCTGGCTCTAATGTTCTGCGTGTAGTTTTAATGCTGCGAGCCTACTCCGTTCAACTCGCGACCCACACCCAGACTGGCCAAACTCACCGCGAGTATTGGAAAGGGGTTAGTATTATTATTACTGATCCGTTAATAATCATCTAACTGTTATTTATCAGTTGCCACTTATTAATTATTGTTGATTGATTTTAAATTACCTATAGTGCAATATTGGAAGCCTATGGTTCTATTTTTATACGCTTCTCTACTATCACTTAGTTGTTCTGTTTTGCTATTTTTGTTCCCTTTTGACTTTAATTTAGGATTAAGTATTTGGAATTCGATTCATTATTCATTGAGTTACATAAATATATAAGTTAATTTTAATTCATGCAATTACTTATTTGATTATCTGGTGGATACTAGCAGTTTAAACCACTGAATTTTCACTTTTCACCAAGACCGATCGAACCACGTCTTTCTTCCACTACTCAAATTCGTTACTGTGTCTTAATTTGTACAAAATTGCGCTATCTAGCTTGTACTGCAGGGCTCTGATGTCTGTGACCGGAGGGTCCCCTATTGTCTTTCCGGGTCTCAAGGATATTAGAGAGCTGGGATACTAGTATACCTCCGCAAAGTGTCGCATGCGAGGGTAAGGTCTACATAGGATAAGCCATAGTGACCTGTTGCCCCAAAGGATCCGTTTAAAGCAACTATCACCCTAGTTCCATTAATCCTTCGCCACGGTATCTTCACAGATTAACTTGGTGGATTTTATCGACCTGCTGGTCTAGATCCGCTGAGTACAGTTCCATCAGGTACACTACGTGAAGGGTGCAATCTATGATCACCCACTCCCAATCATGTTGGGAGTACCCAGCGGTCTTGGGATAATTTAAAGAGGTGCAATGCCCTAGTATTCTACGTGCAAAACATCTCCCCTGGTCTCTGTGTCTCTCTCCCATTCAACTTTACGCCAATTGGAAAAGAAACCAACTTTTATTTTCTATAGGCATAATGATAAAAGGTGAGTAATTTATGATGAATCATCCTGCACATGTTTCCATGTCATATTTGTTATTATATGCATTTTTGTTAAACGATCAATTTGACAAAATTTATAAGACTATAACTCTGACAACTACTGTCATGCATTCTAACAAAATGGAAACAATATTTTCAGATGTATTTATTTAGAATTAGGTATAGAAATTGATCTTAAAGTGGGAACTTCTCTTGCTTATCTGATGTTCAATACGATTCAGGTCAGGACTTTTTCTTGGTTAGTCTAACTGATGAATTTCCAGCAGTTGAAATATTCCAATATCTTTCTGAAATTTCAGTGTGAAGGCATGAAATTCTCTAACATACTTCAAAACGGATACCTTGCACTGTAAGCATGTTTCAAATTATTATTGCACACGTAGAAGGAATTATTTTTAGTGAGATTATCTTATTCATCGAAATACATTTCATAATTCCTACCATCTTCTTCAGATCGAATTTTATTTTTTTATTCTCCTGTCATGCGGATTCCTTAATAAAGATGCGAATATTGCGAATACAAATAAAACCCACTAACCGGAGCTTGAGAGCCGGCGGTTATATCAGAATCACTCTCTTTTAAGTTCTCAATTCGTAGAGTGTACTCAATTTATAACGTCCAATTGGGATTGTAATGGAAAATTGTTTCGAGAGGGAACGAGCAAACAAAATCCAAACAGTTCCTAGAGCTTTAAGCTAGTTTGAAGTATCTATTTGATTATTCTCTTATCAATAATAAATCAGAAACATCTACTCGAAGTATTGGATATTTTTATAATTATATAAGTCCAATGGTTTTTGTTTTTGCAATTGTGAGACAATATCATTTTCGCCAAATATTAATATTTTTCTATTATTAGATATTACTGAAGTTCAAAAAATTGTAGGTAGACCGATTAAATAAATTCACCAACATAAATTCAAAATCTAATATTAGTTATCGATATTATTTGGGGACATGCATAAAATTGTAAAATATAAAAATGCAGTTATGCAAGAGAAATAAATATACGAGATGTCCCATTTTACTTAGAATGTGACCATTTGTAACAGAGTTAAAACTATTTTGAGTAGATGTATCAAAATATTGTGGGACAACTGGTATATAAAAATCTGCACATCAGAATCAATTATTAAATGATTAGTAAACCATATAAACCCTAACATCCTCAATTGTGTTAACATCGAAAATACCAAAAACAGTTTTCTCAATCCTAAAGACAAAAAGGCATTAGAAAATTGACTTAAAAAGCATAATAAATCTTACTTTATCAGGCCATGTTTCAGGTTGTACTTTATGAAAAAATATTGATAACCTCACGCTGAAAAATCTAGTTCGTTACATTACTTTCGTTTGCAAATTTATTTAACACAAATAAAATAAAATCACTAAAAGAGATAAAAGTTTTCTTAATAATAATAATAATAGACACGAATCTCGTATATTATACAGAAGCGTGAAAGTCGGGAATAAAATTATTATCTGTTCTACCAGTAACTTAAAAAAAACGCTAAAACACGTGAATTGATTCTACGATGGACATTATTGTTGCCAATAAAATGAAATTTTCAGCTTCAACCCTTCAGTTGCAAATCTACCCAACTTTTTTTATAATGCAAAGGCCCATTGAAATTCTCTCGAAAAACGGAATCTCACCTTAACCTTTTTTCTTTTACGTATGCGGTAATGAGAAAAATTCTTTTAAAAACAAAAAAGTTACTTGTCACTGTTATCGACGGGTGAATCAATGTACCAGATGTTGATTGTGTTTTTAAGATCTTCAATATTAGCCGGTCTATTTTTATCTTCTTCCAAATATTCCCAAAGAAAGTAATCTAATGGCGTTAAGTCTGGGGATCTTTGTGACCATTCAATTGTACCACGTCTTCCAATCTAGTATCCTGCAAATATTTCATCGAGATATTCTCTGACATTAATACCAAAATGTGGGGGAGCGCCGTCCTGTTTAAAATATAGTGTTTAACTGGAGATATCTGGATCTACTTCGTTGGGTAACATAACAGCCAGAGCAAATACTAATTCGAATCTAAAAAAGTTTAAGTAGCGGTCTGCTGTAATGTTGTCCTCCAAAAAGTATGGACCAAATATTCTGTTGTTGATTATACATGTCCATGCATTTACTTTTTGAGGACGCTCCATATGAGCTACACCTATCCAGTGTGGGTTTCCCTGACTCCAGGAACGATAATTGTGCCTATTAACTATTCCATTTATATGAAAAGTAACTTCATCCGAAAAGAGTATATTCAGTGGAAATCTATTATTCTCGTCACATCGCCTCATAATTTCCTCATAGCAGCATAGCATACGACTGTCATAGTCATTTCCAAAAGCTCTTGGACAAGGTATACCTCGCATGGGTGATATTTTTGTGTTTTCAAAAACCTCCCAATCGTTCATCTAGGCGCAGCATGTTTTTGGGACAATCAATCCATTGAAAAACGTGAATCTTCCTGCAGAGATAAGGCAATGTCAAAGTTTTTATCTTCGTCTAAAACATGTGGCCGGCCAATTCTGGGCAAGTCCTTCACTGTACCATATTCTTCTAATTTGTGTGATCTTACTAACAGTACCATGTGAAATGTGATTTTCCCGATATTTTGCATTAAACTTCACTTTAAATTCGCATTCTATCCCCACATTCCAACAATATCAAGACTTCGATACGCTGTTTCTCTGACAATACCATTTTCGTTTAATAAAAACTGAGCGAAAATATTTCTCAAGGCAAAAAACTTTCTTCCTTTATTAACCCTTGACTGGTACACAAGTAATTTGAAACTTAACTGATATTCTGGGATCATAGGTGACCCCCACTTTTTTAAAAGAGAAATAAAAAAAACTGCAATTGTTTGAGTATTTCTATATTATTTGGGGTATAAGGAAGCGACATGATATAAAAACCTAAGAAAACTGAAAACCCCTTATACCTGTAGCTATGGCCAAAAAAATGGGACAGTTGTTGTTGACTAGTGCGAATGTGACTTTTACGTTTCCGAGAAAAATGGGATAATTTTGCCGTATATTCAAATGATAATAACACTAAAGTGTGAATAATATTGTTTTTCATTATTAAATATCAAAGGCTAATAAATAATTTTTAATTTTCAATGAAAAACAACAATTAAAATTTAGAAATCCCGCCATTATGCCCTATTACTTCTCTTAATGTAATGGTCATCGATCTATATAATGTGGAACAATATTCTTCAGTATTTCCTCCCAAGCTTTATTTATAACTAACTAATATTTATAACCAACAAACATTCAACGTATCTTGGACATACATTTGCCTTTTGAATTTCTCTTACTAGCATTGTCCAAACATTTTCTACTGGATTCAAGTCTGTGCTTTTACTATACCAATTAAGAACAATAATATTACGTGCCCGAACCCATTCGGTCACTACACTAGAGTTACAGCTATCTTGTTGGAAGATAAAATCATTGTTAGGGAAAATAATTTCAACAGAAGGAAGCATAACATTTTCTAAAATTCTGTTATATGCTTCACTATTAAATATTTCGCCAATGTGCTATAGAACTTCAGGTTCCTGCGTAGATATCCACGTCCACATATTTACAGAAAAACGACCACTTTTATTTATGAAATGGACATAATTCTCGTCAAACCGTGTATTCGGTGGGCGATAGACACGAATATTGTCAGTGTTTTAAATGAAACTCACGAATATTGTCGCTATTTGAAGATTGAAAAACCTTTTCATACGTAAAAATAACACGATTCCAAAATTGTTCGTCATAAGCAATATGCTCTAAAGCAAACCCCATTCTTGCGTCAGGCCCCGTGCACTTCGCGACCCTCCGAATTTTGCAACGATTTTTTTTATTAGAAAGCCCTATTCTTATAGACCATTTTAAAAGAAAAACATTCTTGGATCATTCACTTTTGAAAGAGAAAATCGCAATTAAAAGTACTAAAAATCCGCCATTTGACAAAATTTTTTGACAATTATGTCTAGGTATCAGATGGTCACAAATTTTAGAAGGAGAAGTGTTGCCAGTGCTCATTTTCATGAGTCGTATCTGCTTGGAAATAGTTTATACAAGATTTATACTATTTTCATGATCCCAAATCTATGTATTGAGAATGTACTTCTTTGGACGTATTATGTATGTTCCACAGGTACTAACTTACTACGTATATTTTATGTGGTTAGTGTAAATATAAAAAAACTATGTGTATATTTTCGATTTTCAGTTAAAAATTAACGTTAAATGTCCCGATAAGTATAAATATTCTTCTTATAACGAACGTATTGTTGATAATTAAAGGAGAAGTATTTTTAAAGTAATCGCGAGTTAAATTTATTAAGTAAAAAATATACTTTTTAAAAAGATTTAATTAAACTTATGATTAGTTACAGTTGATGTTATAAGTATGACTGACTTCTTTTTTAGTTTACAAAAATAAGGAAATGTATTTTAATGCTGAATACAGAGAAAAATATATGATAACAAAATTATAATAATTGTAAACAGGATGTCTCCACGTGTTTGCTGAATAAGATTAAAATTATAAATTCAATAATGTGGGAAACGTCCTATCAGCAATTTAACAATAATATTAACATGATGTCTCCATATGACTCCTCCCCTCTCTGTTAAAGGCACGACCTCGTGGCTTTGGCTCCAATAGGGATTGGGGTAGCTCCATTGGTTCACCCTGGGATTTTTCTGGATTTTTGATTTTTCTAAAATATTTTCTATACAGATACAAAAATAGTAGAATAAAATGAAAATTATTATTGTTGTTATTCCTAAATGGCTTTGATGAAGTTCTATAGGTAGCAAATTTGGTTCTTGAAACTGTGGTTGTAGCTTGGTTGGGTCGTCCAGATGTGAATTGTTGATGCTGATTTTGTGATGAATTTCTGTGGGTTCTTTGAGGCTGGGCCATTCTTGAGTAAATGTTTTATTGGATCCTATCCAAGTATGTTTTTGAAAAGAATAAATACAATCAGTGTTTCCTACTTTGATGTTACATTTTGATATTTTTAATGATTTAAAATTTTGTTTGCAGTCTTCATTTATGGTAGTTATCTTCTTTGAGCAAATTATTGTATTTCCATTAGCTAATTGTGTGAAAAGTGAAAAGTCGTTTTTTACTTGAGCGTAGTTGCAGAGTGAAAGGTATTCCAAGTTACAAGGGTCTTCGTGTGGTTCCTTTTCGCAATACCAGAACGAAAAGGTCTTCTTGCATTCTTCGTTTGTCCATTTTGTTGATCCTTTGGAATTTAATGTGAAGGCGTATGGGGGTACAAGGATATTATTTTCTTTACTGGGAATAGGGATAATTTTGGAAATACAAAGTAATTCATCGACTAATATGGGTATTTTAAGAGTAATATATAAAGTTTTTGTTGTAAATATAAGATTGACTTTGATTATTTCTAATAAAGTAGGAATATCGGAAGCGATTTCATTGTGAGAATGAATAGTATGTAAATGATTAAGAATTTCTTCTTATTCTTTTTCTGTAATTAATTCTACATTTAAAATTTCTTGGTTACTAAATGATATTGTTTTTAGTAAAATTTGAATATAATTTCTTAGGTCTCTAATTTGTTCTAGTTGAATATGAATAATAATTTCGTTATTCAATCTATCATTTAAGGTATTTAATTATCTTAGAACGTTTTCAGGATAATTTTATATTTTACGTAGGTCTGTTAGCCAGCGTTGAGTAATCTGTCCTGCAAATGAATGCAACTTCGAAATTTCAGTCATTAGTTACTTTTCATTTAAATTGATTTTTTCAAATGTATTTTGAATTTCGATTAGGTCGTTTTGATCAAGATTTCCTGAAATATATTTTACTACTGTGCCTAGGCCGTCTATTAGACCTCTTCTAATTACTTTATTTGATCGAGCATACATTATAAGTTTATTTATATCTTCTGAGAGTAAGTCGATCTCTCTGTTATAAATGTTTGCTAAAGTTATTGTTGAATCGTCAAGTCTACTAGCTAAATGAACTTGATTTAATACTAATTTACTATATGAGTTTTGAATTACTTCAATACTAAAATAAATCTTATGATAATTGGTTTTATATTTAGCTAATCCTAAACTATTTAATATTTAACCTGGGGGTTCAATTGTTTTGACTTGAAATGCCTGGGTGGCTATCTTCATGGTTAACCTGGAAAGATTTAGTATTTTTAATCATGTGTTTGCTAACCTTTTTAGATTTTTGGGAAACTAACTTATCATTGGATTGATTTGTGTCTACTAATATTTTCTTATATTTAGGTTTGATTTTATTTCGTGGTTCCATATCTAAATATACGACATCTGTTTTTGGGATATCGTCTGTTCGTTTACTATTAATTTTATTCAATTGTTCGGTTCTTTTTGTTAATTGTTTTTGATGAAGATCGTCGAAAAATGGCATAATTTCTGTTTTTCGATAGTCGTTGTAATTTTGGAATACTTGTTTATGGGGATCTATTTCATGAAGATTTAGATTTTCGTATGGTCCATAAAGAAGTGAAAATGGGGTAAAATTTGTTACTGAATGGATTGATTGATTATATATAAGAATAGCAGTTGTAATATTTTCTTTTGATTTTTGTCTTAGGATTCTTAATTTTTCGATTGAAGTTGAATGTGTTCTTTCTATCGGAGAATTGCCGGTATGAGATTGGGGTGTTGTATAATGAATTTTTATATTAAGGAGTGACATGAATTCTTTAATGGTTTCGCTAGTAAATTGTCTGGCATTGTCGCAAGTTATTTGCGAAGGGTACTTATGATGAGAGAAATAATGACGGAGTTTACTAAGTATAGTGATAGAGTTTGAGTCACTAATTTCGTAAGCTTGAAGGTACCTAGAGAATAAATCGAGTATTGTGAGAAATTGTTTATTTTCTATAGAGAATACGTCTATGTGAATATTTTCGAAAGGTCTTTTAGAAATAAGTGGGCCGGAAAATGGAATTTTTCGAGGGTTTCTATCATATTTTGAGGTGAGACATAATTCGCAATTATTAACGTGATTCGTTACTAATTCTTGGATTTTTGGAAAATAATACAGGGACTTTATATGTTTCGTAGTTTCTGTGATACCGTTATGAGTGTCTGAATGATAGTCGGAAATTAATCGGATTTGTTCTTCCTTATTGATTATGTCTTTCAGAAAAGTATTTGTTTTAATTATTTTTACGTTTGGTTCTAAGATTCCAATTCCAACATTCTGTAGAAGCAATATTAAGTGATGAATCATTGGGGCAGTATATATAGTATGTTTTTGTTGGATCAACTATTTCTAAAAACATATTACTTATAACGTTATAGTCGGATCCTTTTCTAAAAGTAAGAATATAGCGATTTTTGCCAAATGGCTTAGAATAATCTGTCGTTTTTCTCTCCGTATTTTAGGATTATTTGAAAATGTGCGGAATTCAAGGTTTTTTCTGAAATTGGGAAACCAAAAATTGGATTTTCTTGTAAGGAATGTCTAGTTTCGCCTGAAGCGGTACTTTTGTTATCGTCGGATATTTTACTTAAAATTTCGTTAGCATCACTTAATGCTAGATTTGGATCGGAGTTTGCTCTTGCCATAGTTGAAATGGCATCGATATCATCAGGGTTTTGTTTGAATTCTTTAATATTTGTTTTTGAGTTTGGGGGAGTAATAACTAATTATATTAATTTTTAGATCACGTTTAGGAAGTTTTTTATCGATTGCATTGAGTTCAATTCTCGATAATGCATCAGCGACGTAATTTTCTTTGCCTTTTTTATAATTAATTTCAAAATCGAAGTCTTCCAACTTTAGTTTCCATCTTATTAGGCGTTGATTGGGTTCTTTAAGAGAATGTAGCCAGACGAGTGGCTTATGATCAGTTTCAATAATAAATTTTTTGGAATATAAATATAGTCGGAAAT
Organism: Galeruca laticollis; assembly: GCA_963921935.1. Taxonomy (NCBI): domain Eukaryota; kingdom Metazoa; phylum Arthropoda; class Insecta; order Coleoptera; family Chrysomelidae; genus Galeruca; species Galeruca laticollis. The sequence continues at coordinate 95,460,250 of OY998182.1, read as the reverse complement.
GCTTACATCTATCGATTATAGCTAAGAGTTCTTTTTCGATAGTGCCATAATTTCTTTCGGCTGAATTAAGTGTTCGAGAGTGAAAAGCTATTGGATGGGAATCTTGAGAAAGTACGCTTCCTTTAGCGATATTTGAAGCGTCTGTCGTTAAAGTAAATGTTTTTGTGAAATCGGGGTATGCTAAAATAGGAGAATTACAAAGAAGTTGTTTGCATTTGTGGAAAGCATTGAGGTATTCTGGGTCGTTTAAATCTAATTTAGTTCCTTTTTAAGATATTTATTTATTGGATAGGTTATTTTGGAGACATTTTGAATGAATTTACGATAATAGGAGAGCATGCCGAGAAATGATTTTATTTGTTTTTCATTTTTGGGCAAAGGAAAGTTTTGGATGGACTTGATTTTATCTGGATTTGGTTTAATACCATCAGGGGTTATAACATGGCCTAAGAAGGCAACTTCTTTTCTGGGGAATTCTGATTTGTCTATTTGGACTTTCAAATTATATTTTTCTAATTCACTGAATATTTGTTTTATATGAAGAATATGGTGTTGGGGGGACTTTGAAAATATTACTATGTCATCCATGTATACGAAACATTGTTTATAGAGAAAAGGGCGGCGAATTGTGTCCATGATACGTTGAAAAGTGGCAGGAGCGTTTTTTAGGCCAAATGGCATACGAGTATATTCGTAGTGGCTATTATCTACCGTAAATGCAGTTTTTTCTGCCGAATCTGGGTGTATTTCAATTTGGTGAAAACCTTGTGCCAAATATAAAGTGGAAAAGTAAGTACTTCGACCAAGATTGTCGAGAGTTTCATCGATACGAGAAAGGGGATATTTATCTTCGAAAGTTTTTTCATTTAGTTTTCGGTAATCGATAACTAATCGGAATTTTTTCTTTCCACTGGCGTCCATTCGTTTGGGGACGAGAAAGGTAGGGAAACTGTACGGAGATATACTAGGTTTAATTATTTTATTGTCTAGGAGCTTTTGTATCTGATCTTGAATTTCTTGTTTTAAATGGTAAGGGTATCTATATGATTTTTGATAAATCGGTACATCGTCGACTGTTCTAATGTGATGTTTAACTACATGAGTAAAAGTTAAATCAGTGTTTTCGTTATAAAATATATTTTTAAATTTTTTATAAAGAGAAATTATTGCAACTTTTTCTTCGGGATTCAGATGATCTGTTCGAAGAAGTTTGGTAATATCAATATTGTTATTATAAGATGATAAAGGAATTATTTCATCAAATTTCGATAAGGGTTGGACTTGGAGAGGTTCATGAAAATTTATAGAAATATTATTTAAAGAGATTTCTTGTTCTATAGGTATTTTACAGTAACCGTCTTTCGCTAGAGCTATACATTCAGGTATTATTATGTTGTTTAATTTTAATTCTGGAAGAATTACTTGTCCATTATGAATATTCACAGGAATATTTAAAATTCTTTTATCTAGAGATTCAGAATAAGGGGTAAATAAGTTGGGATTGACTTCCAAAAAGAATGGTATTTTAATAGAATTAATTTGTAATAAATGTTTTTCGAAATTAATAAGTGCCTTCAATTTATCAAAGTCCTGACTACCTATTAATGCATCGAATCTATCGTGCCAAGGTACGATAAACATATGGAACATGTATTTAATGCCGAATTCTTTCAAAAGACGGCATTTGCAGCTAAAATTGCCATTGTAAGTTGTTTTAATTGATTTAACGGAAAATTTTGATTCATGAATGGAATCTGAAAATAATCTATAGGCTGGTTCTGGGTTTATAATGGAATTGCTGGCACCGGGGTCAATCAATATTTTTAAGTCTAGATTTGAGAGGTATATAAATGGAAGTCTAGGGGCTGAATTTATATTATTTATATCAATTCCGAGGCTCGTAATTAAATTTTGAGTTCCATCGTATTGTTCGTTTTGGGGGTTAGCATATGATGATTCATCAGAATTTTCGTCAGTATCTTCAATATTGAACAATTCTTCGACAACTACATTCGGAGGTCCTGTTTGTCTAAAAGAATTTTGTTGTGGAGGTCTATAAGTATTTGCTGTAGATATACTCATTGGGGTTGGTTTGTAATTACTTGTGGAAGGTTGAGAGGGACGATCAAAATTTTGATTATTAGGAGATTGTGTTTGTCTATTATTTAGTCTTTGATAGTTATTTTGGTAATGTAATCTTTGATTGTTATCATTATATCTATTAAATTGTCTATAATTAGGGTTTTGAGGAATTTGTGGCCTTAGAGACGAATTATAATTATTAAATGAAGGTTGGTTTCTTGGTGATTTATTATATGAAGTATTATGTTTTGGAGGTGAGCGATTTCTTTGACCTTTTTGAGATCTAAGAAAGTTAGCAAATTCAATTTGGGATCTTTCGTTGTCTAATCTTCTACATTCGTACAATGCTTGTTCTAGAGATGAAATTGATATATGAAGTAAATGATCTCTGTGGGGATTCAAGAGACATGCTTTAAATACCATAAGGGCTTGGTCAGTATACATAGTTTCTTTAGAAATTCTAACTTCTCTGTTATCAGAATTTATAGCTAGGTGTTCTTTAAGGACTTGTAATTTTTGAGAAACTTGGTCATGAAATTCGGAGAATGATTGAGAATGAGTTTGAATAGAAGTATTCAAATAGTTAGCTAATATTTCTTCAGATCTAGGATCGCCAAAACGAGTGATAAGAGCGGTTTTTAAATCGGACCATTTATCAAAAGATCTATTTATGATTACGTCTCTAGCTGGACCTAATAATTTAGATTTGACTTGCTCTAACAGAAGATTGTTAAATAAATCATTATTTTCGGTTTTTAAAAGAGTTAAATATTTTCCAGATTGTCTTAAATAATATGCCAAATCTTTAGGACCACCGTTATATGTTGGGACCATATTGTTTGCTAAAGATAATTCGATTTGTGAAATTGCAGTAGACATCTTTGTATTAGTATTTAAGTTACGACTAAGAGGTAAAGGAGATCTGGATCGACGTACAGATAATGGAGATCTGGATCGATCACGATTTTGTGACATTAAGAGATTGACTTTACTAATATATTAATTTTATACAACCATTAAAATTGGAATGTTTAAATTGCAATTCAAATAACACTTATATTGTAGTAAAAAAAATATTATAATATTCAAAACAATTATTAGCCGATAAATAATAAAATTAAAGGAAAAACTTACAGGAGGATGCACTGAAGGATCATCTGCGAGCTTGTTCCTTGTCTCTAATTCTCTGAAGGAACTTGAGCCGTCTTCTTGAACAATCGTCTTCTTCACTGGAGGAATGGTCGGGTTGGAGTCAGTCTTTTCACACACCGTAACTTGTTTCACACAGTTTATTGGTTCGGATACTATCTTAATTTCTTGATAGAAAACGTAGACGTTTTACCACATAGAAGGGGTATTTTCTACTGACAGTATCCTGTTCGCAGCGCCAGTTAAATGTATTAAGTAAAAAATATACTTTTTAAAAAGATTTAATTAAACTTATGATTACTTACAGTTGATGTTATAAGTATGACTGACTTCTTTTTTAGTTTACAAAAATAAGGAAATGTATTATAATGCTGAATACAGAGAAAAATATATGATAACAAAATTTTAATAATTGTAAACAGGATGTCTCCACGTGTTTGCTGAATAAGATTAAAATTATAAATTCAATAATGTGGGAAACGTCCTGTCAGCAATTTAACAATAATATTAACAGGATATCTCCATATGACTCGCGAGAACACAGTTCTAGTGGATTGTTTTATTCAAGTTTAGTCATATTTTATAGTTATATTGCTATTAATTTACAGTTGACTAATGTTCATTTGAACAAATGGAAAAATATAGTTTCCATCAAATAATCGAAAAACCTAGCTAACTTGGGCGATAGACAAAGCGAGAAAAGAAAAAGCGATTCAACATAACACCTAACCTAATATTTTAAATTTTTAAAAACAACGAAGTAATATGATCAGTGATTCAATTTTGTGTCCTTTTTGTTTTCTCCTCGTTAAAAGTGAGTGCAAATGTGAATATGATGAATTTCCGCTAGTTTTGTGCCTTCTTCGCACTTGCTTTGTGTAATTTTCCCGCTAAGTTCTGGTATACTATTATATCTGAGATTACCTATATTCTATTCTGGAACATTTGTCATCCCTAGCAAACTTGTATGGCTCATAATGACATCCCAAATATGAGTTTAAATATGGTTATTAATGTGCTAGTATGATCTATAGAGAACAGAATGTACATATAAAATATGTATACACTTTTTGGACCATCAGAAGCGTTAAAGATACATACAAATGTTTATTTTAAATATACATTTAAGATGTACATTATCATTTTAATTAGATCCATTATAGATTGTACAAAACTTCACGTGGAATACAAATTATTTGATATTTTTTCGAGAAGGGGTAGGGAAAATACCAAGATTATATTTCCTTCCACTCCTCGAATCAATTATAATCCGACCAACAGTCACAAATATTTGTAGTAAAATTTGAATGTAATTTTTTAGTGCCGTATTAGCATAATTTACAATACCTTTCATAATTCAATTCAATATCGCTTCCTGACCAACTGACAGATCACAATGAAACTAGAATATCGATAAATATGAAACAAGAAATAGAAAAAAAATTACTCACCTAACTTAAGTATATAGACCAAATAAAACTCAACAATGTAGTAAACTAGAGAGGATAACGCGCCGAAGTTTGATTAACTACTAACCTAACCTATTTTTTGTTTTGGGGGAAATCTTCTATAGACCTTGGGAAGGAGTCCGGAGTTGCGGGATTCCACCAAACATGTTTTCATCCTCAACCCTTAATGGGCCAAGGATACGTCACTCTAAAGATCCATGGTCGATCGCCTACCGGCTAAAACCTAGCACCAATCTGTACGCACTCTGTACCTGAAATGTCTTTATAAATGTGAATTCGGTCAACCTATCCTAACCCAATGTAACCTACTTACCTACTTATTATTATTTAATCTAACCTAATCTAACCTAACCAAATATCAACTATAAACTACACAGGATAACGCGACGAAAATAGTTCGATGTTATTGAGTCGTGCACTAGGATTGGGACCAAACACTTGCCACCACATAAAGTGATCCACATATTCGGATAAAAATCTTGAGGACATCACCCCGGACGCCTCAAATATTGTTTAAGGCACGACCAGTGGCCTTCAATACGGTTCGTGCACATTCCCGTTACCGGATACACAAAGTTTCTGGAGTGGTTAACCTCCTTATGTATCTAAGGGGATGCACCTCCCAGATTTTTGAGACTATCACATCTCCTCTAGCAGCCAGTCCATATTTCAGTACCCGGTAATACGTGACGAGAAATTATTGATTCCGGAGTAGTCGCTGTTCGGTTGGGAACAAATACTACATAGCCATATTTATCCGTGACTTCATAGATACCAAGCACCCACTGCTCTGGAATCATGAGCCCCCTATTATATTTTCGTTTGTAAACAATTAAAGTAAACCTACATGGAATCGATACCGGGCAAATTGCACAATCTGTTGAATTTTTCCATTTGCGCGCATTTTCACAATCTGTCGATAGCTGTTCACTCAATTTTTCCATTTGCAACTTGTGTATGTATTCCTGATAGTATACCTATTTGGGCACGTATTATTTCATAATAATGTGGATAATCATTTAAATTATTGAAAATTGGATTTCCGTTTGAAATTGTAAGAGATTGGTAAAGTCGTTACTGTTCGAGATGCTTATCCTATTTTTGTACGACCATGCTATAATACAAAGGTGTCAGCTAAGAAAATATGTTGAACATGTTAAAGTTATTTACTTACCGTTCAGTCGGGTCGAAACCAGAATAATAAGTAATTAGTAATTACTTACTAGTTTTCGCCTTGCAAAAATTAAATATAGTATATATACAAAAATGTTATTCTTTTTCTATATCTATTCTAGTCCAATTTAGCAATTTAGGTTATCAATATTTTTTCAACGAAACATGATACACGGCTTGAATTCAATGTGGTTGAATTGTCTTCTCCAAAGGAAAACAAGTGATTGATCAAAAAATTATTTGAAAAGAAGCTCAACTAAACCTGCGGCATCAAACAAATTAATATTTCCTATGCTTTTATTTTTCAGTGATAATATTGCTAGCTATTGCTACAGTATCTAAAGCAGAATGCCAAAGTAAGTCTTGATGTCTGCCAGTAAATGTGTATTTTGGTGTTAATAATAATTGTTTCTGACAAATATATGTATAGAAAGCTTTTTTTGATATATTTCCATTCCATTAGCGGATTTTTTTTTGTTTAGATCTTAGCAAAGCACTGTTTTATCTGTTTGTATACAACATTATTTTCACTACACTACACTGCTACAGATCCAACACCTTTTTAATACATGCACCGTGAAGTCAGAATTGTGTGAATTACATACTAATTCTAAGTAAACACCTTTAGAAGCTTTTATTATATTTTTTCAAATATATTATCATATTTAAATAAGTTTTAACAAGGTAACGTTTATTAATAATGCACGTGCTGAGTAATTAGAAATATAAATTCGCATGACATTAACTTATAGCTTCAATGATAAACTTAATCTTACAAGAATTTTATCATGACCAAATCAAATAATTTTGTTTTGTAGTCTTTCATTAATATCTTTGCAATTCAATTACTTTTACGTGTATCAGAAAATTAACACTTCATTCAATATTATGTATGTTATTCTCGATTAACATTTCTATTTTTAACGTCATCAACGCTTTTAACAAAAATGTGTGTGACGAAGTATATCAACATCAAATGTTGGTGCCATAAAAAAATAATTGTCATCCGAAAATGAATTTGGTTGATGTCGTTTTTTGCAACGAGAGAATTCTAGACGATCATTTTCCGGATCCAAAAAATTGTTCCATAAGATTTACATTATAACACATTCAATAAGGTAATCAGATTTTTAAGAACCGGAATATAAGAAAATAACATTTTATTCCAAAGATGACCAGTTACCTATCAAATTTTATATTCCATTCTCCGATTAATAAATTTATAAAATTAAACCAAAACCAATCATTCACATCAGCAAACAACAAAATACTAAAATCAAACATGCAGCTATTTCCAAATTCAATAGACTAATTTTTGTAGCCTATATCTTTACTGACATTAGTCGACACATTTTTTTCAAATTACTAAGAATGCTACTGTAGAAATACTCTATGAAATAACTTTTTCAAATAATAATAATAATAATAAGAAAAAAATTATAGAGAAATTAAATTGAGAAACTGTATAAAAAATAATAAAACATTTCACGGGATTGGAGAGATCTTATATGAGAAGCAAAATAATGCATGGTTCAATTTTGATGTGTTATAAGTTATAACCGAAAAGAAAAGAAAAATATTGAGTCTCGGAGTCAAACATTGAAAAAAAGGAGATTAGTGCGTGTATATTCCAAAACCTTTTCGATACTCGTGTTTTTCCATATTTTCCATTCTAATCGAGGACTTGCAGTTAAGATTTAGTTATAAGTTGTATTTGAATAATAATCGTTAAAGTATGCTGTGAAAAATTGAGCCAGCAATTATTTGCGTTGAGAAAACAATGGTTTTATGAAGGTGGGGAATATCATTTTCCCCATAATTTAAATAAATTGGGGAAGAGCGTTATAGTTTTTATTTTGAGTTATATCAAAATTAACATTAAAGGATTTGTTATTTTATTTTGATTTAAATAAGAATTTTACGTATTAAATTTAAAATAATAATAACATTGACACCAGAAGGAACTCATCTGTGATAGGATCTCGGAGCGTGGCAAATGTAAGTGAATGTAAGTAAAAAATATAAATGAAGTTTCCAAAAATAAAAGAATGAAGCTTGGAATTGATTGAGATTAAAATGAACATTACAATATATATGTATATATGTATATATATATATACATATATATATATATATATATATATATATATATATATAAATTTCGATTTTCTACTACACCTGTTTTAGTCGAAATTTCAATAATTTCGACTTATTGGCCTGACTGTTCTTCGAAGGGCAAAACAACTACATTCCTGGCTAATACCACGCAGAATATTGAATTACATCCCCTTCGAAAATCGTGACGTCGATCGGCCATTTTGCCGATACGGACATCTGTGGTGATTCGCAACTGATAGCGGAAGAGCATAGTACACTTACGCGTTTCGACCTTCTTGGGTCTCTTCAAGAGTGCCGTAATGCCTTCCAGTTCAGAATCTCTAATCCGAACTGAAGATTACACCCTCCGACAACCTCTCTTGGTTCGTGTAGTTACACAAGCGAGAAGTAGTCAGTTGGCGCCATCTTCACTTTCAGTTGCGAACCAACACCTCAGATAAATGCGACCGTATTAGTCGTATTAAATAAAAATGAATATAATTTCATAAAATACGAGGTGCTATATGAAATATAAATTTCGATTTTCTACTACACCTGTTTTAGTCGAAATTTCAATAATTTCGACTTATTGGCCTGACCGTTCTTCGAAGGGCAAAACAACTACAATCCTGGCTAATACCACGCTGAATATTGAATTTTATGAAATTATATTCATTTTTATTTAATACGACTAATACGGTCGCATTTATCTGAGGTGTTGGTTCGCAACTGAAAGTGAAGATGGCGCCAACTGACTACTTCTCGCTTGTGTAACTACACGAACCAAGAGAGGTTGTCGGAGGGTGTAATCTTCAGTTCGGATTAGAGATTCTGAACTGGAAGGCATTACGGCACTCTTGAAGAGACCCAAGAAGGTCGAAACGCGTAAGTGTACTATGCTCTTCCGCTATCAGTTGCGAATCACCACAGATGTCCGTATCGGCAAAATGGCCGATCGACGTCACGGTTTTCGAAGGGGATGTTATTCAATATTCTGCGTGGTATTAGCCAGGAATGTAGTTGTTTTGCCCTTCGAAGAACGGTCAGGCCAATTAGTCGAAATTATTGAAATTTCGACTAAAACAGGTGTAGTAGAAAATCGAAATTTATATTTCATATAGCACCTCGTATTGTATGAAATTATATTCATTATATATATATATATATATATATATATATATATATATATATATATATATATAAAACTATTCCTAACTGGTAAGCAAAGACTATCCTCCTTTTATATATATATATATATATATATATATATATATAGGGTGCTTCCTAAGTAATCTAAAATATTGTAGTGGGCGCTTCTTCACTCCATTTTAAGACGTTCTTACAAACATTTCGTTAACGATATACAGGGTGTTGAATTGTTTCATTATTTTATTAGAAGCAACAACAAGTGTTAAACATAAAGGAAAAATAGTACATTTCAGAGCATGTGTTCAAAATGTGTACCTCCAACCAAAATGAGCGATTTTAGATATCCCCACAAACAAAAATCCAGAGGATTGTGTTCAGATGACCTAGGGGGCCACGGGTGTGGAGATTTCCATCCGATCCACTGGTCTGGAAAGACGTTATTTAAAAACTCGCAAACAATCACTACAAAATGTGGAGGAACGCCGTAATGCATGAACCACATGCGCCTTCTAAGAGGGACATCTTCCTAAAGAAGTGGAAGTTCATTTTCAAGAAAATGAAGATACGTCTCACCGGTCAACCGTGCAGGAAGGAAAAATGGCCCTATTAAATAATCTTCGATGATGCCAACCCAAACATTAACCGAAAACAAGTGTTGGAACCGTGCTACAACTGTTGCATATGCCCATATGTGGTCATTATGAAAATTCATAATGTCATGTCATGAAAAGTTGGCTTCATCCGTAAACAGAATATTAGCTGCAAAATTGGGATTGTTTGCCATTCTATTTAAAATCCATTGGCAACATAGTATACGGAGCGGACAGTCAGTAGGTAGCAAATGTTGAACACGTTGAAAGTGATATGGATACAATGAATTCTCTTTTAGAATATTCCAAATAGTTCTGTTTCTAACATTTACTCCATCAGAATTTTTTCTGTTACTCATTTCTGGATGTTGGTCAATAATTTAAAGAATCTGGTTCTCCAATTGTGGAGTTCTCACATTTCTGGATCGTCCAATAGTATTCTTTGATTTAGCAAAAGTTCCAGTTTGTCGTAAACGAATATGTATCTTAGTAAACGTATCAGAACATGGTAAACGATTATTTGGATAAGGATGGGCATACATATGTCTAGCCTCTAAGGCATTACTATTCGCTAATCCATACAAAAAGTGCATAGTAGCCATTTCATTATTAGTAAACGCAGGCATCGTTGTTAAATTAACACAAAAAATCCGTATAATTAAAATTTCTTATTCGTTTTTTGCGTTGGTATTTAGGTTTCACACAGTATTCGACAATATTATTTCAAAGACCACTTAAAATAATCATATTCTTTCGTATTACTTCTATAGACCAGTAGCGTCGCCAGGAAAAATAAATTTCACTTACAGTCAGAGATCATTTAATAAAAACAATTCAACACCCTGTATCTCATTAACGACAAGACTTATCACACATGTTTATAAGAGCTTTTCATCTTAAAATGGAGTGACGAAGCGCCCACTACAATATTTTAGATTACTTAGGAACACCCTGTATATGTATATATAATATGTCCCCCTAAGACAATATGGAAAACTTTTTTATTATTAATTTTAGGAAAAAAAGTTATCCGTCACAAAAGTTCTGCATTATCTAAAACCTAAAATACAGTCATCAAATATCAAATTTTTCAGTCGTATACGAGGTTTGTCAAAAAATATGAGTTTTACTGAAGAGTAAAGTTCATTTACATTAATAAAATTACTTTTAAAACGTATGTGTACAATAATGCAAATTAAACTGTAGTTACATGTAATCCATGATGCACTGACACAGGAATAATTTGTTGATAAAAGGAAATGTTGACCGTAAATTTCAAACCGCGTTAGAATTTAAAAGGCACATAAAAATGATAATGTTACTAACTGATGAAGAGAACATAGAAAGTGTTTTGATTGTGGGAGATTACTATAAAACGCATAGAGAAGCAGCAAATATTTTCAACAATAGACATCCCAATAAAAATATAACCCAATCAACTGTAACGAAAATAATAGATAAATTTAGAAGAACTGGTATTAAAAATAATAAGTTTAATGGAAAACGTCGAAAACTGATTCCTAATGAGAATACGCTGTTTGATGTGCTGTCTGTTGTAGCAAATCCAAAATTGTCATTGCGCAAAAGAAGGTTACAACAAAATGTAAGTAAAAATACATTTTAAAACTAAATAAATACAAACCATACAACCCAAAAATCGTACACACATTAGAAGAAGGGGATTATGATACGCGCTTTGATTTTTGCTCTCTCATCCAAGGAGAGTTAGAGGAGGACCCTTTTTTTACGACGCATATAATTTTTCCGATGAGGCGACATTTTCGTCAAATGGAACTGTCTCATCGCAACATTGTCGCTGGTGTTCTGAGGAAAATCCCAATTTTGTATTAAAGGCTCATGACCAATATTCGTTTAAGACGAACGTGTGGTGTGGCATTTGTAAAAACTAATTAATAGGACCTTTTTTTAGAGAATCTACGAATGCCGAACGTTATTTACAGTTTTTACAAACTCATATCAATGAATTCATGGACGAACTACCCTTAATAGAACGTCAATATATTTGGTACCAGCAAGACGGTGCCGCATGCCACAGTACAATAAATGTTGAAAATTTGTTTCATTGAAAAGTTATTCACAGATATTCTGATCTCTTTTGACCTGCTAGATCTCCTGGCCTAACCCCCTTGATTGCTTTTTATGGGGTTACCTGAAACAAAAAGTTTACCAGAAAGCGCCGTTTCAAGATATTGACCACTTGGAGAGGATAATGTATTACGTGAATTTTCCAATAGAACTATTGAGTGTATTGAACAAGAGGGTGGATATGTCGAAGCATTATTATGGGTGAAAATTAAATTTGTTTGTTTCTAATATTAATATGATGTAAGTTTTATAACTTAGTACTTGAATATATTTTATTAATTGCAAAATAAATTAATATCCACTTATTACGCGTTTTAATTGCAAAATTATTAGAAAACATCGAAAAACTAAAAGTTTATCATGTGTTTCGTAATCACAAGATATAAATGTTCATTTAAAATAGAAATATTAGTAGAAAATAAAATAATCTGAAGTTTTAATTTAAATGGATGTACTTGCATAATTAACCATAGTTTTTGATTTTGATCAACTTTTTTTTGTAACATTTTTCGATATTGTCAAATTTAAAGGTACTTGACTCTTGAGTAAAACTCATATTTTTTGACAAACCTCGTATACAACTAAAAAATTTGATATTTGATGACTGTGTTTCAGGTTTTAGATAATGCAGAACTTTTTATAAAGAATAACTTTTTTCCCTAAAATTAATAATAAAAAAGTTTTCCATATGATTCCAACTTAGGGGGCCTATTATCTATTTACCTATTAAAGAGAGGTCTCTAATTCTAATTTTAATTTGTACACTCTGTGAATACTTTTTAACCATCTTTATCATAGTTTATTGTTTATTTTATTTGTTTTTATGTATAATAATTGTCTTTTTTTATTTGAGAAATACTACTGTACAGTGGTTTTTTTGACTCATGTTCAACTCCTGCTCTACGGTTCTTATGCGACAGGAAGTATGCGACCCAGGGTTCTAAGTAGTGCAAGTCCCTGCCTACGCGACTAAACCATACCTCGGCAGCCAGTGTTAGTCGGACTCGGAACCGCCGTTTAGCATTACTTCAAGTCCGACGGCTGTGATTTTTGCTATTGTCTATCATGTTGTAGCATCTATACGTTCTGTATTATTTATTACCTTCTACCTTCTCTTTGCCTTACGTAGTTTTCTTTCTGTTTTAGTATGGTAGTTGTACGGCTTCACACTTTTTTGGATCTTCTAGCATTTTGCTTATGGCGTTCTCTGGTGTTATATTTCCAGTTTTGTTCTCCATATTTAGTCTTTCAATGTGTCATCTACTACAGATAAATATAGTGTGTTCTGCTGTATCTCCTTCTTAACCATAGTAAATGCACGTTGGTAGTTCGGTATGCTGGGAAACATCCATGACCGGTCAACATTCTCCGTGTTTCCTTTTAACCCATACTTGTATGTTCGGTGGTATAAGTTTCTTTGTCCAGGTCCCCGTGTCAGCATCTTCCTGCCACCATTCTTACCATCTTTGCAGCAGTAGGGATTCTAAAGCTCTTATCTAAAGCCTGCTCATCTTCCAATTTCATCACTAGGATGTTGATTGGTGGTATTTGTGCAAGAGTTAGAACTGATCTTGTAGAAGCAGTTCTGTATGCTCCAATTATTCTGATGGCGGTTTTTTTTGTATGCTTATTATCTTATTCAAATATATATTTTTGTTGAGAGGGCTTTTCCAAATAGAGGATCCATACGAGATAATAGATTGCAGCACCGAGCATAGAATACGTCTGTTCCCCTCTCTGGGCCCTCCTATATTAGGCATCAGCCTGCTAATATTTCCCAAAGCCTTTTCTGCTTTCTTTGCCACTTCGTGTATATGTTTTGCCATCCTCATGTTTCTTTCCAGATAAATACCTAAATATTTCAGACTGTTAATCATTGTTTCATCCAATTCGCTTGTGATACTTTTTATTTTTCTGCCCGTTACCAGAATTACCGCTTCGGTTTTGTGTGGTGCCAGCCTCAGTTTTTTCTCGCACATCCATTCATTTATTTGTCTTAGAGTCCGATTGGCTGTTACCATTAAATATTCAGAATTTGTTGCCGTTACGACTATTCCAATGTCATCTGCAAATCCTATAAGCTGTACACCACAAGAAACGGGTATTTTCAGTACTCCATCATAGTAGACGTTCCACAGCGTAGGACCTATTACTCAGCTTTGTGGTACTCCGCATGTGACATTTATCTTACCATTTATTCCTACGAATAGGGACCTTTCGTGTAGGTAGCTAGCTATCATATTATGGATATATGGCTTTATCCCTTTACTGGTCAGTTCATGGAGAATTCCTTGCCACGGTGCCGAGTTAAAGGCGTTTTGAACGTCGATCATTATAAGTACACGATGTCTTTGGCATGCTTCGTCTGCAATGTTCTGTACCCTTTTTAGTGCATCGATCGTTGATCTTTGCTCTCTAAATCCATATTGTTCGGTATCCAGGTCTTCCCATCTCTCCATTTCGGATTTGAGCCTTGTGAGCATCAGATGTTCCATTAGTTTAGCCAATACGTTCAGTAGACAGATAGGTATATAACTTATACTACTTTGGCCTGTCTTAACTTTTTCAATTAGCACCAGTCTTGCTAATTTCAGTTCTCTGGGGAACTAGCCTTTCGTTAGTGCCTCGTTTAATATCAGCAAGAACTTTTCGGGGTAGCTTCTTACTATAGCCTCTATCACTTCGGCAGGAATGTTGTCTGGACCCGTTGCTTTCTTATCTTTCAGCCATTCGTTTGCTTGTAGTAGTTCCTCTATTGTGTATTTTGGTATTTCCGCTGTATTTACTGGCATTTTATTCCATTCTCTCGCTTGCTGATCCGGAAAAAGAGTTTTCACTACCTTGATTTGTTCCTCGTCGGTCATAATCAGAGGGCGGTTTTTCTTAAGCGTATTTGTGACGATTTGATGCCCTTTGCCCCAAATATCTGCGTTGACTTCATCAATAACTTTTCCCCAGCTGGATTTTTTGCGAGTATTATAACTTTTTAAAGTTCGGATCTACTTAGCCTGTACTGATCTCGTCTGTACTTTTATTAGCCCTTAGCATCGTCCTTATTTTTTGCAAGCATTTTATCCGTTTTCCGCTTACCTCTTCGGTCCACCAGGATACTGGTCTTTTTTTTTGGATTTCCCTGTTTCTTGTGGAAGGTCTTATCGCAAGCGATTTTTATAGCCTTTGTCAGTTCTTCAGCTGTCAATATACCATTGTCTCTATTGCCCACTATTTTTCCAAATTCTTCTAGGAGGTTAGGTATTTTCTCGTTTTTAATTTGCCATCCATTACTTGATGGAAACCTTTGTCGGAGTTCTTCTTGGCGATCTTCCTTCAGCTCGTACAAAATATACTGATGCGGGTTCAGATGTTCTTCTTCAAGCACCTTCCAGTTAGCAACCTGTTTGGCAACCTTTCTTGTACTAAAAGTTATGTATATATATAATTCGCTAGTTTCTCCTTCTAAATGTAGGTACATTTCCATGATTATGTATGACGCTATCCTCTTCTGCTAACCATTCCGATAATATTTTTCCCGCCTGTCTTCAATGTTTGAATTCCATGGGAAGGAATTCGCATTAGAATCGCCGCCTACTATAATCTACTTCTTATATCTTTTCATACCTTCTCTTAAGGCTGCTAGGAATTCTACAATTTTATTGTTTCTAACATTTGGAGATATATAACAGATTTGTGTTTTAAATAAAACGTACTGTTTCTACACAATATATTGTGGAGTCAACTAGAAACAGTAAGTTTCATTTAAAACACTAATATGAGTAGATTCCACAAAGTAAAGGTCGAAACAGTTAATTTCATTTATATAACAGCTGTACAATACCGTATTACATGTCTCCACCCACACAAAACCTGCACCTTTACCTTTGTTATTGGCTTTAACGTTTCTTGTAAGTTTTATGGCCGTGTCTATGTTGTCATCAACGATCCACTGTTCGGTAAGAGCTTTTTCTAGTTAGGTTCCGCTATTAGTATAACATCAGCTTCCCTTTCATCAGCTATTTTGTACATCAAGTCCATGGCTGCGTTTCCTCTGTCTATATTTCCCTGTAGGATTCGAATTGGATTTAGAGACATTTTTAGTTTGTGTTGTCAATGGCATGTAGGGTCTGTTCTGCTTTTTGTGTCAGCCTATGAGATTCATCACAGGGGTAGTCCACATCTAGGTTTCGGCGTAACTTTATTTCTCTTCTTTCCGTTGCTCTAGCTCTATTAAGAGCCTTTTTGAAGGCTGGACATTTCAGTGTTCCTGCTTTGTGGCCCGTTTTATCACATACTGGGCATGTTTCTGCATTTTTACACTGATCGGCTACATGATTTTACTTTCCCGCATTTATAGCATAGTGCGACACGGCTAGGCCCGTTACAATCATTTGCTTTAAGGTCACACTCCCAACATTTTGTGCACCTGCTTATCCTTAGTCTCTTTTCTATTCTGCATTTGACGAGTCCAACTCGTATATGCTCCTCCCGTAGAAGTTTGGCCGCTTCTTATTTTTTAACTGTAAGTGTCGCTGCTTGAGTTTAGTTTGATTGAGGGCGTAGCTCGCTTAGCCTATTGTATTCTTCATCCCAGGTTCCAAGGATCTTGGTTAATTCTTCCAGTAGGTTCTCACTAGTGGCTTCAGCGTTCATACCTTTTATGTGCAATGTTTCATATTCATCCTTTCTGCGTAGTTCTCTAACCTTCATCCCCTCTGAGATATTTTTAATAGCTTCTTTTACTTTATCCATCGATTTTTTATCCTTGTCCATAGTTATAAAAAGATGATTATCCTTGGTACTCCTAACAGTTCCGATGGCGTTGATAGCTGAGTTAGCTCCCATACTATTTTTAACTTCACCCAATACTTCCTTGTAAGTCTTTCCACCTTCTTTTATTATTAAGCCGTATGTGGATCTTTCCTTTTTTCCAATTTTGTCTCGCTCCTCAATTGCTGCTTATATTTGTCAGTGGTGAAGATCGTTACTTTTGTTTGTGAGTCGTGGAAAATTGCCTTGTCATTTTTTGGAGATTTTCTAGTGTCATATTTGATATATGATGTAATGCCACGTGCATGTCTTCTGCTGTTTCTTCCTGCAATCGTTTTAGTCCTTCCCAAATTTGTTTATCACTTCCATCGTGTTTTATTTTTATAATTCTTTTTCGTGTATGCAGATATGGGATTTCTGTCTTTACTCCTGTGATCTGTTGGATAACTTCAAAATTGGATTTTAATTGGCATATTTCTGGGAATTTCTCCCTATACATCTTTTGTATACTAGTGTCAAAATTTGGGTCTCCTGGTTCAGCAAATACAACTTTTACCGTCTCGTCGTTTGTGTTAAGTGGGTTTCCAATAACAATCGCGCTGTTGGTAAATACGCTGCTGTCCCATTCTTGTTTTTGTATCAATTGTAGGATTTCTAGATCCTCAAATCCAGTTAATGAGGTGATCTTTAGATTTTTTGGATACCAGGGAGTCGTTTGCGTCGAGGCATTGACTTTAGAGGATTCCATAGTGGCATCTGCACGTCTGCATCATAAGTAGCATTTTAACTGCAATATCTTTAATTGTGGTTTTTGTGTTTTGGTGCTCCTTGATCACCTTTTCTAGGTCTGTTATGTATTTATTTGATGCCTTCATCGCTTCGATAATCGTAAAAACTTCTGGGCTTTCCTTATGTTTATAAAAATCCTCTATCATACTCATTTCTAACTAGGTATCATGAACCTTTCTCTTTTTGATTGAGTATTCTAGCGAATTGCATCTGGTCAAATGGCCAAGTATATTCAGTCTTCTATGAGCTAATGGTTTATTCGTTGGTTTTCCTATATATATATATATATATATATATATATATATATATATATATATATATCTTCAGATATATCTTCAGATACGGTTTTTTTTGGCATTGTCAACCTTTGTTCTCTATTCTCAGTTATCGATTTCTCTAAGGGCTGATAATCTCCCTGTTTGTCTGCATTTGAATTATTTTTTGTTTCCATAAAGTCCCACGAGTATCTAGGGAATTTTCGGTCCGCGGACGTAGAGCCCCGCTTACGTCTGTAAGGTTACTTACCCCGAGAGGTCGCCAAATTATCCCGGAGGCACCGTTCGAGTCCACATCCCTGTGGCCACGCATCCATCGGCAAGGTTGCTAAACACCTTAGCTTCCGGATTTTTTATAGCTGCTTTTCTCCATCTGGACTCTTCTGCCTGTGTTTAAATACCATAGCCGGAGGGTCCCAGTTTTACGGCGCCAGGAACTCGCCATTCGCCCATCTTTTAGGTAAGGGCTTACCAGTGTGTTCGGATGTAACATTGGCTAGTTTGGTATCTTGACTGGCTTTTGCCGGTGCTTACTTATCCGGCACGGGTAGCCCCACTGACCGTTTTTGAGCTGTTTGTTAGCTTCACTCCTTCCCTCTCGTCCCTTCGGCTCGAGGAGGAAGTAAGTTACTAAGCCACTCCACCTGCGACAAGGTCTTACAGCTCCTAGGAGTAGACTGTACAGTAGTAGATGAGCCTCTACTGAGGCATAATCAAAAAGTAAGCTTTAAAGAAATATGTTTTAATTATATGTATCTACATAAATGTTTTGTGTTTTCCAATTTTTAGAATGGTTTGAAAATTGTTTAAATCAAATAAGCCGAAACCTTACCAAATATAAGATATTGAAAAATTACGGTCATTATCTCAAACTCAAACTAATTAAAATAAGGTTATATGTGGATGACTTAGTGGTATATATCAAAAGTATGAATATCTATACAATGCAAAAGATACTACAGAGACAACTTAATAACCTGCAACAATGGTCAAAACAGTCGGATTTTAACTTTTCTGCATACAAAACCAAATTTATATTATTTTCGAAAGAAATTGGTGAAAAGACACCTCGGCTTACACTATATCAGAAAAAATACTACAATATCTAATGACATTCTTAGGTATGATATTTGACCAGAAACTGAGCTGGATTGATTATATAAAAAAGTTGATACTATATTGTAGGAAAAGTATAAATCTTCTAAGAATACTTTCTAACCGAAACTGGGGATCAGCTCAAAAAATCTACATATTATATATAGAAATCGTATATGTTCCAAACTCTATTATGGATTTATTGTCTATGCTCTATGCATGCACCAAAAGCCATATTTTAAAGAAACTGGACATAGTTCACAATAACGCCTTACTCAAAATATCAGGTGCATATCGAACGCGGCCGGGGGAAAGATTTTATTCAGAATTAGGCGAACCATCTTTATCTACGAGAAGAAAAATGTTGACATTTTCATAAGCTACCTTTCTTTACTAGATAATATTGAACATCTAGTGAAGTAACTACGGGGGGGATAAGTGGGATTACAGTCTTTTTCTTAATACATCCATTACTAATCAACACAAAAAGCATGTATGAAATGCCAAACTTTCATTACCTTATCATTCAGATGAGAACAAACTCGTATTGGTTTATTTTCCAAACCATTTTTTCTACGTAAATATGAAATTGTATAGAGTTCTATTTTGAATTCTATGGTTCGTGAATGTTACTGTAAAACTTGACAAAAACATTGGAATTAGACAGAGAAAACTGCTCATACCGTAGAGACGTCAGATACATGTATCAAATGAACTTGAACACAAACGATTGATCTCAAGTAAAAAAGTACCGATAACGTTTGTATCATTCATACAAAGTATATATACCTTCTGAATTGATATATTAACGTCAACGAACAATATCAATGGAATACCTACGGTTGTTCATGTATGGTATTGAACTTTGCGCTCCCGTAGCAATTACAATTCGCTCATCCAGGATTCAACAAATATTTATCGATTGAACTCAATAAAGTATCTTTTTAAAAGTGACAATTGGGACAGTAACCCTTAATTGAAAAAAAATTAATTGGAATTGGGATTACCGAATATTTTTAAGTTGTCATAACGCGCTTCATTCTTTATTAAATTTATGAAATGATGAGGTCAATAAATAATACACGTTTGCCAGGTGTTATTGCATGAAAATTAATCGTAACAATAGGTTGCATACTGTATATCTCTTTCACTGGCGATTGGTTTTGAATTGATTACGAGAAAGACCGTGGTTATGAAAAAATTAAATAAACAATGTTCATTGGAGAGATGAAATTTGGCCCAGTTTTTATTTGCTTATACAGTTTATTGTATAAAATGAATACTTAAACAGAAAAATGGGTTACGGGATCCGATCTAAGTTGGTATCTTGTATAGTGTGTCTCAAATTGATATTTTTTGCAGGATATACCGCAAACTAGAGGGGATAGAAAGAAGTAGTTAAGATGTAATGACTTATTTTCTTGTTAAAGTAACGATTGCCTAACCAAATATTCAACAAGCCCCTTCATTAGACAAGAGTAACGAAAACGAAAGGGTTCTAGAAGTTATAGAAAAATATTTAAAAACTTTATAGCAACTTATAATAAATATATTATCGAATAGTTCAGTGGCGCACCAAATTTTTTTTGGAATTCTCACTAAGGACACTATATATTTTGAAATGTTTCGTTTCAATTTCAAATCTCTTTCACCTAATATGACATATGGCACACCTATTTATTTTCAGTAGTTGGAGCTAGAGGGCGAATAAAATGTTTGCAGTTGACAACACGTTAAAGACACTTAAAAATGAAACACCCAGTAACGCAATTTAACATTTTATTATGAAAATCTAAACCATGACAGTTTTATTTGCCAAAAATAAAATCAATCAACTTAAAAAATAGGAATAAAAAACTTACAAACAAATTAATTTCACAAAAATATGAAAATTATAATGAATAAACTTACAAAAAACAATAAGCAACGTAAGAACTAGAATTAATTTGACCAAAGTATGAGTTACAATAAATGAAACAGTAACGTATTTTAACATTTTATTATGAGGATACTTTGGATATTCGGTAGTTTTATTTATCAAAAATAAATCAATAAATTATTGATTCCATTTTTTTGCAAATAAAATTATCACGCAATAGCACACCCTGTATTTTATTCTCTTTTTCGCTTCCATTTCTATTTCTTCATAACCCGATATATTATTATATTTTACTCCATTATTTTTTTATCTAAAATGACATATTGTTCATCTTGTAAAAATGTTCATTTCATCAAGTAGGTTTTGGTAATGTTAGCATGGAAAAGAAAACAAAACCTGTGTTACCTGTCAGAATTGTCATAGTTGTCATAAATATCGTAACATATTGTTGACAAAAAGATGAATTTTGAAAATTGTAGGAAATATTATATGAGAAAAGAATCTTATTAGTGCGTCTAAATTATATTTTCAACGATATCAAGAATGATGCAACCAAACAAGAGAATGTTTTAAAAGATTAATTCAAATTTATTGGAGTGGGATATTTTGTAAAACAACGGCGTCAGTATGAAAAAAATAATGAAGCGAGAATTGAGGGAGAGAGAGAGAAAGAGAGAGAGAGAGAGAGAGAAGTTCGAAAAGTATTTTGTAATAAAAGGGGGATTTTTATGTAAAAATTTGGAATTTTCCGTTTGTTTTGGTTGCCCCGATGTAGGATTAGTTTCCTCTGCAGGGTTGGGTTGGGGATGTTTTGAGGGTTGTAGTGCAGCGTTCATAGATTGAGTTTGGTGTTTTTGGAGGGTCGGTTGAGAAACAGCCGAGTGGAAAAAAGTGTCTCGAACAGAGGAGAAAATTGTCTAGAAGCGAGAATAGTAAATACGTTGCGTTATACATACATATACAAACATACAATAAAACTTCTTTACGCTAAATTGAGAAGGAAATAGGTATTCCAACGACAAAGGCGTGGATAATTTTGAAGCAACATAGATTTAGGCCTTATCAAATATCTGTCCAACAAAAATTTTACCCAAATGATTATTTGAGAAGGATACAATTTGCAGAGTGGTATACAGGACAATTTAACGAAAATCCTAATTTTTACTCAAATGTAATATTTAGCAATGAAGCTCGCATATCTAGTGCAGGAATATTTAACTGACACAATTAATTGTATTTGAATGACTCAAATCCCCACTTAGTTCAAGGGATCAGGAGGCAAAGAAGATTCGGTATGAACGTTAGTTTTATCATTCATTTGATGATTAAATAACTACAGCTTTGCAAACGAAGGAAGGCCCTTGAGGTGCGCAGAAGATAAACAGAGAACTCAGCTGTGTAAAGGATAGCAATAACTATTTTGGGAAAGTACAGTCGGTGAAACAAGTTAGGAACAATTGCTTAGGTAATCAGGCAGATTTCGTTGCTATTCTAAATTTTAATACCAATTTCATAATTTTTAAAATATGTTTATGATTTTTTTGTTGATATAATGGTAAGGTAAACTATTGTTCAGTAATATAAAATCGACAAAAAAGTATCAGTAGGGCACAGAACCAAAACTAAAACAATCGTAAAAATAATAACTGATTTCAATATTTTAATTCTCTTTTGAGCATTTTATAAAAAGTAGAGTTATTTTCATTTCTATTAAACAAATTAGACGTTTTTTTAAACAAAAAGTTTTTCTTGAACATTCTTTTTTCTTGACGATATATAAAGTTTTTCACTTCTCTCAAACAATTTGTTCCAATTTGCCGATAAAGCACGGCATTAAGATGTGGCTTCGAAATGATTCGTCAACAGGATACGTATACGATTTGAATGTGTATGCTGGACTGGAAACTGAAAAGCTTAAGGGAACTTTAGAAGAGAGAGTTGTGAATAAGTTTGTCAGTTCCATTCGAAAACCTACTGTGGCACTTTGTTTTGACATATTTTGTTCTTCAGTCTTATTGTTAGATTCATTGCCATATGCAGCTGTAGGTACCGTGATGAGCAATAGAAAGAATGTTCGAAAATTTTCTGCCAAGTTGCACGTGGTGACTCAGAATTTATAGTTGATAACAATGGAACTATAGTTTGCAGATGGTAGAATACAAAAGACCTGTTAACTATAAGAAATTGTTTTACCGACAACGTAGTTATGGTTCAACGCACTACAAAAAATGGTGCAAAAAAACACATTTCTTGTCCTGAAATGCTCTAGTTTTACAACCAAAACATGGGAGGGGTTGATTTGACGGTCCAAATAGCTGGCTTATACGATTTTGATAGAACATCTCGCAAATAGTGGAAGAAAGTTTTCTATAGGGTCCTGATGATGGCAGTTGCGAATGCTCACGTGTTACACCAAGACTTGCATACAACTAAATTACCGTTTTTACTATTTCTTATCAGTGTAGCTGAGGGCCTTGTTACCTTAGGCAGGCCCAAGTGGAGGTCAGCATCATCATTAGGACGTCCGACGAATGCTAAAAGGCCAAAATTGTTTTAGTGTTGGAGATCATGTACCCATTGAAGGAAATATGCGAAGAAGATGTCAAAGATGCTCCGTGCAGTTCAAAAAAGAGAAGCGCACTCAAACCCTATGCCGATTGTATAATATAACTCTTTGCAAAAATTGTTTTACTCCGTACCATTTAAAATAACTTTTTGATAAAAGTGTGTTTTTTATGTCTGACAGGTTTTTTATATCCCATTTAAAATGTCGAGTGGGACTTATATGTCTCAGACAAAACGTTGGACTATCAGAAATAATTTTATTTCTTATCAATTTTCTGTAGAGAAATAAAAAAATAAAGAAATAACTTAATAACATCCACAAAGAAATCCGGCTCGGAAGGGTAAAAAACTTAATACATTGTTAATAATTTCACGACTTTGACCTGTTATTTTTCACTTAGCTTTTAAACGGCATTTTGTTTGGCAAAATCACTTGAATAATATACATACTAAAATATTTTCAACTTTTGTCCGCGACTATATCAACGATACGTAGTACACGAATACAATTTAAAAATGAGCTCTCTGCCTTTACTAGGTAGTGGAACTAGCTTGTCTATGGCGCATCAAAATCTCAGGGGTTTTCCTACGTTTGCAAAGCTGTATATAGATATCCTAGAAACAAATGTAAATGAAATTTTTGACTAGGAAAATTTGGTTGAGAGGAATACATCTTGCTTCCAACAAGATGGAGTACCTGCCCATAATGCTAAATTATCTGGAAATTATTTGACGGAAACAGTTTATAATCGGTAGATGGAACTTATGGTCCTATTAGGTGGCCTCCTCGTTCGCCAGAATTAAATCCTTCTGATTTTTTTATTTGAGATTTTAGAAAAATCATATTTATAAAACAACAGTGGGGAAAAATTATTACAGAGCATTTAGAAAAATAAAGCCAATGCACACACTCAATTCTGTAAGATCTGCAAGGAAAAGGTGTTAAATATTATTAGAACAAAACATGGGCATTTTGAACACTTATTATAATTTTTATTTATCAAATTAATTTTAGTTGTTACGTTGTTTGTAAGTTAATTCATTATAATTTTCAAACTTTTGTAAAATTAATTTGTTGACTCTCATAATAAAATGTTAAATTGCGTTACTGGCTGTTTTATTTTTTTAAGTTTCTTTAACGTGATGTCAAGTGCAAACATTTCATTCGCCCTGTAGCTCCAACCACTGAAAACAGATATGTCATATGTGATATCGCGTGAAAGTGAATTAAAAACGGAAACGAAATATGTCAAAATATGTAGGGTGTCCCATAAAAAGACCATGAGTTGGTATAATATTTCTTTAGTAAGACCCCCTAAAAAAATGTCGGTGCGCCACTGAACTCTTCCATAATATATCTATCAAAAGTTTTCATAATGTTTTTCAATATTTTTCTTAATAAAGAAGTTCTAGAACCCTGTTGTTTTCGACACTTTTCAACAATCGCTTTAACAAAAAAAGAAGTCCTAACATGTTTACTACTTTTTTCCTATCTCCTCTAATTTGCGGTGTACCCTGCAAAACGTACCAATTTGGGACACACTGCTCAAGATACTAGAGTTAACCATAATTTAAAATTGGGATAGTTGGCATACAAAATTATTGGACCTCTACTATATTCTGCTCATATTGAACACTACACAGTGTATTGCTCCGTAACTAGATTGTCCCAATAACACAACCTCTTTGGTCGAATATAAAGTATATCGAAATTTGGATGTTTCACTTCCACTTAAGTGACAAATAATTTGAATACTTGTTGCGGTTCTGGGAGATTTACTTGTTTCTATGTGTAATACACTTTTGAAACAAACAATAAATATTTATAAAACTCTCCTTATATTTGAAATAGTTGACGTCTTTCTGTGGTTTTGAGTATTCGCATCACAATATTGAACTTTTTAATTGATAAAATTCGAACAAAGCTCACTCAATTACTATTCACGAAAAATAACACCAAGCACTTATATTCACTATAGTAATTTATTAGAATAGAGTGCATGTTCACTTCTAATAACCATGCGCAGTTAGTGGTAAAATATGATCAAAGAAAGTAAAAAAATAATGATGTTCCTCAACAACAACTAGTTTGCTATTGGAATCTAACAGTTAAAATAGAAAACAAAAATTGAAATATCGAAATTTTACCAACAAAGTTAGTTTCTATACACAGTTTGATTGCTTTGTGTAACCATCGCAAAGAAATATTTTTTGCAACATAATATAATTTGATATTATTTGAAAAAAATTAAGCTCGGAATTATATATATTGCACTTTTTCACTTTCGGATTGTTCTAAAAGTACTGGTGCTGGTTTCACTATAGAAAATGCTGTACGAAGATCAGCCAAATCATACGAAATCATATCTAAATGAAAGATGAAAACTCGTTTCACCTCACACTGTCCATTAATTTGAAAAACATTTTAAAGAATATCCAAGCAAAAATAAATACTATATCAAAAATACAGGGAATTTCGAAGGATAAAGGTGTCCTTTTGTCTAATAATAATATATTCCAAGTGTATGAAAGCGCAGCTTACCGTACTTGCAATTTATAAAGGTGTGGCAGAAGCATCGAAACAAACAAAAATGCCAATTGACCGAAAATTGTACCGAAACAAGAAGGTATTTACATGTTTTTAAACCAAGGTGATTCTTTGCGATTTTCATATACCTCTAAATTATGGAACAAATTCATTATTTTGCAAACAATTTACTTTTTACAAAAACCTTTAAATAGGTCTATTTTTAATTTTAAATGCCGATTTTTGGAATATTATGCGAACATGGTGACGCCAACAGTTTTGACGTGGTGACGTAATTGTAAATTTCTTTAAATTGAAATGTGGGTCTTGTCATACCTCATTTGAAAGGTATCCAGTAATAGAATATTTGGTCAATTATTATTTCTACGGAGTGAACAATAGTTATTTATTATACAAGGGAAAAAAGTATTAGATTTTAGCTCGAGGTTATGTTGTCTCCCGACGCGAAGCGGAGGGAGACAACAAACCGAGAGCTAAAATCTAATATTTTTCCCGTGTATAATACACTATTTTTTTCTGTGACAGGAAAAACGACGATTCAATAGTGAAAGAACATATTATTACAATATATTAAAGTCAGAATGTTATCGATATGAAATTTGAATTTTTAAACTAATAAGCTGTTGTAGTTATAGCGACAATTAGACCAGCGTTGCTAAGGAAAACAACAAAGTAATCAAATATATGTCAATTTAATTCTGTGATTTGATTCAAAAATGGTGAAAATTATTAACAATTGACTGTTATACTTCATTATTTTAGCTAAAGAAATACAACAGCAATTAATAATAATAATTAAAATCAAGTTGCCTGCCTAATGTCAGTTAAAATATCAGGTGATGTTTTGTGCGATACACTAAAATTCAAGTAAAGAAGTTTTAGAAGTAAATTATGGCTACTTTTAGTGAAACCCAACGCATAGAAATTTTAATTTTTATGGGATGTGGAGGTCAAACGCGAACTCAGCAACAGTTATGCGATTTGTTTAATGCAAATTACCCAGACAGATCTATTAGCCGATCAACAGTTAGTAAAATTGAGAAAAAATTTAGAGAAACTGCTCATGTTGAAATATTCCAAATGCTGGACGTCCTAAGAATACGTGAAACTTGTTGTATTAAGCGTTGAACATAATCCTCATAATACTTCATGCAGCGGACACAGGCATATCTCTTTCCAACGTATTCTAAAAGACGGAAAGTGGGGGAGAGTGGCCCAAAATAATCCCCCTAAGCTAGAAATGCCTGTGAAAAGTAAACTATAAAAGAAAAGAACTTCAATTATATTTTTTTGGGGTGCCGGTAGACTATACTTAAATATTGCATGACCAATTTTTTGATATAACAGGTAAGCAATTTTTTGAGGGCAGTAATGTAGATGTTTGCAAAAGGATTGTTTTACCCTGATAGGTTGGGCAAAACGATCCCCTATAGTAGGGCAAAATGATCCTTAGGTAGTGCAAAATGTTTCCCGTTTTAGAGGCATGTTAGGGTTTTTTGTAATAAAACAACTAATTAACGACTACCAAAACTACTTTATTCAGCTAAACCAGAAGACATTTAGTAAAAAGAAACAAAACTCCTTTGAATAAAACAGGTAAAAAATATTAAAAAATTACAAAATACAAAAATCTGAATTTAGGCAAACGCCAAACAACTTTTATTACAAGCAATCTACTAACTGCTCTCGCACTTTATTCACCTTGGAATTGTCAATACAGTAGTCACAGCAATATGGATCACAGTCATTTTCATCGATTCCCGCACACTCATCATGTGCCCAATGATAGCACATTGAGCACTGCACCCACCCCTCTCCCGAACAAGACGGATTCCTCGTCATTTTTGTCCTGTTTTCTTCTTTTGTTGTTCTTATATTTTGTCACACTTCGACTTTTATTTTTTTTTGTTTGGAACTTTTTTTATACCAATTTATTCTTGTTCTTTGAAGCTTTTTTTCGGCCTGCTTTTCATTCTTCTTTTGTTCCTCTATCAATTCATCATTATACGGAATACTTGTCAAAACTAATGCGCCTCCATACTTCCTTAGCTCTGAACTACATTGGTCTTGTGCCGTTTTAGGGAGTGGATGAATATAATTTGGCAGAATCTTAAACCCACTTGATGCCCTCGATGTCGAGGGTTCATTAACCGAAGCTAAGGATTGAGTAACAATCGTTCGTAAGGCATCATTTTGGTTGTTACAACAACTACTTTTTTCATTGGCCTCATCATTCTTCCCATGGACCACATTATTTTCATTATTGACTTCTTCATTCTGTTCATGGAATTTCTCATTTTGTTCATAGACCACATCATTTTCATCGTGGACATTGTCATTCTGAGGTTCGTTTTGCTCAGTCACTTCAGCAGCTACGAAATCAATACCAGTGAAAGCATCGGGGTCGTATGGAAAAATTCCAGTCTTCCTGAATCCGTTAATTGCGTTAAGTGGCGTGCAGGTCTGCATGTAAGACGCGTTGAAGATTTGTGAGATTTGGTAAACGGTTACAACTCTTCCCGGGTGATTAGTCAACCATTTTTCCAATGCTTTATCGTGATAGTGATTAAGTACATAAAACTCACGTTTTACGGTTGAAGTTTCTTAGTCGTGTGTGGCGGTAGACATAAAGTGGTCACAAAATTACATCTAGCCTTTTTGATTACATTTAAGTTTAATGTGTGCGAAAGATGACCATCGAGAATTAGAAGTGCAGCTTTAGAAGGAAATAAAATGGTCAACCCATACTGAAAATACCTCAAGATTCATCCAACCAGAGTCGTTGCTATAAAATGCTGTTCCCGGTGGTGCACCATCTTTCAACTCTTGTTTCATTCGCTTACGAGCAAAAATAATCATAGGTGGAACGTAAGAACCCGATGCAGACATATAAATTACGCCAGTAGTGGATACACCTCGTTCTACGGATACAACCCTGCCAACTTGTTTTCTACCTCCTTGAGCTAGAATTTTACAATTTTTTCCTGGGACCGTACTCAAAGATGTTTCATCAACATTATAGATCATGTGTGCTGTCATACACTGCCTTTCGTAACGTGAAAAATTTGGTGACGACAGGCCGGATAAAAGAGCGAGCACGAGCCGCCGATGTTGACTCAGGTGATCTTAGTGCAAGTTCAGCGTGCCTCTTGCGAAAACCTCTCAACCAATATTTGCCAGCTAGACATGTTTTCTTGGTAAAGGGATGATCAATATTATTTTGATCTGCAAGCTGATAAGCAATCGATCTTACATCTTTAGTGATGAGACCGTACATTCTTCATTCCATGTCGAGTATATGCGCAACTAATTCCTCCTCCTGTTCCTCAGTGAAAACCATTCTTTTACTTCCCAGTTTTTTAACAGCATTAACAGCTAACTTGTTCGTTCCTTCACAGCATTTTTTAAACTCATCAACGGAACTTGAAACTTTCTGGCCGCAGTTTCATAAGCTAAGCCACGACGGACCTCTTCAATTGCTTATCGCATATTATCTTCGTTCCATAACTGCCGCTCAGTTTTTCTTTTATATTTTTGAACCATGTTTTTATCTGCAACAAAAAAACAATGAAAGGATTTAGTACTTGTTAAAAAAAATCGAGCGAGAAAAAGTGTACATATTGCATTAGGCCCTGGTAACTTGATAACGGATCTGTTTAATATTTTCGTAAACTCGTCCAATAGTAGGCAAAACTATGTGTTTTCATATAATATATTGCAACTTAATGTTTCTATTACTATAATAACACTGCTACAATAGTTTAAAAGCATTTACCCTAGATCAGACAGCGTTAAAAACACGTTTTGGTGAATATTATTATAAAACTACCTTATCTCGTTCACTTTCAGTGGTCAACTAAACATAGCAACTCGACTGATCGTAGTATCATCGTAGATCACGTACTCGACCCACTAAGGGTAGGAGCGGCATTAAAAATAAATGGGGGGAATCATTATGCCCGCAGGGATCATTTTGGGCCACTCTCTCCTACCATCCGTACAAAATTCAGTTACAACAAGAACTCAACGATGGTTATCCCGATCGCCGTATGCAGTTTTGTGACATTTTGCAGGATTTATGTCACCGCAAATCACGTTTTCTGATGAGGCTACATTTTGCCTAAATTGTTCAGGCATCGTCAAAATTGCAGATACTGGAGTAAGGATAATCCTCAATAGATGACTGAAAGTCATACTCAACGCCATCAGAAAATCAATTTCTGGGCAGGAATAATTAATGACACAATTATTGGTCTTTATTTTTGAAGAAAATCTTCAGAGGAACGTTATCTGCAATTTCTTCGAACAGAAGTTATACTAGTCCTTGTTAATATGTTTCCAAACGCCAACAATGCTAACTTACCAGCTGATTATCTGGTTACAAGATGGTGCACATCCGCATTATGCACGAGCTGTTCGCGAGTTTATAAACCAGCGTTTTCCTGGGAGGTGGATTGACAGACGAGGACCAATAGAGAGGCGCCAAGGTCTTCAGATCTTACACCTCTAGATATTATTCTATGGGGTTATTAAGAATGAAAAGTTTATGTAGATAAACCGCAAAATCTACAGGAGTTGCAAGACCGAATTAGAGACGAAGATAATAGAATTACTCCGGAATGTATTTGTAACGTGCAACAGCAATGTGTTCGTCGATTTTCTTATTGTCAAGAGACCGGTGGATGGCATTTTGAGCATTCAATTTAGCTGAAAAGAATTATGTACTAATTAATTTAATATTGCAGTTCGTTCATTATAAAATTATTCTCTGATTAAATTGAATTACTTTTTATTTTCCCTGTATAAGCATTAGTCAGTTAAGTATAATACTGCTGGATATGTTTTTAAAAGACCTTTCAGATGAGATATTACAAGACCTACATTTCAATTTAAAGAAATCAACGATTACGTCACCGTGTCAAAACTGATGACGTCATCATTTTCGCACATTATTAAGAAAATCGGCATTTACAGTTAGATATCGAACTATTTCAGGATTTTTATCTAAAATAAATTGTTCGGAAAATAATTAATTTGTTCCATAATTTAGCTGCGCTCTAGATGTAGTATATATTCATTTGTTCACATTATTGACAAATTTGATACAAAATTATTATTCAGATAATCACTTTATTGGATGGTGAGATATGTTTACAATATTCCAGATCATATAAAAACTGAGGAAAAAATCTAAAATAAACGAAACATATTGTGACGTGCTTTCTTTCCTCAAAAAGAATCACGGACGTCACTATGACACCCACGGCTTCGGTACTTCCTAGTTTTCCTCGGGCGCCAGATTTTTGGGGTGGTTTACTCCACCGAACTCTCGAAAAATACGGCGTCGAGAGTTACCAAGGTAGCCACAGATGGAGGTTCAGTAATTCCAGGGGTCTGTTGTTATGGACCTTTCCGGATATGTAGTGTGCAAACAGGCTTTAATTGCTTACCACTATCAAACAAATGAAACTACTCGCTACTGGAGAAATTATTACTTTTAATTCCACAAATAAAATTGAGTTTTACATAAATGAGAAATTGCAAAAAAAAAAAATATCAAAATAATCTACTCGCTACTGGAGAAATTATTAATTTTAATTCCACAAATAAAATTAATTTTACATAAATGAGACATTGCAAAAATATCAAAATAAACTACTCGTTATTGGAGAAATTGTCAATTTTAATTCCACAAATAAAATTGAATTTTACATAAATGAGAAATTGCAAAGATATCAAAATCTACTACTAAATATCTACGTTACTAATCAAACCAAAAGCGGACTCACACCAAGCAATAAATATTCTAGCTATTTTACAACGGAGGCGGAAAATAACGTGCAGAATTCTACTAGTACGTAGCAGGTGAAAACAGTACAAAGTTCCTAGTAATAATAAGTCAAAAGGCACAGAGAAAGCGTTATGGTTGCACTAACAGAGCGTACTATATCGGTTCCTAGTATTTGTGTACCTTTTTAAATAAAGCGGAAGAAAATAATCAATTAACTAGTCTCGGCGGCTAGGTTAATCTCAATAGCCACCGGAATTTCTTAGCGATTTCACTAGATTCAACTAAACTAGGTTTTACTGATCAACACAATGGCCTATCGTACAAGATCAAATTCTCGGATAATGAAAACTACTAGCAGAATGCGAGAACCTCTCTTGGGTACCCCTGCTCAGCAGCGAACACTTCTGAGATTATTTCGTATCCCTTAAATTAAATCTGCCTTAGAGGCCTCTCGAATTGATCCCTGCTCAGCAGCGAATCCAGACGAGATTTTTCTACTCAGGTGCAAACGAACTAAATTTTCTTAACAGTACGACGGCCTATTCAGCGGGATTAAATACTCAGATAAACTAGACTTTAAATGTTCTAACTAAAGTTTTACTGGCAAAACAACAGCCTATTGTACGTACTAAACTTTTCAGATAAAATAGATTGACAGTAGAATCCGAAAGCCTCTCCTTCGTATCCCTGCTCAGCAGCGAACACTCTCGAGATTATTTCGTATCTCTTAAATCAAAACTGCCTTAGAGGCCTCTCGAATTGATCCCTGCTCAGCAGCGAATCCAGACGAGATTTTTCTAAGCGAATGCAAAAGAAACTAAATTTTACCAGTACAACGGCTTGTTGAGCGGGATTAAATATTCAGATGAAACAGACTCTATAGGTTATATCTATGATTTTACTAACAAACAACCGCCTATTGTACGAAATCAAATTCTCAGATAATGACAACTACTAGCAGAATGCGAAAGCCTCTCTCGGGTATCCCTGCTCAGCAGCGAATACTTTTGAGATTATTTCGTATCTCGTAAATTAAACTGCCTTAGAGGCCTCTCGAATTGATCCCTGCTCAGCAGCGAATCTAGACGAGATTTTTCTAAGCAAATGCAAAAGAAACTAAATTTTAACAGTACAACGGCTTGTTGAGCGGGGTTAAATATTCAGATGAAACAGACTCTATATGTTATATCTATGATTTTACTAACAAACAACCGCCTATTGTACGAAATCAAATTCTCAGATAATGACAACTACTAGCAGAATGCGAAAGCCTCTCTCGGGTATCCCTGCTCAGCAGCGAATACTTTTGAGATTATTTCGTATCTCGTAAATTAAACTGCCTTAGAGGCCTCTCGAATTGATCCCTGCTCAGCAGCGAATCTAGACGAGATTTTTCTAAGCAAATGCAAAAGAAACTAAATTTTAACAGTACAACGGCTTGTTGAGCGGGATTAAATATTCAGATGAAAGTGACTCTATATGTTCTAACTTCGGAATTGTACACAAATACTATGAATTCAAACGTAAAAATGAAAGCGGCTAAGCGTTGGATGATAATAGCTATTTACAGAGAAAAGAAAAAATGTATATCCACTTACCGGGTTCACAAAAAAAAACCAGTCACAGTATTCGGTGTAAACACAATTAAATTTTTAAGCAGGAACAGAAAGAAAAAGCCCCGTTCACCTGTATGCTACGTACTTTTATTAAATTCTCCTACCCCACTTACGAAGTCTCCTCCTTAAAATTTTGAAAATGCGCGCACATTAGCAGACTGGTTTAAGTGAACTTGACAAAAGGATATACCGGATGTCTCAAAAGCAGTACATTTATATAAAAATAAATATTCATAGGTAAATTTCGAAAGAGAGGCGATTTAATTATTAAATAAAATGAAATTTATACTGCATGGTTGCTGGAAATGAAAACATTAAAAAGTAACATCGTTACATCCCCCTCTTTCTTCGGTTTGAAAAAAAAATTGACAAATGAAAGTGAAGCTTGCATTTGTTATATTTTTTTTTTCACTCATGCTTAAAACTAATCGTTACCACCTAAAATAAAAGATTATTCAACAACAATCAAAAAAACAGTATCGGATCTTGCGGCAGGGACATCTATCCAAATTCCTCACGGGGTTACTGGAGCCTAGAGCTCCTCGTACTTAGGCTGGGATACCGCCGGGAAGAACGTGTCCTCACTCTTCTTACGGTGGAGGCGTTCCGCAGGATTGTATATCGCGGATGGGCCCTAGTGGCGTAGTCCGGAATTTTCATGGCACATTCACAGAGGTCACACTGAGTGCCAACATCTTGCCGGATTCGGGATACTTGTGGTGCTTGGATTTCTACTGAGCATTTTCCTGGCTCCGGTGTAGGTCTGGAAATTTCTCGGCTGGTACAGGTACAGTCTTTCGTCGGCCGTCCGGAACGACCGCAGCTGGGACACTTAAGAGTCTTCTCTATTAAGGTGGTTCTGAGAGTCGGCTTCGCACAGAAACAGTCCCGGGACATCTTACCAAAACGTCCGCAGCGGGAACAAAATAATATGGTTTTTCCACGGTTACAGGTATCGCGACGGTGTCCAGGGTATCCACATCTCCAACATAAGTCCCTTTCAACGGGCAAGAAAATGTCATCGGATGGTCGATTATCAGATAGCCTGCCGGTGTGGATTGGCGCTGGCCGTGTTTCTCGTCTAATCTTCTTCGGGACCCCCTCTAGTACTACCGGCCTTCCTGATCTCACACGGGTATTTGAACTTGATTCGTTAACCGGAGATGACGAGCTCATTGACAGTTTGGTTGGAATTGGGGAGCTTTCGGCCATACCAGGATTGGAGTCAGATCGGTCAGGATCGGCAGCTGTTTCCTCGGATCGCCGCACTGATTTGGATGGGAGATCATCCTCATCCCAACTTTCCACCTCGGATATGTCTAGTATTTCGATTGACGATTCGGAAGCCATGCTGTAAGAAGCAGTCCGGAAATCTAGAAATGAAAAACAGTGTTATAATCAAGTAGCGATAGTAGGCACGAGCAAAACTGCGCGAGCGGAGAGCACCACACCTCGCGTAGGTTTAGCGACACTAGTTTTAAGCGGTTTCACCCAAAAATAAAAGAAATCCTACACTGCCTACTACGATGGCCGTGAACTCAAAAAAAAAATAAAGCTTACAGTCTCGGCACTAAAACATTACTAGAGTCCGTTGCAGGGCGGTAGATACACTTTACAGTAGCGACCCTGGTCGTCGGGTAGGTACACTCGACACCAGCGGCGCGGATCGGAGCCGGTGGGCCGGAACGGACGGCTCCTATCAACCCATTCGGTCGGCCAAGGATGATCTTTGGGTTGTCGGCATGCGAAGTTGATCACAAGCTGCCGTTCGGATGGCCCAGCAACCATTAGGGGATGGGCAGCCGAGGCGGTTGTTGGCGGAAACACTGGTTCAAAACCATACTGGGTGTCGGTGTGTCTGGTGATCGTCTCGCTGTATCTGATCCAGTCTTCTTCGGGTGGGATGAATAGTTCTCTTCGGACTACAGTCTCCAGCGTAACCGTTTCCAGATACGTGCCGGGTTCAGGACCGGGAGGTGATGGCGGCGGCGTGTTGCCCGGTATATACAGTTCCAGGGCCATCAGGTCTTCTGGAGAGGCGGGCTCGACATTCTGTGTCCATTCGTCGGGGATAGCGAAGTCTACCACGTCCTCCCAAGGTAGTGAAAATTCTTCGGAGACAGGGGAAGTCGAAGGGTCAGGATGGGGCACGGCTGCGGGGGGGCTACAGGGACGGTCTGACAAAAAAAATGTCGGGGAAGCGGCGGGGGAGGTTAGGTCTATTATCTCCTCGGTCGGTCGGTGGTGCTCGGAGTCCCAGGAAAGTAAGGGATCGTTCTCTTGCGGCGGGGAATCACGTTTCGGTCTCATCCTGAAAAGTTCTAATTACTAGCGTTACTCTGAAATCGGTTTCAAGTCTTTAATATGTATTCGGTTATAACGCTTCCCTTGTGCATCTTTCAAATTGTACACAACAGGAGATAAAACTTTAACCACTTTATACGGACCGGAATATTTCGGGGCAAGTTTCGCGGCCACATGATCGGCGGCGGATGAAAGGGTATGTTCTTTTTTCATTACTGAATCACCTACTGTACATCTCCAGTCACGGCGGCGTAGATTGTAATATCGGCTTTGTGTCGTAAAGGCTCTAGACAGATTCAACCGGACTAAATCAAAACACTCTTGTAATTTGTTCAAGCGAAGTAGGTACTGTTCAGAGACTTCATTTTCGGTATTTCCAGCTTCAGTGAGTGTTTCGAATTCTTCATCGGTATTTCCAGCGTCTTTGGGTGTTTCAGATTCTTCGGTCGTCTGATTTTGTTCCACTTCTCGGCGTAGTGTATTCGGGACGTCGAGATCTCTTCCGAAATTGAGAAAGGCGGGAGAAAAGCCGGTAGAGTCGTGCTTAGAATTATTAATGGCAAACTTCAGGTCGGATAGTCTCAGATCCCAGTCTCGGTGGTCTTGTTCGCAATATTGAGCTATCATGGTCTTTAAGGTACGGTTAGCTCTTTCGACGGGATTAGCTTGTGGTGTATACGGTGGGGTGAATCGATGGTAGATTCCCAAGCCTCTCAACATTTCCTTAAAGAGTTTACTATCATATTGTGTCCCATTGTCTGATAATACGGTACGTGGACATCCAAACGTGGTCAGAACTTCTTCGTGAAAAGCGTTACTTATCGAGCTAGCGGTCGCTTTTCTGATCGGTTTACACTGTACCCATTTTGTGAAACGGTCCTGGAACATGACTATGTAGCAGTTCCCTTTTTTACTGCGCGGCAGCGGTCCAACGATATCGGTACTAACAGTTTCCCATGGACGTCGGTTTCGGGACGGTTGCATTTTCCCAGCTAACTGCTGTTGAGACGGTTTGTATTTTAAGCATTGCATACAGCCACGGACGTACCTGGTTATGTCTCTAAACATTCCTGGCCAGTAGTAAATCTTAGCAATCTTCGCTATTGTTTTTGCTATCCCTAAGTGTCCGGCGGTAGGGGCATCGTGATTTTCCTGTAAAATACGGGATCTTTGTGACTTCGTCACACATAGCTTCCACGGGTCAGACAGTTCAGGCTCACTCAGATCATTCAGGTCCCAAAAATGTCGGTACAGTCGTCCTTCTTTGATGCAGTAATTCGGAAATTTACCTGGGTCTCTTAGCACTTCCTCTTTCTTGTTTCGGTACCAGGAACATTCCTCTGGAATATCGGCCATGCACACTTCCGCTGCTTGCTCAGGAGTGTCCGGTAGCGGGTTCCTAGATAGTGCATCGGCCACTCGATTCATGGCACCTCGTCGGTATTGGATCTCGAAATCGTATTGTTGCAAAAAGATGCTCCAGCGGGCTAGACGGCCAGACGGACTAGATATAGAATACAGCCATCTTAAGGATTGGTGGTCAGTTAACACCGTAAAATGATATCCCTCCAGATAGGGGCGCATCTTATCAATCCCCCATACTATGGCAAGACACTCTTTTTCGGTCACTGAATAGTTCTTTTCGGCTGGACTTAAGGTTCGGCTCGCGTGAGCTATCACATGTTCATTGCCATCTATCTGTTGTGTCAGGGCCACCCCTAAACCGTGTTCGGACGCATCGGTCTGCAGCGTGAACGGTAAACTGAAATCCGGGCAACTTAGTACAGGCGCTTCAGACAGACATATCTTGATTTTAGCGAAAGCACCCTCCTGCTCTTCGGTCCATTTCCAACGGTGCGCCTTACGGAGTAACTTGGTCAGCGGAGCTACTGTCTGAGAAAATGCGGGCACAAATCGGCGGTACCAGGAGGCTACTCCTAAAAATCTTCGTAGTTCTCGGACGTTTCTTGGTGCTGCAAACTTCAAAATACTTTCCACTTTTTCGGGATCGGTACGGATACCTTCGCCGGTAATAACATGGCCTAGATATTTCATCGACGGTAGGCAGAAATGGCATTTTTCTGGGTTTATTTTCAGCTTGGCGTCTCGGAGACGGCGGAAAACCTCAGCTAGATTTTTCAGATGTTCTTCAAACGTTTCCCCTAATACGATAATGTCATCCAAATATGCAAATGCATTCGGATCCAAGTCAGGACCGATAATTCGATCTACTAGGCGTTGAAATGTGGCGGGCGCTGAGTGTAGACCAAACGGCATAACTGTGAAATGGAAAAGTCCACGTCCGGGTACCGTAAAGGCAGTGATGGGTTTGCTTGCTGGAGCTAATGGGACTTGCCAATATCCACTCTTCAGATCTAAACTAGAGATATACTTTGCGCGTCGCAATTTATCCAGAATAGCATTTATGAATGGAAGAGGGTAGGCGTCCTTCTTTGTGACCTCATTGACTTTTCGAAAGTCAATACAGAAACGGTTTTTTCCATCCTTCTTCTTAACGATAACCACCGGAGAACTCCACGGACTGTTTGAGGGTTCGATTACTCCTTCTTTCAACATCAGATCCACCTCGGTGGTACAAATCTCTTGCATCTTTGGATTCTGCGGACGGTGTCGTTGCTTAATCGGG
Source organism: Galeruca laticollis (assembly GCA_963921935.1). NCBI lineage: Eukaryota > Metazoa > Arthropoda > Insecta > Coleoptera > Chrysomelidae > Galeruca > Galeruca laticollis. Next base: position 95,422,162 of record OY998182.1, on the reverse strand, counting down.
GTTGAGTGCAAGAGGCGAATCTCGTGATGGACTAGGTCTGTCGGTCCTTGAACTTTCTCGAATTTCGGTAACTCTATGTCTAGAAATTTTCTCAGCGTTTTCTCTTCTATTACAGTCAAATCTCGGTCTTGTAACGGTGTTATAGTTTCTAGAGGACATTCTTCCCTAGCTAACTCCATATTCTCGTCATATTCTCCTAAATCAGACCGGGATAAGCCGGTGAATGTCCTGAGTTTGTGACAGTCAGTAATCTTATCAGTCTTAACTTCTTCGCAGATTTTTCCATCAGTGGATCCTAGAGGATATTCAGAACTAGATCTCCCTGTATCACCTGGGGGTTCTTCCCAGGCTAACGGAAAGATATCGGTTATTATCCTCTCAGTTTGTCCAGGGGGATGTTCAGTACTAGATCCCCTTTCATCACCTTGGTTTCCTTCCAAGGCTGACTGGGAGATATCGGTCGACATCCCCTAAGTTTTCTCTGGAGGGTATTTCTTGTTATAACAGTCCATATCCTTATCAGTTATTCCTAGAGGATATTCAGTACTAGATCTCCTATCACCTTGGTTTCCTTCCACGGCTGACTGGGAGATATCGGTCAATATCCTATCAGTTTCTCCTAGAAGATATTCAGTATCAGATCTCCCTCCATCACCCTCGGCTTCGGGTCCGTTCAAGGCTGACTGGGAGATATTGGTCAATATCCTATCAGTTTCTCCTAGAAGATATTCAGTATCAGATCTCCCTCCATCACCTTCGGCTTCGGGTCCGTTCAAGGCTGACTGGGAGATATCAGTCAATATCCTATCAGTTTCTCCTAGGGGATATTCAGTATCAGATCTCCCTCCATCACCTTCGGCTTCGGGTCCGTTCAAGGCTGACTGGGAGATATTGGTCAATATCCTATCAGTTTTTTTCAGAGGGTATTTCGCGTTATAACAGTCCATACCCTTATCAGTTTTTCCTAGAGGATATTCAGTACTAGATCTCCTATCACCTTGGTTTCCTTCCACGGCTGACTGGGAGATATCGGTCAATATCCTATCAGTTGTTTCCAGAGGGTATTTCGCGTTATAACAGTCCATACCCTTATCAATTTTTCCTAGAGGATATTCAGTACTAGATCTCCTATCACCTTGGTTTCCTTCCACGGCTGACTGGGGGATATCGGTCAATATCCTATCAGTTTCTCCTAGAAGATATTCAGTATCAGATCTCCCTCCATCACCTTCGGCTTCGGGTCCGTTCAAGGCTGACTGGGAGATATTGGTCAATATCCTATCAGTTTCTCCTAGAAGATATTCAGTATCAGATCTCCCTCCATCACCTTCGGCTTCGGGTCCGTTCAAGGCTGACTGGGAGATATCAGTCAATATCCTATCAGTTTCTCCTAGGGGATATTCAGTATCAGATCTCCCTCCATCACCTTCGGCTTCGGGTCCGTTCAAGGCTGACTGGGAGATATTGGTCAATATCCTATCAGTTTTTTTCAGAGGGTATTTCGCGTTATAACAGTCCATACCCTTATCAGTTTTTCCTAGAGGATATTCAGTACTAGATCTCCTATCACCTTGGTTTCCTTCCACGGCTGACTGGGAGATATCGGTCAATATCCTATCAGTTGTTTCCAGAGGGTATTTCGTGTTATAACAGTTCATATCCTTAACAGTCTTTACATCTTCAGAGATTTTACTAGCAGTGTCCAGTTCTAGAGGAGTTTTCGCATCAGATCCTCTTTCCTTCTTCGGGATTTCTCCAGATGTCCTTCTAGTGGGGTCGATAACAGAAAAATTTGTTGTAGCAGGGCCAACACCAGGCAGATTCTCTCCAGCGGTTTCGGTAACCATACCATTTCTTCTAGTGGTATCAGCAACCATACAGTTTGTTCTAGTGGTGTCAGCAATCATACAATTTGTTCTAGCGGTATCAGCAACAATCATTTCGCATGACAACCCAGGATTGTTCTCTCCTGGCGGTGGCATTACTACGTCTATAATTCCTATGGGAGAGAACATGGTATCTGGCTCTTGACAGTTAACTAGCTTTCCGTCCTGGTAGATCTTCCCTGTACCTAGTTCTAAGCAGAAATTATACTTCTTCAGTATATCAAGACCAAGAACCATATCAGCGACCAAACCTGGAAAATGTTCCAACGGTTCCTCCATGGTGACGTCATTTACCATAAGCCGCAGATCATAGATGTCTGTGATAGAAACCAAATTTCCATTAGCTAAACGTGCTCTTGTCGAATGACTGACCGTTCGCTTTCGTTGGGAAAATTGCTTCGCTACCGAATCACCCACGTACGATCTGATAGCTCCAGTGTCCAGCAAGGCTTTAAACTTGAAGTGTTCTATTTGGACGTCAATTTGGGGTCGCGGATCTGACGGTTCGGAAGTCGGATGTTCTTGAGAGGCTAAAAGATTAGGAAACTGTGACGGCCTCCCTTCGGGACAGTTTCGGTTTAGTTTTCCTGCTTCGAGCATGAACAGTCTCTGGTAAGGACCCCTTCCTTACGACAGCGGGAACAGAATATTTTAGGCTGGTTTCTACAGTTTGTTCGGACGTGGCCTGTCTCACCACAGCGCCAACACAGTGTACTAGAATTTCTCGGCATAGGTGTTCGACTAACTGGATCAACTGGGCGAGAGCTACTGGTACTAGCTATGGGTTCTCGGGGCGGACTGGGGGCTGCATTCGTATTCCGTGATGTATTTGCTGGTTGAAAACGTCCATTTGTCCCTCTTTGCCATCCACTGGTGCTAGGAATATTTTGGAGTTCCTTTCGCAGCAACTCGTATTCCTTTACCTCTTGGCAAAAAGAAGTAAAATCTTTAAAGTCAGCTTTACGAATCTGCTGTCGGTATTCTGGTAGCAGGTTGCGATATAACCAAGCCAACTGTTGCTCGTCAGATAGCTTCCCATGTCTACGCATCAAGGTTTGCAGATCAGTGATGTATGCCGATACTGCCTCGCTTCTCCTTTGCAGACGCTTGCTGATTTCCGCTTCTAGGTCCACCTCGTAATTAACAGGGTAGAAGAAAATGCGGAAAGCCTTTTCAAAATCATCCCAGTTTGTCCATCGGTGCCGGTTGTTGCGGAACCACAGTGCTGGTTCTCCAGACAGGAACTCGGGTAAGACCGGAAGTAAATTATCCTGTTTCACCTTCTTAGCAGTGCAGATTTCTTCAAGTCGTTCTAAGAAACTTGCCGGATCATCGCGATTTCCAAAAGATACTTTCCAATCGTGGACGTTCAGCGGAGGTGTAACTGGAGGAGTAGTAGTCATGGTTACTTCCGAACTCGGGTCTACAGCAACAGATTCCTTGAGAAAACTCACTAGTCGTCTTCGTTGTTCTCTTACAGATCCAGATGAAGATAGTTGTCGCTTATTTAATTCGGCAGCGAGTTCTCCTTTCTTAAGGGTATATATCCAGCCTACCAGCGGTGTGTCTTTAGCTACCTGTTCGTATGTACGGTGTTCGTTATTAACAGAGGAATCACTATCCTCACTAGCTGTCATCAATTCAAAATCCTTAAACCGGTACGGACGGTATATCCGAACAAAACCAAAACCCAGAGAAAGCTGTCGTATTAGTCCACTCGGGTTCAGTAATCAAAATAAAACAAGTCCAGTTCGGTTGATCAACAATACAGAATTTTAATCAACAACAATTCAATCTATGATTTCAAATTAAATAAAACAATTAAAACCAATGAAGACCAGGCATATGCAACCTAGAAAATACTTTCCCGAAAAAAAAAATATATATATATAAACAAGAATGCAAATATAAATTTGGAAAAGGTAGTCTCTACGATATTTTCTAAAAAAAACAAAGTCTAAAACCAGCTTCTTTTCCTCTTAATCTATACTAAAATTACAATTAAAACGAAATAATAGTTTTCACTTCAAAATATTATTGCTAACGATAAAAGATGATAATTATTGTGGGACAATCGGTACCAAAATTATTAAAATATTAGCATGTAAAATCTATCACATTTATTTCAATAACACTAATTACTTTTTAAAATTCCATAAAGTTCGCACAAATAAATAAAAAAAAATGTTATTGATTGTTATCTAGAACTGGCCCACAAAACAAAACTGGTCTTCTTATCTGATAAGAAAAAAAAAATTCAGCTGGAAATATTTATTGTAACTTCAAAATATAAACTTTCACGTCGTTATTCGCTTATAGAAATGAAAGAATTGTTAATAGATACCTAATTTTTAAAATAAATCAATCCCAGGTGGTTTTCGGACTGTTGACCAAAAATGTAATTCCAGATTTAAGTCGATTTAAACAATCACAGTATGTTTCAGGTTCAATTACTTCGGATTTGTACTTTTATATTCAAAATTTACTTAATTTCAAATACAGGGTTATCCCGGTATACAGAACAATATTCTTATTACAGCGGCAGTTGCACGGCTTTTCTTTCTTTTCCAAACAACGCTTATAGATAAAACAAAACAACGGTTTCTGTTGTGCCCTTTTGCACGCTTTCCTCTACTGCTTAAAAAAAACGATTATTCCTTTACAACAAAGGTCCCTGCTCGGGCGCCATGTGTGACGTGCTTTCTTTCCTCAAAAAGAATCACGGACGTCACTATGACACCCACGGCTTCGGTACTTCCTAGTTTTCCTCGGGCGCCAGATTTTTGGGGTGGTTTACTCCACCGAACTCTCGAAAAATACGGCGTCGAGAGTTACCAAGGTAGCCACAGATGGAGGTTCAGTAATTCCAGGGGTCTGTTGTTATGGACCTTTCCGGATATGTAGTGTGCAAACAGGCTTTAATTGCTTACCACTATCAAACAAATGAAACTACTCGCTACTGGAGAAATTATTACTTTTAATTCCACAAATAAAATTGAGTTTTACATAAATGAGAAATTGCAAAAAAAAAATATCAAAATAATCTACTCGCTACTGGAGAAATTATTAATTTTAATTCCACAAATAAAATTAATTTTACATAAATGAGACATTGCAAAAATATCAAAATAAACTACTCGTTATTGGAGAAATTGTCAATTTTAATTCCACAAATAAAATTGAATTTTACATAAATGAGAAATTGCAAAGATATCAAAATCTACTACTAAATATCTACGTTACTAATCAAACCAAAAGCGGACTCACACCAAGCAATAAATATTCTAGCTATTTTACAACGGAGGCGGAAAATAACGTGCAGAATTCTACTAGTACGTAGCAGGTGAAAACAGTACAAAGTTCCTAGTAATAATAAGTCAAAATGCACAGAGAAAGCGTTATGGTTGCACTAACAGAGCGTACTATATCGGTTCCTAGTATTTGTGTACCTTTTTAAATAAAGTGGAAGAAAATAATCAATTAACTAGTCTCGGCGGCTAGGTTAATCTCAATAGCCACCGGAATTTCTTAGCGATTTCACTAGATTCAACTAAACTAGGTTTTACTGATCAACACAATGGCCTATCGTACAAGATCAAATTCTCGGATAATGAAAACTACTAGCAGAATGCGAAAACCTCTCTTGGGTACTCCTGCTCAGCAGCGAATACTTCTGAGATTATTTCGTATCCCTTAAATTAAATCTGCCTTAGAGGCCTCTCGAATTGATCCCTGCTCAGCAGCGAATCCAGACGAGATTTTTCTACTCAGGTGCAAACGAACTAAATTTTCTTAACAGTACGACGGCCTATTCAGCGGGATTAAATACTCAGATAAACTAGACTTTAAATGTTCTAACTAAAGTTTTACTGGCAAAACAACAGCCTATTGTACGTACTAAACTTTTCAGATAAAATAGATTGACAGTAGAATCCGAAAGCCTCTCCTTCGTATCCCTGCTCAGCAGCGAACACTCTCGAGATTATTTCGTATCTCTTAAATCAAAACTGCCTTAGAGGCCTCTCGAATTGATCCCTGCTCAGCAGCGAATCCAGACGAGATTTTTCTAAGCGAATGCAAAAGAAACTAAATTTTACCAGTACAACGGCTTGTTGAGCGGGATTAAATATTCAGATGAAACAGACTCTATATGTTATATCTATGATTTTACTAACAAACAACCGCCTATTGTACGAAATCAAATTCTCAGATAATGACAACTACTAGCAGAATGCGAAAGCCTCTCTCGGGTATCCCTGCTCAGCAGCGAATACTTTTGAGATTATTGCGTATCTCGTAAATTAAACTGCCTTAGAGGCCTCTCGAATTGATCCCTGCTCAGCAGCGAATCTAGACGAGATTTTTCTAAGCAAATGCAAAAGAAACTAAATTTTAACAGTACAACGGCTTGTTGAGCGGGGTTAAATATTCAGATGAAACAGACTCTATATGTTATATCTATGATTTTACTAACAAACAACCGCCTATTGTACGAAATCAAATTCTCAGATAATGACAACTACTAGCAGAATGCGAAAGCCTCTCTCGGGTATCCCTGCTCAGCAGCGAATACTTTTGAGATTATTTCGTATCTCGTAAATTAAACTGCCTTAGAGGCCTCTCGAATTGATCCCTGCTCAGCAGCGAATCTAGACGAGATTTTTCTAAGCAAATGCAAAAGAAACTAAATTTTAACAGTACAACGGCTTGTTGAGCGGGATTAAATATTCAGATGAAAGTGACTCTATATGTTCTAACTTCGGAATCGTACACAAATACTATGAATTCAAACGTAAAAATAAAAGCGGCTAAGCGTTGGATGATAATAGCTATTTACAGAGAAAAGAAAAAATGTATATCCACTTACCGGGTTCACAAAAAAAACCAGTCACAGTATTCGGTGTAAACACAATTAAATTTTTAAGCAGGAACAGAAAGAAAAAGACCCGTTCACCTGTATGCTACGTCCTTTTATTAAATTCTCCTACCCCACTTACGAAGTCTCCTCCTTAAAATTTTGAAAATGCGCGCACATTAGCAGACTGGTTTAAGTGAACTTGACAAAAGGATATACCAGATGTCTCAAAAGCAGTACATTTATATAAAAATAAATATTCATAGGTAAATTTCGAAAGAGAGGCGATTTAATTATTAAATAAAATTAAATTTATACTGCATGGTTGCTGGAAATGAAAACATTAAAAAGTAACATCGTTACAATATTTGTTTCATCACATTTCTAGTACCTTGCAAATCAAACTAATTAAAGATTAATTACGTCTAAATAATCAAACTCTGTTCAAACTATTCAGTGTTTTTATAACAAACATCATACTTGTAATATTGGAATAATAATAATATTCTAATTCTTATTTGAGCTCAGAAAACTAACTTAATTATAGGCTCTACTAGTTTATCTGCTACCTTTGAACATATTTTATCACTCCTTCGAGCTGGACCCTATAATTTGAGAGCTTCTTAATAAATAACACATATAATTGCAGGGTGTTCCAAGATGTTTTTAACAGCCTATAACTCAAAAAGTAATGAATATTTTTATATCATTTGACATATACTTGAGACCTGTGACGTCATCACAGGCGCTATGACGTCATCACAATGGAAAAACTTTAATTTATCAGGGAGGTGTGAAACTTAGCTCAAATGAAAGAATATTCTATCCCCAATTCAACGATATACCACAGTGAGAGTATTAATGGTAATCAATATGCTAAATTTCAATTTAATGGTGCATTTATCATGTCCAAAGTAACCTGAAGTTTGCCTATTTTTACTATTTAACTAGCTTTTACAAATTGAAAACGAATGAAAGTTGGCCTTGGGATATTAATTAAATTGTTTTTTGACAATTACAAACAATATACTAACACCTAATGGCATTTATTGCTTCCTAATACGTAGATTGCAGTTTTAAATATCATAATTTCATACATTAGTAAAAATTTTATTCCTAGTTACTCCTAATAAATACGTAGATTTGTTGTTAAGTTATGGTGAATGTGGGAAAAATGCTGCAAATGCTCAAGCCTTATACGCGGATCGCTTTACCGAAAGAAGAACACCGTCTTATTTAACATTTGCTGTAGTTGAGGAGAACATGCGGTAAGGTTCATTTCCGCATTCTAAACGTAGAAATCATGAAAAACTCATACATACCGAACAAAACGTGGTGTGACCATTATTCCGCATGTGTCCATTGCGGCAGGAGCTGGCGTGTCTTCAGCTACAGTTCATAGGATTTAAAAAAAACAACATTGCCATCAATTAGTTGCGACCTACCAATTTGGATCGAAGACTAACATTCAACGCCATTACAAATTATGATGCAAGACACTCCTGACCTTTTAAGTAGAATTTTATGGAGTGATGAAGTTCGTTTCCATAATAATTGGATTGTATATCGCCATAACTGCCATTAATGGTCAGTGGAAAATCCGCACTGGATAAGGGAAACTCGCTTTCAAACTAGATGAGAAATTAATGTTTAGTGTAGCGTTATTTAATGGGCGTTTTATAGGTCCATATTTTTTTTAACATATTTAAATTGTAAGAGATATTTGAATTTTCTGGGCAATGAGCTACCATTGTTTAGAATATTCCTTTACGCGGAGGAGGAGGTATGGTATGGCAACAAGATGGCGCAGTCCCACATGACAGCGGTATTGTAACCAATTACTTTAATACCAGATTTCCAAACAGATGGATAAGAATTAACGTAACGGACATTTCCGATGGCCTCCAAGAGCACCTGTGCTGTCACCCTTAGATTTTTTGTATGGGGCTATTTAAATGGAATCATTTATAATGAAGAGTCTACAGATGTAGACGATTTAAAAACTAAAATTGGACAAGCGTGTGCTCAGATTACGCCAGATGGGGCATGTAATCGTGAACTGTTTATACGGTTCAACGCATGTGTTGCAGAAGCAGAAGGAAGTCGTTTTGAACACCTCTTGTAAAAATTTTTCTCATTTTGGAAGTTATTGTTTATTGTTGAAAATAATATTTACATAATTGTTAACATTAATACCATCATTGCAGTATATCGCTGAATTTGAGATAAAAAATGCTTTCATTTGAGCTAACGTTCGCCCTCCTGATCAATTTAAGTTTATTTATTTCGATAACGTCACAAATCTCAAATAGGCTGTTAAAAACATCTTGGAATACCATGTATTGCTTCAAACTTCAAAACAATTGCATGAAACTAAATATGATTAAGAAAACTAAATATTATTGTTAGCTTTGGAAGCTTCCAAATATTAGGGAGATCCTTTTATCAACTGAAATTTGCTTCAAAAGTATTTTGCTAAATTTTCAGCAAGACAAATTTACTGTTACGAATGTGATTCTTGGTCCGATATGAGATGTAAGGATCCATTTAACCACACAGCTCTTCCAAAAGATCAACCACCTCTTATGACGTGTAATGGTTGTTGTGTAAAAATGGTTAGGAATGCAAAATCACGTAAGTATATTTTCAAATAAACTAAAAAGGCAGAATAATAGATTATATATTATTCTTTTCATTTCAATATACTGACAAACAGGTTGTTTATATCGAACTTTCTCGCCATTAATTCAAATTTTCTTTATCATGTGTCTCTTGAATTATTAGTAACATTTTACACAAATATCTGGACCCCTAATTTTCTTATTAAAAGATCGCGAAAATCCCAAGTAGGTTATTAAATAATATGGAAATTTATTGAGTAGAAGACTCTCAACCTCCACAGATCTATTCAATTTTCCCTTATATGTGCCAAAGGTTCTTAAGTTAACCTTGGCTTCCGCAAATATTGTAATGCTTGTAGAACTCCACAATCAAGTAAGTATTTTTAACCATATTCATTTGAATAGTGTTTTACACTTCAGTTTTTTGACACTAATTTCTTGTTAATTCTTCTTTCTGGAAGAAATTATGTTTTACAATTATTTCAGAATCTTGCTTCAACTATGTACTTATCATTGATGTAAATTCGATTGATAACTGTTATGAAGTTGTAATACCTTTCCCATTATTTGAATGATAAAAATCTTGTTTTTTTCTTTGTTGTAACAATGTGCCACACCTCCTCATTTTCAACGTCTATTAACATTTTTATCAAAACAGAGCTGTTCTTCCAGTTATTTGTGTTGGACTTTGCTTTTTGATCATTTTTAATAATTTCTCAATACCTTGTATATAAATCCGAAAAACTGGGGCTAGAAGATCCTGAAAGTTCGTTTATGCCTCTGTAACGTTTTGTGTGTATTTCAACTATGGATCAATTGCTAAAGTATTCAAAAAAAATTCGACATACACGGGTATACAAATATCTGTATTAAATGCTGATAAGTTACTGCAAAAATACGCTTTTTTGTAAAACACTTCACTACTTATAGAAGTGGTTTTATCCTTTTCTTTCTTATCATCGATAAGTTGAACGTTCCTATTTATCTTAACTGTCTTCTATTTTTGTTTTCTATCAAATTTGTTTGTATTTCATATTGAGCTTTCTACTTCTTAGACACCTCCTCACTTTTTCGGAAGGCTAAATTTTAGAATTGCAGCTAGAGTTAAATTTCATCCAGTTACTTTGGTACTCTAGATATCAGATGCGGTGATTGTTATATGCTAAAATAAAGGTTAACAAAATGTCAATATTTTTGTCATGTTTTCAGTTGGATACATGGGGTACCTAATTTTAAACCTTATGTTTCTGGGGAAATGAACATAAAAAAGTTTAAAAATGAAGAACGATTTATTGAATCATTGTAAACACAATGCCAATAAGAAATAAGCATAAAAACTTCCTTTCTCTGTTCTGGCTTCACCAAAAAAACTCATTTACTCCGTTCTTCCCCGCCTACAGGGCGGAATGGGATACACGCGGTTATCGGGCTCACGGACAAGTACAGTCTCATCGTTGTCGCTGTCTATTTCCGCGCAAGAGTTATGAGCCCACTTTTTGCCCTGAATACATGATATCCAACCTTCAGATGAAGTTGAACATTGGTAATTGCAATATAAACATAAGGCATCTGTTTCCTCCTTATCACTCTCCAAACTCCACAGAGCTTTATATCTTCTTCTTTTTTTTTGGTCTAGGCAACTTTTCTGTTTGTTTCTGACCTGAAAGATTTCTTTTAACTTTATTTTCCTGGGCTTCCTTGACCTGGTTTGTTCTCTCACTCAGTTCTTTGAGATATAAAGATGATGTAAGAATAGCGGTTTTATCTCTTTTTCTTTGCACTCGTTTAACGGTGGTCTTAACTTTTAGTATTGGCATAATAACTTCTAGAGAAATAGCTGGAAAGCTGCTGCTGCTTAGGTTTTTACTGGTGCACTAGCAATGTCAGGCATCCAGGAACATTGAAGTTGAGACGTATTTTGAGTTTCTCTTCTATTTTCCATCGTAGTTTCGTGAGGTGTCGTTGAACCATTATTTAAGGATCCTTATTTTTCAGGGCCTCATTTGTTGTAGGAGTATCTTGTGGTTCAGGTTTATTGCCTGGCCTTGAATAGGGTCGGCTTACCCCTCACGCTCGTGGTCGGCTTGGTCTTCAGCAAATGGGATGTTAATGGTCTCGGTAGGTAAAAAGTTATTATCAGTGAAAACCTCCTCATTCGTTGGCCAAATACCCGTTTTCTCAGAGAGATGTTTTCATATTCATATTCGCAGCATTAACAAAAGCTTCTCCGAACAATGTAGATAGCTGGAATAACGTAACGACTCTACCTGGATTTGATCTCGACCATTTTCGCACTTCTTCGTAATACATACTGAGAGGTCTCATAAACGCCACATCTAGAGGCTGAAGTTTATGAGAAGAACGGGTGGAAATCATAATAAAACACTATCTCGAGGTTTTTTGTATGAGATGCGTGCCCATCTAAAATGAAGAAGGCAGGAGCCATCTTTTGGCACCAGAAAAATCAATTAACTTTAAAAACTACTTCAAAACCACTTTTAAAGTCATCCATCCAGAGTCATTAACCTCAGCCCAACCACCAGGCGACAAACATAATTCAAATTCTCGTTGTTTTTTTTGTCCGGGGAAAAATCAACATTGAAGGCATGACATTCCTGGCAGCCGAACAACAAATTTCGGCGGTTACTGTCTTACCACGTTCAGCAGACCTCAGTGCGCCGACTTGACGTTGTCCTCTATTTGCAATAATTCTTGATTGTTGCTTAGGAATTTTGGTATTACCAGTATCGTCTCAATTATAAATTCGTACTACTCCTATTTTATTATTAACGATAACTTCATTTAACAGTGCGAAAAACTGCGCGACTGCTATTCTTTTGAACCTCATCACACGAGCTCCAGAGGTTGCTTCCGGCTTCCTCAAACTAAATTCAGGGTGGTGCCTCATAAAGTATTGGGCCCAATTTTCTTCTGCTATTTCAGTCGCTTTATTAAATGGATGCATATAACCATTTCAAGTCGCTAGTTGATAGGCTAGCCTACTTAATTTTTTAAATGACAACCCGAACAGTCGTTTTTGGCATATCCTTTAATACGAAACCAATTCTAATTCTCGCTCATTAGTAAAAAATATACTGATATTTGCCAGCTGTTTTGTCAACCACAGAATTTGGATCATCCTACGCATTTTTAAGTATAATCACAACTTCAAACTACTCTGACGCCTCTAATTACAGCATCTGTTGCTTGTTCCATAGATTCCGAAATACCCTGATGTCTTACGGTCTTTTTAACATAATTACGAACCATCTGAAAATAACCCAAAAATTGCATTTTTATTGTTAAATACCGCCGGGGCAGAATGGTGTATGACCCCATCATGCCCCGACCATTCTACCCCGGGTGGCTCAATACCAAAATATAACCTTGAACTAGGCATACTTTAAAAATATCTTTAAGAATCCTTATCAAGAGATATCTAAAAACATGTACTTTATAGTGAAATAAACTGCAAACCCCAACACAAAGAAACAGTTAACTTCCATTAACGACTGGTTTACCAACAAATTGATTAATATTTCTACGGTTTCACAGTATGCCAAATTATCATGTATAGGTAATAAAAAACCATTACGTTTCAATAAAACAGAGAAAAACGGTTGACTCCATTAAGGAAAAAAAAGTTTTTAATATGTCACATCTACATTTGATCTTGTAATTCATGACAATCGTTTTTTTTTCAATCTACGATATTACAATAAGAATGGTGACTTATATTCAAACATCTCATCGTTCTTTCAAAGATGCTTGAATTATGCAATTGATTACTTAGCATCATCTACGTCAAATATTATTTGTAAAATAGTTATCGTTATTTGTATTTTTCATAGCTTACGAAGTGGTACGTCGTACGTGTACCTCCCAGCTTCAGATCAACCTCTTCATGGTGGACCATGTGTGCATGATGGAAAGTAGCGGAACAGGTCACATGTGCTTTTGTGAGGACGACATGTGTAACTCCGCATTAAAAACTATTCATCTTAAGTCAGATACAGTTGTTTCGTTGCTGCTCGTCCCTTTAGTATTATTATTTTCACGCCTGTGCATGAAGTAGAGACTTATCTTAGATTCACTAGGCTGATAATGAATTTTTGGATCGAAGCATAGAATGCCAGAATGTATCCCATATGAAATTCACTTTTTTAACAAAAACATTGCTTCAAAAATTAGAACGACTTATCTGTAATGGGTGATTTATATCTCTAATAACTCAATTGTATAAAAGAAAAATATAAAAACCCAGAGTATTTTTTATTGACCATAGGATTTAGAGATTTTTTCACTGAGCTGTTTCTCATTCGTTTAATTTGAAAATAACAACAGTTTACTTGTTCAACCAATTTAATACCGAAAAAATAAATGTGTTTGTTTATCGTAGATTTTTCCTGAATTCAAAGAAGAAGAATTTTCCACAGCGTCATATAATTTAAATATACGATGTCATATTGAAAAATTAGCAAAACTGTCCGTCCTAGCAAGAAGGTATAGCAACCTATGGGGCTGGAAGAAAATCCGGTATACCCAGATGTTGTTTCCACTAAATATTATAGGTTAGTAGTTCTCCCTAAACTGGAAAACAATACTGTGATTGTCTCGAAGCAAGCTTTGTACTCCTTATCAGATGCGGAAATTAGGAAAGCAGAAATTGTAGATTACGTTGTATTGAAAATTAGTTATGGAGAGTGATTATAGAAAACTAATAGTGGTGAGATGGAATACTGTAAGTAAAAGCAAGCTTGTAATAGTCCATAGTCTTCACAACGTGACGCCACTTTGCGAAAATAGTTTAATTAACTTAAATTGATGAATTCCTTAGTTCCTTGTCGACAGCAGCCAGTTAATTACACTTCACATAACAGAAAAGTTTCTTATACTGGTAACATCATTTTGAATAGCTAACACACTTACTTCCATATTGGTTGTTGCACACATGGTTCATATTCTGTATCGCAGATTTGTTCTTCGGTATCAAGGATAAGTTAAGAAACTATTTTTCTTCTAAATAAAATTTATCGAGAAAAAACAGGATATTGCACATAGTCTGTGCTCGTTTCTATTTACGACAATTATTTATTCATTTTATTATATTCTGGTCTAATAATTGGAAACAAACTGGATATTGGTATTATGGTTTCTCAAAATATTCATCAAGGAGACTCCTAAATATGCCTTTTGAATACTTCATCCACTTGGTCATGGGTCGGTAATCGAAACCACGTATTTTATTTTGATATGCGAAATAAGAAAAGAGTTAGGTACATGTCCAATCGGAGTTTTACGACGGATGGCCTATCAATTCAACATTTTGGCTGATCAGCAATGACTTTGTTAAAGCTCGCAATGTCATAATGAAGGATTACTCGTTTCTTTCTTCAAATCTCTTCGAACGCTGCTATGGTGATGTAAAATTCATAACAGACGTTCCTCCAATGGTATTGTAGTCACATGATGAAGAAACAGGCTTTGCTTCAATTGTTTTCTTCCGCGAATACGCTGCTTTGTTTCGGACTTACTCGTATATACAATGTACACTTCTGTAGTTATTTTAAACAGCCTTTGATAAATCTTGAACGTATTTTCCCAATATTGCTTCAATAGAGATGAACCTTTTTTGAGCGGTTGTTGGAATATGTGAGATTCAACGCGAACAAATCTTGCTTTACAGCCAATGTACATGCACTATTCCAATAATGCTTGTCATACTATTGCCCAAAGATGTCTCAGTTCACGCATAGCATCGATATTGTGTGGCACTGCAACCAATTTCGAACAACCTTCACGAAATTCGTCTTAGAGCCTCACTCTACCTGAAATATGAATAGTTACGTATATTGTGATACATGTATGAGAAATTAACATTTTTGAGAGGAACTCATTAACAATTACTACAAGCTCTCTACTGATACATCTACAGCTGCCTATTTGCGATTCAAATATAGTTTAGTTCCATCTTGTGTCCCTTGTGGAGAAACTTTATCCTTGACAGCATACTATTCTTTCACTGATTAGCTTTCAATTTCAATAAGTTTACTATAGTTTGCTTCACTCCCACTATCCGCGACTTTGTTTGTAGTATGCCTGTAGGACATGTTGCAGATGACTTTTCAAATAAACAGGAAAAGTGTTGTACGTTTCCGTGAACATTCAATACAATATCCCTCATCTCTATGAAGGAGAACATTGGACACCACCCATGATTACTAAAGTAAAATAAACATCACGGATAGTCCGTTTCTGCTATGATCATGATAATGAAACATGAACCAACAAATTTTGTTCCAAGAATTTAAGAAATTGTCAAATATTGTTACAATGTTTTGCACTTTTTATCAATAAATTAAGAATGAAGAATCTAATTAACTGGGTCATTTTGTGAAAACAATCAACACATATTTCAAGTTTCTAAATAGCAATCAAAATTGTACGCTACATAAAGATGAACGTCAAGCTGAAATGGATTTGCAAGAAATACTCAGTTAACCTATTTAAGACACCAAGCTATTCTGATTAAAAATACTCAGCGTCTTAGTTTACTGGACCTGAACGGTTTTTTGTTAACAACAAGAGCGTGGCAATAGTACAAACGATGATTAGTTTAGTTAATTCAAAGAAAGGCGCTTCTGAAAACGAACGAAACATTAATCGTTAAAGAGATAAAAATCTAATTCAACTCCACTTACTTCAAGCACATATATCTACAGCGAATATAATGACTCAATCAGAAATCTGGACGCTGACATCAAATATCCATTTCCGAAACCTAAAGTGAAGTTATGGAGTAGATTAACCGTTTGTATTTAAGACTGGACATGTTTTCTTATTGGACAATATATCTATAAATTTTTTTGTAGTAATAACATATCAGGTATAAATACATATCAATATTTCAGTCAACTGAAGCTCAATGTCTGAATGCAATAATAATGATCTTCTTAAGTTTGTTTAGATGAGCAAAATGCAAAATGCAAAAGAAACAGAATGTAAGTATGATAATCTAGTACCACAGGATGATAATTCAACATATAAATAGGCGACCAATACCTAATCATTTATCATAACAAAAAGATTTGGAATGTCATACCTAAAACTAATAATTCACTATAATTAGGCTGTGCTAAAAAAGCAATAATTTCAAACAGTTTCTTCAACTTTGTAAATTATTCCACGAACTATGAAAATATAAATGCATAATTTGATCAAATCGCCCTTTACGAAGAGAGTTTTTAATACTCTGGAAATACTTCAAAAATTATGAACATTTTTAATAATAACAAAAATATCACTATCATCCATTATATTTCAAAACATTTATTTCAATATCTATTTTTTGAAGCAATGTAGTATGTAGACTAAAAACAAAATATAAATTAAAATCTTCAAAATTAAGACAATTATTAAGCTATAGCTCTAGATATTTCACTTTAATTGATTAATCGTTGAAAATAAAAAATGTTTTATGCTCAAATTTTGTATTTATGATGCTGAAGTGTTGTTGGACTATATAATTAATTCATAATTTAGTAACGCACTTTGCGTTTTAAGATTTTAATTTATATGAAACTCAAAAGTGAATCTTATCACTATAAAAAGAAAAAAAATATTTTTTCGGGTACTAGACAAACTACGTTATTCAATTCAAGTACTAAACGAATACTTGAAAGTATAAAAAAGAAATATAATCAGTACCCATAAAAAATACCCATTCTAGCATCCAGTGCTCATCGTCAAACATTGAGTGCTAGAAGAACCAAATTATGAAATGCTGAATTATATGAAAATAATTTATTTTCTGACCTTTAGAGAATAAACTATTAGTTGGATCAACCAGAAAAGTAGATTTACGTAAACTGCTTTCCCAATCTTTTATAGTTGTTATTTTCTGTCAAAATATTAGACGATTGACAAATGAGAGAAGAACATTGATTTTTCAAAGATATGTACATTACAGGTATAGCAGTTGAAATAATAAAATGCAATAACATTTTGGCAAAGAAATTGAACATACTCGATATTTTGGTCTATATGTACATACAGTTGTTTGCAAAAAACATATTTTGCTTAATTTATGCAAGTTTTGACAACAAAAGAGAGAGGGAGAGAGAGATAGAGAGAGAGAGAGAGAGAGAGAGAGAGAGAGAGAGAGAGAGAATAATAGTTAAATTCTTCTGCAATCTTTGAAATAGGATAACATTTTCTGCTAAACAATTGAAAGTACAGTTTCATTTGCAGTACCTAGTATGAAAAATTATAAGTGATAGTGAGCTTCAAATATTTATTTAAAACGGGATGCATTAATTATTAATAATTAATACGCTAGAATTTTCTTCCGTCCTAAACCAATTGCTCTGCACTCTGCAGTTTATTAAGCATTCAGCTTCTCATAAAACGAGGAACTTTCGAATTATTCTTATCTAAGATTAAGACTTAATTTGATCAACAAACGAGAGTTTCAAATCTTGATGCAGCAATATTCATTCTTGTGTCCCTAGTTTCATAGTTTCTGTATTAAATCCAACATTTTTTTTATGTTTTGCAAAGATATATTTTCAAATCAGTCAGTTATTGACATGGGTTAATATTTTGTCTCAATTTTCCATAGTACCATTTTCCAATCTGTATGATTTGTCAACTGGTAATCAGAGTCTCAGAACTGTCTATTTTCAATTTTTTCCATGGAACGAATTTCCTAACTGTATAGAGATTTTAATAAAATGTAGAGTAAGCTTGCAAAAACGAACTTCTTCGTGTTTCATCACTTTATAAACATGATGCAAATAAAATGGAATGCTAGAAAAAATAGAGTAGACTCGTCGAGGAATAATTGAGAACATAATAAGAAGGATATTCGAATCAATAAATTTGAGAGCCAAGTGAATATCAATGATAATAAAATCAAACTCAGATAGATATAGATAGATGTATCAGAATTAATATTTTCATCAAAAAAAACTCTAAACAACTCTATTCTACTCATTCAGATACATTTTATTACGCTGGTTCTTTGTTTTATCTGGAGAAGAAAAAGTTTGGATTTATGAAACTTTTCAGTGCGTATTTTAAAATATTTAATATTAGATATTTACGTAGTTTTATGGCGAAAAACATTTATCTGCTACAATAAATGGCTACTGTATTATAATAATATTACCAGATGAATCGTCTAGTATATTTGACAGTTACTATAGTATAAGAAATAAGTACTTTCAATTTCCTTCACTATGTAGCATATCAAGAAACTCTCATACCTACCCATTGTTCATATCATTGTAGTGTTCATCTTTTGAAAAGCCTTCAATCATTCATGGAGTATTGATTGGTGCATTTTAAAAATGAAATCCTACTATTTGTTAGGTAGCATGCTCAGTCATTACAATATAATTTTGAGCATTTACCTTTTTCGCTGAGTACCTCACTCAATGCATTTACGAAATGAATTAATGTTAACCCAAATATGCAAAACAAGTTAGGCAGCTTCAAGGTTTTTATGAAATTTCCTTAGAACTCAGAATGTACATAATAAAGTGAAAGTGAGTATATTTTGCATTATTCTAGTCTCATTTATCACCATTCATCAATTTCAATTATGTAAATTTATGAAATTGATAATCAAAATAATGTTCATCTTCCAAATACTTTAATACTACTAAACAGACATGAAAATTTTCATGACGAGTTAAAATAAACAGCAACACGTTCCATTAGTAAAAATAACTATATAATACCTACAAGGTGCTCCAAAAAAAGGTGACTCCGTCTCTAGGATGGGTAGAAAACTAAAAAATAATTGGGGTTTGCTTTGTAAAAAATTTTCGTAACGCCATCCGTATTCAAGATAAAGCGCGTTGAAGAAAAAAATGTATACACATTTTTTACGATTTTGCCGAAACTACTGGCAACATTGTAATGAAGTTTTATAAGAATATGTTTTGGAAGTTGATACATCCCATGAATTTGTTTTTGTATCTGACTCTCATAGTGAGTGCTAGTTACACGGTTCGTACCAAGTAGTAATGAACAAAAATTTTTTAAGGTGAGATTTATTTCAAGTGAACTTAAACATTATTCAATTTTACACCAAAAAGGTATAGTTCACGTAAGAGATATAGTGCGAACTTTAAAGTTTCGGCTTATCTTTTGATTTAAATACTGTCATAGACCAGTCAATATTATAATTTAAAATGCTTATATTCATTTAACATTATAATTTCAACTAACAATCGTTAAAATGTATTTAATAATTTTATAATTATTAAATACATCTTAAACATAACACCAGACAATTAACACTACCTTATATCTCGTTTTATGAACAAGAATTAGTAATATAGTTTCCAAATAACTTTTTAAATTTTCCAAAATTTCACTGAACTCTAAGTATATTTTGAGATAGGATTTTTTTCGAACACAACAGGTGGCCAATAGCGATAAGCAACGCTTACTATTTAGTTGGTCGGCTAGCATCAAGATAGAGTATAGTGTGCAAGTGGTATTGGTAAAAGTAAACAAAATATTAATACCTTTCAGAGTCTAGCTCCGCAACGTAACTTAAAGGGGATATACCATTACATTTCTGCACTATATGTTTTGCGCGTACTATACTCTTGGTAAAACTCTATACTGCGATACACGTCAAGAATTGGTGGACAGAACTCAGCGTCACTTTTATGACCTCATATCTGATCCACAACCATTTAAAAGATTAATTGATTCTTTAGAATAAAGGAAAGACTTGTTTATTCGTGAAAACGGAGGACATTTTGAACACTTACTCTAATTGATTTTTATTTTATGTTCTTAATCTTTATTTCAATTTCCTTCTTGTGCTTTTTTGTTTATTTAATAACTTTATCATTACTTTATACCAGCATCGGTTATTACATCATAATTTTCAAATCAAAATATTCCGAAACGGTATACAGTATCGAGTTTTACCAAGAGTACCTTTTTGG
This sequence comes from Galeruca laticollis, assembly GCA_963921935.1. Lineage (NCBI taxonomy): Eukaryota > Metazoa > Arthropoda > Insecta > Coleoptera > Chrysomelidae > Galeruca > Galeruca laticollis. The sequence goes on along the minus strand of OY998182.1, from coordinate 95,401,830 downwards.
TGTAAAATTGAATGATCTTTATGTTGACTTGAAATTTTGATTAATAAATCTAACCTTAAAAAAGTTATGTTCAATACTACTTGGTACGAACCGTGTAACTAGCGCCCTCTATGAGAGTCGGATATAAAAACAAATTCATGGGATCTATCAGCTCCAAAACATATTCGTATAAAAGTTGATTGCAATGTTGCCAGTAGTTTCGGCAAAATCGTAAGAAATGTGCATTTTTTTTTCTTCAACGCCCTTTACCTTGAATATGGATGGTTTTCTACCTATCCTAGAAACGAGGTCAACTTTTTTAGAAACACCCTGGATATGAGTATAAGAATACACTATTTTCAACAGTTAAACGTACTATCATGGATTACAGCTTCGCAGAAGAGGGAAAAACTGACTTAATTGACAGTCCATACTTTTATCACAAAACTAGTGATTTAACTTTCCTTAAATAGAGCAACAATATTCTTATTAAGCATAATAAATTAGAGCTAGTCGTTTCCATTTTATATCTACAATTAAGAATTACGATCATTTCAAACAATTATATCATGAATTAATCGTTAATTGATGTGTTTTGGCGTTGCACAGTGACTCAAATATGTATATGGGTTACATGTATTTTCAGGAAGTAAACAAGGAATCAATTTAAAGCATGATATTAGCACTGTCTGCACATTAAGAGCAAACACTTTTGATTATGGCATGCTATTTTTTATTCAAGTTAATTAATTGTAAGCATATTTGTTCCAAAGTAAGCATAATTAAACTGGCAGTAAACATTTTGATACAGATATGACAGATTTATTGAAATACTGTAGAAAATAATAACTTCATGAGGACTCATTATTTTACTTTTCCGCCCAACCTTTCAATATGCGAGAAAAGTATTGGTTTACCCCAAAAAAAGTTGGAATTTTGAAAAAAATTTTTGAGTTATTTTTACGTTTTCCATCAACAACAACACGAAAATACGGTTTTTATAAAAAAAATCCTGTGTGTATGTCGTCGTCGTCGTCGTCGTCGTTGTCGTCGGCCACTTTTCCTTACAATTCATGTTAGCACGATACAGCCTCCGGAGTGCAATAAGTCAGCAATTTTATGATTGAATATTGTTAAGGAGATGTCACAGATGAACCCTATTGATTTTCAGTTCACCAGAGCCAGTACAACGGGTGCTATGGTACTTGAAGTACGACATTTTGTCATTTTTTGCGAAATTTCAGTTGGTTAGCACGATACAGCCTCCGGAGTTCAACAAGTCACCAATTTTATGATTGAATATTGTTAAGGACATCTCACTGATAAACCCTATTGATTTTCAGCTCATCAGAGCCAATACAAGAGGTGCTACAGTACTTTAAGTATGATATTTTTGTCATTTTTGGAGAAGTTTCAGTTTGTTAGCACGATACTGCCTCCGGAGTATATACAAGTGATCAGTTTTATGATTGAATATTATTCAGAGCGTTTCAAAGATTAACACTATTGATATTCAGCTCACTAAAGCCAATACAACGGGTGCTATGGTACTTGAAGTACCAGATTTTTGTCATTTTTGGAGAATTTTCAGTTTGTTAGCACAATACAGCCTCCAGAGAGTATACGATTGATCAATTTTATAATTGAATATTGTTCAAAGTGTCTCACAGATGTACCCTATTGATTTTCAGTTGACTGGAGCGAGTACAGCGGGTCCTATAAATCCAGATATACTATATTTTTGGTTATTTTTGGAGAAATTTCGGTTTGTTAGCACAATACATCCCCCGAAGTGTATACAAGTAACAATTTTATGATAGAATATTGTTCAGGCTCACAGATGCGGAAAAGTTAGTTTTAATCTTTAAAACCGTTTATTTTAATCTTTGTTTTCAAATGTTTCTCATAAAGGAGATTTGTTAATATTTTGAGATCACAACGCGTTGCACATGTATCTAACCTTCTCGCATCTTAATCCGAAAATAATGCAGATACAATAATATATCACATCCTAAAAATATTAAAACCAACTGTTGAGGTTCATCAGTTGAACAATGACAATAACCAATTTGCAGTTGTGAAGAAGTTTTTTGGGGTTTAAGACGAGAGGATAGGTGGCGGAAGTTGGTTTCAGTACATCGAGGAGATGCGAGATTGTAGTTGTTTAGTTGAAGGTTTCGTTGAATTCAATTCATTTAATAATCGTCAAGTAAATGCGGGTACAGCTGCGGCTGTATTATTCCCTGCCGTCGGCCATACAGCTGGTAAAGAAGTCTACCAGGTTACATGGAAACCGCAGAAACACCGACGGGTGAATGAAGGATCGCTGGATCAATTGGGATTGCTATCACTCCTGGTGGGAGTGAAAGCGAAATGAACACGTCTGCCTATATTGGTTATAGTGCAATTGTATCGGTAAAAGGAAGGTATTAGATAATGGAGGATTTCGGCTTTGATTTCTCGGGAGTTGGTAATGACATTTATAATAGTGATGGTTATGATTTCTATTATGACTTAGTATCGGTGGAAAGGTCGTAAGACACTAGGGGTTTTTCCAGTATAACTGGAGCGGTTTATTGATTTTTTTTGGGGCGGCTAGCCTGTTGTGGCAGCGAGAGTGGAATGCGGGCCGCCGCAATTTTTGCAAGACGGGTCGATAGCCGGTTTGTCCGCAGGAGGGGCTGAGATCTACAGGATTCTGAGGAGTGTCCGGTCTAGGTACAGCGGTTACAGTATTTAGGGACTGGGGGTAGTTGATTGGTGTGGGAAGGCTCACACTGCTGTGGGAGACCATGGAATTTGATGCACGAAGAAAGGGCTTGGTGATAGTGGATCTCGGAGGCCGTAATTATATAGAACATGGAAATAAGTTTGTTGTTGGGCTTGGCGATGATACGCCAAGTTTTTTGGATAGGGAAATTTTGGTTTTGAAGAATTTCTTCAAATTCTTCAAGGAAAATGGAAGCGTCTATATTTCTGCAGACGAAGGAAAATGTGGTTGTGAGTGTTTTGGCAGGACGGGGAGGGCGTTGTGTGGAGTTAAGGATTTTGATGGTGATATTGGGATCGCCGGTAGAATTATGGATTTTTTTGAGGAGTGTGGAGGGTGTCATTGGGAATAGGGTTTTAGGAGGACGGTTTGGTTGAAATTGACTTTCAGATAAAGGATTTGTCCGTTTAGGAATCCTAGGGTGTTTAACCCTTTAAAGCTCTCTTGTAGCTATATTTACCGATATTGGTTAAGGTCGATATTAGCGTCATCACTCACGCGATTTTAGTCTTTATACGTTTAGTCGGTTCGTTGAATGATCACTGGTAGTTCTATATACCAAGCATGCGCATATACCATACCATGGTAATTTGCCACCACGTGCTGTAACATAAGCTACCAGTAATTGTTTTCGTTTTCAACGAATGATTATTTTCGTGTTGTGTCGTGATTGTTAACTTTTTCATTTCTGTAGTGTTACTTAAGGCAAAATAATCTAGATAAGTACTTCGTTAATATTTCCGCATCTCATTTTGATAGTAAACTTTTGTGTTAGTTATCTCCAACACCTAAAAAAATACATTCATTTACTGGATGATAATATGTATAAACGTGGGTGTCATTATTTAAACGCTCCTTTTTTGCGTTGAGAAAATATTTGGAAATTACCTACGAAAAGCATGGTTTTGATCATGATTTGTATTTCTCTTCAGCATGTCAACATATACACCGATAACACAAGCTGAACTTGAGTAAATAGCAGCTACTCTCAGCGATGAATACTACTGCGTTTCAAATTTTGGCGGAGAAGATTTACCACTTGCCATCTCATCGTCATCATAACGTAATTCATCACCGTTGTCGTCAACATCAGTTTTTGATTCTATACCTAACACATCGTCTATTGGATTGAGAAAGACGGTACTTCTAGATTCCATATTACCAAATGATAGTAGTAGCGAAGACGAAACCTGTCATGACTTTGACGCAGATCCTGATTTCGATCCAAATAACGCAAATGGTACACCGAATAACATTGGCCGCTTTTTCTCTATATAGAATGAACCACATTCTGAGGATGAAGAGGAAGATGAAGTAGTTCCGTCTCCAAACTATACATTTGCTTGGTCTAAGGAACTGAACCAGGTACTAAAATTTCAATCATACGATTTTGCCGAGTCCTCAAAAGTAAATATTGAAGTCAATTCAATTTTTTCAAGGTTTATTATGATAGGAGCATCGACGAAACTATAATAATAAAACAAACGAATTTATATGCTAGCCAACAAACAACGTATTTAGGATAAGGTGCAGAAGAATTTGATGCGTATTTAAGCATACTTACTATAATGGGTTTTCACATTTACATAAATAATATAATGTTTCATTAGAAACAATTTAGTAATGCACTTCCTAGTACAATTACTATGAAATGCCGTACTGAAAATGACGTCAGAACATGTGGGAGAGTTGGTGTATATTCTCGTTGGCGGCGTCCACGTTGCCGGTGATGTTGGCTATGATTTGATTTGTATCAGTGACCAAATCTGCAGGCACCACCTTCCACAACCGATGGACTGGAGACACTGCGTTATTGAAGAATAAAATACTGATATCTGAAAATTTAATTTTTCAAGATAGCTCTTAAAAAAGTTCGATATCTTCTTGAATAAAATTTTAAATCAAGAAATGCATTTTGTATCGAAAAATATTAGTATTATTTTCTCATTTCACATATTTAAAAGGACCAACTTATAAAAATTTTTGTTCGTGCAAGTCTGTAGTTTCTGGTTTAACTATATGTTTTTTATTCCAGCCTTCATTTGGAATCTAATTGCAATGATAAAGATGTTACTATTTTCGTCAAGCTACCACACAGTTGACACCAACGCTCGTTCCATTCAATTTTTTAAAAGCAAAATAAAGTAACATAATAGCGAAAGAAATAATATGTATACTCATTGCACAGAATTTAGGAATCCAAGTATGGCTAGTTTAGATCTCAGACATAGAGCATCCTCTTGAAAAATTTCGCGTTATATCAATAATTGCCTTTGACCATATTTTAGTTCACTGTCTTTTTTGCTGAAAATGCAGTAAGACGTGACGATGATAAAGTTGAAAATAATAATTTTAGATTGCAAAATGATATATCATCAAAACACTTCACATTTTCAGTGCTTCCTTATTAGTATACTAAGCATGGTGTTCCACATAACACTATTTTCAACTATTTCTAATACTCTCAATCCTACTTCATCAGTGTTATTTATACCGTTTTTAATGAGCTTGTTTTAACTAATTTTCCCTTAATTTGCTTGTGTGTTGTAGTTTGTTCAAAATAGAGCAAAAATGTCTTTTCAAGATAGATAAGTAGGTATATAAGTAACATTCCATATCAGTTATTTGCGCTTTCTTCTGTAGATTATTCAAGAAAAATATTGTCTCTTTGAATCCATTGAGCTGGAAAAAATAAGTTAAAAAATGGACAAGTACCGACTTAAAAACTATTGGACGTAGGTATTTCCATCATATTGAAGAGAAAATGTAGGAACTGAAAACCACAAATCATATTAAATTAAGTCTTCGTGTTGAACGATGTCCAAAAACGATAGAAAATTATGCCAGAACAAGATGATACGGTTTCCAAACATAGTAAACTAATACCTACCACGTATAAATATGTAGATGATATTCGATGCTAAGCATAAATCTATTATGATGAAAATGAGAACCTATTGAATCTAGGGTTGTAAAAGTAAATTGTAATCGCTAGCGTATGAGCAATGTCTGAAAGTACTACAAAAATAATATCTTTATTTTCTCTTGTACCTACCTAACTCCAGCATTTCTAACAATTTATTTTGAGAAAAAGTTATATCTAGAAAGAATGTTTAAAAGTATACATTTATAAAATAACTGCTGCGTTTCTTGATACTCCAGGCCTTTAGGTTATTGCCTGGCGTTCTGAAAAGCTATTTCTGAACTTAATACGAGTCAATTTTTTCGAGGAGATTTCTCATTTGAATTAATAATTTTTATAAAATACGAGTACTAATATCAAGGTTAAGCAATATATTTTCCATTTCCTCATACAGTAATATCTAATGCGCAATTGATTGATATCATTAACTCTTGTTTATATATCTATGTCATTAACCCTTGCATGTACATAAGATGAATATTCACATTTTTCCGTAAAACCCCTAAAGCGTACCACACCTTATGTGATTTGTCACATGATTAAATCATATGAAGCTGGAAACAATAACATACTCAAAGAATGATTCACACTCAACTATTCACTTGGCAGGAATTTTACAATTTTGATAAGCTCAAGCAAGAGAACTTTAGGTAAGTTGAATACATAATACGACAGAAAATCACACACTGTGATAAACCATTTTCAAATGATATAATCATGATGTGATCAATCATATGACGAAAGCTTAAATGTTATGACTAACGATGCACTTTAATATGTAAATATTGCACAATTTGAACCAGCATGATCAAAACAAAAGAGCTTTTATACCAATTTGAATTTATCTAAATCTTATACACACACTCTCCACCTCACAGAAGTAATGTAAGGCCTATTCTCGTTATTTACTTTATGTGCGCAACTGGGGTCTCCCAAATTTGACGACCCTTTACGAGATCACATAAATTATTATCTCGCACTGTGCCGTGCTTGTGATACCCCAGACTATATTTGTAGAATTAAATGTAAATACGTACATATATTTATAGTATTTCATGTTATAATTATTGTTAAAGTAGTATATAATTTAATGTACAGATAAATGAAAAATTATAAATCTTTATCAAATTACAGTTTAAATTAATTTCAACCATTTCCATGTCCTTATACAGGGTGGTGCAATCTTCTGACTTCGGAGGATTACATCGTTGTGGTAAGAGATAAAACTTCAAAGGTTTGTGAGAGCTAATACAGTTACTGAGGGCACATTTTGAAAATGCTTTCGATTTTACAGGGTATTCCAAAACCAAGTAGCAACACAAACTTACATTTTTTTAAATGAAACGTACTATATATTGTTTTAGAATCGAATAGATCTCAGCGAGAGCGTTACAAAAATATAGCATTCTAATATGTATATGGGTGTTTTAAAAAGATATGGCCAATTATTGGCAAAAAAGACCTCGTCTTTAACACTCTGCAAAACAGTAAATCAAAATAAATTAACAGGTCTTTGTATTCAGTTATCATTCACATATCATTGGCTGTGCTCAGTATTAATTACTTTTTTATCTTTGGCTTCTTTAATACAGGGTGACACAAAACGCAAATCAAGCAATATCTCAAAATTTTTAAATGAATCACCCTATAAGTCTTTTTACAATTTGTTAGTACAATTAATAAGCTTTCAAACGATGTAGTACATTTAGGGTATGAATTAATGGAAAACCGTAAATATTTTATGATAATGGTCAAAAACACAAATTAAATGGTATTAAATTTTGACATGAAAAGTCTTGTAAATTTTAACATTTCTAAGGCATAAATTTTAATCGTAATTTTGGATGCATCTACAATATATAATCAATGATATAAAATGTTTGTTAATACCGTAGGTACTTGGAATTATCAAAAATTTTATATTTATGCATGTTTCACTTTCAAGAATTGTTATTATAGGCTTGTTTGAGAAAGAGCGAAACATAATCAGAGTCATATTTTTGATTATATCAAGTTGGCTGCTGTCAAAATAGTATCTACTAATAAATGTCAAAGAAATATTGCTGTATTCTTCGTTTGTGTTGTTAGGTTTAAATAATAAATAACTATAATGAATTTTCCGCTGGAAGACATGATCAATATGATTTACGTGTTAGGAGATTATTCAAAAAATTGTTTACTGGCTTCAAGAGTATATCGTGAAATATATCCCAATCGAAGACATCCAACCGAAAGAGCTTTCTTAAGACTTAAGGAAAGATTCGACACATCAGGTAATGTTTCCTATCAACATCATGCTCTTCCAAAACGTGTTTTCAATGAGGACAACGAATTTTTAGTAATGACAAATTTGGTTGAGAATCCTAACACAAGTACTAGAAAACTTAGTTCTGAAGTAGACATTATTAGACGAACAATAGGAAGAATAATAAAAAAGAATAAATTTCACCCTTACAATATACAGATGCACCAAGAGCTTTTGGAGAGAGATTTTCCAATAAGAATAAATATTTGCGAGTGGTTCAGTGGATTAATTAATGGATCTCCAGATTTTTAAAAAAATGTTTTATTTAGTGACGAGGCCACGTTTCACAGAAATGGTTTCGTCAACCGCCGAAATTTTCATTTTTATTCGTATAGTAATCCACATGTGTTTCGTACAACGACCCAAACTAAATGGTCCATAAATGCATGGGGAGGAATCGTAGGAGATACAGTTATAGGACCATACTTTTTTGAAGGTAGCCTCACTAGAAGAAGGTATTACAATTTTCTAAAAAACCATTTGGGAGCATTATTGGAGGAAGTTGATTTAAACACAAGAGTTAACTTGTGGTTCCAACAAGATGGAGCATCTGTACATTACGTTTGTTGTGTACGTCGGTGGTTAAACAGACATTTTACCGACAGGTGGATAGGACGTGGTGGCCTCCTCGACCTCCAGATCTTACACCGATGGATTTCTTTTTATGGGGATACATCAAGCAACTTGTGTATCAAACAGAACCTACTACCAGAGAAGACATGAAAGGAAGGATTCGTAACGCATTCTCCACAATAACTCCAGCTATGTTAGAAAGAGTAAGATCCTAGTTTTTGAAAAGAATTGAGAAGTGTATGGAAGTACATGGTCGCCATTTTGAACACTTAACATAAACTATGCTTTTTATAAAATGTCAATGTTTATTTATGTAAATGTAAGTGTTTTTATAATGTTGGTTTCCATATTTGTTAGTTTTTTAAAAATAGAAAAAGTTGGAAAATAAAATACAAGCTTGCATTTTACATAACAAACATATACTGTTAGTGATGACTTAATTATTTCGTAAAGACTGCGTTTATATTTATTAGTACTATAATGACATTAACCTACTTACAGTAAACAGAAATATTGCTTCCAACATAATTCCAATTAAGTATTTCTCTCCTCTAATGGTAAGAGTAAAAGTAAAAGATATTTTAGATGCATCCAAAATTACGATTAAAATTTATGCCTTAGAAATGTTAAAATTTACAAGACGTGTCATGTAAAAATTTAATATCATTTAATTTATGTACGTAAAATACTTGTTTTTGACCATTATCATAAAATATTTACGGTTTTTCATTACCGTATACCTTAAATGTACTACATCGTTTGAAAGATTATTAATTGTACTAACAAATTGTAAAAAGACTTATAGGGTGATTCATTTAAAAAATTTGAGATATTGCTTGATTTGCGTTTTGTGTCACCCTGTATTAAAGAAGCCACAGATAAAAAAGTAATTAATACTGAGCACAGCCAATGATATGTGAATGATAACTGAATACAAAGACCTGTTAATTTATTTTGATTTACTGCTTTGCAGAGTGTTAAAGACGAGGTCTTTTTTGCCAATAATTGGCCATATCTTTTTAAAACACCCTTATAAATATTAGCATGCTATATTTTTGTAACGCTCTCGCTGAGATCTATTCGATTCTAAAACAAAATATAGTACGTTTCATTTGAAAAAATGTATCCTTGTGTTGCTACGTGGTTTTGGAATACCCTGTAGAATCGAAAGTATTTTCAAAATGTGCCCTCAGTAACTGTTTTAGCTCACACAAAACTTTGAAGTTCTATCTCTTACCACAACGATGTAATCCTCCGAAGTCAGAAGATTGTCCCAGCCTGTTGTATAGTTGATAAGAAAAGTAAGTAAAGTCAATGTTCTTGTTCCATTGTTAACGTTTCTGAATAACATGAGTGCAGTTTTCAACAAAAGGAAACGTAGATTCTTACTAGGAGTGGAGCGTTGGTGGCTTTGCTGGACTCTTTAGACATATTGGAATCATTTGGGCTTGTCATGGACGAGATTATACACAGTGTGACAGAATGAACAGGGGATACAGACTGAATAACAAACTAATCAGCATGGTGTGCTATGCGGATGATGCGGTAATCCTGGCAGAAACAGGAAACGATTTGCAGAGGCAAACACGTAAGTTCTATCAGACTACTGAAAAATACAACAGGTCAATATCCATTGATAAAACAAAATATATGACCTTCTCCAAAGAACCAGCAAGGTGCAAGGTTATAATAGACAATAAACCAATAGAACAGGTAATAAGCTTTCGTTGCCTAGGAGCGGACATATCAAGCAGAAACAACCCTTTTTTCAAAGATGTTTAGGAAATCTGCTAGCAGACCCCCCAGGCATTGATATTGCCTAATCTTCTGCATTTGCCTGGGCTCGTAACTCATCTTTTTTTTGTGCTTATCACGTAAGGTATGAAATCTGTTACCTTATTCCACCCATTTTCACATTTAAGCATCTTGTCAATGACGTTGTTTGTACTTATTTCCCCTAAATCTGAGCAGAGTTCTTGACGCTTCTCTGCCTATTGAGGGCATTCGAAGACAGTGTGATTTGGGTCATCTACAGCTGCCCCGCAGCATATGCAACTTTCATCTCTCTTTTTTTCAATTTTAAATGTAAAAGTGCCGAAAGTGCCGTAGCCTGGGAGGAACTGAGTAAGATGGTAGGATACTGTCCTCCAGTTACTATTGTGCAAAGGTCGGATATTCCGGATAAGGCTACTGGTCCAAGTTTCTGGGCCGCTCTGTCACTTTTCCTGCCATTGCTGCAGAGTCATCTCCCTCTCCATCTGTTTTGGGGCAACAGAAGCTGCACCAGCCATGTGGAATATTCTCCTTCTCTCTTCCGCCAAAAGGTGCAGCGGAATGAGATCAGCAATAATCATTGCAGATGCACCTGAAACGGTGCAGTCTGCAGAACAGACTCTAAGCGCAATGCTTCGCTGTGTCTTCATAAGTCTTGTTTTGTTGACTTCTAAATATGTCTTGAGGGCCGAAATTGGCGCGCCTTATAAGATTACGATTTGACACACCATCGCCAGGATTCGCCGCTTCGGTGCTGTTGGTCCTCCTATATTTGGTAAAAGGCAATTTATAGCCTTTATTGTTTTCTCAGCCTTCAGACAGGTTTCTCGGATGTGGTTTGTCATATTTAGCCTTCGGGCTAAGTGGAATCCCAAATATTTAACTGTTCCCTGGGGTTTTATTTCTTGGCTTTGCATTTTAAATTTTATCGCATCGGTCTTTTTTTTGTAGCTAAGAAGAATAGCTTCGGTTTGTTCAGGAGCAATCTCTGGATGGTGTTGAGTCATCCAATGAAATACAAGATCAAGAGTATGGTTTGCCTTATCAATCATTTCGTTGGAGGTCCGAGAAGCTACGAATACCGCTAGATCGTCGGCATAGCACAATATTACAACTCCACTTGGCGTTGGCAGGTTCATTACTTCGTTATATAGAATATTCCACATACTAGAGCCGAGAACCGAGCCCTGTGGAATGCCACCAAAAACTTGTCTTTCAAGGTCCCTCTTCAGGATAATTACTCTTTTATCCATGTAGGAATTTAAAATGTTCTTAAGGTATGCACTCACCCCTATTCTGTTAAGCTGGTCGCTGATGACTGTCCAGAATGCGGTGTTAAGCGCATTTTTAACATCCACCAAGATTAATGCACAATGTTTTCCTTTGTTTGCTGCTACTATGTCTTGAATCTTTTCCACTGCATGTGAAGTAGACCGTCCTTTGCGGAATCCAAATTGGTTTTCGTGGAAGTCGTTAATTTTGTTTTGCAATTCCGTAATCAACCGGGTATTTAAGAGTCTTTCGTAGACTTTTCCAATTTCGTCTATTAAACTAATTGAGCGATATTTTGCTGGGTCGTCAGGTGACTTTCTTAGTTTCTCGATAAGCGATAGCGATGGTTGAAAACGAATTATAAAAATTTACAAAAAATTGGACATTACTATTAATCACATATTTTATTAACACAGATGGTATATTATCTGGGCCTGGGGCTTTGCCAATCTTGATTCTATCACAAGCATCCAATATATCCTGGTGTTTAAGCATGTCACAGTCTTATATCACAGTTAGTTCTTTTTGTCGCTGTTTTCTATTTGTGTAGTTGGTGACAAACAACTCCTTAAAATGTCTCTCCTTTTTCGGCATTTTTTGCAATTGAGCTCTTGTTATTTGGAATCCCTGGCCAAATATGTCGTCTTCGAGGTCATTACAGAGGTTTTGCCCAGCTCGCCTTTTTAATGTTTTGATTTCAGTCTCTAGCAGATTTTTGCAGTCTTGTAGTCTCTATATGTTTCTTCACGCCGGTTTGGGTCATTTGTTATTCTCTGAAAGAGACGCCTCTTGTGATGAACATCTAAGATGGCCTCTTGTATTGACTCGTTCCACCAGTAAGGCAAGCGATAGTCCTCATTGCAGCAAACCCTCGGTGTGCATTCTTGCTAAGCATTGCGGATGCGACTCACCAAATCAGAAACACTCGTAGGATCCAGCATACCTCTGGTCTTTTCTCTAAACATGTGAATTAGTAATTCTTTATTCGGTTCACCAAACCTTGTTTTCCTTTTCTTGACTACAGGCTTCACGCTTTAGAGTTCGGTTAAAATAAACATGTGTTCCGTCACGTCAGGATCCACAAGCACCGTCCACTGAGGGTCTTGTCGTTGTATTCGGTCACACACCACAGTAAGATCGATGTATGATTGCCCAGTGTCTCTAACAAGCGTGGGCATAAGTCCATCATTAATGACATTTAAGTTCATAACATTGCGCCAGGACAAGAATTCCCTGCCCCTACAGTTTGTTACTCTGCCCCCCTCCCCCCTGTGGCTGTTGCATCAACCCCACGAATGTGGGAAATTTTCTTTTTAGGCCAATCGGTACTCCTCGTGCTCACTTTCATATTGGTGGATTCAACTGCTGATTTTAAGAAATTCATTGCTTCCTGGTTCTTGTCCATGGTTATTAGAACCTTGTCGGCTTCGGCTTATTTGATTTGCCTTATGCTTTCAGCATCTTTTGCATTTTTAACAGCTTCCTTTATGATCTTTAGAGCTGCTAGGTACGTATTATTGTGCTTGCTGACTATAAGGGCGTATGATGTTGGTTGTCGTTTGCTTGTCACTGGCTGAACACTTTCCGTTTCCTGTTTTTTTTAGTGGTATAGATGAAAACCTCTATACCCGAACCATGAAAGACACACTCAACGAGTTTCCTAAACTTCCCCAGGCTCATATTGTCAACATGGTGCAGTGCAACCTGACCATCTTCTATTGTGTTATCTCTGACAGTCTTTAGGGAATTCCATAGGTCTTCTTCACTGAAAATGTGTGATGTATGATTTTCTGAGTGATTGTGTCTTGCCCATGGTCAGTTCTGAGTTTTGTGACTTGCTCAATCACCATATATTTTTCATTGGTGTCAACAATGCCTGAAAACCTATATTTCTACCAATTTTGTATTCCACAGTCATATTCGGATCACTGGGTTCTACTATTACCACCTTGTTACCATCGTCTTTGCCTCCAGGGGATCGCCAACAATCACTTCTGTGGTACAGTATGCCTCATTACTCCAATCCATATTGATTATGTTCTTGCACTCCGAGAAGTCTAAAACTGTCCCTATTGATCTAATTATTTTAGGTTCGTTTGTCAATATTGTTTGGGTTTCTTTCTCTTTGGTTTCCGTATTTTTACAGCTGCATGTTTGGGCGCTAACTTTTCCAACGTCCATTTCTCTAAACAAAAATTGAAGCTTTTGGATGCTGGCGATCAAATCTCTTCGAGTGTTGTGGTTTTCCTTCGCTATTTTCGCTAAATTTGCCATCTCAGCTTTAGCTTTTAGGATCCATTCACATATATCATATGCATTTTCTCTTTATAAAAGTGGTGATTCTTCTCCGTTTCGACGGATTTTCTTGCGCGTCTACTAGGCTGCCGTTCTTGGATGTGGTGCGTTCTGATTCCTTTGGGTTCTCTAAGTTATCACTTGCTGGAAAGCTCCATGACAAACTTCGCCGTGTCGGTGATCTAGGAGTAACGCTTGATCTTCTATTATGTTTATCTGACAGTTCCATTTCATAGGCGCTCAATGGTAGATTGACCCCCCAGAATCCGTAGGACTGCCCTGTAAACAGGAGTGGGATTCCCCGGCCGTGCTGGAACCCACCTGGGGTAATATTCCTTTTGTTTTATCTTCCGCTTTGAGTTGGTGCATTTTATACCTTCTGCCAGGTTTTTTCTCCTCTTTTTTGTGAGGGGTGTGGGTAGGTCGCAGTTCTTTCCAACAAGTAAATATAGCTAGACATAGCTGCCTCCCCTATGCCTAGTTGATGGAAAATGTGTTGGCCCAAACACGACCAAATATAGTGAAGGCTAGAGGGAATAGAGAATCAAAGAAGTAAGAAGTAGAAGGAATGGTAAACTAGACGGGAAAGGGAAGAGAAGAAAGTGTGGAAAATGGTTGGCGTTCAGGAATAGTAGATGCCTCAAAAAATGAGATACAAATGAGAAGAAAAGAGAAAAAGTAGATGACTAAGAAGAAAATAGTGCAGCGTGGGTTACGAAGAGATACAAAAGAGAATAAGGCGAGAAAGTAGAATAGTAAAAAGAAAGAAAATGGCGAAATGTGGGTTTGGGAGAGCATGTTAAACCTGATAGTCTTGAAAATATATCTCCTAGCCTTGACTGATAGATGATCAGCGGAGGCAGGGAGGATGACGACAGTGATTTTTGGTCAGGTTTACTCCTCTATCCCCTTTGATCCCCGCGCGATTATTCGGAACTGTGTCGTTCTTATTCATCGCCTATCCCTGAAGTTGGTTGGTCCTGCGTCCCTCACAGCTCTTAAAAGAGCGTAGGACCCACGACCACCCACTCTTCCTGGAGACACCCTATGAGCCATTGGGACGCGCCGTGTTGGGTGGGGCGCCTCCCCCTCGGGAACCTATATGACAGATTTGGGCTGAGCAAAGTCCTGCCTCCAGCACATAGCATCCCGAGGCACGGAATCAGAAACAACCTGATAAACGACATAAAATCACAGGTCCACAAAGCCGCAACAATCTCAGGGTGTCTGAGAGATATCATCCAGAAAAACAACAATATGCGCATTGATAGTAAAGTGCGGATATATAAATCTTGTGTTAGAGCGGTGCTACCTATGGCATCGAGACGAGAGCTGACACGAATAAGGCAAAAAGAATCCTCAGAACAGCGGAGATGAAAACACGGAGAACCATCGCAGAGAAGACACTAGGAGATGGGGTGAGAAACAATGACATAAGAGCGACAAGCAAGGTGGAGGACATAGAAGAAGAAGAAGAAGAAGAAGAAGAAGAAGAAGAAGAAGAAGAAGAAGAAGAAGAAGAAGAAGAAGAAGAAGAAGAAGAAGAGGAAGAAGAAGAGGAAGAAGAAGAAGAAGAAGAAGAAGAAGAAGAAGAAGAAGAAGAAGAAGAAGAAGAAGAAGAAGAAGAAGAAGAAGAAGAAGAAGAAGAAGAAGAAGAAGGAGTCACGAGTCTCACTAGGCACGAGTGGAGCGAAGCGGAACGAGTTCCTTGTGAAACGAGAAGGAGAAGAAGAAGAAGAAGAAGAAGAAGATGTAAGGGTAAAAACATAGTGAAGCAGTGCATCAAGCGTCGGCTCAAGCATCGACGAAAGCCAAGCATCAGAGGGCACAGTGGAGCATCTATAAAAGCAGTTGTAAGAATTATGCATCCACATAGCACATGCAATATGAACGTGCAATGCGTAAGGTACACCGGAGGACATAGGGCTGAGGAATGCACCCAGAGCGTAACCGAAAGTCCGAAATACCAAAACTGCGATGGAGACCATCCCGCCAATTATAAGGGGTGCCCAAATAACCCCAAGAAAACGGAGAAAACTACAATGAAAAATTGTGAGGCCGCGCAAGACCGACGGACTACCCACCACAAGGAGGACATCCCGACGTCTTAGACATCGCTGTGTTGAAAGACATAACGCTGCCGACTGATATCAGGACCTCCGAGGGAGCCGATCAGTGTTGCCGCTGACCTGCCGTAACATTATGGTAAGACGATGGCAAAATTATCAGATTTCACCTGAAATTATCTTAAACTTTTTAATTTCTTAAAACTGCTTAATAACGGAAGCGAAATAAATACCGATATAGATAACAGTTTCTATTGGCTTAAAAAATATCGGAACAGTTCAAATTATAACCTAAAAAATTGCACAAAATAACAAATATTTTATAAAAAAAATATCAATATCCTATACTTCTGACATATTTTCTAATATGATTTCATTTTCGTCCTCTTCTTCATCAGTAGAAGTTGACGAATTCATATTTTTCATGAGATAGAAAATTTTCTTATTAATTTCAAAGGAGTGACAGTCTTCGACTCCTTCAATTGCTAATACTAATCCATTAATTGTATTTGTACATAATTTATTACGGATTTTTGTTTTAACCAAATTTACTTTGGAAAACAGTGGCATTAGAATGCGGTAATACCAACACATCTAAAACAAAATTTCCAATATTTTTGAATTTAGTATTTTCTGCAACATCAGTTATTGTACTGACTTTATGCCAGTACTTATCTGCTACAGATTCACTTTTCAAGTCATCTGAAAAATCTGTAAAAGATTGACAATACAATCGCCATTCATCGCCGATCTTTTGTAATAATGCGTTTTCATTACGATTTACAACTCGAAAGAAAACATTTAAAATATTGTAAATTGAATTAGGTTTGGGCGCTAGTTTTGGATTGAAGCTCTTGCAATCTGTAATAAAAATGAATTTTTAAAATTGAATCTATTTTAATTTCTAAACAACCAACTATCAGAAACTGCCGACACGTGGTATAAAAACCAATTTTCTGAGTTGGCTAATATTTTTTATAACTTCTACATCCAGATATATATTTAGTAAATTAGTGTTTTTAAATGAAACTCAAGGTCTCTAGTTAATTCCACAATATAAAACAAGTTATTGAAAATTTTCAATAACTTGTATTATATTGTGGAATTAACTAGAGACCTTGAGCTTCATTTAAAAACACTAATATGAGCATATTCCACGAAGTAAGGGTCGAGACAGTCAATTTCATTTAGTAAATTAACAAATTGCTCTGAATTTTGTGGGTTTATATCCTGTAAAAGATGTTTATTAACATATTGGGGATTTAAATAATTTAACAACAATGTTTTGTAAGTTTCCGAAACTTTTTCATATACTACTGTGATTACTACCTTCTCATTCTGTAAATATTTATTTAAATCTGAAAATTTAGGTAATGCCCATTGTAAAAATAAGTAAAACAGTTTCATTTCAATGTCACTTAAACGTTTGTATATATATTCAGAAGACTGAAGTCGATGTTGCAAGTACTGCTGACTGAAATATACTTTGTAGTGCTCCCCATTGTTCCAAAAGGCTGTCGACTACCACAGACAACTACCTAGTTTGAGAAGGTTTTAAAATTTTATGTGGTCGTACATTACAAAATTGTTGGAACTCTAAAAAGTGAGCTTGCCGTTTACAAATATTTTTAAAATATCTATATATTTCCCTAGCTAAGTCTTCACATTGTCAGGGCAAAACCTTGCATGCCTCACTAGCACATAAGTGTAGTGAGTGACATATACACTTTTGAATTATTACTCCCGGAAAATTTAATAATAGTCTCCTTACAACCGGATTGTGTTCTCCAAACATTGTATTGCAACCATGCGATCCAAAACCAACCAAATTTTCAAATGGAATATTAGCCGATCTAAAATAATTAATTAATTTGTCATAAATGACAGCAGCAGTCATACCTTCCTTAGCTTCGTGATGATCGTCTTTAAAGCACTGAATTAAACCAAAAAAATCTGAAACAATGCGACCGTTCTGTTCATCAAAATATCTAACACATATTCAAATAGTTTTAATTGAACTGATATCTGTTGATTCATCAATTAAAATACTAAATTTTCTTCTCTTCAAAATGTCCACGATATTTTCGAACTGATTTCTCCTTAACACGTTGGTGATGATTTTCGTAGTTTTAGTTCTTCCCATGGAAACTTTTTTTAGAATTTCTGAGTCCGGTTGAGCAGATTTCAGTAGTAGAATCAAATGCTTTGGACAACCTAATAAGAAGATTGTGCTCTGCAGTTAACGCTGCAAACTTTATTTCTGCAGCACGAACTTGTTCATCTACTTCTGTATTTCTTGTAAACATCTCGGATACTTTGCGTTCATCTTTTTTCGAAACAGAAATATTTCTTATGTGTTACTTTAGTTAGTACATAATAATGAATAACATCCAAAGACTGTATTTATCTATACATTTAATATGATAAATAGCAACATACCTTTAACGGCTTGTAACCATGGTCTAAAGTTATCATTATTTTTCCACTCCTCTATGAATTTTTGTGGATTGTTCTATCTTCTACCAATACCATATTTCACTATTTTTCCTCTCGTTCAGTGTCTGAGGAGTCAGAGTCAGAATCGGTCCTTCCTAATTTGTTTAGACCACTTGTACTCTGCATATTAATAATAAAAAACAGCGCCAACACTTACACAGCGTAACACAAAGAACAAAAATGATGCCTTAGGCAGTGACACGTTTATAATATGTTAGCTGCTCGAGGAAGCACCTATATTTACGGCTGGGATTTACACGTTTATATAGTAGCTGCTCGGAGAAGGGGAAGTACCTATGTTCGCGGCTGGGATTTACACTACTTACTTATTATTGGTGTGACATGATATTATCCAAGTGTTAGGCAACTCTTTATACAGAGAAGTATTTTAGTGACCGTCAGTCACAATCGATTATGGTAAAAATTTAAATATTATCAGAATTTGTAGAAAATTATGTTAAAATCTGATAAATATGTACCAATCCAAGGGCGGATCCACCGGGGGGGCTTTGGGGGGTGAAGCCCCCAACCCCCTTAAGAAGACTTGTTATGTCATAAAAAGTCAGACATTGCTATAAATACTAATAATAAATACAGTAATTATATATTATGTTTGCCAAAAGCTTTATTTGAGAATATAAATAATAAAATATATATCATTTTATTAAAATAATCATTTAATTTTATTTATTTTACGTCCACAAAACCAGCCGCGCCGAGTGCGTCTGAATTTAGGTAGTCGGCAAAATGCTCAAACGCGGCGGTGAAATGGCTTTAAATAATAAATCTATATTTCTGGAAGATAAGAAGAAATTTATTTTATTATTCAGATTGTGTTTTACGTTCATAGCGAATACAAGTTATTTTTTGTCTCATTTCGACCTGCGTAAAATGAAGCGATCACAAACGACATTAACATCTTTTTTTACAAAAAAGCCAAAAAATAATGTGGTTGTGGAGGTGGGACATTGTGGTAATAGTGTTATAGAAGAAAACATCGTTATAGTAGCATCAACAACTAGTGGCAGTACCGGCAGTGGCTCGCAAGAATTTGAGGCAAGTAGTAGTAGTCAACCTAGCCGTTTTCCTGAGGAGCCCTCACAGCAAAGCGTAAGTATATAATTATAATATGCCTTTTCATATTTCGTAATAAATGATAAAAAGGAAAAAGGGATAAAATAAACAATATTTTTTTGTATGTTCAAAGAATTACAGGATGTGACGTACAGTTAGATCTAAAAAAAATATTTTAATATTTTGTATTTTAGTTTTACTTTACCGTTATTTTCAAATATGTGAAAACTGTTAAGTGTTGATTTGGGTTAGAAGCTTCTTAGAGCGAAAAAAAGGAATTTATATTGATTTTGGTTTATTTAAGCATTTTATAGGATGGTAATGGTAATGGTATTTTGTCGTTGCGTTTGAGTTTAAAATCTTAATGACATAGGCAAAAAAGGGATTTTATTGAATTCGTACTATTCGTTCTATTTTTTTCTGTCATATTTGTAAAGTTCAAATTTGGTATATAATTCTAACTTAATTTAAATAAAATTATAAATAATATACTTTTTTGAATTTAATACCTATGACCTGCTTTATTTGTTAAATAATGTATAGGTCAACCAAAAGTCAAAGAAATTTGCTTTTAAATATTGTAACGTCAATACAATACGTCAAAAATATCGTATAAAAATAAAAAAAACTTTACAATACAACTATGGAATTAAATTTGTTCATTTTTTTTAAGAATGGCAGCCAGCTATATGATATTGGGAATGCAGTCGGACAATCTTTAAGTGTCCATGAAAAAATAAATTTTCTAAGCAATACTTGGATCCCTGACTCAAAATATGTTTTTCCATTGCAACAAGAAGGAAAACAGCAAATGCGTAAATTCGGTGTTCATTGCCTAAGACAGTATGACTGGCTTGCGTATAGCGAAAGTAAAACTGGAGGATTTTTTAAATTTTGTGTGCTATTTGCACCAGATGGCGGAGGAATGGGTAGCCAAGTAAGAATAAAATAGTTATATAATAGGCTCATTTAGTCATATTTCCAACGTTACTCTTTTTATACGATTATTGTAGTTTACCTTTTATTTTAAGCTTTAAAAAAAATTAGCCCAATTGGACGAAAATTACCGTGTTAATATTTTTCCGTCAGGCTGACAGACGCAAAGCAAAGGTAATGCGTTGTGGCAACGAATTACCTGATGAAAAAGATGGTCTGGTCATAGTTTTAATTAATTTTATAAACTTTAATAATTTTTTTAGGTGGTTAAAAATCATTAAAAAAATTTGATATTTTGCATACTTACTAAATTTATTATACTACACCGTAACCTAAGCTTATTATTTTTCAGATTCTTAAAATGCTTGTAAGGGAACCGCTAACTAAGTTTAAAAAAGCCCGGGAAATGCTTACGCAGCATGAAAACACCAACTACCATAAGTTTTCAGTTAAAAAAGCAAATGATGTTTTAAACATACAAATGTCTGAAAAGTCTGTCAGTATTTCTGTGCAATTAGATAAACAAAAGCAGAAATAATTGAAGCATATCGACAGCGGTTAGTGCCGATTATTAAAACAATTCTATTTTGTGCCCATAACAAATTACCACTTAGAGCGCATAGAGATGATGGTAATATAGATATTAAAGATAGCTCAAACCAAAATCTTTCAGAAAGTAATGATGGGATTTTTAGGAACTTATTAACTTTTCGTATAGATTCTGGAGATTTAAACCTCAAAAATCATATACTAACAGCACCAAAGCACTGTACAATGATTAGTAAAACAATCCAAAATGAAATAATATTTTGCATTGGGAAGGTTATAACTACTGAAATTGTTAATGCTATAAAACAATCAAAATTTTTTACAATAATTTGCGACGAAACAACCGATATAAGTACCAAAGAACAAATGACATTCTGTGTGAGGTATTTGGATAGTACGTATGATATAAAGGAAGTTTTTTTGGGTTTCATTGAGCTGCACTCTACAACTGACCAATGCATCAAAGAGGCCATAAAAAATCAAATTAAGCAACTTGGACTTTCTATTGATAATCTTCGTGGACAAGGATATGATGGAGGCAGCAATATGGCTGGAAGGTTCAATGGAGTCCAAGCCTTAATAAGACAAGAACAGCCATTGGCTATGTATTTACACTGTTTAAGTCATTGCTTTAACTTAGCTATTTCCAAAAGTTGTGAAGTTTCTGAAATTAGGAACATGATGGGTATTTTGGGTAGGGTATGTTCTTTTTTTAGTGGCTCTGCAAAAAGAGTTTTAGGTTTTCAACAAGCCGTTGATGACTTAGAAATAACCGAAACTAAAAAAAAAGAAGTTAAAACCTCTGTGTGCTACGCGCTGGGTTGAGCGTCATAATAGCGTAATAACTTTTAAAGAACTATATGAAGCAATCTGCAATGCTCTTACTAGTTTGGAACAGGACAACGATACAGAGACTTCAAGTAAGGCAATGGCTTTTAATGCCGCCATTAGAAGAAGTGATTTTGTTATAGCTTTAGAAGTCGCCTCGTTTTTAATGTCGTACACTGTAAATTTAAGCAATTATTTACAGAGTGTTGAAATTGATCTTTCCACTGCCTTTTCATACATAAACGATATTACAAGCAAACTAGAAAATATAAGGCAAAATGAAGAACTCCAATTTAAACTAATTTTCTTGGAGACCCATCACGCTCTTCAGAGAATTGGTACGACTATTACTATGCCTAGACTTTGCAACAAATAAACAAACAAACAGGAGCAATATAAATGCAAATAACGAAGAAGAATATTACAGAAGGGTGATATTCATACCTTTCCTGGATCATACTATAATCCAAATGAAAGACCGATTTAATCAACTTTGTACTGTAATACCCATAGAAGGTATTCTTCCAATACACCTTAAAAAATATAATGATGCCATAATTGTTGAGGCTGCAAGAATATATGAAAATGATATGCCGGGATCCATGCGGAATTAGCGATATGGAGACATAAGTGGAGTGACACTGTCAGTGTTGATCTACCAAAATCATCAGCAGAAACCTTAAAACCTATGTCCAAAGAATGCTTTCCCAATATAGAGATACTACTAAACATTTTTGCCACAATTCCTGTAACAAGTGCTACGGGCGAGAGGTTTTTCATCGCTAAACCTACTAAAATCCTATTTGAGATCAACGATGGGACAGGGGAGACTCAATGGGCTAGCTTTGGCATACATTAATAAATCTAGAGAACTTAATATAAATGATATAGTTAAAACTTTTTGTCAAATGAAGGCCAGAAGAATTGAAACTTGTGATTGGTCTACTTAGATTATCGTTAATATAAGTTGTTGTATTTATGTATATACTATATTATAATACATTTTTTTGTCAAATTAAAAAACTTAAAGAAAAATTATTCGGGCCCCCCCCTTTGTTAAATCCTAGATCCGCCCCTGTACCAATCGGCAACACTGGAGGCGACGCTCACGAACCGATCGTTCTCATCGTAGGCAACGGCCCAAGATAATCTGCTAAAACAAAAAAGAAAACGAACTGAACAAAATTCAGAAGAATAGCATGACAAGTCTTAGGACCGATAACGGAAATAACAAACTCCGAAACCCTAGAAGAATAAGTTCGTTTCTCCAAAGAAATACTAAAAGAAGTGCTGGAACAAAGTACCGCAACGATCGTAGTAGACAAATACGTCAGATTCAAAAACATAAACGACGATCTCAAAAATTTGGTAAGGGAAAAGAAACGAGTCACGATGAACGCACGTAGGACACGAAATCCCAACGAACTAATGGAGTCGGGGAAATCAAGGAAGAAATACAAGAAAATCTAAGAGAACGCAGCAGCGAAGAATGGAACAAAAGAATCAACGAACTATACCTGCAAAAACCGGGGATATGGAACATTGCTAAAGTTCTTCGAGAGGATAAAAAAACCGATGCCACCGATACACGGACGAAACGGGATGGTCTACACAGATGAAGAAAAAGCGGAAGTGATGAAAAATACACTAGAGATCCAGTTTACATTGATGGAACACCCCGACGAGGACATTGATGGAACACCCCGACGAGGACATTGATCATATACCAAATTTCTTCTTCTCCGCTCCCCATACCTTCACAGGTGTCGGAGTGTGATTCCGGTTTATCATTTGACCATTTTCTCCATTCTCTCTTCTATTTCCTGCTATTTATTTTATCTCCCTTATGGATTTTCCTTTTTCCTTCCATATTCTTCAACTTGATCCAGCCACTTCCCTCTTGGTCTTCCCCTTCTTCTTTTTGTCGATTTTCCCATCTCCATTATCCTTTTTACCAGTCGGGATTGGTTCATTCTAACTAATTCATTTGTTTCTTTCTCACCTTTGCTAGTATTGGTTCTAGGCCAATGCTCTTTCGTATTTCTTCACTTTTCATTCTGTCCCATTTAGTCTTGCCTGCTATTTTCCTAATGTGTTTCATTTCCATTGCGTTTATCCTTGCTTCCTGTTTCTTGTTTAGTTTCCAATTTTCGCTAGCTTGTGTTATTATTGGTATTGTTATAGTATTGTGAATTTTCTTTTATACTTCTACTTCTATTTCTTTATGTCCTAGTATTGTTTTGTTTAGTGCATAATATATTTTAGTTGCTCTGTTTCCTCTATTTGTCATTTCCGCATCCATCTTTCCGTCGTTTGTAATGACTGTACCCAAGTATTCGAACGTGGTTACCTTTTCTAAATTCCTTCCCTCGCATTTTATTTGATTTATGTCTGGATCCATGGTTTGTTTCTCGTTCACTACCAATACTTTTGTTTTTTCGATATTTACTTCCATTTTTACTTTTTCTATTTCCTCTGTTCATATGTTAATCAACCTTTGCATTTTATTTTTTGAATTTGCTATAAGGACCATGTCGTCTGCGTAAAGAAGATTGTATACTTTTATCGGTTGTAGGTTCCTATATCCTATAGTTGTATCTAGATTGGCTCCCCTTTCCCTTATGCTTTTGACTATTTTGTTCATTATAATTATGAATAAGAGCAGACTCAGACTATCTCCCTGTTTTATTCCTTTCCTTGGCTCAAATTCCTCCTATCTCTTTCCCGCTATCTGCACCTGCGCTTTTACAATGACTGCTTTTAGTTTTCCTGTAATATGTATTTCCTCTGAGTAACTCCAGACTTCATCCCTATTTACCGTATCAGAAGCTGCTCTTAAATCTATAAATGTTAGAAAGAGTTCTTCTCCCTCCTCTAATATTCTTTAGATTACCCTTCTTACTACGAAAACATTGTCATTTATTTGTCTTCCCGGTGTAAATGCTACCCTGTGTATCTTCTATTATCTCCTCAACGTAATTTCGTAATCTCTTTTCTACGATTTTCGTATATAGCTTAAAGCTTGTTTGAACGAGGCATATTGCTCTGTAGTTTCCACATTGAGTTTGATCTCCCTTTTTATGTATCGGTATTATTAAATTGTTTTCCCATCTTTTGGGTATCTTCTCTGTTCTCCACGCTTCCTTAAGTATAGTCCATAGCAATTTCTTTCCTTTCTTGCCCATCCATTTTATAATTTCTGGAGCTAAATCGTCTTCTCCACAAGCTTTTCCTATCTTAATGCTTCGTATTACTTCTTCCATTTTCTCCTGTCTTATTTCTAGATTGTCGCTTGCTGCTTCTTCTTGGATATTATCTGCTTTGTTTTGTGTTGCATTGAATTTTTCTTGGTAGTGCTCCTTCCATATTCTTAGTACTTCCTCTTTTCCTACCTGTTTAATTTCTAACGTAATAATTTAAATATTTATCTTTTATTTAATCTTGAAAGATGTTTCTGCCGGCTACAACAAATAATCAGTTATGTAATTATTCTAAAACCGTAGCTTAAGTTATCTGTAAAAAAAATGCCAGTTGTCAGTTAACGACAAAATAAAGAATAACTGTCGTCGGGTTTCAAAAATATTATTTATATTTTTTATTGAATCACCTTCCAAGTCAGTGAAATAAAGAGCTATCGAAGCTTTTATGTAGTTAAGGGATAATCGTTCGATTAATCTCAGACATAAAATTTTGTCCTTCGAGCCGGATAAAGCATACAGTGATAAATCATTAAAATTGGAAAATGGAATGTGTGTCTGCTATCCAGTAATCAATATCAATTGGCCTGGTGTTTTTCAAGGATTCATTCATTCATTCAGATGTTTCCAATATATTTTTTTATTTTTTGAACTGTTGAACATTTAACGTGCGAGTTTTAGCACACAGTTTTGCAAATTTTCGTAGACGTTGAACATTTTGTACAGTATTAGTTTAATCAACTTACATAACTGTATAAATATGGATTCGGAAGCGTTATTATTAAAAGCGCATGCCGCTCGTAGAACTGCCAAAGGTAGCATCACTAGGATAGAGAATTTTATCAACGCAAATACAGGTAGTTTATTGCATAAATCTGAATATGATACCAGGTTAGAGCTACTATAAAATTATTTCAAAAAAATTTGTGAGTCTCAGGACGACTAGTGACTATGAAGAAAAATATTGTAGTTTAAAAAGTCAATTAAAAATTTTGATTGATCATTCTTCTCCTAATGGTATTGTTACTGTTGAAGGTACAAACCAACAAAGTCATCAGGCAAATTCTCTAGAAAATGTTAATGTTAAAACAGAGGTTAAATCTAAGATGCCTGAAATTGTTATTGACAAATTTGCAGGTGGTCACCAAAGTTGGAATGGTTTTTATGATATCTTTAAAGCCCTTGTTTTAGACAATGACGATTTGGTAGAAATACAAAAACTTATTTATTTAAAATCAAATTTACTGGGTGAACCTCAAAAATGAATTGCAAATTTACCATTGGTCGCCTCTAATTTGTCAGTAGCTATTGACATAATCAAGGAAAGATATGAAAATAAGTTAGCAAATATTTACGTTCACATCAAGGGTCTATTAGACGTTCCATCGATAAATAAAAGTAATTCAATGAATTTGCGTAATTTTGTTGTCACAGTTAAACAGCACACTGAGTGCTTAAAAAATTTGAAAGTTCCTATAGCAGAGTGGGATTCAATTTTGGTGTATATTTTGTCCCAAAAATTAGACATTAACACTAGACGTGGGTATGAATTGGAAAGAAGTCCTACTCTTTTACCTACTTTAGATGGGTTCCTCAAGTTCGTTGAGAAAATATGTCAGGCTGCTGAAAACTTGGTTTCGCTGGAGTTGCCTCGTAAAAACTCTAATTTTGCTATTTTAGAAAAAAAGTTGAACTGCTTGTTTTGCAAAATGTCAAATCATAACATGTTTAAATGCTTTAAATTCAAAGAGTTGCCATTGAAAAAAAGAAAACAGTTTGTATTTTCAAATCGATTATGTTTAAAATGTTTTGCTCCGCATCATGTAAGTCAATGTGAGTGGAAGAATTGTCCTATTTGCGGCGAAGCTCATAATGCTCTAGTTTTAATTCCAATCGGGGGCCTACTAATAATCACAAACAAAAAGGTTATTTCATGAACAACTCGAGTAGTAACTCAGATCAAGCTTCTAACATAGAACAAAAACAAAATTCGGAGGCTGCTCAAGCCTCCACTAATGACAAGTTTGGGCTACAATCTGACACTATGTCAAGTCTTTTAATAAACCAAAAATCTCATATTTTATTGGCAACTGCATCCGTACATGTTTCAAATAACAATGGTCATTTAATATCTGCCAAAGCAGTGCTGGATAGTGGGTCTCAAGTGTCACTAATTACACATAAATTAGCTAGAAGATACCCTACCTATAATAAAAATTTGTCAATTTGTGGTGTATCAGATCACATGCATGTAAGTGAAGGAATAGATATTAAATTGTTTTCAAAGGTTGACCCAACAAAAACATTTGAAGTAAATTGCTCAGTAACAAAATTCATTTCTTCTAAGCTGCCTCAATTTCCTTTACAAACAGATCGATTAGAAATCCCTTGTAGCATTGTCTTGGCAGACCCAAATTATGATGTTCCAGATCACGTAGATTTATTATTGGGTGTAGATGTTTATCATTCATTACTTTTACCTGGTCTGATTAACGTTGGGGAAAACCTACCCATTTTACAAAATACCCATCTTGGTTGGGTGGTAGGAGGTGTCCTATCCCCAACAATCTTGTCAAATTTTATAACATATGATCAAGTTCCCTCTCATTCTTTATTTATTAATTTCAATCAAATCGACAATTTGCTGAAAAAATTCTGGCCAGTTGAAGATGTGCCACAAGGACGTATTTTATGAAGTGAGGACGAACTTTCCGAACAAATATTTAAGGATACCACAAAAATTTTAGAAGATGGTAGATTCCAAGTGGATATCCCATTTAAATCGCCAGTTGAGACTTCTAAACTAGGCGAATCCTTTTCATATGCCAAAAAACGTTTTCTTTCATTAGAGAAAAGATTGCATCAAAATAAGTTATTGTTTGACCAATATTCGGAGTTTATTAAAGAATACATCAACTTAGGTTATGCACGGTACATTCCTCTTGATTTTAAAAATATTCACAATAACCACAAATATTTTATACCTCACCATTGTGTAATTCGCAATGATAAAGCTACTACGCGGCTCAGAGTTGTCTTCGCCGCATCCCTAAAAACCACCTCAGGATATTCATTAAACGGCATATGTCTAAAAGGGCTTGTTGTTCAGCCAGAGCTATTTGACATTTCGTGTCGTTTTAGAGTTTATATGTTTGCTATTGTTGCAGATATCGAAAAGATGTACCGGCAAATCTTGATTAATTCTGATCACATTTATTTACAAAATATCTTATGGCGAGAAAACATAACAGATGATATTAAATGCATTGAATTGTTAACTGTCAGCTACGGAACAAATTTTGCACCTTATGTAGCCACTCGTTGTCTCGTTGAATCGGCAGACTCGTTTGAGGAGCTCTGCGAACTAAAAAGCCAATTAATAAAATTACTTAATTTAGGCCAATTTACACTGCATAAATGGTGTGCAAATTCCATTGAGTTTATGAATAACTTTACCTCAGAGACTGAACCCAAAAACTACTCTATAAATTCTGAGAGTAATTCCAATAAAGTACTGGGCGTTTTTTGGGAACCAAAATCAGATCAGTTTTCCATTTCTCTGCCCAAGAACATAAAAGTAAACCCAATTACCAAAAGAAATATTTTAGCTATTATAGCTCAAATCTATGATCCGTTGGGGCTTGTTGCTCCAATTGTCATAACAGCCAAAATTTGTATGCAGAAGCTTTGGTTATTGAATTTAAATTGGGACGACTGTTCAAATTTAGAATTGCGTAACGAATGGATTAAATTTTCTACAAACATTCTTGAATTATCAGAATTAAAATTTCCACGATGTTTAATTAATAATCGGAATATAAGCGAATTGAGGTTCATTCTCATTCAGACGCAAGCTTAAAGGCATATGGGTGTTGAATATACTTAAGAACTGTTGATGAAAACAACAGTGTTTCTTGTCATCTAATTTGTGCCAAACCTAGAGTTGGTCCTTTGCGAACAATTTCTCTTCCAAAATTGGAATTATGCGCATGCGTGTTGTCAGCAAAGACCACTCATCGTATTTTAGAGTTACTCAAAAATAACTTTCAAATAGCCAGTGTTAATCTTTGGACTGATTCGCAAATTTCGTTAGCATGGCTACAATCACATCCAAGTAGATGGAACATATTCGTCTCTAATAGAGTTTCTTTAGTTCAAGAACTAACCTCGTTGTCCACCTGGAGGTACATTCCTACCAAACAAAATCCAGCTGATTATGTATCTAGAGGTATGATGGCGCAGGAACTTATTTCTAATAATATGTGGTGGCAAGGGCCCACACATTTGAAAAATGTCGATTTTAATTTAAACTCATTTCAGTCAAATGTTAATATTCAGAAAATTCTGGAAGAACGAAAAATTGATATGAGTACAACCTCTACAAATCATATGTTAAGTATTTTCAATAGGTTTTCAGATTTCCTAAAAATACAACGTATAGTTGCATTCTGCCTTCGTTTTAGACATAATTTACAACATAAAGATGAGAAAAGGTTTGGTCCCTTAAAGGTAGAAGAATTACAACATGCTTCAATGGTAACATTGCAAGTTTTGCAACAGCATTATTTTTCTGAAGAAAAAGATTTATTAAAAAACAAAAAGGTCCTTCGAAATAAACAGCTTAGTTCTTTGAATCCCTTTATTGACTTGGAAGGCGTAATCCGCGTTGGCGGGAGATTGTTAAATGCTAACCTGCCATTTGCACAAACGCATCCAGTATTATTGCCTACTAGATGCCACATTGTTGATTTGATGCTACGGAAAGAGCACCTTAAATTATATCACGCAGGTGCTCAAACCGTGCTAAGTAACTTTAGACTACGTTATTGGCCTTTAGACGGCCTTAGAGGTGTTAAACGCATAATCCACAAGTGCATTCCTTGTTTTAAATTTAAAGTTAAGTGTGCCGAGGAAATGATGGCAGACCTGCCTAAAGATCGGGTTTCAGTTTGTCGTCCATTCTTAAAGGTCGGTGTAGACTTTGGGGGCCCATTTTTAATTAAAACTTCGAATTCACGCAAAGCCTCTAAAGTCAAAGCATATATTGCTATCTTCGTGTGTATGACTACTAAGTGCGTCCATATAGAATTGGTGTCGGGCTTGTCGACAGAACAATTTTTGCTCACATTACAACGTTTCATAGGCCGACGGGGTAATCCTTCGGTAATATATTCTGACTATGCAATTTTTTTGGCTCCAGTAACCATTTGAAATCTTTATACGAATTTTTTAAATCCAAAAGTAACATTGAGTCTATTGAAAATTTTTTATCAAAAAATGAGACTCCGTGGAAATTTATCCCACCTCGTTCACCAAATTGGGGCGGTCTTTGGGAGGCCGCGATTAAGGGTGCTAAACATCACCTGATTAAAACTATTGGTAAAACAATTCTAAATTTTGAGGAATTTTCGATAGTCTTGGTTTGCATTGAGAGCATTATGAACTCGTGACCTCTTAGTATTTTAAACCCTTTAAACAATGGGACATTTTTTAATAGGCGACAATCTTTCAGTATTCCCAGACAAAGACTTAAGTAATATTTCAGAAAATCGATTGTCAATGTATCAGAAGTGTTTTAAATTCAAACAAATATTTTGCAAGCGATGGTCCGTTGAATATCTAAATAGACTTCAGCAAAGTCCAAAATGAACCAATCAAACCCGAAATTTGGAAATTAGTCAATTAGTCGTTTCAAAGGAAGATAACTTGCCTCCTCTCAGGTGGACTCTCGCACGAATCATTGAAATTATTCTGGGTCTAGACGGCAAAGTTCGTTTAATTAGAGTCAAAACATCAGATGGAACGTTTCTTAGGTCCATAGCGGAGGTATGTGCCCTTCCTGAGGCTAACTAGATTTGTATATTGTTAAATTTTAAACTTTGTCATTAGGTTAGCTATTTTGTATATTTTTTGTGTCATCTGTGTTGTGTGCCGAAGTTCTCGGAAGTGAAGTGTTTTGTTTAAGTTGGAGTTTTCTCCCAGAAACCTCCAAGGCGGGAGTTATGCTTAATTTCTAACGTGATAATTTAAATATTTATCTTCTATTTAACCTTGAAAAATGTTTCTGCCAGCTACAACAAATAATCAGTTATGTAATCATTCTAAAACCGTAGCTGAAGTTATCGGTAAAAAAATGCCAGTTGTCAGTTAACGACAAAATAAAGAATAAATGTCGTCGTGTTTCAAAAATATTATTTATATTTTTCATTGAATCATCTTCCAAGTCAGTCAGCTATCGAAGCTTTTATGTAGTTAAGGGATAATCGTTCGATTAATCTCAGACACTACCCTTAGTTGATTTTGGCTGTCTCTCATGGCTCTTATTTCTTTCTTTTTATCTCCTCTTAGTCTTTTAATTCTTGTCCAGAATTTTCTCTGTTATTTCCTTTAAAAATTCTTTACAACTCTCCTTTTTTGAATTCTTTACTGCCTGTTTCACTTTCTTTCTTATAGTGATGTATTCATTTTTGTCTCTTTGATCTGCAGTCTGGGTGAATGTTTTCCATGCACGTTTCTTTTTCTTTACTAATTCTCCACCATTTCATTCTCTTTAATTTTCCGTTTTATGTTCTGTTCCCGCATATCTTCTCTGCCTTTTCTAGTAGGACTTCTCTAAATTTTTCCCATCTTTCTCCTAGTGTCCAACCTCCTCTGTACTTGTCTAGTCTTGTAAACTCCTCATCTGTTTCTTTTTGGTATTAATTTCTAAGTTCACTGTCTTTTAGCTTGTGAACTGCAATTTTATTATATTTGTTTTCTTCAACTGTGTTTGTCATATTATCCCGTAGCTTTTCTGTTACTAGTCTATGATTTGACCATATTTCTGATTCTTTGTCGTTCATCACTTGTTTTGCCATGAGTTAAATAGCTGAAAGAATAAAAATGAGGATTCTAAAGGAACAATCCAGTGATCTAAACGTGATACCAGGTGAACAGCAAATCTTGAAACTTGTGGAATATACAACTCAAGGTTTTAGTAGAAAAGAATCAACAGGGGCGATATTCCTCGACGTAAGTAAAGCATTCGACCGAGTATGGCACGATGGATTACTATACAAGATAAAAG
Source organism: Galeruca laticollis (assembly GCA_963921935.1). NCBI lineage: Eukaryota > Metazoa > Arthropoda > Insecta > Coleoptera > Chrysomelidae > Galeruca > Galeruca laticollis. The sequence goes on along the minus strand of OY998182.1, from coordinate 95,369,728 downwards.
AGGCGGGATACACAAAACCTCTCATAAAACCCCTGAACAGCTTTCTCAAAGAGAAAAAATTCCAAGTGAAAGTAGCAAACGAAAAATCGGAAATAGGCCAATAAGAAGCGGGAGTAACACAAGGAGCAGTACTACCTCCCACGCGATACATCATATACACTGCAGACATCCCGAAAAGAGAGAACACCATAAATGCACTCTACGCCTACGACACCGCCATAGTCACAAGATGCCTCAAAGTGAAGATCATCACAAAAACATTGCCAACAACCGTAAACAAAGTCGACGAATGGTGTAAATTATGGAAAATAAAGATAAACAGCGAAAAAAACCAAGCGGTCCTGTTTACAAGAAGAACTCACCGGCGACCAGTAGAAAAAAATGAAATCGATGGCGAAGAAATCGAATGGGCAGAAGAAGCGAAATATGTAGGAGTAATGATGGATTATGCACTAATATTCACACAACATGTGAAAAGCATACTGAACACAACGAGGCAAGCGAGGGCGAGACTCAGCGGATTAATTGTTTTACAAGTCCAAAAATCAATGAAAATCTCAAATGTCCGTGTTATAATCACTGCCTCAATGTATCTATCTCAAAAGCAAGTACCGTAGATATTTGAAATTCTGTTGGTACAATTAAGGAAACAATAAATTTTTTGAAGCTTCTCCTGTAGGAACAAAAGTTGGTTAACTATAAGGAATTAATATGTTTATGTGAAACTCGTTGGGCTGAGCGACATGACGCAGTATTAAGATTTCAGTCATGCTTTGAAAAAATAATTGTAACTTTGGTATTGATTGCCGAATGGAACGATAAAAGAGTTCTTCCAAAGCACGTTCACTGGTAGATTCTCTTTTAACAACACAATTTATAATATATTTACACTGCTTGTTTAACTAATAGCCTAAGCAGAATCTTACACGCAAAATCACTTGACAAAAATAAAGCTCAGACCCTCGTTAACGATATTCTGTATTCACTGAATGAAAAAAGGAAAAACGTTGAAACTTGCTTTCCGGAATATTTAACGACGTAGAAAATCTTGACAAGAAATTGAACTTAAATTTGATGATGCCACGAATTACCCAAAGGCAAACACATCGAGTTAATACTCCAGGGGGTTCTATTGAAAAATACTTCCGGAGAAGTATTTTTATTCCTCTTTTAGATAACGTGATTGAGGATCCTAAATTTCGATTTCATAATGAGTTGTACAGAATTCTTAATATAAATAGTTTAATTCCATCAAACAACAAATCAAACATCAATGCGAACTATTCTTCAATAAAACAAAGAGAATGTTTTTCATATTTCACGAAGGAAGGCCAAGATTTCTTATTGTCTCTCATAAACACCGAGTTCAAGCTTTGGTTTCAAAAATGGGATGGTGCAACTGATGAAAATTTGCCTAGTTCGGCATTATCTGCTTTACAGGTTTGCCATAAGGATACTTGTCCAAATATATACCTCTAGCTCTGTATTTAATCTCTGTCGTGCATGTGAGTGTAGCAAGATCAGAAAGAAGTTTTTCAACCCTTAGAAGGTTGAAAACGTGGTTTAGAGCAACAATGGGCCAATAAAGGTTAGTGGCATTAGCATTGCTACATATTCATAGGGACATAGATTTAAATTTAGATGCTGTACTAGAGAGATTTGCAATAATGAAAAAGAGGCACTTAGATTTGATTTTGTAAATTTAAGTTCATTTTTCCCTTGTAAGTACTTGCCAAAGAATATATGTAATAGAAGTTTATGTTATTTTTTCATTTGTGACTTGTTTGTCCAAAGAAGTTGATTATTATTTGTAAGATAGGTAATAGATAATATAATAGACGTTTACGGCTGTTTGTCCAAAGAAGTTTAGTTTTAGACCGGGAGGTAGTGACAAATTTTCGGACGTATATTGAGGTATGGATATTCTAACGATAATAAGCAATAAATTAATTAATAATTCCGTGTTCTTCATATATTTATCGGATGTTTTAAATGCGAGGTGCCATTGAATATACACAGACGGTATGCAATTTTTCTGTTAGCTGACGTATAGAATAAACACGTATACTATTGAATGGCAGACTGTTCCAAAACGCGGATAATTTTTTTTTAAATACAGGTATACCTATCCGTTGTGACCCTATGGACTCACGCAAATGATACGCCAATGACTTTGCCAGTAACTTTTACGTTGAATTTCATTTTAAACCACATGTCAGCCTGATAGAAATCGTATAAAAACGTTTAATTTGGAAACAACAGATTTCTAACTTTTACAAAATATGAAGAACATAGAGTTATTCATTAATGTATGGCTTAATTATCCTTAGAATATCCATACTTCATATACTCCTAGAGTCATACTGTAAGAAATTACGTCTCAGAATCTGTCACTAACTCCCGTTCTATTTGGTTTCTAATTGTAATATATGTTATTAATGGCTCTCTATAATATGATTTTTTTTTACCTAAACCAAAAAGCCTTTACCTCCCCTCAAGGAATAACATTATCGACGCCCCTGTGTAAGGGTGTTTTACCTACTCGTGCATTAATATCCCACAGACTAATTATTTTATTTCTTATATTTGTAGAGTCTAGGAGGTCTTGTAGATGTTCGTAGGTTAGGTTACTCTTTTACTTTTTGTGATATCAAGCGCGAAAGCAGAAACGATGTTAAGGGCGTTATATTCTAATTTTCGTGTTACCATCAGCAAGTACTCATTAATATATTTATGTGTGTAGCAGACCTACTCCGCCTTGTACTCGTTTGTCTTTCTCTACTATGCAGTATATTATTATGCAATTTTTAACGTGAATGCTTCATTTTCCATTCTTTCTTGTCTCACTCACTGCACATATTTCAATTTTGTGGAACTCTAATTCTTGCAGTATTTCCTGGACCCTTTTACTCCAAGAGCCGATGTTTCATGTACCGAATCTTATCATGTTCCATCTCATTATCCTTTCTAGTGCTGAGGTTTATTACCTTTGTATCCATCCTATTCCAAGGCTTCTCGTATCTTCTTTGAGCGTTTTTAATATGTTCATCTCAAGTAGTTCGCTAGCCTTGCCTGAGTAGATTTTTTTCTCAACCTTCTCTGTTCTAGACAGTGATGCCAGAGCTACCGATTTATCGGTAGAGCTACCGATTTATCGGTAGATCTACCGATTTTGGATAGAATCTACCGATATACCGATTTTAATCAACATTCTACCGATTTTTCTTCATTCCTTGGATAAATACTAAAATCCGATAAAACTCTGAAAAAAAACTCTAAAAATAAACAATCGAATTTAAATACCTACAACTTTTCCTTATGCAATTTTTTTCAAACGCTATTTTTTTCGATACGGCTTTATTTTCTCGACGATGTCGATCAGAAATCGGGTAATTCCCGAAGCGTATTTGTTATTTATTGGTTGCGCATAACCGTGATCGTTTCGAAACGGTTTTCAGTGAAGTTGGAACAAACCTATAAATTCAATGCATAGTTTATGGTTCATCCTTTTATTCGTATTAGATTCAGAAAGTCGTTTTACATGGGCATTAAAAATTGAAATTTATAGATTTTTTTAAACATGAGTAATAGGGACATTGATAGTGGTGGTGAGGGTAGCAGTACAGGTATAAGAAAAAAATACGATCAAAAATATAAACAAGATTCGGAAAATGTTCCAGAGTTCAAAGGATGGTTAACAAATAGTTTGAAATGAAGTTTATATGCAAAATACAAAGCATGTGATAAGGATATTAATATAATCAGTGGTAAGGATGCTCTAATTAAACACAAATCACGACAATTTCATATCCAAAGGGTCCAAAGTATTGCAAGACAACCATCGATTACGTCATTTATGGGAACACAAGGAGCCTCAAAAATTGCATTAGATCGTAGCGTAAAAGAAGGTAAGAAGTATTTATGTGTTAATGTGAAATGTTTAATGCTTAAACTAAATCGCATAAACTTTAGAATTAAATAGTTTCAAATGATAATTAACTGTTCAATACAAAAGTCGGAGGTTTCATTAGTCTTATACATTTAAAAATCATAAATTTTAGGTGAAATTCGATTAAGTGCTTTCCTAGCAGAGCACCATCTACCGTTTACCATCACGGACCATTTACCTAAACGAGTTGCGAGTGTTTGTACATACTCTAACATAGCAAAGCACCTAGAATGTGGAAGTTCAAAATCAACTTTAATAATAAATAATGTACTCGGGCGGCAGAGTTTTGAAAGTCTACAAACTTTTCTTCACAATAACAAGTTTTCTTTAATAGTTGACGAATCCACCGATGTGAGTACCGAGAAGCACATTTGCTTAGTAGTAAGAATAAGGGCTCATAGTAATTATACTATTAGTGAGGATTTTTTAGCTTTAATAAAACACAGCAGCTCATGCGACAACTATCCATAAGCATATTGGTGATTTTTCTGTATAACACGGAGTTTCTTATAAAAACAATTTAATAGGTTTTGCTTCAGATGGAGCTAATGTAATGATGGGAAAACATCATTCAGTGACGTCTTTGTTAAAAAAGCTTATATATTATGAAATGTATATGTCACTCGTTTCATCTTTGTGCGTCATATGCTTGCCAAAAAATTTCCAGATTCGTCGAAGATCTAATGAGAGATATTCATAACTATTTTAGTTCCAGTCCAAAAAGAACAGCAGAACTAAGTGTTTGTGATTTTGGTATCCATACAGGATCACATCAATATGTCAAACCGCCCCTCACAACCAGTGCTCTCAAATACCACCACTTCTTCAACCCCCATTAAACAATCTATCTCGATAAACACAAATACCCCTTCAACACCCTTAACTTATGCCGCGGCTACTTCAGCAAGACTACCTCCTCCCCAGTTACCATCTCGAGGTTAAGCCATAATTATGCCTTGTATCCCCAACACTGTACTATTCGATTATATCAAAGCAATAGGTAACATTGTCTCTCTCAAAAACGTACATTTCGCTTCCAGAATCTCTCATGGCCGCATATGTATCTATTTATCATCTACCACTCAAGTCGACGACCTTATAAAATCGAATCAAAACATTTTAGTTAATTCCAATGTCATTCCTATTCGTCGGCTTATTTCCCCCACCAAAAGAATCCTTATTTCCAATGTCAGTCCTTCCATTCCACATTCCGTTATTGAAAAAGCCCTGTATGACCAAGATTTAACACTTACCTCCCCTATTTCATACGTCAAATGTGGCTCGCCTGACGACGAATACGCACATGTCCTGAGCTTCCGCCGTGTAACTTACGTTCTGCCCACCAGTAAGGATTTTTCACTGCAAACTTCGATTCTTATTACGCGTGAAAATACATCACACAGAATATTCATTTCTACTGATAAACTTGAATGCTTTCTTTGCAAACAGGCCGGACATACCGCTGAATCATGTCTCAACACTTCACACGACATCCCCCCCCTATTAAATGCTTCTGTCAATATTGAACCCTCCACTTCAGTTGACCCAGCTACTACTGATACCTTTTCAGACAATCCCGAATTACCCTCTCAAGTGCCACTCGCTCCCTGCTCCCCTGTACAGAAAAACGACCCCGATATAATGATAGCACTCTTGACTCTCCGCAGTCTATATCACCTTCCAATACTCCTCTCGCTAATCCCAAGAAATCTGCAAAAAAGAACCAAAAAATCCAAACTGGCGAAAGATGATTATCACAATATAAGCTCCGAATCACGTTCTATCGTACATAAACTTTTTGAAGAGTCTCCTAAATCTTTCTACCTTAATAGCATCCAACTTATTGCGTTCCACGAAAATACTTTCCGCGTCAACGACCCTCTACCTGAAGCCAATAAATTTATCTCCGACACTGCCTTCCTACTGAAAGATCTCTCCTTAATTTATTCTAATATCAACGAAAGATCTTTGAAAAATCGGATTACACGTCTGACCAATAAAATTAAATTTAAACTTCACCCCGACCAAAACAATCTTACTGACTATCCTTTTTCTGATGACGGTACCGCTACCGACTCCTCTACACTATCTCAGTAATTAACCTCTTTCCCCCTTTAATTAGTACCATTCTCTCGAATTCAATGGAACTGCGCTGGATTTTATCCTCGCTTAGAAAGAATTCAGAAAATCATATCTTTCCATACCCTTCACTTTCTCTGCCTCCAGGAAACCAACTTCAAAATTGACCAACAGTGCAAGCTAAAAAACGTTCAAGGTTATCATCACAACCGTACCAACCGTATGAGAGCCGGTGAGAGAGAGAGAGAGAGAGAGAGAGAGACAGCAATTTGTGCATTTGGGAGTTCCGGACTTGGGGCAATTTTCGGTTCGGTGGCCTGTTTGGCCGCCAGACGGGCATATCGGTTTAGACCGACAAGATTCGGAAGAATGTCCGGTTTGGGTGCATCGACTGCAATATTTAGGCACTGGGGGTAGTGGGTTGGTGTTGGATGGCTCGCACCGATGTGGGAGACCATGGAATAAGAGGCCGGAGGTAAGGGCCTGGTGGTAGTGGGTTTCGGAGGTGGTAACGATGCGAAACATCGATGTGGGCTTATTAGTGGCCTTGGCAATGATTCGCCAAGTTTTGAGGAATGGAATTTGTTGGTTGTGAAGAATTTCTTCAAATTCTTCGATGCTGATTGTGGTGTCTACATTCCTGCAGACGAAAGAGAAGGTGGGTATAAGAGTTGTGTTGGCTTGACGAGGTGGACGTTCTGTGGAGTTGAGAACGTTGATGATGATGTTGTTATCACCAGTGGAGTTATGGATTTGTCTCAGAATAGTAGAGAGTGACTTTGAAGAGGACGTTTGGAGTAGGGCGGTGCGATTGAAATTTACTCTCAGATAAAGGATGTGGTTGTTTAGGAGCTCTAGGGTGTTGAGGAGACTAAATAGGGATTTTTGTATGCGGTTGGGAGGTTTCGGAAGTTGAGAGTTTGTATTGGTGTGTTGTTGTTGGTGTGAGTTGATGTAGGAATGTTGATGGGTTTCGGTGTTATGGGTCGAGATTTGGTTTCACCGACGAGGGTGAATCCATCCTCGTCGGGGACGTGGTGTTGTCGGATGGCTGAGGGTGTGGGGGATTGGGATCTTACGGAGGAAGCGTAAGACTTGGCTGGGGATGTGTATGAGGTGCGTGTGTGTTGTTCGAGTGTGCGTTTAGAGCAGGTTGGTTTTAATGAGTTTTGGGGCGATGGTGTTGAGGAAGAGTGGGTTTAATTTAAGTGTGTGCGGAGGATGTGTTGGATTTGTTGGGTGTGAGAGGAGGGAAATCTTTCTCACAAAGGTTTGAGGTTTTTTGTTTTATGGAAGATTTTTTGACGGAGTCGTATAATTCGTATGTATCTAGTGAGAACATTGTGTGGTGGGGTCGATTGCGTCGATGATTTCTACAATGATATCTTGATTGACTTCGGATGAGGAGGCTTTTGTAGCTCTGCGGCTACGACGGTGACTGGAGGACATTTTTTGGATTGAGTGTGGTAAGGATTGGGGGCGAAAGCTAATACCGACAGCGGACTCACTGCCGGAGGGAGTTGCCTCCCCAGTTAAAGGTTTCCTGACTTATTAGCTTTCAAGAGTTTTATATTTACCGGGATGCTAAATGTCCTTCCCTCTTCGGTTGGTGTGGTTTGCTTTTGTTTTGAATATAAAATAAAACAATGTTAACAGTTTATTATTTTCATAAATAAGAGTTTGTTTCGATGGAACCATTGACTACACTTCCAAGTGCGTTTATTGAACTGTCGAACTGAAAAGTTAGGCAGAACATGGGGTTGGCTGATCTTCTGGTGGAGGCGTCCACGGTGCCGGCGAAGTCGCGGTGAACAGGTTTGTATCAGTGACCTATTCTTGCTATATCACCTTCCTCAGGCGATGGACTGGCGCTACAGAGCCGGTGGTGGTACTTCAATATTTGTATCTAGCGATGTATACTCATCCCATTTCCCACTAACCTCAAATTTGGAGTCAATTGCTGTAACTGCTTGGTGTCCTAATAAGCTTACCATTTGCAGTATTTACACTCCACCTGATCACCCCCTCAATGAAGAAGACTTAACCGACCTAGTATTTCAGCTCCCCCACACATACATTCTTGTTGGTGACTTTTATGCACATCACACCATGTGGGGCTCAACCCGTGGTTGCACTAGAGGCAAAGAAAACGTCATAAACTCCTCCGGAACCTGCTTGTTGAATACTGGACTCAACACCCACTTTAACATTTCCTTCGGCTCGTTTCTGCACTTGACCTCAGCTTGTGGGACCCTAAAACTGCACTTTCCCTTTCCTGGCAGGTTTCAGATGACCTTCATGATAGCAACCATTTTCCTATCATAATATCCAATAATTATAATAAGGAAACTGTAACTAGAATCTTCTGGCACTTGAAAAACGCAAATTGTTCTGAGTTTACTTCTCTCTCCCAAACTTATTTATCCTCTTTAGCTATTTCTGCAAACAAAAATGTTTACTGACAACATACTTGCCACTGCCGAGACTCACATCGGTAAATCAGTCACTTCCTCTGCACAAAAAACTGTGCCTTGGTGGAATTCAGCTTGCGAAAATGCCATCCGAGAGTCCAAACATGCTCTTAACAGGTTTAGACGAAAAAGAACACAAGAAAACCTCCTCCTACACAAACAGCTCAAATCTAAAGCTAAATTCTTAGTCAAGCAAAGCAAAAAATCCTCATGTCAAGTCAGGAAAAAAAATTCACAAATTCAAGGCAAGAAAACCAATACTAACATTCCTTCCTCAATACTGAATGATACTGTTATCTCCGACAAACAAACAATTGCCGATTCACTCGCACAAAATTTTGATGACAAATTTAATAATCGTAACCCCAATTCTGTTTATCACAATTCTCATATTCAGCCTTCCTCCACTCTTCAGTCAAACCCTCATGACGTTGCTTCCGTCAACGCCCCTTTCAGACTAAATGAACTGAAATCTGCCTTGCTTACTTGTAGAAATTCTGCTGCCGGCCCTGATGATGTTCCTTACATCTTTCTCAAAAAACTACCCAATCCATCTCTCTCTAAGCTTCCCGAAATCTATAACATTATCTGGCATACTAATTAGTTCCCTGACGCATGGCGTTAATCCATAATTCTTCCAATAAAAAAAGCAGAGCAATCCACTCCGATCTCACTAAGTTGCACTACCTGCAAACTCCTGGAGAAAATGATCAATAGAAGACTACTTTGGTTTCTTGAACAGTACAAAATCATTCCTAATGCCCAATCCGGCTTCCGGCGTCATCGATCCACTCGCGACAACCTTGTTCTTCTCCAAACACATATCTCTTCAGCAATAAACAATCACCAGGACGTCGTTGCAACCATCTTTGATATTGAAGGTGCCTTTGACTCGATATCTAGAACGGCAATACTAAATAAAATTTCCGAATATAATCCTCATGGCAAGTTCTACTCTATTCATCCTCACAATAAACGAGGTCTGTTGCAAGTTTCCTGCTCCCATAAAATATGTCCAACATGCTGATGACCTAATTGTTTATTGCCATGGTAAATCGATTTCATCCCCTTGCAAACTCCTTCAAACCGCAATAAACCTTCTACAGGATAGATCTTCTTACTTGGGATTATCCTTAGCTCAAAGTAAATCCACACTAATCAAGTTTTCAAGAAGAATATCTTCTCCTCTACCTGACATTTTCTTTAATAACTCACCCTTACCCACTGTAAATCAATGTAAAATTCTCGGAATAACCTTCGACTCTCGACTTAACTGGAAACACCATATCCATGAACTCAAAGGCATTTGTCTAAAGAGATCAAACATAATTAAAACGCTCAGTAACATTCACTGGGGCTCCGACTAAATCGTATTATTAAGAGTTTACAGATCTCTCATCCGTTCGAAGCTTGACCATGGTTGCTTTATTTACATGTCAGCCCCCAAATCTGTCACAGATTTGCTGAACTCTGTTCACAATACCGTTCTCCGCCTCTGCCTTGATGCCAATCCTTTCAATCCTGTTCACTCACTTTTCAATTCAACGACTAATCTCCCTACAAACAATTATTAAATCTCTTCCCCAATTGCTGACACACAAAGATACTGACCTCTCTCTGACATCCCCGCTCCCACTACTTTCTTCTCCTTCTTGGACCAAAATTATTCCTATAATCGATACCTCACTCACCATTTTTAATAAGCATGAGTCACCCACTGCACTTGTAAAGAAAGCATTCCTGGAATAACTACAAAAAAATCTTACGATTTAACACTCTATACAGATGCTTCCAAAACTGACTCCGAAGTTGATTGTGCAGTTACCTCGAAACATGAACTCATAGGCTCCTTTACTTTACCTTCAGTGTGTAGCGTCGATACAGGTGAGCTTCACAGCATTCTTCAGGCTTTTAAATATATCTCCCTCCTCCACATAAATATTGTAATATGCACTGATTCCCTTTCCTCCATTCTATCAATTAAATCAATCTTCACTGACCACCCAATTGTCCAGAGCATACATGACATGTATCAAACTCTCGTTGCTCATGATATAACAGTCTCTCTCCTCTGGCTTCCATCTCACATTGGAATTGCTGGTAACGAAACTGCGGATCGCCACGCGAAAGAAGCTGCCTCTAGCAACAATCCAAAACACATAGTCCAACTCGCCAGCGACCTCAAGTTCCATGTCAAAAACTTCACGCAAGAATCTTGGCGATATCTATGGCGCAATAGTAGGACAGCACTTCACGATATCCATTCATCTACTTCTCCTCTCTCCTTTAGCTTTTTAACAAGAATAGAGGCCGCTATAATCAGAAGAATTCGAATCAGCCACACCAAACTCACAGACGGTTATCTGATGTCTTCAGGAAATCGTCCTATTTGCCATAGCTGCATTACTATACTGGCCGTTAAGCACATACTTACTGACTGCAAATAATTTTCCGCTACATATCAACGATTTGACCTAAGGCCTAGCCTCAAGGAAATGCTCCACTGCCCCACCGAGATCAAGAAAGTCTTACAGATTCTGAAAGCTACACATCTCTACCATAAAATCTAATTTAAAAATAGTAATAGTTGTTATTTAATTTCATGTAAATATTTGTAATTATTTTTCTGTGCCAATGACCAGCGCTGTCAAGGCACGTTAAGCTAAAATAAAAAAAAAATAAGAAAAAATTTTTTTAGACTTAGGTGCTTAGATTTTTATATCGAAGCCTGTAGTCAGATTATTCAAAGATTTTCATTGCGAAATAACCCTATAAAAAAGTTTGAATTTTTGGATCCTGCTATTGTTAAATCGGGAAAAATTCAGTCAATAGGTGATGTAGCAACTTTATTTCCAAACATAATTATAAATAATGATTTACAAGCCTTAGATACAGAATGGTGAATTTTGCGCAACTGCAAAGAAATTGAAATATTTTCCAACGAAGCTGTAGGTTTTTGGCAAGTGGTTAGTAAAATTAAATTAGGAGATGGCACACCAGTTTTAAAAATATTAACAAATTTGGTTTTTACAATATTACATTCCTCAGCAAATGTAGGAAGAATCTTTTCAGACATTAACTTAACAAAAACAAAGGAATAAACTAAATAATGAAACTATCTATGGCCTCCTTCACACCAGAAGATATGTTAGGCACCAAAACTGCTTTATTTTAACATTGAAATAAATCACTTAGCTGTAATGAGTGGAAGATCTCTGTATGAAACATAAATTGGAATAAACAAATTAATAACTTTCTTATTAGCATAGGTACTACATATCATTATTTTGCCACTTTTTGTTTAAGTTTTTTTGCATGAGAAAAGCATATTTTTTTAACGTTTCTTTTTATTTGGGTAATGTTTTGTGATATTCAAATTATTCAGCTCGTTTTTTTGTTAATGTTAAGTAATAATTTACTATGATATCTGAAATATCAGTGCATATATTATGTTATACCTATTAACTTAAAATATTATTAAAATTTGTATTCATTTATCTTGTATGTTTATTTTATACATCACACTTGTAAGTTTGTAATTTTGTCAACTGATTTTGTAATAAATACATTTCTAGTATTGTAAAATGTTTTACTTCTTGTATTTTAAACGATATTTTATGTAATAAACATATCTATAACATTATTAGCGTTAAAAATCATATTAAAAAGAACTACCGATATTTTGAGTCCCATTCTACCGACATTTTATGCTAGACCTCTGGCAACACTGATTCTTGATCCAGTGAGCTCTGCTACAGCAGCACAGAAAACGGTCATCGTCCGTATTTTGTGTACAACAGTGGCATCTCAGGTGGGGTGTGATTCTGCATCACGCACACTGGTCTTGGACGAGAGGAAGTTATGACACTCTGTTCGCAATACTAGATCCTGATGGTGAAAACCACCTACGCCACCAACAAAATAAACTTTTTCAAAAATACTACCCTGCACTAAACCTTCCGATGGCAATAAAATATTTTGTCAAAATATATTATTGTTAATAAAAATCAAATCCAATAAAGTTATTTAGGGTGGTTACTTTTCGTTAAGTCATGGTTTATAACAAAATTATTCATAGTAATCGTTCTATTTTCGACCGAAAAACAAGGGTTACGTTACGAAAGAGAGATTACGTGCGAAAAGTTGATATCGCTGCACTTCGAAAAAGTGATATCCCATTGGCCTTCGGCGGATGTTGAAGTTATCTCAATAGCAAATGTAATCAAGTACATCGATAGTACAGGGGATTGTTATACAGAATGAACATTTTTAAAATGATACCGCTGCACTGCCCTTCGATGAATTATTGACGTTATCTCGAAACCAATATCTACTCAAGTACATCAATAGTACAGGGTATTGTTGAAAAGAATGAAAACATTTGAATAAACAAGAAAGTGCAAGCGGAGACATAACAACAATGTTTCTATTGGATATGGAAAATGATTTGGATTTGTTATCGGTGGAATTAAATTAAGATCCGATTACAGTTTTACGAATACTGTGTATTTCTTTAAATTGAGCACCCGGTAGGTACGTCATTCTATTACAGAAACAGTTCAGACTAAAAAGGTTTTCAACTCACTATATTATCATGTCTTGGTTCTCACACTAAAAGCAAACATCTGATTTTCTTGGTGTATTCTAAATGACCTATACCAGTATTTCAATACAATAAAATGTGTAGATTCTTATTATCGGATATTTAGATTCTCCTTTAAATGGGCATCAAAAAAATCTAACCCTGACTCAAAGGATAACTATTTGTAAAACGGATGTTATTATACAGATTTATTTTCTTTTACTTAAAAAAAGTGTTAAAGTAATAAAAATAGACTGATTTATGTTGAAACTGAATTTAAAATTACAACACTCCCCTCTTAAATAAATGCTACATACATATTTTACCTAATAGTAAATAATGATATGTTAATTAGCTAAAGACATACCGTCCTTGAACTATCTCTGGGGGCCGGTTATATATTATAACCCTTATATAATGATGCAACATATGTTGCAAGGAGAAGGGAAATCCCAGAAAAAAACATTATCAAATAATTTCCTAATACTATAACATTCTAATAATTAAAAAATTAGTCTATTTCAATATTCCTAAAATAATTAATTTATGTGATCTGTATTAGTTACCTTCTAAGGCCATCTCAGTCCTTAACTTAATGAATTTGACCCTCAGCAGCCGTTTTGTCAATATATCTGCAGCTTGCTCGTTTGAGGGAATATATTTTAAAATTATTACCTTTTTCTCAATCTGCCCTCGAGAGAAATGATATTTTATATCTATATGATTAGACCGTTTATGACTTCCTGGATTGTTGGCAATACTAATACAACCATTATTATCCTCATAAGTTACTATTGGTTCTAATATAATCATTTTTATACTATTAGCTAACGATTTCAAGCAAAAAGCTTCTGTAACTGCCAAATGAGCCATATACTCAGCCTCCGTTGAGGAACCCTCATAAAAATGTCTTTTTTTAATTTACCATTTAAAAATGCTATGACTTTTCATTAAATTAAATTGACTGGCGAAGGCTACAATAAATCTAGAACTAGAAATTCTAGCAACTTTTGCAAAAGTCTCGTTATAATCAATTAAGTATTTTTGACAAAATCCCTTCACTTATGTCTTATTGGTTTTCCGCGTTCATCATTTTTAATCGTGAATACCCATCTGTAATCAATGATGTTTTTATTTTGTGGCCATGTATTATTAGCTATAAGTGAATTTATTTCTATTTCAGAATTTTGCAACTCTATTGATTTTGACCTAAGGTCAGAAACATCAATTTTATCATTAACCTCTCGTAATTCTATAGATCTAGAAGTTAAGAAGTTAGATTCATCTACCATTACATCCCTCATTACAACGAATTTTCCTGTATCCACGTCCCACACTCTATAACTGTTAGGTTCATATCCTTCTAGTATTCCCTTTGTTGACCTTTCTTCAAATTTAGATTTACTAGTTATGTTTCGAATATAAACCGTCGTACCAAAATGTTTTAAATATTTCACCTGTGGCTTTTTACCGTGCCACAATTCAATTTACTTTGTTTTATGGCTCTCGTCGGTGTTCTATTTATCACATATGTAGCAGTTAAAGGAAGCTTTTTCAGTTATTGTTCCATTCATTGATTCTGCACACAGTTTAGTTATGGGATACGGGGTATAGTTAAGTGATAACTTATTCCTTTCGGAATACAATAAGCATTCATTTCATTTGATAAATACTCTTTCCCATTATCACAATATAGATTGACAACTTTTAATTCAAAAAGAGTTTCACTTTTTGCAACAAAATCTTCAAATATTGGAAATAACACTGATTTTAGCTTCATTAAACAGGTTACGCAATAATGAGTGTACTCACCCATAAATGTAACAAAATAATTTTTATTTTGAATCGCTAAAGGAGTAATCGGACTCAAACATCAGAATGTATAGTAAATAATGGTATATCTATAAAAAAATTATTTTCACATTTATTAAATGGTAATCGCGTTTGTTTTCCCTTGTTACAAGATTCACATAAATTATCATTCGGTGAAACACTTATCATCAAAGATTACCGTCATTCCTGCATTTTGCATTTTCGTCACTGACAGCAAATTGTAGAGGGCAATACTTCTTCAAGATGTCCTTTGACTCCTGTACTGCTGGTGAGATCAAGTGTTCCCAATGACAGCAACTGACAATTCCAATGCCAATGTTATCAATAGCTCGTCAATCCTTGAATCGAGTTGAGAAAAAAAATGAGAGAATTTCTCTTGCAGTATCGAGATCTATTCGTACCAAAAGGAGGGAAGACTGGTAGAACATCAGCCGTCAAACACAAAATCGATACTGGTATTGCCAAGCCAGTTAAGCATTTCGCTCGACGACTACCACGACCGAAGAGAGGGGAAGCTGAAAGAATAATTCGAGAGATGGCAGAAGAAAAAGTTATAGAACCATCTACTAGTCCATGGGTGTCTCCAGTGGTGCACGTTCAAAAAAGGATGGAACTACGAGATTCTGCTTGGACTATCGCCAGCTAAACAACGTGACGGAGAAAAACAGCTATCCTCTGCCTCGAATCGACGGTACGCTATATACTTTGGCCGGCAGGAAACTGTTTTCCACCTTGGACCTGAATTCCGGATATTGGCAAGTAGAAATGGATCCAGAACACAAAGAGAAGACTGCTTTTACCACCGGATCTGGATTATGGCAATTCAACTTCATGCCATTCGGGCTCTGTAATCCGCCCACGATATTTGAAAGACTCATGGAAAATATCTTGAGAGGGTTGCCTTGGAAGACGTGCCTGGTCTATTTGGACGATATCGTAGTACTGATTAAGACATTTGACGAACACCTGAAGAATTTGAAAGACGTATTCAAACGACTCCAAGCTGCCTAGCCCATGTTAAACCCGAAGGAATGTCAGCTATTCCAAAACCGAGTCAACTACCTAGGTCATATAGTGAGCAATGAAGGAGTGGCGGGGATCTAGAAAAAATTGCTTCCATTCAGCAATGGCCATAACCAACCGATAAACATCAAATTAAGAGTTTCCTTGGACTTTGCACATATTATGGAAGACTTATCAGGAAGTTTGGAGATATTGCCAAGCCCCTAACTCGACTCGCAGAAGAAAGAAGAGCTTTCCAATGGGACGAAGACTGTCAAACGGCTTTTGAAACCTTGAAGAGGCATTTAACAACGGCGATATTAGGATATCCTTTAACAGAGAGAGACTTTATTCTTGACACTGAGGCAAGCAACGTAGGAGTTGGAGAAGTGCTCTCACAGATCCAAGGAGGGCAAGAAAAAGTGCTGAGCTATTTCAGTAAAGTTCTCTCCAAACCAGAAAGAAACTACTGCGTCACAAGAAGAGAACTTTTGACGGTAGTGAAATCCGTGGAACACTTTTACCAGTATCTCTATGGTAGGAAGTTCTTAATCCGGACTGATCATGCAGCACTCAAGTGGTTAATGCAGTTCAAGAATCCCGAGGGCCAGATCGCTCCAAGAGTACGATTTCAACATCGAACATCGAGCTGGTGTGAGTCACCGAAATTCCGACTCCCTGTCCAGACGGCCGTGCCCAACAGATTGTTCCCATTGCAACAAGGCGGATCTAGGGAAGTTTCAGTTTCAAGAACTACAGTAATCAACGAAGAACGATCACCCACCAGGATCAGAGAAGATCAGGAGAATGATCCTCACCTGAAGAAGATTCGGCAATGGAAGGAAGAAAATCAGCGACCTACCTGGCAAGATTTTCACTAACACTCAAGGCATATTGGGCTCAGAGGGACTCCCTTGTCCTATAAGAAGATCTGCCGAAAAGAGTCCTTGAAATCGATGATGGTTCCGAGAGGAGACAACTAGTTATCCCGAGAACAAGAGTAGCTGAGGTACTGAAGAAGTTATACGACAGTCCATCGGGAGGTCATCTGGGACTGAAGAAAACCCTTCAGCGAGTTCGTGAAAGGTTTTATTGGATGAACAGCTCCGACGATGTGAAGGACTGGTGTAATAAATGTACGACTTGTGCTATGAGTAATGGACCACATCGCAAGAGAAAGGCACCTATCAAACAATATAATGTTGGAAGCCCTTTCGAAAGGATTGCTTTAGACATCGCTGGACTATTTCCGCCGACAGAAAATGGTGGTAAATACATCTTGATAGTGATTGAGTATTTCACAAAGTGGATGGAAACTTATGCGATCCCGAATCAAGAGGCCACAACTGTCGCAGATGTACTGCTGAAAGAATTTATCAGCCGATACGGAGTGCCTTTTGAAATCCACGGCAATCAAGGAAAAAATTTCGAGAGCCAGGTATTCCAGGAAATTTGTCACAACCTGGGAATGAAGAAGACCAGGACAACAGTGTTGCATCCATATTCGGATGGAATGGTCGAAAGAATTAACAGGGCCATTGGAAAATACCTGTCCAAAGTAGTTTCCAGCCACCAGAGATATTGGGACCGGTACCTTTCCCTATTTGCTTTGGCTCATCGATCGGCCATAAATAAGTCCACGGGTGGAACACCTGCGAAAATTCTATTTGGACGTGAAATGAGGCTTTCTTGTGATCTGGAGTTTGGCTGTCGGCCTGGCGAAGATCTAGCAGGACAAGATTACGTAATCCAATTGAGAAGAAGGATGGACGGTGGGCACGAATTGGTTCGGAAGAATCTTCAAGTTGCCTGTGAGAGAATGAAAAAACGGTACGATACGCAGGTCACAGAAGGCAGTTTCAACGAAGGGGAGAAAGTATGGTTACACAACCCGACAAAGGGAAAAGAATTTTCTCCAAAATTACAGAAATCATGGGAAGGTCCATACTTAATCAAGAAGAGGATCAACGACATAATCTATCGTATAAGCAAGATCCCCAATGGAAAACCGAGAGTAGTCAACCAAAACCGACTAGCGCCATTCGAAGGAGACCATGACAACGAGGAAGGGGTGAACCATCTACAACAAGAGTCTAACCCAGCCTTCGAAGACTTTATGGGTGCATACGGAGGTACCTACCGGGAAAGCTAAATACGGAGTCACTACAGAACAAAGACAAGATTTGTTCACGGTCCCAGGAGGGTACTCACTGGATCATAATATCTCCACCAGTAACAAACACGCACGAGGGTTGGCAACCGTATTTCGAAATAAGTTTGGACAATTAGATAAAGTTCAAGATCAGATGCCAGCTTCTAGCAAGGCACAGAGACTCAAACACAATTCGCGGTATGTTTTCTACCTGGTAACTAAAAAAAATTTCCAAATCGATCTACCTACCGGGATATGTGGGAAGCGCTACGAAGCCTTCGAGATCATGTGCTGGAATCCCACGTGGAGAAATTAGTAATGCCCAGGATAGAGAGCAACCAGTTGAATTGGCGAGTAATCAGGAACATGATAGAGGTTATCTTCGTAGATACCGGTGTCCACATATTAATTTGCAGCTATACCCCTCGTTATCGGTACCCGGTGAAGACGGTGCCCTGTTATTTCTATACGACCGGTAAGTGCAGACATGGATCCAGTTGCCGATTTAAACATCCAGTCCCGGCTACACAGAAGTTCCAGGAGGAGGAGGAACTTCCTTTTAAGGAGGGGGTAATATTACGAAATCGCACACTGGTGTAGTGCCTGAATCCGACTCTGTCTACGCTATGTATGAGACTTAAAATTTTGGCGAATACGCCGGGATTTCTTCGAACTGTTTAACATTCTTTTTTTGCGACTATTCTTATCTAGAAATTTTCAGTGAGGTACATTGTATTTGTGACTAGTCTTATCAAGAGACTTCCAGGTAGGCCGTTTGTGTGTGAAGTGCATTCTACAATGATCTGGAATAAAATGGCACTAATATATAAAGGACCGACCAGTAGCAGAAGTCTGTTGATAAATTGATCTCGTGAAATAAACAGTAAACAAGTAAATATATATTAAGTAGTGAAGTGTTTATATGAATTAATGTAAGTGAATATACTGTCTATCTAGTATAAATTAGTGAATAGTGTAGTGAATAAATGAATTAAGTGAGTATAAATGTATCCCATCCGTCAAAATAAAAACTTTAAATAAATAAGAAAAACGTTACATTATATTAAACCTTTCGACCGCATCTCTTATCGCGTGGCATTCTTTGGTTAGGTATTTAAAGCTCGAATAAGGTTTTCTTCAGTCAAAGAACAACGATTAGTCATCCTGCCCTTGAACTTTGGCATTTCCTTCTTCTTACAGTGCCATATCCGTGATCGGATGTTGGTGACCTTCACTTTGGCATCACGTAACGAAAATATAAAACTTCGATGTCCATTGTCCTAGAGTACCCGTATTTAATTATAATCCTAATATATTAGCTTACCTGCCCAGATTCCGACACACCTCAAAAAATTACACTGAACAATCAAAATTGCTTAAAAAATTTAATATGTTGATTAGCGTCGTACTCTTTTGTCTCACCAATATGAACTGCTTGACACTTGTTATTCACTTGTAACCGCGCATCCCACCAAGCACAGGTTGTAATTTCAACCCTAAAAATGTTGTCCAGTGCTACCTAATGTCCCGGGAGCATTTTTTCGTTTCCGATACGAGTAGATCTACGCGGTGTGCTAATGTCATAGGATACGTAAAATATTATATAAATATGATTGACGCACAAGCTAAGCTTTAGTAGGAAATGATAGATTTTCCTTAATGAATGCAAGTAAACTATTACAAAAATACTATAAATTTTATTATTTATAACAGTTTGCAAAAGAAAATTAAAATATAGGATAACAAAATTGCTTAATGATAAAGTTATTTTTAATTAGTGTGAGGTTTCGTGGCTTTTAGTGTTGGGCTAATTACAGAACATCTCTTTGAAAATTCAATTTTAGGAGGTCTGCAAGCAGTTATCGCTCTGGTTCCTGCATGTAAATTGTTCTTTGTACGATGTGATACTGAAATAGGTTGGACGTTAATACATCTTCCTCGTTTAATATTTATGATATATTATACAACGGGTCTTCATTGTCGATATGCTCTAATTTTGTATTTAACTGATTTATACATTTAAACATATAATTGGACGGATGAGTTGCATCAAACTGTGAAATTTCATATCCCGCTTCAAAACTATCTACTGTGGTACTTGTACTAGCAGAAATACGCCCACTTTCGTCTATTATTTCAGTACTATTTACGCTCTCTGAAAAATTATAAATAAACATTCACTGAGCTCCGTTTGTTGGTTGACGTTTTTTTTCAAGGTTCATAGAATGAAAGAAACTTTCTCCAACGTCATCACCAAGTTCCAACTTTGCAAGATCTACTCAACTCTGAAATAACAAATTCGGGCTTGTTAACAAATTTACTCCAGGATAGAAAACAGCACAAATATGTTTGCAAAACTGTCATCGTGATTGTATCTGATTTTTTGGTAACTTTAAGGTGATTAGCCTCACAGCAGAATTTTTTAAATAAAAATCCAACTTAAACCCAAGACTATTTGCATATAAGAAACATTTTTTTGTGAAACTCCTCTAATGAGTGTGTGATCAATCACGAGAGAGACACCGCATTAAACGCTTTACATCTTTGTAAAACGAAATCCTTTATTATACAAATTGATACGCCAATGATGTTATTTGTGTTGTGTTCTCTACAAAATCTTTACGGAAACAATGAGCTCAATTTGACTTGCGTGCTCAAATGTTTTCGAAATTAATTAGAAAATTGTCATATTTTTAGCAATCTCATTTTCATAAAGGGTATTTCTATATGGCTCACAGTCTATAACATTCTGTGCATAAATTACATCACGAAACAATATCATCAAGGTTCGTCTATCTTGTTTTTCTATTTGGTGAGCTGTATCCTACAACAAACGCCACATTGCTTGTAGAATATAAAACGTGCATAGCAGATGTTGTGAAGCTGGAAACACTTTCTGAATGGCATCTACTTCAGCAGAACTATCATCCGTCATAAAAACCATAGAAATTCCTCTGCCAAAAAAGCAAAATTACACGTGCACTTTGACCTCAAACTTAAGACTAAACTATGGATGATAATTGGCGAATTTAAACGTGTGCAGTTGTCATTGGCGCTACGTTGCTTTCAAAATTGTGTGTCAATCGCATAGGGATTGTAATATTTTACTTTTCCTGTGACACTAGCGCTCCGCGCAGCTTTCACTCGTATAGGAAACGGAAAAATGCGTCCCGGTGTACCCGATTCTCCCCTAACTAATGACGAAGTGTCAAATAAAGAAAAAAACCGTTTATCTAACACTTGGCGGTAAGAGATGGGTATAGAATGAGGGCGGGAAACTTGAATTAAGAAGTGTATAGTGTTACAATAACCAAAAATAAGAGTCATGTTACGAGCTGCGCCATCTTCGACTGATCTCCCCTATGCCTATACGCATTAGGGAATGTGTAAAAAATCGTAGAGCTTCAACCCATTGTTAAAGACGGTGAGTAGAAACTTAGATTATCCTCAATCGATTGGAGTAAAATTTTTATCATTTACATATTACGAGCTCTCTGATATGTATATTATCTTGTACCGTGTTGTCATATTAGGGAAAATTTCAGTTGTAATCATGTAATACATAAATCATGGAAAAAATAATTTCAACCACACTCTAAAATTCCTACGAAAAAATACGAATATTTCTATGCACTTCCATGGGTCCTCGATATGATTGAAATACGCATTATTTGTTTCTGTAGATATACGAACTATGTTGATAATTTCCTAATATCGATAATTGTATTTTGTGTTATTCGACATTGATATTTTTCTAGTGCATTGGTCCAGGGGTAAGGAATCAGATCGGTTTCCAATATATCTTGAATGTATCATCATTCATATTGTCTCTGATGAAGACTAACGGTGACCTTGAGCCATAAGCAATGGCACCCCATATCACAACTCCAACAGTGCGATGTATATACATCTCAACAAAAATTTGGGGTTACGACGTTTGTCTCGTCTCTTTCTCGCCCTCGCTCGACCAATCGTGCATGTCACGCAGGCAGAACCGAAATTCATCACTGAAGACGATAGTGTTTAATTCCTGATTCCACACTAGTCATTCTTGGCACCCCTGAAGTCGATTTCTTTGACGATCCAGAGTTAAAGGTAACGTCAATTGAGGTCGGTATGAGAAAAGTCCAAACCATCTTATCCGTCTATAAACACTTCGCATTCCAAGAGGACAAGAACGATATCTTAGAGCTAATAAACTTAAGCAACGATATTGGCCTTATGTTGTTCTGCTCACTCATCCTGTGTCTCTGGCTCTTCCTGTTCGACTTTCTTGGTGCCATGCCTGATAACATCTGACAACAGTATCCACACACCTATTTATTCTACCCGCAATTTCTCGGAACGACATCCCAGTTTCTCGAAGTCCAACAATTCGACCTCAGTTAGCTGCCGATAATTTGCATTTGTTCGCACTCTAGGCATGAAACATACTTGTGAATTCTTGCGAGGCAACGTTCAAAACCACTGTACTTGAATAAATTCTGTATTCTGATATCGGAATGGGCCGGTTCATCCAGTACTTACAGCAAAAAAATAATTGAATAATAACAGCAATATTCAACTGATAGCGCTCAAATTGGATCTCGTGTCTCTTTTCCAAGTTAAAGTACAAAATTTACAAGTTACAATTTATATAAAAAACACTAAGTTTGGCACCTGGACCCAACTGAAGGCTAAAGAACCAGTAGTATATTAATGAATATGAACTGAAGGCTAGAGGATTTTACAATTAAGTTCACGACAGAATTCTTAGTTAAATACTCAAAAGAAAATGGACAGTTACAAAGTTCATGTACAAATGCTCAAGAAAACTACAATAATTAGACAAATAGTCTATAACCAAGTGAACCACCGTTCATACAATTTAAAATTCATATAAAAATATCTGATACCCAAAACGAATGATGATTACCGCAAAAAATATAGGTATATAAAAAAAAGTAAAATACAACAACTAACAAATATATCTAAGGCGTATAGCCACGGTACGCACCGTTGGTATACCAATACCTTATAAATTTATTAAGTATATCTATATATCCATAGATAAACTTCTACAAAATGTTAAATGTAAAAACAAAAATATCACCATTAAAGAAATCTGGTATATATAAATTTAAATGTCCAGAATGTAATGGGTCAGATCCTTAGAAATGTTGAAATCCGATACAGTGAACACTTACCAGCATACAGATTAAAACAACCAGATAAATCCCACTACGCAAAACATCTACTTGACACCAATCATTCATTGACACCTAACACAGAACTAGAAGTACTACATATTCGTGATAAGAAACAAGAACTGGATTTCCTTGAAGAATTGGAAATTAGAAGACACTTAAGAAACCCACAATATCAAGTTGTCAATGAACAGAAAAATCTAGGAAGTTCTTTACTTTTAAACTGTCTTCTTAAGTGATAATTGTGAAGATCAACAGATATAGTTTACCTGGTTTTCTATATCATTGCACAGGTAAACTGATCTTAATTAGGAAAAAGATATCCAGATTATTCCCATAGGGCTAATAATATCTAACCTTTAATATTTGTAATATCATATATTCGTTTTTCTATTAACATATATTAAGTCAATCACAAGCACTTCTTGGACTAGCCAAAAATAATTAAGCATCAGGTACGCATCAAATGAAATGTAACTTCTGTCATTCTGACGATGATATTTAGGTAATATCGAAACAATTGTCAATTTTTTTAAAAAATTTCAATATATTGTGGAGTTAACTAGAAACAGTAAGTTTCATTTAAAACATTAATATTAGTAGTTAATTGGTATATATGTATATAAAAAAGGTAAATAAATGAATAAAATTTTAAAAAAAAAGTTAGTAAAGATGTATATAAAGAAAATAAAAAAAAAGTTAATTAAAAAAATTTAGCAAAAAGTTTAAAACGCTGAAGGCAACTGTTCAAAAAAATAATTATAGTCCGTTTTTAAATGGTATGGAGTAATAAAAGCTCATTAGGTATGCAAAACCGATACAGGGTGTATAATGAAATATCTCCGAAGTTTATCTAATTTTGTACTAAAATTTCTCATTTGTTACGAATTTCAGGTAGACACACCCCGTAACTCTGTATTCGGTTGGGTCGCCTATTGTATTGAGAGGGTCGCTCTATTGTATTTGAATGAACAAATAAACAATTTAATCCTCAGAGGCGTGCAATCAGGACAAAACAAACTTGGTATATGAATATGAAGGCACTATATATGAAATTATAATTACGAAAACTATTCAAAAGAGTTCACAATATCGATTCAATAAAAACACATTTTTTGTGTTCTTATGAATAAACAATAAACATAAAATATTATATAAAAAATAGCAAATTTTTTTGCAGTAGGTATCAACTTTACTACTAATATACCGTTTACAATAGGAGAGGAAAAAAGAAAAATGCAGAAATAAAGTACGAATTAATGTAATATTTATAAAAAAAAAGTCTAACAAATAATAGTAATAACTAACACAAAAACTAGTCTATATATCAGAATCAGACGATTCTGTTAACCTTCCATTATTAACATTGATTATAAATGGTTCAATTATGTGTTGACTTATATGATCCATTTCCCACATATTTAGTTCTTCTTGTATCACGTGTTCAACACATTTCTTCCAGTTTTCTTTGGTTACGTTACCTAACGCGTCTTCGAATAAAACTTTTACGTCACTCATTTTGAATGTCGTATTCTTTCTTGAAACTTCCCCTTTCACTTGGACCCATATTAATTCTATGAGATTGAGTTGACAGTGATAAGGAGGAAGCCTCAGCACCGTTATACCACGCGCTGATGCCATTTGATCTACAACGTATCTACTATATTTGTGTTTATGTGAATTGGCCAGTTGCAAGAGCTCATTTTTCAGCGGGTTATCTGGGCATTCAATATTTTTCGAGGTTAGCCAATCGTGGATATCTTGTTTACGCCATGCAGTTGAAGGTAATTTCTCCACTAACCTGGAGTGATAACTTGCGTCATCCATAACAATGACTGAGCCCGTTGGAATTAGATCTAACATTTGTGAGAAATATTCTTCGAAAACGTCTGCATCCATATCTTCATGATAATCTCCGGTTTGCTTCGACTCAAAGCACAACAATCCACCTTTAACAAAACCTTCGGCACTTCCGATATGAGTAATGATGAGTCGACGTCCTTTTCCTGCTGGTGGATTGAGGCCTGTTGACCACCCTTCAAGAGCTGCCTGCTTCCGACTTTTGACATTCGTGTCTTGCCAAAACATTGAAACAGTATGACCTTCATTTAACCAAGTCTCATCCAAATAATAAATTCGTTTTTGATCTAGTCTTGCTTTCCGAATATTGCGCAAATAACTGCTCCTCCAAATGACAATGTCGTCTCTATCAATCAACATTGCGTTCCGATAATTTTTTTTATATTCAAATTTTCTTAGAACTGAAAAGACTATATTTCACAATAATAAAACCATTTTTGAGCTACCTGTTTGTCAAGTTTCTTCAATTACCTGATAATTGGGTGAAATAATCGGCAAATGGGGTTGGTTTGGATATATATATATATATATATATATATATATATATATATATATATATATATATATGTGTGTGTATTTGTATAAAATTATTATTAACATTTATTTTATTATTTATTGTATGTAGGATTATAACTACCTGGAGCTTAGTGGAGGGACTCGTCTACGCCCTTTTATACATAATAATAAATTTTCTGGAAAATTGATGTCAGTGATATAATCCACACTTTATTATATTATTGATAATTTGAAATTTCATTTTAAATAATATTACAAAACGGTTATTTTCGGAAATGAGATAATTTTAGAAGCCTTAACTTTTTTTAAATGAATAAATGTGGTACGCCTATGGTTCCGGCCAAAATGAGTGATTTATTACTCCATGCCTTTTTAAAACGGAGTATAATATAATAATAAAAGTAACAAAATGAAAGAACCTAATTTTACAGGTAGTTACAGGATACAATAGTCGAATCCCTCGATGACGGCGTTTCTAAAACACCAGACCTCCAGCGGTGAGATTTTGGAGTTCACACGAATATTGGCGTGTACGATTATTACCACATGAATTTTTTCGTATACGGTGCTAAATATGTATTTTTCAATACAATTCGAATAAACGTTCGTACTCGAAGAATTTAGCAGCCGGCAACACCGCATAATCGTATGGTCTTGAGACGTTTGAATAGAAGCAAAGAATACACCAACTGTATTCTTTGATCGAAGCAGAAAGTGTGGTAAAACCCCAAACTGGCTTTTGATATCACTTTTTTAGCATTTCTTCTTTATTATTTTTTGTGGTTAAAAAATGGGAGATTCAAGTTCCAGTGCTGCTCTTAATAAAAAATGTGGCAATATTTCGGCGAAAGAAAAAAGTAGCTTATAGATTTTCTCGATAAGCACCCTGAATTTCGAAGTGGAAAATTCGCCCAAAGGTTCACATTCAAGAAAGCTCAGCTGCTATGGGTCGAACTAACTGAAAATTTAAATTGTTTTCCCGGCGCTAAAGAAGATTGGAGGCAATGGCGAAGGGTAAGAAATTGAAGCAGTTTCAAAGTTTAAATTTAGTGATGTTCCTGTATGAGAAGTAGCCTTTAATTTTTTGTTTAAAATTACAAATATGTAAAGTTTCAGAAGACGGTTTCCTTTTTTTATTTTGTTTTAGATATGGCAAGATCTAAAATCAGTGGCAAAAAAAAGAAATTGATCATTAGAAAGCATGAGAATACCACTGGCGGAGGACCTGCTATAGATATAAAGGCGAATTTACAAGGGGATAGTAGCAAAGCAAGTAACTAAAGCCAGTTACCAAATTTTACTACTGGTATTGTGTAAACGTCTGATTTAGTACTTGAGCCAGTCACCAATTTAGCAAAAATTTTAGTCAAGTAGATAGAAAGCGATTCTATTTACTGGAACAAGTAGGTACCTCCACTATGTGATTTGTTTAATACAATTCGCAGTAAACACGTCTAGACAGGTCTTTTTAGTATAGTAGTAGTAGTTTAGTGATGTATGTTGTTATTTTATTTAAATACGAGAAAAATGGCTGTACCTCGCTGGAACGAAGATACCACCCTGAAATTTGTTCAGGAGTACCGATTGAAAGAATGTCTATGGAACACAAAAAGTGCTGTTTATAAAAACAGAAATGCTCGTGAAGCAGCTCTTCAACAAATTGAAGAAGTAATGGGAATAGAGGGATTTGGAGTAGCTGAAATAAAAAATAAAATAAAATAAAATAAAATAAAATAAAATAAAATAAAATAAAATAAAATAAAATAAAATAAAATAAAATAAAATAAAATAAAATAAAATAAAATAAAATAAAATAAAATAAAATAAAATAAAATAAAATAAAATAAAATAAAATAAAATAAAATAAAATAAAATAAAATAAAATAAAATAAAATAAAATAAAATAAAATAAAATAAAATAAAATAAAATAAAATAAAATAAAATAAAATAAAATAAAATAAAATAAAATAAAATAAAATAAAATAAAATAAAATAAAATAAAATAAAATAAAATAAAATAAAATAAAATAAAGGCACTTCGATCAACAGGAATTAAAAAAAATCAGAAACTCCAAAAAATCGGGAGCTGGGACAGACAGCATGTATGTGCCGCATGTAAAGTGGTTTCGAGAAATGCACGCATTTTTGCATTGTTTGGATAATAAAAGACCTACACGGGATAATTTAACGGTAATTTTTTTTAATATTTTGAGTTGTGATTGTCATATTTATTAAGTTAATTAATATATCATTTGCTCCTTCTCTCAAAAAATACTGATAAAGGTTGTCTCTGCGTTGTTTTGCGCACCTTGAACTATGATTACTTGCAGCTCTAGATATGGACCGAGGAACATTTTTAATTTCATTTCTCCAGGATCCTGGCACAACAGTTCCATTGTCAATATTTTCTTCATCTACAGATCCTCTTGGCATGTAGTGATTTGTAGAAGTTGTTCTCAGCCAGTTATGTACTGTACAGCTTGTTCTAATAATTTTGTCAATTATAGATGGTAAACAAGCGATGGGCTTTGCAAAAATACGAAATCTGCTCACAAAAATTCCGAATTCGTTTTCACCTATACGACGCGCTTGAGACAACCGATAATTAAAAATCTTTTGTTCTTTGGAAAGTGACATTCGTGAATATGGTTTTAACAGATGCGTCTTCAGGGGAAAAGCATCATCGGCCACTAGGAAGCCGTCAGGTGGAAGTAGGCCATTTTCTAAGGCTCTAGATAATGAGTAATGTTGAAAGACCCCACGATCCGATTGTCTGCCATTACATCCAACATTTATGTAGGAAAAGCAATAGTTGTCATTCACAACAGCTAACAAAATAATACTGTTAGCACCTTTATAATTAAAATAGTCACTACCACAATTTGCGGGGGCTCGGATCCCGAAATGCTTGCCATCATGTGCTCCGTAACAGTTGGGGAAATTCCATCTTTGCCGAAAACCCATTTCATTTTTTTCCATTCAGTATAATTCTCAAGCACTTATAAAATTCAAATAGATACAATTATAGTCACTATAGTGAAATATAACAAAACATACAGTGTGAAAATCTCTTATGGAATATAATAGTTTTTGACATATTTCAGAAAATTATAAACGAATTATCATTTAGATTGAAAATTGACGTTTTAACATTTTTTATAATTTTCTAAAATATGGTTAAATTAATTGAGGAAAAACATTATGTGGATACCCTCTGTTTAACTTTTCCAGAAAGAAGCTTTAACAACAAAAAATGATGGATCCGATTCAAGTGATCACGAGACGCCATACCCGAAAATGACCAGTCACCACCAAGACAATCAACAAATGACCTTGCAACAGCAACAACCCCTAGATTGCAGGCCCCACCACCATCAAAAAGAAACAAATCTAATATACAACAGGTTTCAGCAGCCCTAAATGATCTGAAACAAATTACGAGCGAAGTTATAAAAGAACCTATCGAAAACGAATTTGTAATTTCTGGCAAAAGTGTTGCAGCACAATTACAAAAATTAACAACAGTTAATGCATTAGTATCATAGGAATAAATACAATCTCTTTCAACGCAAGCTAGAATACGTGAATTACAAAGCGTTTCTGTTACAGCACCTAAGCCTAAAATTCACGAACTTCAGGATTATGCTTCAACGACTTCCCAGTCACCTTTGTCACCTTCCACATCATGCAGCAACACGTCATACCATCAGGTTACAGTAAAAAGCAACGATATAAATATTGGGTATGCATCAGACATTTTATCCCACGCTTTGTCAGATTTGTATAATGAGTAGTCTGCTGAGTATCCATATAACTACATTTATAAGAATCAAGCAAGCAAATAATTCAAATATTTTTCTTACCTTAATATATTCTTGTAGAGTAACATAAATGGCATCACATACTTCGGGAATAAACTTCGAAATTGCTGGTCTGGACACGCGAAATTATCTTTGTAAAGTTCTAAAAATAATTCCAATTGCTAAATACGATAAAGTTATTTCTAATTTTATTCTTGCTGAAACAGCCTCCCTCATAAGGGTGTCCGACTTCATTATAGAAGGACCAACCTTATATAGCAGTATGTCAAATTGTTGCTTGGACATTCTCATTCAGTTTCTATATTTCTCGAGATCTTCATTAGCCAGTTCCTTTAACAACATACAAGAAAAACCATGAGTATTTCTACGAGTTAACAATTTTCTTATCCATATAGATACGCTTCTTTTTTGTTCACGTTCTATTACTTTACTAATTTCCTCGCATAATCAAAATATTACGACTGGTCTAAAACGTTTTCGTTCAATGTAGGTACGCCATTTTCATTCAGTGACTAAACAGAGCGAGCTAAAATGTCGCGTAGACAAATACTAAATGGTAAGTAACTAAATTTTAGTAACTGGCTTCAGTTGTTTGCTTTAGCTACTATCCCCATGTAAATTCGCCTTAAAATTAACAAGTGACGAAGAAAAAATTATTGACATTCTAGGCTCCATATTAATTCGGGGTGGCCTAAGTGTGCCTAAGTGCCTAAGTGTGCCTTTGATGGACCCCTTAAGGAAATTCCATTATATTTCTTTGCTTTTGTAGTGATTAATCTTCTTTGTATGTAAATCTCTACTTAATACAAAGATGATCATAGTGTAGGGTAAATTTGTTAACAATTAATTGTCTGTTTAATAGCGCCAGAGTTTTTTTATGAAGCCAAGGGGTCCATCATTGGCGCATATGTGCCAATGTCGGCCCCCAAAAAAATAAAACAAATAAAATTATTTTAAAAAGTTTATTAACAAAATTATCGTTGTACCAAGAACAAAGTAACATTGAATAAACAAAAAACACGTTTTTTTGCTTTAACAAAACAGAAAAAACCAAAATTAAATGCATAATTCACAAATGAATGATTTGCAACGATAGCTGACATCAGCGCACTCATTGTGGCACCAAGATTGACAGTTCTGACAACGAATCCACTTTTCTCTCGCTCGTGATTGAGAGCATAGCTCAATGCAGTTAGTGTCAGAGTCGTCTTCTTCTTGCCCTAAATATTCGTCTAAGATGGATTCATCATTAGAATTGTCGTCATTTGAAATGACAAGTTGGCGTTTAACTGCCCTGCTTTGTTGTTTCCTTAGTTTCATTTCCTTTTCAATCACTTTTACTTTAAGTTCATGAATTTCTGGTGTTGAATTCAAATGATCAGTTTTTCCACGTTTTCTGGCTTTTCTTCCATGAGTACCAATAGCTACAGCTTCGGGCGGAGGTAAAATTTCTCTCACAGAGATGTCAAGAACTGACGATGAAGACAAGTTATGACCAGATGTACTTGGTTAGGTTGAACCTCTAATTCCATTTGGTTTTCGTTGATGACAGCTGGATTTTCGGAAATCTGCTTATTAGTTGCTAAAGCTGGTGCAAACTGCCAGTCCTCAAAAATATGGGGATTGAAAGGATAGATGCCAGTCTTTTTAAACGAGTTTATTGCATTTGATGGTACTGCACTTTTCAAATAGGCTTGATTGAGAAGACTTGTTATTTTAAATTGAGTCACTGCCTTTCCCGGGTTTTGACGCTGCCATAATTGGATTTCTTGATCGAAATACGTATGAAGAGGACTAAAAAATCCAACGTCCAATGGTTGAACGTGATGAGAGCAGCTGGCAGGAAAGCAAAATATAATCACACCATTTTCTTTCGCAAACTGCATAGATTCAAGACTTTTATGCCTTCTGTGGCCATCTAGTAGTAAAAGCACCTTATTCTCATTAGAAGCTTTAGCCTACCTTACGAAATGCTTTAACCATTTACAAAAAATTTCGCTGGGCATCCAACCTTTTTCTTGTGCAAAAGCTATGCTGCGTAAATTTTCTGGCACTTCTTCTGGACCGTAGTCAAAACTGACTCGTCCATATTGTATATATTTTCGGCGAAAAAACTTGTGTTTCTCCATAATATTAGCTAATGCATTAAAATAGGCTTCGATATTAGGCTTGTTAAAAGCCTGGGCTCTAGCTAATGATGTACTTTCTGGGCTCCTCAAAGATATTCGTGGATTGCGCTTCAGAAATCCCCTGACCCATTTCCAACCTCCCATTTTTATTTCGCGATTAAAACCATGTTCTATTTTATTTTTTTCGGCTACTTCAAATACCATTCGTCGCAAATCTTTGGACGTTAGTCCAAAAAAACGTGTTTCCATATCAATGATATGATCCGCAATTTCCTGTTCGATGACTTTAGAGAAAATTGCTCTTTGACCTCCCAAATCACCCTTACTACTATCCTGTTTAGCCAGACGTCTTCGCAAGGTTGTTTTGGAAACACTAAACGCCCTTGCTGCCAACTTATAGCCCATATTGTGGTTTTGAACATTGAGCATAGCTTGTAGATTGTAATCCTCGTCCGATTGCTGCCTTTTCTTAAATTCCATATCTGCAAAACCAAGAAAAACATAATTAAAATAGTTAACTTATGCATTGCCAATGATGAACCCCTGGTCCATCATAAGACACAGTTCAAGGGTCCGTCATAGGCAATAAGACATAATTCACTAAAAAATGCCGTGCTCTTTTATTCTTTGCTATAACCTCAATTAGTGACCGTCAGTCAACATGAAACAGTTCCTGTAAGTTGCAGTAACAAAAGCAGATTCCAACTGAGCATAAAAAAAATTACTTAACATCATGCCAAGCCACATTGTTATATCAATACTTACCAGTTTTGACTTAATTTTTTGTTTTCACCTAAGCGACTTATATCCGCATGAACGCACGGTAGTCCGTGATGAGCGGTAAATTTGAAAATACTACTTGTGGTCCATCATAGGCGGGGGTCCATCACGGGCACATTTCCCCTACATCCCATAATCAATATTTATATTATGATTTTCATCATCTTCTTCAAACATGACTGCAGGAATGTTATTTGCAATACAAAGATTATGCAGCAGTATACAGCTGTTTATTGTCTTGTAGGATTTTAATGTAATACTCTGTGTTTCAACAAACAACGGAACCTTAACTTTAATACTCCATTACATTTTTCAATTAGGGATCTTGTTCGTTTGAGCAATATTGTACCGATCTACAGGTGATCCCAGTACAGCATTCTGCATTGAAGTTAACATGCAATGCCGTAAAGCATAACCTGAATCGCCTAAAATAGTAATGTAATTTTTATACAATCATACATAAAAGTAGGTAATATTTTAAATGACTGTTGGTGATTGGTCTGCCACGGATTTCGGAGCCACTCCTTATACCACAGAGTATTTTTAAAATGTGCATCTTTTGTTTATATATCCCTTTCATTATACAGGGTTATTCTAAATTTTGGTGGATAAATTGCTACATGTGTGCAATCCACACAGCCCAATGATACCAGGAAAATGATACTACCTGTAAAATCTGGAAAATAAAATATTAGTTGGGACTTCACAGTTCTCTATCGAAGCTCATTTGTATAAAAAGCTTAAGTTATAGGGCTACTTAATAATTGTCAAGGAATGACATGTCAACATTATTCTATCACCACACAATATTATATTTTAATATTAAACCAAGTGTTTTATAAAACAGAGCAAGATTTGTTAAAGAATTAATTGCATTGTAGTAAAGAGACATTTAAGCACCAAACTTCATCTAGGTAACATAATTAATTAATTAATTAATTGTCAAGGAATGACATGTCAACATTATTCTATCACCACACAATATTATATTTTAATATTAAGCCAAGTGTTTTATAAAACAGAGCCAGATTTGTTAAAAAATTAATTGCATTGTAGTAAAGAGACATTTAAGCACCAAACTTCATCTAGGTAACATAATTAATATAATATATTGTAAATGAGTAGGTTTACTTCTAGGTATACTTACTCTTCTCTTGTTAAACGTAACTCCTCAATATTTCTGGGCATATAAATAAAACTGTTAAAAATCTCTGGAGAATTTAATCCATTAATTAATTCATGGAGAGTCTGTGAAACTGAGCTCTGAGCAACAGTACGGTTCATATGTTTAGCAATGCCACATTGGTAAGAACCACTAACAAAAAATCTAAGAGTCAGCAAGAGCTAGAGAATAAAGCAGAAAAAGGGTATATCAATTTCGCAATTTTCTCTGGCTAACCCACCTAAATAGACTTTATTGTAGTCATACTTACTTTTCTATCTATGCTCAAGTCTGAAACTCTTGTTAAAGCAGGGACATAAGGCTCCAATATGTCTATTACTTCTAAAGCGACAGGTTTTGTAAGTCTATAAAGTTTCACAAATGCCTTTCTGAATATTCCTAAAAAGGATCAATAAATGGGTTAAAGATTCTAGGAGGTGTATCTGCTAACTCTTCCGCTTCTTGTATAGCGTTTATGAAGTTTAAATGAATTGAATCATCAAAACCTGCCTTGTTATAACCGATTATATAATTTATTATTCAAAGTAATGATATACACCATTGGTTCCCAACGGGGGCGATACCGCCCCCCTGTGGGCACTGCAGCTTTTTAGGGGGGCGGTAGCGGATTCAGAAGCAAATAATAAGCAGTCAAGAGGAATGGTGAAATAAAAATGATTTAATAAGGGTTAATAAGCAGTTTTAAATTAGCATTAATAATAATACTAATAATTATAATAATTTCTTTTAGTTCAGAATAGAAGTATATGACTTGTCCTCGCACGTTGATAAGCGAACGCGCGATGTTCATACAAAATAACATGTTTCGACATGTTCGCACACAGACAAGTTGAGACGAAATGAAACGTATAAAAGCAACAGCTCTACGAATTTTTTGTTAGTTAGTTGTATGTGCTTGGCCGCGATATATAGCCGTGAATCATAAGCTCTGCCGTAGTAAATAATCGTGAGTGGTGTGTCATTTTATAAACATTACTATCTATAAATCAATTTAGAATTTAATTTTTGTATGATGAAAATGGCTGAATCTACTTCTAGATTAAAAAAGAAATGCCGGCAATACAGTATTGAATATTTAAAATATGGATTTGCGGAATCTTCTACAAACAAATCATCACCTATGTGTTTAATTTGCCGAAAAGTTATTTCAAATGAAGCTATGAAACCTTCTAGGCTACAACAGCATTTACATAAAATGC
Organism: Galeruca laticollis; assembly: GCA_963921935.1. Taxonomy (NCBI): domain Eukaryota; kingdom Metazoa; phylum Arthropoda; class Insecta; order Coleoptera; family Chrysomelidae; genus Galeruca; species Galeruca laticollis. The sequence continues at coordinate 95,334,985 of OY998182.1, read as the reverse complement.
ATCCTGATAAGAAGAACAAAGATATATTGTTTTTTCAAGAACTCGAAAAACAATATTTAAAACAGCCAACTATATCAAACCTTTTTGCATCGTCTTCTAAACGAGACGATGATGAGCTACGAGCCTCATATAACGTTTCATTGTTAATCGCAAAGTCAGGAAAACCACACACCATTGGCGAGGAATTAATTTTGCCGGCAGTCGAAGAGATATTAGAAACTGTTCTCCATCATAAGACACCATTAGATATCATTAAAAAAATTCCTCTCAGTAATAATTCAGTGAAAAGAAGAATAGATGAAATGAGAAATGACGTTGAAATATCATTATGCGATTACCTAAAGACTTGCAAATTTTCCATTCAACTCGATGAATCAACTCTACTAAGTAACGAAGCTCTACTATTATCAAACGTATGATTTATAAATGAAGAAAAAAATCATCAAGAGTTATTATTTGCTAAGAATTTGGAATCTGATACAAAGGGGCATTCTATATTTAATATCATGCAAGAATTTTTTCAAGAGAAAGAAATTCCTATTAGCAATATTAGGTCTGCTACTACTGATGGTGCTCCAGCAATGACCGGGCGTCATAAGGGTTTTATAGCACATTTGAGAAAAGCAGTGCCAAATGTACTCGCTGTACATTGTATTATTCACCGTCAGCATTTGGTTGCAAAAAAGTTAAATGAACGTCTGCATGCGTCCCTCAATAACGTTACTAAAGCAATCAATATCATTAGAAGCAATTCATTGAATGACCGTTTGTTTCATAAGCTTTGCAATGAAAATTATGAGGACTACAATCGCTTGCTGCTGCACACAGAAGTACGTTGGCTCTCTAAAGGTGTTTGTCTGAATCGTTTTTGCAATCTATTTGACTCAGTGTTGGAATTTCTTGAAGAAAACGAACAATTGCGCGTAAACCTGATTACGTCAAAAAATGACATCGCTTATTTGACGGACCTGTTTCAAGTATTTAATCAAGTTAATCTACAATTGCAAGGTGATGATTTAAATTTAATTAAAACTAAAAACGTCATAGCTGCTTTTGCAGGAAAACTTCTTATATTCAAAAGAAATCTAGGTAGAGGTGAGTACAACCTTTTTCCCACATTATCAACAGTGTCTGCAAAACCGGAAGATTTACTAACTTACTGCCACCACTTGGAACTTCTTCATGTTGATTTTACAGAGCGTTTCCAAGATAGTTTAAACATGGAAATACCAAGTTGGGTTATAGATCCTTTCGCAAACACAGATACTGAAGGCTCATCAAATTTGGAAGAGGAGCTATTAAAACGTGGATATCAAGAGTTCTGGCTTCAAAAACCAATACCAGTTCTCTATCCTGGATTGTGGACAATAGTACAGAAGTTGTTAATTGCATACCCTTCGTCCTATATGGCTGAGCGTGCATTCAGTGCAGTAACTGATTTGCTGTCAAAGAAGAGGAACAGACTACACATCACTGAACGTGACGATCTGCGATTGATGTTAACGAAATTGGAACCCGATATTAACAAACTGGTTAGGCCTCAACCGTCTCATTGATTTTTTCTTTATTATTAATTTTGTATTTCTTATTGTATTGCATTTCTTATTTTTATTGTGATTTCATTTCTTATTGATTCTGTATTTATATTTAAAAGTTTAATATACAATTTTATTGTACATTTGGTAGTCGTTTAATAAATTTCTACTTCATCATTCCTCTAAAATAAAATTTAGACATTAACTGAAATTAAAGCTAAATACAGATCAATTGGGACCGTAGAGATGATATTCAAATAAAATTAACTACTTTGGACTAACCAGCGACTGGGGGGGCGGTGAAATTTTTGTTCTCTTCTATAGGGGGCGGTGGTCCAGAAAAGGTTGGGAACCACTGATATACACGTTTTGCAATAAAACACACATTTTTTCAATCTAGGTTATGTATATTTACACTTTCCGTATACGAAAACATTTATTCGAATGGAATAAACCCACTCGAAACAAGCCATACGAAAGTATTCGTATACGATTAGCGTTTGAGCATGTCGAAAATTAGGTTATTTACATTTCATACGAAAACGGCCATTTTTCGGATACGATTTACTCTCTAATGGTTTCGAAAATCGCACTCTTGGTATTGATCCAGTTGGGTAGGAGATCAAGCCTCTGGAAAAATCCAAGCTATACTAAGCCTCCAAGGCCTGCAATCATGGCTCAGATTCAGGGGAAAAAAGAAAAAGAAACCCCCCGGATATTTGAATTCCTGAACTTGAACTGTCCAACGAGTGGAGAATCAACCTCGATCCCACAGTTTTAGTGGATGGCTCAGAATTTTCAGACTCTTCGGTAGTTATGGCTGCCGGCAGGTAAATCTTGCGTTGCACCTCCACTTGCTAAGGCAATTCTCACAGGACTGCCTTCCTCGTCAAAAATTACAACCGGACACCGTTCGTGTACCAAACGATATTCTTAGCGAACGGTCAATTTTTTGCGTTACAAACATGTACGTGAAATATTTTTGACATAAGATAATATTTAGTGGTTGTTCGGGTTTCTATGCCATTGAGCATATTAATTAAGATCGCACTTCTGATCTCTAGTCGGCTGTATTTGTAGAATCAAAGCCTCGTTCTCACTTGGCAACTTACTTGAATCCAAGTTACTTGAAAGCAAGTAACTTGAACCAACTGTACTAAAATGTGAACGAGTTTTTCATTTGACTTGAACTGCTCTTTCAAGTGTCGTTTAAGTTTAAAGTGAAGTAGAATGCCTTTCCACTTTTACTTGACTTCATAATCCAACTGGAACGCTTCTTAAAGGATCTTTTTATAAGGTAAACAGGAATCTGAGCAATACCGTGACAGAAACGTGAGAGGAAATTTTGAAAAACTTTAGGAAATAACTGGAACGGAAATGAACACGGCATTGCTGTATCTGGGGAATAAATTCGCAAATGGACTAAAGGTATAAAGACTATTTACAGTGAAGAACTCGGAAAAACTGAGGAAAGTAAAAACAGCGGTGCAGGAACCGATGAAATTTACAAACCAAAATTAAGTTGGTATTTTAAGATCGAATGCTACCATGCTTCCCTGAACAATGTGAATTACCGTTGGACTTTCGTTGGTATATATTTTAAACGACAAGTAATAAAAATTTTATATTTGGTACGCATGTGTAACATGATAAGCCCCTTCAAGAATAGTCATAAAAAATTAGGATTCCAATTTGAAAAAATATTCGATGAAGTCTTATCTCAAATTTGGGACACGCTGTATAACATTTCTTTGCATCAAAAATAGCGCAATACAAAATACGAATCAACCTGTCCGAGGATATTTCGAACATGAAAATTGTCTTTGATTTACTGAATTTATTTTAAGTTAGAAACTCACATTGTATATATATACAGGTTGGCAAATTAATTTTGGCAGTTGACGATGCGCGAGAAAGCCATGCAACTTCTCAACGTTGTAAACGCATTTACCTGGAAGTGCAGGCGACGTACATTCCGCATGCAAAGTTTTAAAGGTTGTGAGGCTGCTAATACGTACGAGGGTAACACAATATTTTGAAATTGTATTTAAAAATAATAAATTATGGCACATGTATAATGATTTATAAAATCGAGTTTACAAAACAAAATAACATTAATGTGTTCTTTATTATTAATTAAATGAATAAGGAAATAAAAACCATTAGATTTTTCTACTATAATTGGGGTTTTTTTGTACAGACATAATTATTTATTGCTTCAAAAACCATACGGGGAATTCTATAATTACCCTTTATTATTTTATGTGATGTAAATAATGAATAGATTCCAAGAGACTTAAACCTTCACATTTACTTCAAATTAATGCCTTTGAAGTGGTCCCTTCATAATATTCGTCATTTAGGTTTACTTGTATATAAATTGGAAGCCAGGTAGATTTTATAGATAAAGCGTAAAATATGATAAGGATTGTTAAACGACTTTCTAAATTTAACAATGGTCAACAATTTTTCCTATATGTTCGTAGTAATAGTTAATGACATACCTACCTGTTAAGCTTTCTAAAATTGTTATTCTTAATAATATGTAGTAAATAATAATGTAAAAATTCGGGTTTATATATAAAATTGGAAAAACAAATTGGGGAAATCGCCTTTAGAGATGGTCTAATAAGGATACTAATAATATAAACAAAATATTAGAGCTTTTTTGTGGCAGATATGTCTACTTTCATATGTAAATTTTTGGGTTTTTTGCAAATATTTAATATGAAATTAGAACATCCCTTCACACTTTTACAGAGTTAGGACTGGCAAAACAAAAAAATCTTGGTTCTGGGTGCCGTCATTTATTGTTTATATAGAACTATGTACAGATACAAATATTATATTACTCTAGTGGAATTCGTCTCTAATATCTACGATTTTATAACACCTATTTACATTTGTTGCGTTTAATGTATTCAGTCATACCATCTACAAACAAACACTATAATGAAAAATATGTTTTAGATGTACAGGGATCATCAACAGTAAAATAATGATGTGCATCTACAAATGATTCTTCAAAAATCACTTTCTATATCAACTTCATCATCCTCGCTATCTCGGTCTTCGGCTAAATTAATAATAATATTCTCTACAACAGTATCTAAAAGTGGTTCATTGTTCATAAATTCATCTTCAATCTTTTTAACATGGTCACATCTAACTTTCCAATCATTTGCAGAAAATGTGTCAAAAAATTCATTACAGAATTCTTTAACCTTTGTAAAATTGAAGGTAACATTTCATTTGGCCACATATTCTTGAGTGCCGCCCTACCACTTTCGATCGGATTTAACTCCGGGTGATAAGGGAGTATCCTTAAAACTTGCAATCCATGTCGAATAAACAATTCATCAATTTTATAAGTTTTATATTGCGGTTTGTACATTTTTGCAACGTTATGAAGATCCGGTTTTATCATTTGTTCACTGTAATATATGTTTCTTTCATCAGTGTCTGCATGACTTTCTGCCAGAACTTCTTTTTTAATACGGGAAAGCGTTATTTGGCTAACTTTCGTAGCAACAGAAACTCATTAGGTTTCAGTTGGAGGGAGGCCACTTGAGGTACAGGTGTGTCTGGGAAGAATTATTGTTTCGCTAGGTTGGAAATTGGTTTGTTGCTTGGATTGCTTGTCGGTTAAACTAAGAAAATGTCACGTAGGTTTGTAGTTATTCGACTGGTTCAGCTTTAGCGTTGCAGGTGGAGAAGGAAAATGATGGTATAGATCCGTCAGAGTATCCGTATACAGCGGCTGAAGATTTGAGTGCAGTTGAGAATAAATTAGATCAGATTGAGAAGGTGTAGAAGAGTTCAATGAAACTCGTGTGAGTGGTAATTTCCAGAAATTACAGAGTCAGTTGGTGCATGTCATAGGTCGGTTAGAACGTGCGACTAATTTCGAAGCAGGTGATGCTGGTGTTCGACAAAGGGTGAAAATAGATTATGTAATGGCTAAGGCGCTCTCTTTACTCGAATCATTGGGAAGTAAGGCTTCCAGACAGGAACGTTCTCGTCAATCTCAACCTCCCCAGTTAGAAATTCTTTCTCAGCCTGGGACGTCTTTTGCAAATTTGTCAACAATCCGTAGGTCGACTTTCAATGAAATAAGACTACCTCCCAATCCCGATAATGCGTCAAGGAACTTGTCTACTACTAAGACGATCTTGCCTAGTATGTGGGGTTTAGTATTTTCTGGAGATACCAAAGGTATTTTACTATCGAGCTTTCTGGAAAAAGTGGAAGAGTATCGAGTTTCACGTAATGTGGATAAGGACATTTTGTTGGCTAGCGGGATCGACTTATTTTCTGGTAGGGCTTATCAATTTTATTTAGCTTATAGAGAAGAAGTTAACTCTTGGGATGAATTCGTGGATCTATTACGGGAAGAGTATTTATCAGTAGATTGTAATGAAAAACTGTTCGAGAAAATTAAGAGTTGAGCTCAGGTTCCTGATGAAAGTATGGGAATTCACTTGGCTGTGATGTCTGGTTATTTTAAAAGGTTGACTTGTCCCATTTCGGAGGAAACTAAACTTAAAATATTGATAAGGAATATCACGCCTTACTACCAACATCATTTCGGACTTGTGGAAATTAACAGCGTGCGTGAGTTATTGACTTTGGGTCGTAAATTGGAGGCTAGGAAATCGGCTATCGAGAATTACAGTGTACCATCGAGGGAACTAAATTGTATGGAGACAGACCTAGCTTATGTGTCATCGCATGTGGAACCTGTGTCTGAGGTTGGAACTCTACCTCTCCCTACTTAGTCATCTATTCCTAGAGTTCATAAAAACGTTTGTTTCCGTTGTAAGCAGCCAGATCATCGGGCCGCAGGGTGTCGTAGTAGTAAGAAATTTTGCATTAGATGTAAGAAAGCAGGGTTCACGGTTAGGACTTGCCCTGATTGCTCTTCCAGAATTAGCCAGCGTAAACGAACCGAGACGTGCTTGAATGATCGGATAGAGTTCGTCAGTGAAACTCCCCGGTCAGTAGTTTTCGTGCCGTCATAGATTATGTGTTGGATCATGCAGTTAATGATGAACGTCCTAATCTTAAGGTGCATATTCTAGGTAAAACTTTGTTAGGTATTTTGGATTCAGGTGCTTCAAGAACTATTTTAGGAGGTAAAGGTTATGGGTTAATTTCTTGTTTAGGTTTGACTTTGGATAAAAGTAGGTCGACTAATTGTACAGTGGCAAATGGTGATGTGTTACAGAGTATTGGAACCGTAGTGTTACCCGTGGTTTTGAGGGGTCGTATGCGGTTGATTGAGGCTCTGGTTGTCCCTGAATTAACTCATATTTCAATTATTGGTGTAGATTTTTGGAATTTAATGGGCGTCGTCCCAGACCTTCGTCACGATGAGTGGCATTTTTCGGCAGATCCTGTGTCACTGAATAATGTGGAACATATGTCATCTGGTACTGTACTTTCTCCTTTAGAACGTCAGAGACTACAGGCTTTGATCGATAGGAACATGGAAATTATGGGAAAAGGTTTAGGGTGTACCGATAGAGTAGAACACGTGATAGTAACTTCTAGTCCCCCCATCAAGCAGCGATATTATATGGTCAATCCCGTTGTACAGTCACTTTGACGCTGAATTAGATGAGATGCTGTAGTTAGGTGTTGTAGAACCCAGCAATAGTCCGTGGACTTCTCCAATTTTGCTGGTCAAGAAAAAGGATAATTCCTACCGATTTTGCGTGGACTATAGGAAGTTGAATGCTGTCACCGTTCGAGATAGTTACCCTCTTTCCCTGGTAACTGATACTTTAGAGAAGTTGCGTGAGGCCAAATATCTGTCTAGTTTAGATGTCAAGTCAGCTTATTGGCAAGTGCCAGTGGCCGAATCTTCAAGGCCATATACTGCTTTTACAATGCCTAAGAGGGGTTTGTTCCAGTTCAAACGTCTACCATTTGGTTTACATAACGCCCCAGCCACCTGGCAGAGAGTTATAGACAATATTTTGGACCATGATCTTGAACCTCATGTTTTTGTCTATCTCGATGATGTGGTTATTTGAACATAAACTTTCGAGGAACATGTGCCGGTACTCGAAGAGGTTTTTAAGAGGTTAGCGGATGCTAAAATTACTGTTAGTATGGATAAGTGTCAGTTCTGTCGTCCTGAAATGAAGTATATCGGCTATGTAGTAGATCGTTTTGGGTTACATGTGGATGCGGATAAGGTGAAGGCAATGTTGGAGTTACCGATCCCTCGTAGTGTTACGGAAGTTCGTCGTATAGTCGGGACCTTCTCCCGGTACCGGAGGTTCATCCCTAACTTTTCGACCCTATCACTAATCTTTTGAGGAAGAATCGCCTTTTTGTGTGGTCTTCTGAGTGTGATTCTTCGTTCTGTCGTGTCAAGGAATGTTTGGTATCGGCCCCGATTCTTACTTGTCCCGATTTTAATAAACCTTTTGTTGTACAGACCGATAGTAGTGGTTATGGTTTATGAGCTGTGTTGAGGCAGCCTCACGAAAATGGAGACAAGGTTATCTGCTATCTGAACTCGTCAGGAAAGCAATTTTTCAACCACAGAATGCGAATGTATAGCTGTGATTTGGGCACAACTTCGGCCTTATTTAGAGGGTGTTCCTTTTACGGTTATTATGCATCATTATAGTCTACTGTGGCTACAGAAGTTGCAGAGTCCGAAGGATCGTCTAGTCCGATGGGCAGGCAAAATGCAACAGCATAACTTCCAAATTATACATCGTAAAGGTCTTGAACACGTAGTACCTGATGCTCTTTCTCGGTCCGTCCCTGTTGTCGATGAGGTATCTGTGTAGGTTTCGTCTGAAGAGGTACCGCCTCCTCCGTTTGATACTGCCAATGATAAGTGGCATTGTAAGATGGTAAAAAATGTCGCTAGTAATTTCCTTAAATTTTCGTATTGGCGTGTGAAGGATAATCTTCTCTTCAAACATATTGTCAATAAGTACACACAACCGCTGTCGCCTGGTGAATCTTGGAAACTGGTAGTTCCCAAAGCTAGTAGGTCGCGTATTATCACGGAAGCCCATGTCCCTCCCATATCCGGACATACTGGTATTTTTAAAACCTTCCACAGGGTAGCTGAACGTTTTTATTGGCCGAAAATGAGAGCTGATGTCGTAAGGTATGTTAATCGGTGTGAGGTGTGTGCTGCGCATAAGGTGTCACAAGGTAAACCTGTTGATAAGATGGTGTCTCATCCAAAGCCTAGCAGGCCGTGGGAAATAATTTACACATATTTGATGGAACCTCTCCCAAGGTCAAAACGGGGTAATTCTTTCATCCTTGTCGTTACGGATTATTTGACAAAGTATGTTCTGATATACCCACTTAGAACAGCGTCTGCAGCGGTCGTTGCTCGTAAGATTGAAGAGGAAGTATTTCTTGTATATGGGGTACCTAGGTGATTTTGTGTGATAATGGTCCCCAATAGCGTAGTAATATTTTCCGAAGATTAGCTTCCCGATATAACTGCCGTATTAAGCTGAATGCCAATTATCATCCAAGGGCAAACCCGTGTGATTAAGACTATGATGGCTTCCTACGTTTCGGATAATCATCGTTGTTGGGACAAGCATCTCGCTCAGATAGGTTGTACAATTAGAACGTCTACTCATGAAGTTACGAAGGTAACAGCGTAATTTGCTAAATTCGGTAGGTCTATGCTATTGTCTGATGCCGATTATGTTGACAATTCGGATTTGGATCTGGAAGATAGTGTGAAGACTCCCGAGAGCAGTCGTAATGAGGGTTTTAGGAAACTATTCGCTGATATTAAGAAACGGTTAGAGGTTGCTAATCAGAAGGCCTGTGATAGTCATAATCTGTGACGCAGACATGTAGAGTATCTCCCGCACGATTTGGTATGGAAGAGAAATTTTGTCCTTTCGGATCTTCTTCTTCTTAAAGTGCCAAGCAGATTCCTGCGTAGGCGACCGTCTATTTACATCCTGTCAGATTTCTTTATTTAGAGCAGCATTTTGGAGAGACATAAAGTCGTGTATTCCTGTCCATTGTCGAATGTTCCTGAGCCATGAAAGTTTTTTTCTTCCTATTCCCCTTCTTCCCTCGATTTTTCCTCGTATGCTGCAAGGTATTACACTCGTAAGCAAGCGTCTAAGGGCCTTTCTCGATAGCTAAGAGGTTATCTCCGTCGACTTATGTTTTGCATGATAAGGATGGAGCTTCGGCAGGCACTGCAAGGACTTGAAGCCATACTCTACGCAACCACCTGGAGATGAAAATTAACCCTCCCGGGTTAATTTTCTTCGACGAAAGGGAGGGGAAAGGTAACGCGAAAAATCGCCCGCCCGCCGAAAATATAATTTGGCAAGCCTGTCGGCAGCGGACTAGGACAAACCGTTTCGAGAAATACCATGGGTCGTCGAAGCGAGCGCTAACTAGATCAAATATATTCCTGTGTGCTCTGGTAGCCATCAAGTTCGAGTTAATCAACATTTTTCACCATCCACGAGGGTAATTTCCGACTGACGATAAGGCCGGTAGGACTCGTTACCAAGGGTTTTTTTTATTTTGATCTATGGTTTTATCCTCTGATTGAGGACCATCCACCGGAACCAGTAATCAGGAGGGCTGGGACATTGGGAAGCGGCGATTTCAATTGCTGTTCTGAGGGAGGAGGATCCCTCGTAACTGTCATTTTCTTTATTAATTTTATACGTTGATGCACCAATATCAGCCAAAATTTCACGAGATTTTTTATGTATGGTATTTTATATGCCTATTTCTTGCATTAGTTAATTAACTTTTTGTATAATATTTTCTAGCTCTCTTTTTAAGCATTGCGGTAATTAAGTATTTCTGTTCAAAATTTGGTAATAACATTTTAAAATATTGAATTGAATATTTTTCCTTAAATATTGCGGTAGTTAAGTATTATTTTTTGTACAAAATCTTGAAATAACTTCCTAAATTCTGAATTGTGGGCATGAACGCTAGGTATACCACGGTACGTACCTGGGTGCTGCGTTAATTTACATAATTTTTCTGTCTTTAACGTTTCTTTTTCTTTTATGTAACTAATTTTGCACCGTTTCAATTTATTTTTGCGCATTGTTAAGCTCGCCGGCTTATTTAACTTTTTTTGTATAGGCATTTATATATTTATATTCGTATAAGTTGCAAAAGTGTGAACCCATGTAACTGCGACATTTGTAGTTTTGGTATTAGATTTTTCACTGTATTTGCCCTAGTAGAAATTTATCTTGGCGCAATATTGGCCAGATGTTGCCGCCAATATTCGACAATATTGGATTTAGAAAAAAATGTTAACGCTTTCCAATGCTCAACCAAAATGGCAAAGGCAATATTAGAAAAAAAACTAGATCCCATGTATATCCAATATTGGTGATATATTGTCAATATTGCACCAATGTCTTGCCAACATTCACAATAAAATATTGGCGGTATATTGAGAATCAATCTGAGGCCAATATTGCGTAAATATTGAAATCTTACTGCAATATTGCGCCAATATTCCAATATTGGGGCGATGTTGCGCCGATATATAGCCAACATTCGGTTCTACTAGGGTGATAAATTGTACATGAACAATTTGTTCGTTACCTGTAAGAGTTTTGTTTGTAGCCAGTAAATTAGTTTGCGAATTAAGATTTTTTAATGCATATTTCGGCCTTCAGCCTAACTGCATACTGAATCTACAGCCTTCAGCTGAGTTCAGGTATTAATAGTGTTCCTTTTTTTGTAGACTTTGTAAAAATTACTTTTGAAAAGAGACATACGGTCCAACAGATTAATAAACATCAATCAGGGGATATTTTCTGAGTTTTATTTCTCGTTAGTGATAACTTTCCGATCAGAGTAACCTTCGGAGTGTGTAATTAGTGCTGTTAACCTACTGAGGAGTTGTAGGCTAACTTCAGAAGTCTTGGGTGCTGGCCAAAACTTCTCTGGCGCCCTTTCTGTAAACTTGTTAAATTTTTGAAGAATCCACTCCTTCTTCGACTCGAAGCTAGTCGACTGGCGAGCACGGATTGTACTACGTCAGACAACCCGTACATCTATAGCGAGCACTGAGGGTTAACGTTTTCTCTTTATAATGCAGTTAAGCTGGCTTTAAAAGATTGTTTTAAGAAAAAGACGTCCATAAGGGAGGCAGCACGACTTTACAATATTAACAGATACACTCTTATGTCAAGAATTAAGGATGTTAAGACAAAGGGCAAAGAATTAAGGCTGTTCAGAAAAAGGGCAAAGAAGAAAAATATATTAACTCTTCTGATTCAGGAATGTCTAGTGATAATGAAGAAGAAAGAAAATTTCAAAGCAAGCATTCTGACAATCAAGTGCTTACAGTCTCTGAAGAAGAGAACTTGGTACAATATATCAAAAAGTCGTGGCCTAACCTATAAACAAGTCACGAGTCTTGCATATGAATATGCATCAAGAATACCCGAATGTAGAATTGCCAAACAAATGGGAAGAAAATCAAAAAGCAGGTAAGTTTTTAGTGATTTTACGGCATATGTATTACAACATTTATTTCATGAAAATTTTATTAAGACTAAATTTTATAGATGAGGATTGGCTTTATGGAGTTATGTCTAGACATCCAGCCCTAAGCCTTAGAAGACCAGACAACACCAGCCATTTACGATCTACGGGTTTTAACAAGGACAGGGTAAATGAGTTTGTTATAAACTGCTCATTATTGGAAAAATATAAATTTAAAGCCGAATAAATTTATAATTTCCATGAAGGTGGTATAACCACAGTCATGAGACCTCCACGTGTCGTAGCTGAAAAAGGGAAAAAACAAGTTGGCCAAATATCATCCGCCGAAAGAGGCGAGTTAATAACGTTCGTCGGAATAATAAATGCTGCGGATAGAGCCCTTCCGCCAGTTTACGTGGTTCTTCGAATACGAAACCCCGAAGATTACATTACTGGATCACCGACTTAATCTCTTATTTTACCAAAGAGCTATTTACGAAAACGTTGGAACACATTAAGACGCACTCCCACTATAGTAAAGCACAACCGATTCTACTACTATTAGATCACCACGAATCTCATGTGTCGTTCATATCAATAACATTGCAAAGAAAATGGCATGTCCCTCCTATAATTTCCGCCGCATACTACTCATCGCTTACAATCTTTAGATGTTGATGTGTTTGGCCCATTTAAAGGCTTACTATCGGTTGTATTTGATGACTGGATGCTTTCAAACCCAGGAAAAGCTATAACAATAAGGAACTTGGGGGAATTATCGAATATAGCCTTTATTCAGGCTTAGGTAGATTTTTTAAAACCTGGCATATGGCCTCTTAATCGCCAAGCTTTTAACGAAGACGATTTTACTGCAAGTTCAGTGACTGACAAGGACTTCGAAAATAAAGAAATTGAACATCACACTAATAAATTATAAGATTCCTCTTCAACGAGTGCTTGTGCTGAATATGATGTAACTACCACTACTCTAACGTCCACAAATGCTGCGAAGGAGCCTGAAGTAAAAGCTAAAAACGTATCTACGAAAATTGTTTTGGAAAATATTAAACCACTACCAAAAGCAAATAAAGAAGATAAGAAAAAAGAAAGAGGGAATGCAAATCAAAAATATAGACGGCTACACCTGAAATGGACGAAATTCGAAAGAAAGATGTAGAAAAGTTAAGAATCAATAGCTTAAAATTATCGAAGACAACTAAATGTAAAGTATTTCAAAAAATTGGCGAAGAATGTGAGAGCGATGATGAATCCCTTGAATTTGTAGATTCCGATATCGATTCGTCGGTTGACGAGTTTCCAATCGAAATCGATGATGACTTTCCTGTAAAGGTCAACGACTTTGTTTTAGCGAGATTTTGTATAAAGAAAACAGGCAATCATTACATAGGTCAAGTTTTAAACAGGGGTCTGAATAACTACGACATTAAATTTTTGAGGCATGAAAATAAGTCTACCACATTTGCTTTCCCAGTTGAAGATGATATAGCTACCACAAAAAGAGACGATATTATGGCAGTCTTTCCACCACCGGAAAGGTCAGGCACTGCTAGAACTGCCTCTATATTTAAATTTAAATTCAACTTTAATGGCTGGAATGTGCGCTAAGCAAAGAATATATTATTTTAAAAGTTAAGATTTAGGTTAAAATATTTGCTTACGTTAATAAATTTTACACTTTGAATAAATACCTGTTTTTACTGCGATTGAATCCTCCCCATAGATTGAGTTAATGTACCCCACACCTGGGGAAGATACAACCAAACGCAACTTACCTAAAAATGGTAATTTAAAAGTAGTCGATACAACAATTTTGTGCTTTATTATAAAATTATGGTGCAATCTCCTACTAGGTATGCATCAGCAATATAAATATTCTATGCTTTTGTTCCATATCTAAAATGCAGGCGGTGAAACCTAAAACGGTTGAATCATCCCCAGGTTCCCCTACGAGCATTAGGAATCGATGAAAGAAAATTAGTGAGAATGTTGTCAACCGTATATTGTTTACTATTTATCACAAAATCTTAAATCACATCACAATATTTCTAGATGCTACTGCTAATGCCACCACTTTATCGGTTTTAAAATGCGCCAAGAAAAAAGTTAAAATGCAGAAATGTAAGGTTAGAAAACGATATAAAATCTTCCGAAATCGGAAAAAGTTAAAATTAATTTAACTTTGAACGACGTCGGAAAAAATGTAAAAAAGGTTTGGATGGAATTTGGCGCCAAAACACGTTGACCAATTGTAACACTTTCGGATCGTCGGAAATCGGTTGCATGGGACCCCGGCTCAAATGTAGTGGAGACAAAATTTGTAAAAACGAGAAATAAATGACTTTACAGTTAGAGAATAGGTAAATTTATTTACTTTGAACTATCGAGAATAATAATTTGATTTAAATCACTTGAAATGTTCAAAATTCTCGCCGTTCACCTCCTGACAACATGCAAGCCTATTAATACATTCGTGAGTCACTCTTTCCAATACTTCTCCACGTATTAATTCAGATTCATCAATAATTATTTGCCTCCATTCCTGCAGGCATGTTGGTCGTCTAACGTAAACAGGCGGTGATTTTAGATAACCCCAAAGAAAAATATCTAACGGCTTAAGGTCCAGAGAACGAGCAGGCTAGTCTATGATAAATCCAATCTGTCAATTTGGAAAATTCGCATCAAATATATCCCTAACCCATCGATCATAGTGGGGAGGTGCTCCATCTTGTTGAAACCAAAAAGCATCTATTTTCAACAATTCCCATCCAAATATTCAGTTTTTTTGGATGCTATATAGGTATGTGCTTCTTGAATCCAAAGAGGATTTTCATTTGACCAATATCTTGAGTTATGGCGGTTAACTATTCCATTTAAACAAATAGTTGCATGCCTCCTCTGAAAACACTACATTAGCTGCAAAATGTTCGTCGTTATTACGAATGTCCATCAGTCGTTCGCAAAACTCCAACCGTCGGTCAAAATCATCGTCTGACAATTCTTGAACCAATTGTATTTTATACGGACGATACTTTTCCATATTTTTCCTACAGAACGTCGACTTATAATGGCTCAGAGCCAAATTTGTTGTAGAAGTTTGAGGTGATTCCTCTAAAGCAATTGCAATGTTCTGTCTAATAACTTCGTTTGTTGCGGTCCACCTGCTTCCAGTTTTTGGCAAATTTTTGACCATCCCAGTTGTATTAAAACGTTGTAATGTTTCAGTAACCGTTGAACGTGATATGTATGAGATTTCTTTCATGAGTTCTAACCCGATCGTCAATATTTCACATAAATGAACCATTCTTAAATTACAATAATTTATTTCTGTCAATTAGTCTGATAGTAACCTACTAGATAGTCACTAAATAATACATTTGCCTATTTTTTAACTGTAAAGTCATTTATTTCTCGTTTTTACAAATTATTTCCACTAAAATTATTATGTACGAATTCCAAATAATATATGCAAAAATGTACAGAGTGTCCCATTTAAATTAAAAAGTTGAGGGTATTACCGGTGAAACGAGAAGTACATTAGTAACAAAAATATGGCATCAGATGCTTTATGCGTTATTGAACTTGCCTGCAAAGTTTCATTAATATCGTCCTTTTCGTTTTAAAGATATTTACTTGGTTCCATACTTTATCCCAACTCTCTATATAAAAGATCCCATTATCCATTCTTCTTATTTAGAACCGCTAATGACTGGCCTGTGGCCTTGTTTATTTTTCCCGCTTTTCAGTGAAAATCTTAGGTTATGTGTTGTTAACTTTGTCAAAAAAATTTAGAGTATGATATGATATGGAAATAAATTGTACTAACCTATTAATAAAATTGTTTATGAAATAGGTCACAACATTGACTAAAGATATGTATAATCAAATATTGGGAAACTTAAATACTTACTGATAATGTATGTGTGGAGAAGTACAAAGTGCAGCTTAATGTTCTAACCTTTTAGGGGTATTAATTTTTTTTAAATTGTGTTTTAAACATTGTAATAATTTTTAAAGTATTTTATCGATGTATAACCCAAGAACATTGACCAGGAATGTGCTTTCGGGTAAGTTTTTCAAATAAGTTTCTTGTATACACTAATGTATTAATCGTTTGAACTGTTATTTTCCATCTTTTTGAACTCTGCATTCCTTTAAATTGTTCCAAATACTGGCATAGTTGATTAGGTTTCTCCTAATTGTTGCACATTTTATAAATTATTTATTCTACAACTGAAAATTGGTTAGAAGAAGGATTTTTCAAATTTACTTCGTGTATAGAAACAGTCATATTTTTTAATGTTTTTACTTCAATAATTTGCTGAAAATAGATTGTTTTATTGTAATGACAACGACAACAATCTACATTAATGTTAGTAATTATTTCTATCATTTCTTTCACATATTATTGAAAACGAAACTTAACATTGTCAACAGTGTTTAGAAAGACTAAGAAACATTTTGAGGTAGTAAATGAAAATAATTTGCATTTCGATACTTTTAAAAGTAAATTAGACAACTTCTGCTGCCTATTCCATTCAAATTTTTAATTAACTTTTGTTGATCCTTCCTATTAAAAATTAAATGTTAAAAAAACAGTTTTTACTCATATATTTTTATTTAAATTAACAATTTAAGTTGATAATGCTAAAAAGAGTTCATACTATAAACTAATTATTTCCTTACACCATGGTGCTTTATACAACTGGTGTTTTTTACATTTTTTGTAATAATTGGCATATTTTATTTTTCAGGTATTTTTAACAATTTAAATATAAGAACCAATCATACTTCCAATAAAGTTAAACCAATGAAGATGGAAAAAGCACTGATTGTTTCTAAGCTATCAAGATATGAATATGAAAAGACAAAGCATAAGAATCTTTCTGAAAAAGAATTAGAAACATTGTTGAGGAAACGTGGATCAAACTATGAAAAACTGATATCATTTCATTACCTTCATAAAGAATTTGAAGAGCACCTAAAAAATACTCTACTTGCATTGGGTACTGATGTAGAAGTAGTTAATAGGTAAGATATAAATGATGTAATAAATATTTGATAAAATATTATGAATATCAAAATTACATTAAATATCTAAGAAAATTAACAAATAACTTGATTACATAATATATGATATATCTCAGAATTGCCTAATGAAGTACTTTGTTTTACTACTATAGAAGTTTATCATTAAAATAAATTCATATTTCCACAAATGACGAATTTTCTGCTATGTCTATTTGCTCAATTCAAAAGTATGAAATAATTACAACATTAAAATTTTGCAATTGTTAGAAATTTTAGAATATAAATTGTTCAACATATACCATAAGTAAATAATATAATCTTTGATAACCGACATACATGAAACAATATTTAATATAATTAAGTGTGATGTGTAACTATCATATTTGAGTAGGGGAGACTGGGACAATTCAAATTACCTGTAAAATATGTTAAGGAAAAATCTGAATTAATCAGAGTGACATTTACGTATACTGCCCTCTATTTTTAATTTGTCTGAAACTGGGAACATCTAATTTCTAAGAAACAAAGTTTTTATTTTTGTGTTGAAATCGAGTGGAATATGGGTGTTATTTACCAAAAGATATAGGTATCGTCATCATAAAATCAAAACCTCGTATCTAAATTTTTGGCGTTTTTGAGTTACGAGCATCATAATTTTTTATTTATGATCTCGCGTTGAATGCAAAACCTTGTATCAAAATTGGACGTTAGACGAAGGCGCTGGAAACAAGTGTCAAGAACTCGTAACTAAATTTGCTCCTAAACAAAATGTGAAAACCTTGTATCTCGTTAGTTACAACTTGTAGCTATTTCGACCACGTTTTTGACCAACAATAAATTAAAAAGCTAAGTTTTTTAGTGACAAACAATACACAGAACCATGGTATGTATACTATTTACTGTAATTACTCCTATACTACATTTTTTAATAATTACCTCATAGGGTTTTTAACTCTTTATTTGAGGTTAAGGTGATTTTATTTCGTTAGGATACTTTATAAATTAAACTTTTCTATTCTAGATTGTTGTTTTAGTAGAAAATTAATGGTTAATGATCAAAAAAGTCTATATTCAGTGTTTTT
The DNA here is from genome assembly GCA_963921935.1 of Galeruca laticollis. Classification (NCBI taxonomy): domain Eukaryota; kingdom Metazoa; phylum Arthropoda; class Insecta; order Coleoptera; family Chrysomelidae; genus Galeruca; species Galeruca laticollis. The sequence goes on along the minus strand of OY998182.1, from coordinate 95,316,831 downwards.
TAAAGAAAATTTTTGAGATACGAGGTTTTAATGGTGTCTGACTCAGATTGTAACATTGAACTTGAAATAACTAGTCCAGAAAACTACATACCAAGTAACATGGTAAACTTGGATAATGACCAACAAGTAGTACTGTTTGAGGAAGTGATCTTGTCTAACGTTCAACAAGAAGTGCCAATGAAGCCAGACTCGAGAGAAAAAAATATATTTGAGGGAAATATAAATCAAAATACTGACTTAAAAACTGATTTACAAGATGTTAGCACTACACCACCAACTTGTAAAAAAACATTATGAAAAAGACTAGCATTAGATGTATCAAGAGCAGCAGCTTCTATGTCAACCATGACTGAAAAGTGTAGCCGCTATTCTGGATCAGAATAAGAGGAAAAGCTGTTTGAAGACTCTGGGTCAAACTATTGTCCTAGTGATGACGATGAGCTGAGTAACAATATTACTAACAAAAAGCGTAGAGTATGTTCAAAAATGACTTTAATAACATCTGATAATCCTGCGGGCTGTGATGCAGAGAGCAATATTTTAGAAAAAATAACAGAAAATAAAAAGACGATGGTAAAAAAAGAGCAAAAAAAGGAAAAGCAGATTCAAGTAATTAAAGAGGGAACAAAGCAAAAGCTTTTAGAAAAGTAGGGAAGGAATATGAAGGAACAAAATGAGGAAAAAATGGATCTAAATATGAGAAAGTCAAAAAGAGGCCCAGAAAAATGGGAGAAAGGTGTAATTCAAAAAATGTACAATTTCCAAAAATAGACAGTGCAGTGAGATAACTGATGACCAGAGACAAGTATTGTTCAGTAAATTCTGGTCGGATAAGGATTGGAGACAGTGTTCTTTGTTTTACCACCTAAAGGTTAATAATGTCATTCTACCAGTATGTAAAAAAATGACCCATGTGAAGTTAGCCACGGATTTTTTTTTACCATCCACGAATATTTTTTTATAGAATAAACTCTACTTTTGCAAAAAAAAAATGGTAATATAGGAAACATATATTGACATTTTAATAGGCTACATAATTTTACTACCAAAAATTAGGGATTAAGTGAATAAATAGTTTTCAAATAATTGTTACTGTACATATTTCACGATTGTGAATTGAAGACCCAAAAATTAAAAAAAATATATTCAACGATTACAAAGAACATCTAAATAGAAACCAATTGACAAAAAATTGTGATGTAAGTATTTTTTATAACGTCAAAAAAATTCATAAAGGTTACGATTGAGCACTGAAGCGCATCGTTCGTTTTGAACTCGAAGCCCCAATTTTTTTCCAAATTTTCTTCAATTATTTCAAAGGACACCTAATTAGGAACCTATTAACAAAAAATTGTGATGTAAGTATTTTTTATAACGTCAAAAAAAATTCATAAATATTACGATTGAGCGCCGATGCGCATCGTCCGTTTTGAACTCGAAGCCCCAATTTTTTTTCAAATTTTCTTCAATTATTTCAAGGCACACCTAATTAGGAACCTATTAACAAAAAATTGTTATGTAAGTATTTTTTATAACGTCAAAAAGCTTTCATAAAGATTAAGATTGAGCGCCGATGCGCATCGTTCGTTTTGAACTCGAAGCCCCAAATTTTTTTCAAATTTTCTTTAACAATTTAAAAGGACACTTAATTAGGAAACTATTAACAAAAATTTGTGATGTAAGTATTTTTTATAACGTCAAAAAAAATTCATAAAGATTACGATTGACCGCCGATGCGCATCGTTCGTTTTGAACTCGAAGCCCCAATTTTTTTTCAAATTTTCTTCAACTATTTCAAAGGACACCTAATTAGGAACCTATTAACAAAAAATTGTGATGTAAGTATTTTTTATAACTTCAAAAAAAATTCATAAAATTAAGAATGAGCACCGATGCGCATCGTTCGTTTTGAACTCGAGGCCCCAAATTTTTTTCAAATTTTCTTTAACTATTTGAAAAATACTTACATCACAATTTTTTGTTAATAGGTTCCTAATTAAGTGTCCTTTTAAATTGTTAAAGAAAATTTGAAAAAAATTTGGGGCTTCGAGTTCAAAACGAACGATGCGCATCGGCGCTCAATCTTAATCTTTATGAATTTTTTTTGACGTTATAAAAAATACTTACATCACAATTTTTTGTTAATAGGTTCCTAATTAGGTGTCCTTTTAAACAGTTAAAGTAAATTTGGGGCTTCGAGTTCAAAACGAACGATGCGCATCGGCGCTCAATCTTAATCTTTATGAATTTTTTTTGAAGTTATAAAAAATACTTACATCACAATTTTTTGTTAATAGGTTCCTAATTAGGTGTCCGTTGAAATAGTTGAAGAAAATTTGAAAAAAAATTGGGGCTTCGAGTTCAAAACGAACGATGCGCATCGGCGCTCAATCGTAATCATTATGAATTTTTTTTGACATTATAAAAAATACTTACTTCACAATTTTTTGTTAATAGGTTCCTAATTAAGTGTCCTTTTAAATTGTTAAAGAAAATTTGAAAAAAATTTGGGGCTTCGAGTTCAAAACGAACGATGCGCTTCAGCGCTCAATCATAATCTTTATGAATTTTTTTGACGTTATAAAAAATACTTGCATCACAATTTTTTGTCAATTGGTTTCTAATTAGATGTTCTTTATAATTGTTGAATAATTTTTTTTTATTTTTGGGTCTTCGACTCATAATCGTGAAATATGTACAGTAACAATTTTTGAAAACTATTTATTCACTTAATCTCTAATTTTTGGTAGTAAAATTATGTAGCCTATTAAAATATCATTATATGTTTCCTATATTAACATTTTTTTTGCAAAAGTACAGTTTATTTTAAAAAAAATATTCGTGGATGGTAAAAAAAATCCGTGGCTAACTTCACACGAGTAACAAAATGTTCCTTTCTACATTGTCTTTGGGAGAATGACCCGTAATAAATTGGGCGAAAAATAGTCATAGCTCTGGCATTGTCACACAAACTTCTTCTTTCCCAAACAAAAAAAGGCCGTTAATGAACAAAAACAATCTGCAAATAAATAATTTTTTGAAAGGTTACCTAAGTTACCCTCTCATTATTGTTGTACCTCGTCGAGTACAATGTATTTAGAAACTATTTAATTCATACAGTGAAGTCTATGATTTGTATAAAAAAGGAGCTGATAAGGAGCTAATCTGTAGCCAGCCAGTTTTTATGTCTGAGATGAGAAAACTAAATGTAGATGTTTTCCAACCACGCAAAGACCAATGTGATTTATGTTTCAGCTTCAAGCAAGGAAATGTATCTAATGACAACTATCAGCAAAACTTAATTGAAAAAAATAGGGCAAGACAAGAAAAATCACTGGACAAAGATAAAGAGTTGACTGGCGAAGTGTGTGCATACACGATGGATGTCCAAGCAGTTCAATTGGTTCCTTGTCTACTGGCTGGCATGATATATTTTAAACAAAAACTTGCTTGTCACAATTTTAGTGTTTATAGTTTATCAGATAATAAAGTCGTGTGTTATGTATGGCATGAAGGCGAAGGTGGCTTGTATGCAAATTGCTTTGCATCTTGCTTGATTGATTTTGTAGACACAGAAGTACAAGAAGAAGATAAAAACAAAACTAAAATATTTTACAGTGATGGTTGCTGTGCTCAAAACCGAAATAACTTATTGTCAAATGCTTTACTTCACTATGCTGCCTCAACAAAAATTAGCATACTTCAAAAATATTTAGTAAAAGGACATTCCCAAATGGAATGCCACAGCTTCCATTCCACTATAGAGGCAGCAAAAAAGAAAAAAGAAATTAAAGCACATTCAAAATACGTACAAATAATTGAGCAGGCAAGGAAAGCTGAAAAAGGAGCTTATAAAGTGAAATACATAGATTTTCATTTTTTTAACAGCTATGACGAAATTAAATATTTTTTATCAATAAGGTCTAGACTCAAAAAGGGTGAACCTTATGTCACAGATTTGTGAGCTCTAAGATACTCTTCACAAGGAATTGAATATAAATTAAATTTTGATCATGAATGGTTTTCTTTGCCAAAAACAATAAATTGGACCGTCGGTTCCATTAAAAAATTGTATGATGTCACAATTAAAGGTGATAAGTATGATCAGTTGCAATCGCTTAAGGCAGTTATTCACAAAGATTATCATGGATATTATGACTCATTGAGAATGTTCTAAATATTTTGGTTGTATTTAGTTTTTAAGTTTAAACACTAATATTACAAAAAAGGATACTATTTTTTAAAATTGTTAAATCTCGTAACTCCAGAGAATTTACATTTTTTAAAAAAACGGAACCTCGTAACTGGTTTTATATATTTATTGTTTAGTTAAAATAGAACTTACATTTTTTAAATTACTTAACTTAGTGTTTATACTCTTTTTTAAAGATGTTGCGAAATACAGATTTTTTTTTACAATTTATTACCGATTTACGAAGTTTTTTTATTTCCTGAAAATTGCCCATTTTTCAGAAATGAGGTTTTGACTTTATGACGACGATATGTGAAATTTTTTTACATACCCCCTATATTGCTCAAATTGACGTTTCTGTTGACAACATAAATTCATAACCCAAAAAAGGTGTAGTGTTGTTGGGGCACAATTATGGGGTTGCATACTTGAACTGCCCCACTATAAACCCCACTGTTTATAATGGCAAAACAATTGAATTGTGCATAGTGAGACTGCAATAGACAGTAGTTATTTTGGCCAGGCAATCATATTATATTATTTAAATATTTTATGGTCTGATTACGTGTAATGCTGAATTTTATTTTTAATAAAATACGTTAGTTATGTATTATTTATGGAAGTGTAATATGGTTAAGTTAAGGTTGCTTTGGTCCTACATATAAGAGCATAGATAACAGATGTTTCTTTTTGGTTGCTAAAAATGGATAACAAAGAAAGGGTTAGGAAAAATAACAAATCCCAGTAAGCAAGAGCACTTACAAAATGCTGCCAAGATGAAGCAAGCTGTGTTAGTTGTAATTAATCAACAAATCCTCTTTACACAGGTATGTCACAAAATATGAGTAATGATGAGGAGCAAAAAGCAAATTTTAGTTTCGAGAGGCATCATGGATATTCCCAAATCTTTTCTGATGACAAAGAACAGTTGCTTAGTGAATACTTGGTTACTGCCGCAAATATGTGTTATGGATTAACAGTTGAAGAAACCCGGTTATTCACTTACAGATTTGCTATCTCCAATGAAAAATCAATTGCAGAATCTTGGGGGCGAAATAAGAGTGCCGGAGAGGAATTGTTGAAGCTTTTCAGAGCAAGGCACAACATAAGTCTATGAACACCTGAAGTTGCCAGCTTAAGCCGTGCAACAAATTTTAATAAACAATGTTGGTCTATTTTTTACCAATCTAAATCACGTGATCGAAAATATGGTTTTATTCTTAATCATATATACAACTGTGATGTAACTGCAGTTACAACTACACAGGCCCCCAAAAATCATCGCCCCAGTGGTCAAAAGCAAGTAGGTTAAGTGACCAGCGCTGAGAGAGGCATATTAGTCACAAAGTGTGCCACTATCTGTGCTAATGGTAGTTATGTACCTCCATTTTCCCGAGGAAAATCTTTAAACTGCACATGCTTTATGGTGCACCACCTGGGTCAAGAGGTGCAGAAAACCCCAGTGAGTGGATGACTGGAACAAACTTTTTGGAGTATTTGATGCACATTGCAGATACACTACATTGTAATGCAGATAACAAGATATGAATAATACTAGATAAAAGTGGGAGCCATATGGATGTTAGACTACTACAATATTGCATTATAAATAGTATTGTATTGGTTACATTACCACCACATTGTATGTGTTGAATGGTTGCTCAATTATCCAGGCATTCCAGTTACTTTGTACAATGTTGCGGATATAGTTGGAAAATCTTTTGCAACCCCTTTCACACCAAGTAACATAACTAAAGGATTTAATCACACAGGGATTTGTCCTTCTAATTCCGAAATGTTTCGGAAATCATACTATTTGTGTTAGTTTGTTACAAATCGTACAGAGACTAATTCTAAGAATTTTACGAAAGTTCTTGATATTTCTTGTACAGATGGTTTGCCTTTAGATAAGGACACTGCTCAATCACGCTGTTCTAGAGAGAATGCGGAAAATAATTTGTCTTTGCATCTAACTCCTAAAAATAATATTGTTACTCCCGAATCAATAAGACCACATTTAACAGCAGAATCAAGAAAGAAAGTTACATCAATGAGCCTGACCTACATACCAGTGATTGAAGAAACAAAGCAAAAAGAAGCAGAGTAAATAGTCGAAGGAACCGAAAAAGGTAAAGGCTGTCCCAAAAATTTATTTCCAGACTCTAGTGACAGTGACGTGTCAATTAAAGATTTGTGTGATGACAGTTCCGATATATCGGACAATTTTGCAACGGAAGCAGATTGTGATATAAATATGCATGATTTTGTTATTGTGATATACCCATTGAAGAAGAGAATTAAATATTATGTTGGACAAGTTGATAAAATTGATATGGCAGAGTATGTCATCAATTATCTAAAAAATATTGATGGTGATAAATTTTTCCCAGACAAAAGAGATGAAGATTTCATTACAAGAGATAGTATTGTTATTATACTTCCTGTTCCTTTTATTTCTGGAGGGACCGAACGAGCTTCCAAGCTATGGTGTTTTAATTATGAGTTTTCTCCTTATAATATAGAATAATGTTCCTTCCTATTTGCTTAAATTCGTTTCTTGTTTGTTCCTTTTATTTTATATCATTTGTTTTTTTTTATATTTTAGTTACCAACGTTTAGCAATGATAGCAATGTTTTTGAATAAAATATGGATTTGTATGTTTTATATTTTTTCTAGCATATATTCATTTTATTTCAACTTGACCCCATTATTATCAGGTTACCCCAGTATGCAATGGTACTAGTCCTACTATGAAACAGGGATTGGTTGTATAGTGGGACTTGGGCGTATAATGGAAGAAACCTATTTATTCTGGTTTTTCACTTTTTTCATTGTTTGAAATATTTTTTAATAATACTTTAACGTTTCCAATATAATGATTAGATGAGGATCTGATTCCAGATTAAAATGAAGAGGTTATGATAATTAGAAAAACATTATCCCACTATACAACAGTCTTCCCCGTAAATATCATATTAGCAAGCAAATATCAAATAAATTATTTAACAACTTATATTTCATTTATAATTTATTTTAGGAATATGGTTTTTAGTATGCCATGTCATATGCCTTTATATCTGTTAGAAATAAAGTGTCTTGGTCAGTTTTACAAGGTGATATTTTCTAGGTTCACATGTACTGATGAAAAAGTGGAAAAGGCTGATATTGTAATACCTATTGGAGGTGATGGAACTTTCTTATTGGCAGCTAGTAGAGTGTTAGATAACAAAAAACCTGTGATAGGATTTAATTCAGATCCAAACCGATCTGAAGGTTATTTGTGTTTACCAAGATGGTGTTCATTAAATGTTTACAAAACTATAGATAAACTAAAACAGGTATTGTAATAATTTGGAGACTTCCAGATATTCAATATGGTATTTTTTCATATTATACATAAATGTAGAGTGTAGATGAATGGGTACTATAAAATAAAATCAGTAGGTACCATAAACTGAACCAAGGTTGTTGCTGATTCAGATTTTTACTGTATCTGATGCTGATTTTTCAGATAAATATCAGTGGATGATGCTGATATTAATAAATTTTGCAACAATATTTGTTTTTAAAGCCAAAATGTCTTGTCAATACTTAAGTGAGTGGAATTACTGAAGAAATTAAGGCATTGAAATTACTTAATCCATGTGTGCTTTTTTGAAATGGGCCCAACAAATCTACACAATTCCACTTTATTTTCCATTCTTTGGGTAAAATAGCTGGTATGTCATGGCTATTGCTGTATATACTAAATAAATCCCTAATTTTCAAAAATTTCTCCATCGTATAAAAAAAATGTTCCTCCTAGTGACACTGTCTTAAAAACTGTGCTACTGTTGCATGATTGAAATTGTTTGCAATTTATTTATTTTCTAGTAGTTTATGGACTGTGCATTCTATATCTCGGAATTGTGATATAGCCCTAGTCCGGATAAAGCCGGACTAATCCAGTTTTTTTACCAAATTTTAGTTGTCCGGCAGGCTGTTATTTCTGTTCGGCTTTTGACTACAATTTGTTAAAAAGCCTTTTTTGAGAATTATTTTTCATTCACTTTAATTGAGAAAGAAAATCTGGAGGTAGAAGAAATTATTTACACTGTAATGGAGTCTATAAGTGACAAAGTACGAACTGAATTAAATGCTTTAGTTGAAAAGGGTTACCAAAGGGAAATCGAAACATTTGAAGAACAAACGTTAATCTTTTATTCTAAATGTATTGAAATATTTTAAGAAAATGGAGTATTCCTCTAGAAGAATTCAAATATAATGTAATTAAGTAATGCAGAACTGAAGTTTAGCGATATTATACCATCCGTACAGTTCTTATTGCAAAGGGGGTTTGAAATTAATAACTAAATTAACTGATTGTTACTGATGCAAAATTTAACAAAATTTCAAAACAATGATGAATTCGCATCTCTATCTTTAGATAAAAAATTGGCATTTTTTTCAAGAGTCAATCAAATTGAAGTTTGTCCTGTATTATTAAAAATGTGCCAATTTTCTCATCAATAACTGCACAGTGGATGAAAGAAAGATATCGATTCTGTACTGAGATGAAAGAAACACATCGATTCTGTACTGAGATTAAAGAAAGACATCGATTCTGTACTGAGTCAACAAAAGGGGTGATAGTTTTAAAATACAATTTTATAAATATTTGTAAGATTTAAATTTAATATTTCGTATAGACGTATTTTTGAATAGCTCCCAACAATATTTAATATTCTGAAAAGTTATCTAAACAACTAAAGTGAATTTGGTACCGATGGATAGTTTGAAAATAGCACTACAAGAATATGCAGTTTGCAGAAATGTGTAATGTACGTATGATGAAATAATTGCAAAATTGTGTTAAATATTAAATCATTAAAACAAAAATGTGCAACAAAAACTAGTCACATTTATAACTGATAAGTGATAGTCATTAGTGGAAATTACCTCTTATCTACTTGTAGTTCTTTTGGCTCCAGTGGCGTTTCATTTAAAATGACTTCAAAATTTAAATGTTGCAATAAAGATTTTAAAGGTTATATTTGCGTGATTTGCTTGAATGTATTCCACCAAAGTTGTCTGGAGAGGGATATAAAAAATGCAATTAGACTAGGAAATAATAAAATTTACTGTTCTCTGATCTGCCAAGAGAAAAATAGAGAAGAGGAAAGTAAAGAAGAAACTCTAAAAAATGAAATAAGACGTCTTAATCAAGCACTCAATGAGAAGGACAGATTTATAGAACTCATGCAAAAAAGCACAAAAAATTACGAAGCCCTAGTGATAGAGGCTGAATCAAACCTCATTGAAAAACTTAAAAATCAAGAAGAAAGAATAGAATCTTTACACAAAGAAAATACGTCATTTAAGAATACAAACGAGGAACAAACAGAGGTAATAAATGAAAAGGACAGACAAATATTAAGGCTAACTAAAGATATTGAAGAATTAGATAGTATAGGAAAAAACATGATTACCACAATTAAGGTAATTGAAAATGAAAAATTATTTTACAAAAACAACCTAGTTAAAATCGATGTAGGAAAGGAAAGGACAAATAAACTTATTGCTGAACTAAGGGAAGAAATTGCTGCTTTGCAACTGGATGAAGAAGATATGAAAAGAAGAGACAATGATTTTAAAGAAAAAATTGAAAGGCTACTACTGGAAAAAGATAATATGGAACATTCAATAAAAACATTACAGGACGACAACAATAGATGTTTGGAAGAACTACAAAAAATTAATACAAATAAAAATAAAATAGAAACTGTAATAACTGAATCAAGTGAGAAAACTGGTAAAAATGTTCAAAAAATCCTCATCCTAACTGATGAATATGGTAGAGACTTGGATAAAGAACTGCGTCGTAGGTATAAACAGGAAAATATTCAAATACAAACTTTAATAAAACCCGGTGCAATGTTAAGTGGGGTAATTGAAGATTTAGAAAATCTCACAAAAAATTTGAGTTCCAATGATTATGTAATTGTTATGGCTGGAACTAATGATCTGTTACAGTTGAAATATCCTAGCATGCGAATTATAAACTCTAAATTAAACATATGTTCTAACACCAATTTTATATTTTTGTCCACTTTTAAGACTAGTAAAATTAGCTATAGTTCTACTGCCAATTTTAACATTAGATTAAATCAATATATAAACACTGTTGACAGATATAATGAATATAATATTTCATACCTAAATATTTGCAATAATAAGGGCTATAAACTAAATAACTTTAATATGTCTTGGCTAATCAAAAAACAAATGGGCTTGACAAAAACACATACAAGTTTAATTTTTGTAAAAATAAATGAGGAAAATTCCAAGCAACACTCTATCAAAATGAGACATAACGATGACACATATAACAATAACAAGTCTGATAAGGTGAGTACAAAAGAAAATACTAGTAGTAGTGAACAACAAATTTTACAGAAGTTGGATACTGATGTGAAGGAACGGGAATCCATGAATGTATTAAAATCACAAAATTCACTTCAACAAAAAGATAGTAACTCTTCTTCTAGTTCTTTTTTAGGGAAAAACGTAGAAATAAATTTGACTCTTTAACATTTCTACTTCTTAACATACAGTCGGTAAGAAATAAAATTGATGATCTTTTTATCATAATAGAAAATTTAAAATATCCTAAAGTAATATTGTTAACTGAGCATTGGCTTGAAGAATCTGAAAACGTTTATATTCCAGGCTACACTGTGGCTTCAGTTTTTTGTAGAGAACGGTATATGCATGGAGGCACAGTTATATTAGTACATACTTCTGTGATGGAAAATTGGCAAGTCAATGAATTCATAATTGAAAATATCGCAGAAGAAAAACAATTTGAATTATCGGGCATACATATTAGGTCTATTAATACTGTGATACTTTGCATATACCGTTCTCCAACAACCAGTGTCTCAGTCTTCCTAGACAAACTGGAAATTTTGCTGTCCAAATTAACAACATCTATACAGGTGATATTAACAGGTGATTTTAACATTAATTTTGACGATGAGCATGAAAATAATGTTAACAAATTAAATAGTCTATTGATATCCTTCAATCTCAAAATGCATGTTAAACAGCCAACAAGAATAAATAGAGACTCTGCAACAATTATTGACTACTTTTGTAGTACATATGATGAAACTGAAGTGACATGTAATATAATTCCAAGTAACTTGTCTGATCATGAAGCTGTATATACTATGATACCAGTCAAGTGTGGGTTGGAAAAAAAGTCTTTTAAATATGGTAGATTATATAGTACAAGTAACTATCAAAAATTTAAAGCTCACTGTGATGCATATAATTGGAATTCTTTAATTATACATTTAAGTTCAAATTCCTTCAGGCAACTTTATGAAACATTTTGTATTATCTTTGAAAAATCCTTTCCAATACAAAGAATCAGAATAAAATCTAAAAAATCATGGATTACATGTGGTATTCGAATATCAGGGAAAAACATGCGGTCATTAAACTACATAAAAGGGTACTTTCATGACGAGCCCTTTAGCACATATTATACACAATATAGGTCAATTTATAGAGCAATAATAAAGAAGGCAAAAGATGATTATTATAACAAAAGAATGGAAAAATCTTCAAATAAATCTAAAGAGTCATGGGCTATTGTGAATGAATTAAGGGGAAAAAATAATGATAAACTTAAACAGAACATACATATAGATCCTGAGCAGTTCAATAAATTTTATTGTAATATAGCCGAATCTTTGATTAAAACATTAAATTCTACAACCGATCCTCTATCGTACATGAAAGATGTTCATATAAATCAACAATTTAAGTTATATCCAACGAATACCTATGAGTTAAGAAAAGTATTTGCTAATATCAAAAAGAAAAATGCCTGTGGCTATGACAACTTGTCTATAAAAATATTTAACAATTTACCATACACAGCCTTGAATGTTTTAGCAATTTTGATTAACAAATCGTTTCAAGAGGGAGTATTTCCAGACTTTCTTAAAACTAGTGTGATAATTCCAATTCATAAGGGGGGATATGGTGGGGATCCATCTAATTATAGGCCGATATCTCTGATTCCAACATTGGCAAAAATAATTGAAAAACTTGTAAAACATCGACTAACAGAATTTTTAGAAATAAATAATATAATTGACAGCAGACAATTTGGGTTTCAGAAAGGTAAAAATACATCGGATGCCATATTTAACAGTCTAGAAAAAATATATAAAATTATAAACAATGGTATACCGGTCGCAGCGGTTTTTTGTGATTTGACAAAAGCTTTTGACTGTGTTAAACATGAATTACTGCTGAGAAAATTAAATCATTATGGGATTTGGGGTGTTGGTCTTGGATGGATGAGCTCGTATCTGTCTGGGCGTAAGCAATTTGTTAGAACACCACATTCAAATTCAAATGTCAGATCTGGTAAATGGGGAGTACCACAGGGTTCAGTGTTGGGTCCAATCTTGTTTCTTCTCTATGTCAATGATCTTACAAATTTAAATATTCATGGTAATTTTACTATGTTTGCCGATGATACCACATTAACTTGGCATGAGTCCAATGAACAGAGGCTTCATAACATTGTATCCAATGACTTACAAACGGTTAAGGAATGGTGTAGTGCAAACTACCTAACACTAAATATAAGTAAAACAAAAATAATGACATTTAAATGCAGATTACCACCTGTTCAATTTGGAAATGACACTGTGGAGAGTGTTGAAGAAGCAACATTTTTAGGACTCAACATTGATAGTAACCTGACGTTTAAAGGACACATTAATATCTTAAAAAAGAAAATATCCTCAGGCTGTTACGCTGTTAGATCAGCTTCGTGTGAATTGGGATTCTCGGTAGCTAAAGATGTATATTACGCTTTAGTGGAATCGCACTTAAGGTATTCCCTACAATTTTGGGGCTCTTGTAATGGGGAGCTGTTCGAAAGTATTTTTTTATTGCAGAAACGAGCTATGCGATTCTTATGTAAAATAAATAAAAGAACTTCATGTAAAACATATTTCGTGAAACACAAAATACTGACTCTTACATCACTCTATGTACTAGAAGTAACATCCCTCATTCATAAGAACAAAGAGCAGTATATTACAGAAAGTCATTATAATACAAGACAAAGTGACAATCTGTCGCTACTTATACCTAAAACTTCCTTGGTGAAAGCCTCATTTGTTTACAATGGAGTCAAATTATATAATTTGTTGCCAGCATATATAAAGAATATAGAGCATTTAAATAAATTTCGGCAAGTAATGAAAGAAAAGTTGATAGACGAGGCGTACTACAATTTAAATGAATGCTTTTCTCATATACATTCTCTATAATATTATTCTTGTCAACAGTGTATATAAACAAGTAAAGAAAATGAAATTAAAATATTTTAGAGTGCTTTTAATTATTGTATTATAATTTAGTTATTTATTGACAATACATATAAGTTATGTTGTATGTATATAATATGTAAGATTTGTGTGTGAATGTATTTATTTTTTTTTTTTATTTATATCTTTTATCTAGTAATGTTTAATGATTTGTTGGTAATTTAATTTTTAACTTATTAACTTATTTTACATTTTACAAGGTGTTTGTCAATAAGACTTGTTCTTGGACAATAAACATATATTCTCTCTCTCTCTCAACGATACATCAATCTTTTGCAACAAATTGATCATCGAAAAAATACTAATTATTATTGTAACACTACGTCTTGTTACAGTAACTATTATAATACTTGTAACAATAAAAATTACTATTATGGTTATGTTTGTCTAGAATTTTTGTCATTTTCTGGTACTACTACTACTACTAAGTTCAGCAGAACCTCAGCCAAGTCAAGCTCAAGCCAAGGTTCTGGCACTGAGGTCACTGGCGGGCCCATTGTACCATCTCTGCTACTTATGCATCCACGAAAATAAGTCCTTTCATGAAGGACTCAATCCTCTTTAGTGGATGCCTGCATGTGTCTCCATGTGCCATAACAGGGACTCAGAAGACTAGCCTGCATATTACGGGTCAATGTGAACACACTAGGAGAATATGGACCAACATTTCGTTATCCATGCCGTGACCCCGACATAGGGGACTTCCCTCTAAACCTAAGTTATGGAGGTGTTTCCTCAGACATCAGTGCCCTGTTAAGAGTCCTGCTATCTTTCATAACCTACTCCTTGGTAGTTCTACAGCTGCCCTAGTACGACCATCAGTCCAACCCCTCAGTAGGAGCTTGGATTGCCTTAGACCCTGTAGAGCATTCCAATGAGTGAGGTGTTATTTCCCAACCAATTTATTGTCTCCTTATTGATTGCTTGTTTTGTAATGCCCAAGGTCGGGCCGTGCCGCTAAAGGGAGCTGCCATCCCTTCCACCGCCAGTGCGTCCGCCCTTTCATTACCTTCAAAATTCGAGTGGGCCGAAATCCATTCTAGCCACACAACGTTCCGCCTTGCTAGGTTACCAGGCCGTTCTCGACATTCAGCAGCAAGCCTCGGGTTGATGGTATATACACTCAGGGCCATGCCGTTTTTTGGTAGTTAGAATAATGTATAAAATGTTCGTTTTGACATAATCATGTTTTTTATGTCTTTCAAGTGTAAAATTTCCTTTTTTTATTTTGTCATCGCATTTTATAAAAAATCATCCTTTTTTGCCTCATATGTCCTCCTTTGCGACATATTTGACCCTTCGTCTCCAATAATATAGTGCACTTGTTCTGTTGCTATATCCTATTCTGTTAACATACATTAATATTTTCCTGCAATAATATCTCATGTGAAGATCGGCATCTTCGAAAGTTTCAATTCCTTGACACATTAAACTAAATAAAGAAACATTTGCACTTGGGTCCTTCCAAATATCTGTTGTAGAAGACAAGTGTTTAAATTCCGGACACTGGTCCTGGCAAGCTAACAAATAGCAGTGGAAGTGTACTCTTATCGTAAAATTGTGGTATATCGAGAAAAATATTAATATAAATTTGGAAAACTGCACTGATAAATAACAAAACTGAGAGGGTATGTGTAAGTAGTGAATAAAAACAAACTTCATAACAGATTCACTGAGAAACGGTGAGTAGAAAGCTTGAATACCATAATTCCAATTAAAATAAGTCAACAATAACAATGGCAATTGACCAGAACAAGATATATCCAACAAAGTTGATATAAAAATCGTCGTCTTAAGAACAACTTCTGTAACTGAGAAGTAAGCCAGCTCGAATAACTGCTCTGCTAAATAGCCAACAGTGCTCGAACAGTTATGGAGCAGAACATGATAGAAATTAAAGGAATGTTTAAGCAGATAAATGAACAGCTGAGGAAAGTAGAAGAAAATCTGGATAGAAACTCAGATGCAATTATAGAATTAAAAGAAGAAATTAATCTCAAAAGAGGAAAGGATTGAGACTAGTGAATATGAGATTAGGAGAAATAACTTGGTAATCCAGGGAATTGATGACAAAGAAGGAGAAAGGGTAAATGAAGGGACAGCTAAAGTGGTAAGAATTATTGAAAAAATGGGAATGCATCTTGATAGCAACAGGGATCTAGTAGAGATCAAAAGACTGGGAGCGTTTAAGGCAGGAGAGAAGAGACCAAGACTCATCAAACTAAAATCATGGGACGCAAAGATGGAAATATATCAACACACGAAGAACTTAAAAGAATCAAATAATTTATATACATATATAAATAATGATTACACAAGGGCAGTTCAAGAGAAAAGAAATACCCCATGCCCATTATGAAGGAAGCCAGAGAACAATACTCAATGGCATTAAATATAGATGGTAACATTTCAAAAGTCGGGAGACAGATATTCAAGAGGGATCGAAACAAAGAGCAGCTGAGAGGTCACCGGAAAGTGTAAATGAACAAATTAAGAAAATTACCAGGGCATATCGAAAAAACTAATAGAAAAATATGAACGGACGGACAATTCGGCAGGGAACATGGGGCAATGAAAAGGATAATAGCAAGCAATAAAAAAAATACAAAAAGGAAGAAAAAGCGGAATTTTATAAGAATTGGGACGTGGAACGTTAAAACTTTGTTGGCTGCAGGAAAAATCGAGGAGGCCTTTAGACAAATGAAGGAATAGAATATAGCAGTCATGGCACTACAAGAAATTAGATGGAAAGGAGAAGGGCTAATAGATAAGAAAGAGTATACAATGTATTACTTTGGAGATGAAAAGCAAGGATACAGGGGAACAGGATTTTTAATAAATAAAAAGTTCAAAATAAATGTGATAATGTACAAAAAGGTAAACGGTCGAATATTATATCTAAGAATAAAAAACATAGCGGCCAATATAACATTAATAAACGTATATGCCCCTACAGAAGATGCGGATGAGGAAGACAACGACTTATTCTATGAGGAACTTGAAAGGATCTGCGAAGAAACCCCAAAATATGATACGGTTATATTACTGGGAGATCTGAATGCGCAAATCGGAAAGAAGACACATTTCGAACAAGTATCAGGTAAACATACAGTTCATAATACAACTAATGGAAATAGAACGAAATTATACAATCTAGCATTGTCGATGAATCTGCGTATAGTCAGCACCAAATTTGAGCATAGACAGGAGCACAAAATCAGATGGATGATGCCGGGAAGAACAGCAGGGAACCAAATCGATCATATTACCATATCAACAAAGAGAGAAAATCTTACTCACGACTTATGGTCATATAGAGGAGCAAATATAGATTCCGACCACATACTGGTAATAGCAAAACTAAATGTAAGAATAACGGAACACACGAAGAAATGAATAAAAAGACGAAAAAATGGAATACAAATAGCATAAGGGAAAATCAAGTGAAATACCAGGAGAAGATAGAAGCACAATTAATTAAACTCAAAGAAGGCACAGAAGTTGACAGCAAATGGAGCCGAATTAAACATGACAGTATTAATGCAGCAGAGAAGGTAATTGGAAGAGAGAATAGAACTAACAGAAACGAGTGGTGGGACGAAGAATGTGAATAAATCGTAGTTAAAAAGAAAACAGCCAGGCTTAATTGGCTAAGAAGAGCCAGAGAGCAAGACTATGTGAAATATAAAGAAATGAGGAAGGAATCAAATGTTCTCATCAAAAATAAAAGGGTTGAGCAAATAATGCAAAATTTTGGAGAGTAAAAATAAAAATAATGCGAAACTATATCAATACATTAGGAAAATAATTGGAAGTATTTCATAAAAACAAGATCAGAGGAGATAAGTGAAGAAAATGAGGAAGAAGAGCTCCAGCAACATAGAGTAGGACAAACAGCACCATCAGAAAGTGAAGTTACGAAAACAATAAATAGCTTAAAACAGGACAAAGCAGCGGGCCCAGATGGCATCGTTGATGAAATGCTACAGCAAGTAGGGAATGAAATAGGGAGGGCGATACATAAACTCATAGTTCAGA
Organism: Galeruca laticollis; assembly: GCA_963921935.1. Lineage (NCBI taxonomy): Eukaryota > Metazoa > Arthropoda > Insecta > Coleoptera > Chrysomelidae > Galeruca > Galeruca laticollis. Next base: position 95,299,202 of record OY998182.1, on the reverse strand, counting down.
TATGGGAAACTGAAAGCATGCCGCGAGAATGGAATGAAGGGTTATTAGTACCAATTTAAAAGAAGGATGATCCAAGGATATGCTCAAACTATAGAGGAATTATATTATTAAACACTGTATATAAGATCCTTACAAGTATAATACTGAAGAGACTTAAAGAACATACTGAAACTAGTATAGGAGAGTACCAATTTGGTTTTCGACAGCTGAGATCACCTTTCGATGCAATTCAAATCCTAAATGAAAAGGTCGAAAAATGTTATGAATGGGACATCAAGATGCATATATTATTTATCGACTTTAAGCAAGCATTTGATCGCCTATTTCGAAAAGAAATTAAAGCAGATTTACTGAAAATGCAGGTACCCAAGAAGATTATAAGGTTAGTGGAAATGACGATGATAAATTCCAAAGCAACAGTTCTAACGAATGAAGGCATATCAAAAGGGTTCCAAATTAACTCAGGAGTAAGACAAGGAGATAGATTTTCAACAGCAATTTTCAATGTAGTAATGGACGGAATAATAAAAAAATGTAATTTACCTGGAACCGATATCAATAAATCGGCACAAATAGTGGCATACGCAGATGATATAGCCATGAATGTGACCAGAAAAGTTTACGAAAAACGCTGCAAACTATTATAACAGACGCCAGAAAAGGGCGACTAAAAATTAGTGAAGGAAAAACAAAATACATGTAAGTACAAAGAGACAGGGGCAACAAAGAAAATGAATCAATAGATATTGGGGAATATAAATAGTCAAAAACTTTAAATATGTCGGCATAAGCATTAACAATCGAAATGACAAGAATGACGAAATTGCTCAACGCATACAGGCTGGGTATCGAGCATACTGTAAATACAAACCCCTAATGCAGAGTAAAACAATCAAGAGAACTACAAAAGTGAGAATATACAAGATAGCAATAAGAGTCTAAGAGCCAAATATTGGCGGTTACTATTCTGGAAGGAATGTATAACCTTGCGTATAATATCTCCAGTGTGCTGATCTTCAAAAGTTTCAATTCCTTGACACATCAAACTATATAAAGAAACATTTGCACTCGGGGCCTTCCAAATATCTATTGTAAAATACATGTGTTTAAATTCCTTAACCTCAGCAGCAACTTTATCATATACATAATTACATACATAATTGGTGAACAAATTACAGTGCACTTAATCTCTTGCTATATCCCATTCTGTTAACATAAATTCATATTTTCCTGCAATTATATCACCTGTGTGGTGATCTTCGAAAGTTTCAATTCCGTGACACGTCAAACTTAATAAAGAAACATTTGCACTTGGTTCCTTCCAAATATCTGTGGTAAAAGATATGTGTTTAGATTTCTTCATAATTATCTTAACCTCAGCAGCAACTTTTTCGTATAAAGAATTACATACATAATTGGTGAAAAAGTAACGACCCCTTAAATTATATTTTGGCATAATCACTGACATAAGTCTTCTGAAGCCCCAAAATGGAATGGTAAATCCTGAACAGCAATCATCTCACTGATTAATTTGTCAATTATTACACTCTTCTGGTTATTTTTGTCGTATTGTTTATCTGCTCGTAATCTGTCTTTCTCGTCTTCCATTGGAGGAAGAGGAATTTGGTTTAAGGATTATTTATTTTATTTCTTATTATTACACTATGTATGCACTTCACAAAATAAATCACTGACGTGCAACCAATGTATGTTGACAAAACAATTGAATGAGAGAACAAATGACATATTTTTTGTATAACAGTCTATGATTGATTAAAACTACGTAATTTGTGCTAGGTCCCACCTTCACAAACACGTTACGACTTGAATGTCTGCATTAAAAATCGTCATCAATTGTTGCGGATATTAAAAACAATACTAATAATCCGCGGATGCTGATGCTTATACTGATATTCACAACAACTCTGAACGAACTTTAAATTATAATAATTGTAACTATATGTCTACTGGAAATTGAATAAATAGTAATTTAAATATTGAAATAACAAGTAAAAAACATTTTTGTCTTATTAGAATTTAAATGCAAGTGATAATAAAATGTCAAAACTAATAATACATTTTAAGACATTGTAAGTCTCTTAATGCTGATCAAAATTCTCCATTGCACTAGTATTCTTAAATGATTAATACAATAGAACCTCTTTGAGTCGAACCTTGATGAGTCCCGTCGCTTCAAACCCCAAAACCTCCATTGCTCGAAACATGTCCCCTCTACAGGTTGAAATAATTAGTGAGTCCCTGCAAGTAAATTCATTAAATATTTTCGCTCTATAACCCGAAAAAATAAATTTGACCTCTGCATGTCGAACATAGCAATGTTTGATTTTACAACTAAATTATTTGAAACAAATTATCTCTATAGCTCGAAGAAAGAGAACATACCGACTTTAAGAATATGCCAACAATGTACATAATATAAATGCAGGTTATACAATAAACCAATTCTATGAAATGATAAACGAATTATGACAAAGGTCAAAGTCCTCCCTAAGTTGAAAACTCTATAACTCCAATATTTTGGAGTTTCCCTTCAAGTTCAACTCACAGAGGTTCTACTGTATTAATTTCACAAGACACTTGAATGCAAAATTTTGTATGATACTTACTTGAGGGTATGATGCACTAGTTCCTCATTTGTTTGATTCACATATTCTATGGTATACAAAATCCTGCAGACTGACATAATATAGTTATTTGGACAAAACAAGAAATATTTTAATGATTTAAAAAAATTAGAGGTAAAAATCACTCCATTTGTTAATAAACTAAGTCAACCAATTAAATCTAGGTGACCTATTACAAATGTGTTATTTTGTGGAAAAGTTACTTGAGCTATTTATCTACCCCTTTCTATATAGTTTTCTGGTTCCTTATTGCCACCTTAAGCATGTTTACTATAATAAAGCCCGTAATTAAAACATATTCTTTAGACAATCAGTCTTCTGTAGCATATTAAAAATTGTTTTTATTTTGTGTGAAGACAAATTAATATAGAGTTATCAAATTAACTTCCCCTTGAATTATTTACAAAATTGTAATTGTTTTATGACCATTTTCTTCACTATAATTGTGAACTATTTTAGGGTGAGTTTGAATGGTTAATGCGTACTAGGATAAGAACAACTTTAGCTGTAGATGAAAAGGATTGTTTAATACCACAAAGTTTACATCATGTAGACGGACATTTTTTGCCCCCATTAAAAGGAAAATGTGCTCAAAATGTTTTACCAGTGTTAGCACTTAATGAGGTAAGTATAGAAAAGAAAACATCTGTTAATTAGACCAAAGTTTAGTTATTTTGGGCACCTATTTAGGTTTTTAAAGACAAATCAACAACTTAGAAGGCAATTTGAGCATAGGAAACATATATGATGCAAATCATAATCATGTTTCTTCTATTACAACTCTTTACTAATTTATAGTTCATAAGCTTTGTATTAATTAATCTCTCATTTCATATTTGAGAGATATTGTTGTAAAAATAATCCGGCACACAAAAAGTCATATAAAATTTGTTAGTTTATTTTGCTTAATTTCAGTCTCTTCTAATTTTCTTATGAAATTTTCATTGGGGTTAAAATTTTTCAATCAAACTAAATAACTATGTAAAAGTTAATTGCGTTATTTTATTTAAATCAAATTGATCTTACCCAAAATTTCTGTATTGCATGTAAAGTTTTGTCAATGTGCAAATTATTTAGAAGCAATTTCATTTATAATGGTATCATGTGCGAATATTTCTTGGAGTATAACTGCTTTTTTCCTAAAAATTTTCATAGTTCGAAATTATTTAGTTTTCTATTTTTTCAGGTGTTTATGGGTGAAATTTTATCGGCTAGAGTATCTCATCTTCAAATGAGGCTGAACAATACAGAACAAAATACAAGTGTAAAATGTTCAGGTATTTGTGTGTCAACTGGTACAGGATCTACTTCTTGGCATTTAAGTATTAATCGAGTTTCCAATCAAAGTATTGCTGAAATTCTAAGGCTCCTTTCCATCCACCCAGATGAAGATAGAGATAATTTAGCCAGTACATTAGCAAACGTTTATAATAAAAACCTAATTTTTAAACCAGGTAAGAGTATGGGAAACTAACATAATAATAATTTAATAATATAATGCAAAAAATTCCATATCTAATTTTTACTGAAATGAATGAAACAATTGGGGCTCCATTACCAACAGTTCATAAAATCTTTGGATGTACCCAAAAACATTCAACTAAAGATAGACTACCTAAGATCGTCAAACATAAAGTAAACAGTTCTTCAACGTTGCCACATTGTCCTAAATAACAACAGTTTGAACTGTAAAATAATCTATTTGTGTTTATTTGCATGGACAAAACAATCATAAAAGCCCCTAATTAGTGCATATTTAAAAGTTAAATTGTTCACTACGCATAAAGATATATTAGAGTCTGTTTCATGAATGTAACTTCTGTCATCCTGACGACGATATTTAGGTAATATCGAAACAATTGTCAATTTTTTAGAATTTTTAACATTTTTTCAATATATTGTGGAGTTAACTAGAAACAGTAAGTTTCATTTAAAACACTAATATTCTTCTTTCCCTTTTGAGTTAGTTGACCTATGTCAGGTTGAACAGCAATAGAATGTTCTAGATTGTTCGATCGATGGTTCTAGTGGGTCATTCTGGAACATTCTAGAAGATTGAAAATGAATATATAAGGAGGTGCGACAGTTGAGAAGCCAGTTGACAGGAGTGACGGAAAAGAAGTTGAAAGTTTTGGTGAGAAATTGTAAACATTACGCCGCTACGGGACAAACTGACAAAGTCTGGGGAAATAAAATCGATATTGCAATTTGGTACCAATACTCTTAACACATTCGGTATTGGTGGCCGACATCGATGAAGACGTCATCTTGGGTATGAGCGTGATGAATCACTGCGAGTCTCGCTTGGACCTTCGACGACGAACCCTCTATAATGGGACCGAAGAATTTTTCTTGCATCGAAAAGATGAAGCCATTGTTCCAATAACGCTGGCAGACGACGTAGAATTCCCAGCGAACTGTGAATGTGTTGTAACTGGTCAACTAGATGATCTTGAGGAAAACAGTACACCAGCAATGATAGAACCTAAGATTGTTGACCTGATTCTGGGAAAAGGAATACTCATCGGCAAAACTCTTGTTCTATCAACCCAAGAAGTACCAGTGCAGTTGATAAACCTGAACGATCACTCAGTCTCCCTTCAGAAAGGTATGCAATTGGGCACTCTAGAGCCCGTTACAGCCGTGAGTCAGTAACAGCCGTGGTTCACCAGGCAACAACCACGGAAAAAGACAGTACCAGCGAAATAGAGCAGCTGATGGCCAACTTAGATCCATCCCTGTCGGATTCAGGAAGAAATCAAATAAGAGATCTAGTCCACCGATACAAAGCTGTGTTTGGTGCTGGAAAAAAACTCGGAAGAACGGATGTGGTGAAACACAAGATCGATACCGGCGATGCACGACCTATTCGTCAAGTTCCCCGGCGGATGCTCCAAGTCAAAAAAGAATTGGCAGATAGAACCCTTCAAGAGATTATTCAAAACGGGGTAGTTCAACCATACAGTAGTCCTTGGACCTCTCCCGTGCTACTGGTGAAAAAAAGGATGGGACAATGCGATTCTGCATTGATTACCGTAAACTTAACGACGTTACTAAAAAGGATAGATATCCTTTGCCAAGGATCGACGACGCCCTTGATGCTCTAGCGGGCTCTACATTGTTCTCTACTTTGGATTTGAACAGCGGATACTGGCAAGTGGAAATGGATCCCCTAGATAAGGAGAAGACCGCCTTTACTAACGGATCAGGCTTATGGCAGTTTACGATCCTCCCATTTGGTCTGTGTAATGCATCCCGCCACCTTCGAACGACTGATGGAGACCATTCTCAGGGGTTTACCTTGGGAAAAATGTGTGGTATATCTGGATGATGTCATTATAGTCGGCTAGAATTTTGAAGAACATCTATCTAACCTCGAAGAAGTACTTAAGAGACTTCAGATGTCCAATTTAACATTAAACCTAAAGAAGTACCACCTGTTTCAAAAGGAAGTCAGCTATTTAGGCCATGTTGTGAGCAAGGATGGAGTCACTGTTGATCCTGTTAAAATCAAATCAGTTCAGGAATGGCCAACTCCGACTGACAAACATCAAATTCGAAGCTTTTTGGGCCTATGTTTCTATTACCGCCGGTATGTCAAGAATTTTGGGGACATTGCCAAACCCTTAACACGACTAACTGAAGAAACAAGAACCTTTTTACTGAGATAAGGAATGCCTAAAAGCCTTCGACTCATTGAAGAAACAGCTAACTTCAGCTCCGATCCTTGATTATCCGCTACCAGAAGGATAACCGATTTTGGACACAGACGCTTGTAATGTAGGAATTGGGGCCATCCTGTCCCAAATACAAGATGGCAAAGAGAGAGTCCTCGGATACTTCAGCAAGACGTTGTCGAAGGAACTATTGCGATACCAGGCGAAAACTTCTTGCAGTTGTTAAATCCGTAGAGCACTTCTATAAGTACCTGTACGGAAGAAGGTTCCTGGTTAGAACCGATCACGCCAGTTGGAAGGGGGTTCTAAACTTCAAAATCCCGGAAGGTCAGGTAGCAAGATGGATAGAGACGCTACAAGAATACTTCAAAATCTAGCATAGGCCTGGTACAAGACACCTCAATGCTTATCCTCTTTCACGGAGACCATGCCAACTAGATTGCCGCCATTGTAGTCGCCTAGAACAATACGAGGTGATAATTGCACCAATTAAAGTAACCCCTGACAACTGGAACCAAAAGATGAAAGACCAGCAAAAAAGGGATCCTGTCCTAAAGAAGATCCGTGAATGGAAGCGAGCGGGCCAGCGCACAACGTGGCGCGAAGTGTCTGCATATCCTCCCATTTTAAAAACGTATTTGGCACAGTGGGAGTCGTTGACCTTAGATTATGGCGTTCTTGTGAGACTGGTCGAAAACTATGACCGAACGGAAACAAAGAAACAGTTGGTAGTTCCTAGAAATAATGTCCCGGAAATTCTTCAACAGCTTCATGATGATAGCTCTGGATGTCATCTCGGTGTGACAAAAACCTTGCAGAAGGTCCGAGAGAGATTTTAGTGGGTGAACCTTAAAGAGGACGTCAAATATTGGTGCCGAAGATGTACCGTATGTGCAGCAAGCAATGGGCCTACTCGAAGGCGAAGAGCTGAAATGCAGCAATACTTGGTTGGAAGCCCATTTGAAAGAATTGCTGCGGATGTGTTGGGACCATTACCTCGAAGTTATGCTGGGAACAAATATATCTTCGTAGTGATGGACTATTTTTCGAAATGGGTTGAAGCCTATGCTGTTCCCAATCAAGAAGCTGCCACCTTAGCCAATGTCCTGGTACAGGAATTCATCGGCCGTGTTGGGGTGCCTCTTGAGCTATATTCGGATCAAGGAAGAAATTTTAAAAGCAGTTTGTTCCAAGAGGTCTGTCGAAGGCTGGGTATTAAGAAAATCAGAACCACTGCCATGTATCCCCAGTCTGATGGAATGGAAGAGCGAATGAACCGCACCATAGCTAACTATCTATCGAAAGTTGTGTCAGAACACCAAAAAGATTGGGATCAATACCTTCCATTCTTCCTAATGGCCATTCGATCAGCTATTAATGCTCCTTCCAGTCAAACACCGGCAAAGGTCCTGTTTGGTAAGGAAATGAGATTCCCATGCGACTTGGTGTTAGGCTGCAATCCTGGTGAAGGTGAGACTGGGGAAGAATATGTCGAATATATCCGTAGGAAGATGGAGGATATGCACGAAATGGTACGTACCAAGCTGTAACTAAAGAGTGGCCGGATGAAGAGGTACCACGACACCCGAGTAGAGCAGACCAATTATTAAGAAGGAGACTTGATATGGCTCTACAACCCTCGACGACGACGTGGCCGGTGTCCCAAACTACAACAGAACTGGGAGGGACCATACACTATCAAGAAGAAAATTAACGTCGTCATAATATATCGGATTGTTAGAATTCCCAGGGGAAAGCCTATGGTCGTCCATCATGATCATCTGACGCCATTCAAGGGAACCCATGCTGAAGTAGAGCGAGTTGAACAACTTAGATTTTGAAATAGGGAATCCAGTTCAGGCCATAGTCATTCCAGGAGGGATTATTTTAAGGAGAGGGGCAGTGTAACGAACCCATTAATGACAGTGACATTGTAATGACAGTGTTAAGTTAGTTAGATATTCTTCTTTTCCCTGTTAATTAGTTTTAGGTTAGGTATTCTTCTTTCACTTTTAAATTGTTCTATGTCAGTTAGGTCAAACAGCAATAGAATGTTCTGGATTGTTCGACCGATGATTCTGGTGGGTCCGAAATGTCATTCTGGAACATTCTAGAAGATTGAAAATGAATATATAAGGAGGTGCGACAGTTGAGAAGCCAGTTTACAGGTGTGACGGAAGTGAAGATGAACGTTTTGGCGAGAAATTCTAAACGTTATTGAGATAATTGTAAATTATATTCATTGTTTGTTAATAAACCAATTCAAGATATCCACTATCGTGTTAGAATATTTTTAAGTATGATGGTAACGAATTACAGTGGGGAACGATCTTTGACCAATTTGAAAAGGCTCAAAAATGGATTGAGTACAATGTTTTAAGATATATTGTCTAGCTTGTCACTAATATCGATAGAATGTGATACACTCAAAGATGTAGATTTTGATGAAGTCATTGACGATTTTGCTAATCCAATATCAATTTTAGGGTACCCCTTCGATTTCCTTAAATTTTTAAGTTCTTACTAGTGGATGCTGAAGGAGCTGCTTTTATTTTGTGGATAGGTATTTGTTATCTATTAATTTAATTTGACGAAATCTTGATAATTTTCATCTTTTGTCTATTCTAAAAAATGTTCTATCAAGGTCATAGTGGCCACATAATCCTAATGGGCCCCGGACCCCCAATAGGTTGAAGACGGCCCTGAGTAGCAGTTACTTCGTAGGTTTGGTAATTGATTATAGTATAAATGGGAGGCCCAATCTGGCTGGAAATAATTTTCAGACACTATACCGCCTAACAGTAGTTCTGCCTATCTATATTATCTATGTACAATTCTCGTCCAAACATTGATGATTCCCTATCAAATTTTACAAATTATGTATGGTTTTTCTCTATACATATCCTGTATTGATGGTTATTAACTTGGCCATTAATGTGTAGGTTTAAAGTTTAGTCTAACTAAAAATATTAAAAATTACAGATTATAGCGCATTTTATTTTATAATCTTAGAATAATATATGTGATTTGCAGCTGCAACTAAATTTTAGGGGGTAAAATTAAAAAATATATATATTTTTAGAGGTAGAAAAAATGTTTGTTTTAATAAGGTACCCTTTATCTGAAGAATATTATGTTTCTAGAATAATTTAAAAAAATAAAGTATAGCCTCCTATTATGGCGAACATGAGTATATGTGCAAATGTGAACATATAATTATAAGTTATACGTGTTCCGGGACTTGATGCAAAAAATTCGGGAGTAAGTAGATGATGTGAAAATAAAGCTTTGACAAAAAAAATGTCTCATACGACCCCTCGTTTCTGAGTTATAGGCCTTTAAAGTTGCGAAATCAGAACTTATTTTTAAGTATATTTTCTAAATTATACATTGGAACATTCTGAATTTTTAACGGATGATTATCCATGTGGTGTGTTTAACAGAATAAATAATTCTACACTATTATCAGAAGGCCAGGGGCGGCTCATGCCCAATGGTTAACAATCCGTAATTTTTACAGGGACAACCTGTACAATCTAAAAATATCAAAAATGAATTTTTCAATCGATTTTTTAACAAAAGGGTACGTTTTGTTTAACTCGATAAAATTTATGGTTTAGGAGATAGTGTGCACCTTGCACTTCTACACACTTCCGGAGTCTACGGAGGATATTTCTTTGAACTTGGAAAGGCCTTCCAAGATTCTGCCTTATAGCGTCACAATGGAAGTTTATTCTATCGATCATTTCGTTCTTCGTGTTTACCGGTGTTGCATATACTAGGCTTTTAAGATATCCCCAATAAAATGAATCCATTGTATTAAATTCAGGGGAAAGTGGTGGCCATGCAAATGGACCTCCCCGACAAATCTACCTATTAGGAAAAATGTTATTAAGATTATTTCTCACATCATTTAGGAAGTGGGGAGGGGCACCTTCGTGCATGAGCCACATGTCTCTGCGAATGTTTAGAGGAATATCACATAACGTGGGTGGGAAATCATTTTTGAGAAATTCATTCAGGTTATTATCACAAAATTATGGACCTACTAAATTATTACCCACTATTCCTGTCCACACATTAACACAAAATCGATGTTGATTATTTGTTTAAATTGTACTGTGAGGATTTTCATCTGTCCATAAATGTAAATTATGGAAATTAATAAAACCGTCTCGTGTGAAACCAGCTTCATCAGTAAACAGTACTTTTCTAAAAAATGTATTATCAACTCGTTGTTTATCTAGAAACCAGTCTTGCTGGATAATCCTCTACTTCCATGGCATGCACTTTCTGGATATGAAAGGTGTAAAGAAGTTTCTGCTGGAGAATCTTATGAATAGTTGTCGTTGATACGTTAAATTGTAGTGACATTTTACGTACGGTAGTTGAGGGATTAGCATCAACTGCATCTAATGTGGTTACATAGACGTAGCGAGGAGCCTTCCCCCACAGAAACAACTTATTGGAAGAAATCAAAATTATCATCAGCACCGTTACTACAATACAGAAAAATATAGTGATCTATCTATTCACAGCCTTGCTATTAAATGAGCGCCAATTTAATTGGACAAAGTGATAGTAACATTTGGCAGGAAGTGAGATATGGGCGTATTACCGCATCAAAAGCATTTGATGTTACAACATGTAAAGCTTTAGATGGTTGCTTAGTAGAAGGCATCTTAGGAGCAAAATTTTTTCAGACAAAAGCAATGATACGAGGATTAAAGCTAGAAACTGAGATCCTAAAATCACTTGAAATGAAAACTGGACAAAAAATTTTTATATCAGGAATCTTTCTGTCGCAACAAAATCCACTAGTTGGTGCTTCCCCTGACGCCATTAACGAGGAATTTGTCGTAGAGATTAAGAGCCCAACAACCGAAAAATCATGTTTAAATTATATAGATTTAGATGGTAACATAAAAGAAAAATCAACTTCAACTTCAAATGTACCTCAGTAAAAGAAAACGTGTAATTTTTGTTATGTCACATCCGCATTTTGAAACTTCAAAAGAAATTACAATAAAGTATTGCAGTTATGATGAACTTATAATGCAAAAACTACAAAAGTTTTGGTACCAAAACATATATAATAAAATAATGTAAAATATATTTTATTTGATTAGGTAGGCTTGTGTGTTGATTATTCCGCAAACTATTTGCACTATTAGGTCCAAGTATTTCACTAAATTTAAGTTAATTGTAGCATGTGGTTGAAGAATGGCAAACTCCCTTACTCTAGATATTACTTGTTCTACGTGAATTCTCAAGCTAGCAATTCGTTTTGCCTTCTTAACTTCTTCCTTAGAACTTTTTTGTCCAGATAAAGCTGAGGGCGGACTAACTAGTTTATTTTTATTAGTTGCAAGTATATCTTCAAGATGCTTAAAGCCTCTATCTACCATTACCTCAGCGCCGGGTTCTAATAAATTTGAAAATTTCGATTCTTCAACAATCATCTTGTCTGTAGTTCTACCTCCAAAACCAAAAGAAATATAAGATATTAAGCCATCTCGTGAACATGCAATTAAATATTTCATTGTTTTGCAAGCTTTATATTCCGATCAAGTAAGACTCTGTAAAATCGGATCACTTTGTTTTTGAATCGAAATTTAAAGACAGTCTATAATACATTGCACATTTTTATATCTGCGTCTGAAGGGAATAGGAAGTTTTTCCTTAACTTCAGATAGGGGCATCCATGGCACAAATGGGTAAAGGTTACCGGCTAAAATAACTGTATAGTTTTTTGTATAATGCTACATACTCTTGAAAGTGGCACCCCAAAATCGTCTGCTAATATCCTATAAGGTAAATTCAGTCTGATCTTTTTTAATGCTAAAAAGATATCAAGCTTGTCCAGCTAACATTTTTTAATTAACAAGTCCACTACAAATAATGAATTACTCGGAACTCCCAAATAAAGCTTTGGATTTTTTTCTATCAAGTAAAATGTTCTCTGCTGTATTTCTTCTGAACTATTATTGTCTAGATGAAGTGAGTAATTCGGATCTGACAAACTTAATTCTGACGAAGTAAATGTAAAAGAAGAACCGCTAGTGGATACTGAAAACTCTTCGTTAATGGGTTTTCCGTCTTTTTCCATTCGCGATTTCTTTGGGACAATCTCATTGCTAGTTCATTTTCTCTTTTTAGTCATTTTTGGTGAAGAAACCCCCTCGCCACCGCATTGAATCGCCTTGGAATTTACATAAGCCTTAATGCAAGCCTGAACCCCTATTTCCCGAGATATAGGTTCCATTCGTCTGATATCCATTTGTTTTTCTTCGTCTACTTGATTCTCTTCAGAGGTTCTATTTTCCGAGCTTAACAATGTCGTAATGACAGATTGTTGTGCTTTGGTTTGTAAAAACTGTGACCGTGGCATTGAACTATGCGATGAGACTCTATTTTTTTGACAGTCAAAAAATCTCGGTACTACCAGGTTTTAGTTTAACTTTTCCACTGTTCATTGTTTTAATGTACATATAATTTTCTATATCTTCCTCTACCTAAAACAAATGATTTGTGTTAAACGCAATAGCTTATAAGTTATCACTAATTTGAAAAATATACAAATTTTGTTATTAAATATATTTAAACCGTTAGATGAAATAAAGAAATAGCAGAAAGTAGAAATTTTTTATTAACTCAATTTATTTCAGCTCCAACGAATTTTTTTTTAAATCACGTTTAGGTTATTATTTATGAAATTATTATTATTCTTTTAGCTAATCACGAGCTTTCGTAAAATAAGGATTTTGGTAGAATATCTTTATGTTACATACCTATTTACGCGTGAGTAAGTCTTTTGAGATTATGTTTCGGGAAATATTTTCAATATTTTTATAATGAAGTTACTGTATAAAGATACCATAACTTACTTTAAAATGATCTTCACAGCAATACACATGCGATTTGTTAGAAACAAAAACTTCACGACGCATTGCTGTCTGCCAAACTTTTCTTATTTTAATGACACATTAATAAATCATTTATCCGGCGCATTCTTGGATGTGTTGGGGCAGCCGGAAACCAAACAGTATTTATTTACCACTTTTTTCTCGCTCATTATACAATAAAATAACAAAACAGTACAGTTAGCGTTTTGTTTCTTACACAACACGATAAGTACTTACAATATACACAGTACACTGACACAGCTCTCGACTCACGGCGTTTCAAACGTTGGGTATAGCATATGCAGTGTGACATCACAGGTAACCATGCCCCGTTTTCGTTCAATCCAATTTCTTTAATTAATTTGAGGGCTTAAACGTTCGCAGAAAAATCTAAAATTTTGGGAATCCGTTTAAAATGGGTTTTTATTTCGATTATTAAATTAAAATTTTTTTCTTGAACAAGCCCATTATTTATTTCGTCAAACACACTACATGGACATACGTAATCATCCATTAAAAATTCATAATGTTCATCAACCAGAAATGGGATTGCGACGAGGAAGTGAAAATACGAATTGGACGTGCAAAAGACACATTTCATAAACTTAAGAACTTCTTTCTTGCCCGAACATTGCCCCTGGTACTTCGGATTCGAGTAGTTAAATGCTACGTCTGGCCTATCTTGCTCTATGGGGCAGAAACATGGTCTCTAAAAATCAAAACTCTGAATCGGATAGAAGCATTTGAAATGTTGGCAATTCGTAGACTCCTACGCATCCCATGGACTGCACATAAAACTAATGAAGAGGTGCTGGAAATGGCCGGTATGCGTAGAGAACTTCTGCAAATCGTGAAGAAGAGAAAGATATACAATCTTGGACACATACTCAGAGGCGCCAGATAGTCAATACCTAGGTTGATTTTGCAAGGAAAAATAGTAGGTAGAAGAGGCCCGGGAAGAAAACAACATTCATGGCTGCGAAACATTAGGGACTGGTGCAGAACTAGAGATGCAGCCACAATCTTCCGAAAGGCAGAAAATGGCACCTTACATTTGACATGAAAGAAGTACAAAGGACCGCCAACGTGCGAGAAGCACAAGAAGAATGTTGAATGTATAATTTAGAAAATATACTTAAATATAAGTTCCGATTTCGCAACTTTAAAGGCCTATAACTCAGAAACGAGGGGTCGTATGAGAAATTTTTTTATGTCACAGCATTATTTTCACGTCATCTAGTCACTCCCGAATTTTTTGCATCAAGTCCTGAAACACATGTCATTGTATAGTAAATTGAAGAAGTATTGATCTGTTATTTTCTTGTTTTGGAACCAAAAACTTTAGCCGTTTTTTAATACTTGAGTGTATACCAGTCGTAATTAAATGGCTCAATTATTATTTTATTTTTAGATGATAAGCGAATGGGATACACAATCCGAGACTTGATATCATCAGGAGTTTGGCCACATCCTAAAGGAATAAAGCCCCGGGGGTTTGCTTCTACAATTGAAATAAAATCTCATTGCTTTGATGCATATTTAGTACTGGATGGAGGTATATCTTTTCCATTCAACGATGGAGCCGTTGCAGTGCTGGAAACTTTACCAGAAGACGCTCTTCGAACTGTGGTATTTCCCAAATGACAACTAGACATGTGATATTTATTGGATAACACATTTGGATTATACCAAAATGAATGTTTATAAGATGAAGATGGTTAATGCATTCAGTATTACTAGCATAAGATGTCTAGTAATGCAGTGGGAAAATATACAAACCCAGAAAAAGATTAGTTAACCATTTGGAGACAATCTTTTCTTGGTTGTAAAAGATTTATCACAACCTTATGAAAGTTACAAAAAAATGGAATGTGATCATGTAAGAAACTTATAATACAGTAAAATTGGAAACATCAAATCGAGGACTTAGTGTCACAGAAGCGTATCTACAGATCATTCATTATGAGAAGAACAGAAATAACAAAATTTTATTTACTAATTCATCTATAACGACCATAATGTTCGTAGTAGTACATCTATTTTAGAATAAATATAACTACTTGGTATTCCAGGGACCATGCCAAATCTTCGACAAACTTGAAAATGATGAAAAACATCCGAAAATTATCGAAATTTTGACAAAAAAGTGTAGATACATTTTTGTGACTCTAATATTTTTTTTATTAAATGCAGGTGCGTATCTTGTTATCGATTATGATTAGGAGTAAGTGAATAATTAGAAATGGCTATTATATAACTTAGATTCATTTATTGACTAACTTTTGCATAGTGGTTATAAATCATTGCTCGAGTAATGCTTATTTCAAACTAGATGAACTAATCTGATTCTTCAGACGAGTTGTTTTCATCCACGGAATCAGATGATTATAAAGCCTTGTAGAAAGGGTTTTAATTCAATCCGATGGTATATGAGTCACAGAGATCCTTGAGTTTTTCGCATCTATAGGAATGGGTCCATTATATGCTGGTTTCAATGTAAAAGTATTTTCCTCCGCCCTCTGCTGTTGTCTCAAACTTTTTCTGGATGATATTGACCGAACATTGAAAAAAAGAAAGTTTTCTGCGTCCATTTCATATTTGAAAAATATGGTATCAGGGTGTGACTTTCGGAACTGTATTCAAACCATTTTCAGCCAGTTTATTTTATGTCCATCAGTATCCGTTTTCCTATTTTGAATAGAATGAACCTTCAAAGAATTGAAATCAAGAAACTTGCTTTTATCCATTTCAATAACCTCATACTTGGAATTCTTGGAAGCTAACCTGACCACTGTGTACCAGCCTGTAGGATGAAATATGTCAATATTTTTACTTTTCTTCTCAATGTGGGCATGTACAAAGTCACATTCCATCTGAGAGTGTCCAGGTTCAAAGAAGAAATGATTTAGTGTTTCAATTCTCAATTGAACCGTTGCATTTAAAAAACTGGAAACCATGTTTATGTTCCTGTTCTGCCCACCGCAGGTGTCAGAGAAAAGGTTCACTTCATTCGAATTTTCTAGTTTGACTAAATAGTCCCAGAGGCAAGAAACAATTTCAATTGAACCTCTTTTAGCAACTCCTTCGTGCCACATGTAGCAATACGCATGTTTGGTTGCAACATTGAATACTGTGAGATTATAAACGGCTTTTCTTCGCATTTATGTGGGGACAATATCTAACAGCTTCCAGGTCAAACTCTGCCAAATGGCATTCACCCTTTTCGGCCCTTTCTTTGATCGAGTTTTTCATGTTTCTAGCTAGATGTTTTCTCTTCAAATGCATATCTAATTCATCTTGTTCATAATTTTTCTGTTCTGGCGTCAACTGGTTGAAACTAAAACATTTATCGCACATATCTTTCCTAGGAATATGGAAAGAAATATGGAATTCCGTATTGAAGATATGTCGATAAAACCGAAGATTTTCAGGTTGAATATTCAACTCTCGGCATTGATCAACATATAAATTGTACATCATCTGAAGGTTCATATCACCAGGGAGATACTCCTTATTTGTATCTTTACGACAGTAGTGGGATGGTACCCTCGGAAATTAGTTTATATGATCTTTAATGAAAATTCTCGTTTAGTCTGGCCTTTTCAAACCAGGTGGATGATGACCCCTTTTATCTGGTTCTATGATATTTTGTCAATTCCTTTTTTTGATGATTCCTCTAACAAAGCCTTCAGAAACAACAAACGTCAGTAGAAATTGTTTTTGACAAACTTCCAGTTTTTCTTGATTCTTTCTTGGGTAGTACCGATTGGTTTTACTCCTTCTTGATTCAACAGAACGGGTTCTCTTGGAATGTTTGTTTTCGTTATCAATCAGGGAACTCAGATAGATACGTTGTTTTTCTAAATCAGCTATGTTCCAATATGCTTCAAATATAACTCTTTTTTCCTCTTCGGTGAACTTTTCATTACATTTCTTTTTGCACTTGGAACAATCTTTCACTTTCAGTACACGGGCATTGGCATTTTTTCCTCGCATGGAAATATACGCATCACCCTTCTGCCGTTTTATTTTTCTCTCATTCCTTTTCCACTTCATGGGTTGGGCGATTTTATTTTTTGTCGTTTTTCCACTAAAGATGTTCTCAACACTGGCATTACCATCCCTTGGAGACAGATCACCATCATTTTGACCGGAATATTCATTAAAAATTAGACATGCTGTGATTGTATAATAAAACAATTTTTAACTCGCCCAAGTCAATGGAAATGTTCCTATCATCCATTGCTTCATTATCAGATGGTGAGAACGTTGGATCTTCCATCATCCAAGTCATCAGACTCTAGCAAATTGTATTCTTCATCATCTGTCATAATTTGTGGTTGATCAACATTTCGACTTTTCAAAACTAAACCTGCAACAGACGAAAACAGACTTGTTGGAACTGTGGTGGTTACTTAGTAAGTGTCCCTCGTATACTTGACGTTTACCGTAAAGGCATATTATCTTTGAGGAAACCACTTACCTAGCAACCGGTATTCGGGAATAGAATAAACAACATCACATTTATAAAAATCACTGGGTCGAGTTTTTAATACATTAAATACACAAATATAAAATATCAAACGACTTAGTCAAAGTATTAATAACAATAATATTTCCTTGGTTCGTTCACTCTCATTTTATAGGAAGTGTAACTATATTTTGCTACATGCTGACCTCCGTCTATTAAGTTGTACGTGTGTGTTTACATTGCAATTAAAACGTGATATAAACATATAATTATCATTGGCCTTTCTAGATCAATGCTCGCTAAATACTATAATTAATATTAACCTAAATTTAAATCTTATTTCTAAACTAATGTCCTTTTGCCGTTAATGTCTTTTAGGGATCACTACAGAACTTGTATAAAATAACATTCATTTTAGTGTAATACAAGCATAACGGCTCTTACGCTTCCATTTTCTCTAGGAGGGTAAGAATCACACTGCCGTATGTCCATGTGATCGAAAAAACATTCGTCAAATGTTAAAATATTTATATCAATATATATGAGTTCCGCTGTTGTGTCACGAAATAGATACCACTTTTTGACATATGTTGGTCAACCTAACTCAAAATCAATAATGTTGTAGTTACGCCTTTGTGACACTAAGGCCTCGAAATGCCAATGTTTATCAAAACAGTGCTGTATTGAATTTTATTATCTGAAATGATAACTTTTTAAAAAATAGAAGTCGTAAAATTTAACTTTGCCTTAAAGGTAATTTTTACATGTCCTTTTAAAATTATCAGATTTTTTGTAACTACCTTATATTTATTAAAAAAAGTTATAAGCTGCATTCAATAGTCTTTTAGTATTATCATTTTTTTTTTCATTTCAATGTAATGCACAGGCAGTAAATTTATAACCTTGTTCATCTATCCCTAGGCTTTTTACTCCTTTGCTATGTTATTATTGGATTTTATCTTATGTGCCAGATATTTAGTTCTTTCAATTTAAGTTTAAATGTATTATCATTGAATCTTTAAAAAGTGTAAAACCAGGCTAGGCTGTACAGCATTTATGAAAAATAACCAATTGAACAAAAAAAACAAATTCATGATTGGTTTGACCAATGTAGAACTTGAGTTAGTCTTGGTGAAGTCTGCTATGCACTCCTTATTAGTTCTTATTAAAAGTTTAAGTCTGCAGGAATCAGAGTTAAGGAAATAATTAATTTTAGGGTTAAACGTTTTCTTCATTAGATCATCTGCTTGCCTAAAATTCAATCGTCAGATACGCAAATTTATTTAGCACGTATCAAGTTTTTGTCATTTTTCAGAAATATTATGGAACATCAATTCAATTTGAAAGCATTTAAATTACATTCAATTTTATAAATTCCAATACTAAATATTTATCTGAGCTTGGCATATTGTCTTTTTTGTTTTCGTTTAAAACAAAAATAAGATTATTTTTGTTTTTTATGAGCTGTGGTAAATTAACAACTTGCAATCTGTGGGGTATTCTAAAAAGCATCAATAAACCTTTGGCTAATTCTTTCGCCGAAGCTCATGAGTGTTTCTTATTATTATAACATGGGCATTGATACTTTCGACATTAAGAAGTCCATAAAATATTAACAAAGAGTATATTTTCAGTTCTATGTGACAATGAGTAAGTCTCACACAGCTCATCTATGATATCGATATAGCATTTATTTCGATTATAATTACGAATCATTTCTGGTTTCTTGCTTCTCCAGAATCTTTTTTATCATCACAATAGAAGCAACAAGATTTTCTTTTTCTTTGGGACATAACAGACCAATTTGCGGCATTTTGGAACCCAAATACAGTGCTGGGCATATCTCGATCTTGGTTAGTTATAAATATTAGAGGAATATCCACTTTCAAAGTTACCAACGCAGTCAGACCACAATCTTTCAGTAAATCATGGAAAAGTAGAAAACCAGTTATCCATTGTCACGTTCCGGCGATTATTTTTCATCGGTACTGCTGCAGTATTATTCTAAAAAGGCCCATCGTTTTATCCTACTTAATTTTCTCAATTTTGCATGTAGAAATCCCGAAAACAACCCCTATGTGCGAAACCCGCCACTAACACTGCGCTATTAAGTTGGTGCAGCCGCTTTACGCTATCTCGGGACTAGAAATTGTTACTGAGATTATCTTGACGGCTAATTTATCACTCACATATGGCTCATTCCCTAACCTAAATTAAAAAAAATTTGAAACGAAAACAAAGCTTCCTCACTAAGGAAGCAAAATAAAAGTTGAAACCATGGTATGGTGACTAATTAAAATGTTTATACTTATCGACTGTACAAACATTAAATTGATACACTTCCTAAAATTCTGAAGGAATATCATTTGATTTTGCCCATAATATAAGTATTTCCAGATCTTTGAAGAAGCACACCAGCAATTTAATTAGTTAATCAAATTAGCTTTTTCGCTTTGTTTGATGTCATTCATGTCATTATATGTTTCAACATTATCTTCATGTAAGGAAGCATTCGGCCATACCAGATGACAGCCTTTTTATATCTAGAAATATTCCCCAAAGTTACTGGCAAATTCCTCGCCCTCTCCTTGTTGAAACATTTTATCATATCATTACTGAAATACAAATGGAGATATTAATCTGAAGCAAAAAATAGAAACATTCCTATCAAAAGAAATACAAGTGGACGTTAAAATAAAAAGCGCTTAGAAAATAGGGGAGAAGATGTACTTAATTGAAATGGAAAACATAACAGATAAAATTGACATTTTGAAAAATAAAAACAGACTGAAACATCTCCAGGAAAAAAATTTCATTGAGTCGGATGTTACCAAGAAGGAACGGGAAATACAAAAAATAATCAGAGGACAGGCCAAGGAAGAAAAAGAAAAGGGCAGACAAACAAAAGTAGGTTACAAGAAATTAATAGTAAATGATATAGTATGGAAATGGAATGACGAACATAAACAGTTACAGATGAACCAAAAAAAAACTAGCAGACACACATATCAATACGATTCCAGTGGCGACTCAAGCAATGAACAAGGTACATGATTACAGGAAAAGAGGTAATGAAAGTAACCGCAAAAAAGAAATAAGTAAAAAAGAAAATAAAGTTATAAATATAGGAACATGGAACGTGCGAGGAATATACGGAGAGAGGGGCATAACAAATTTAGTAAAGGAAGCAAAAAGATACAATATAGAAATTCTATCACTGCAAGAGACACATTTAAAAAATAATAATATAAAAGAAATTGAGGAATATGTCCTATTTACAAGTGGAAATGAATAAAGGCGATTTGGTACAGGCTTTGTAGTCAGTAAAAATATGAAAGAACAAATCACACACTTCCAAGCGATCTCAGACAGAATATGCAAACTACAGTTTACTGGAAATGACAAAAACATAACAATCATTAACTTTCATGCGCCTACTGAAGAGAAAACTGATGAAGATAAAGATTCATTCTATGAACAACTGGAAGAAATTATTGATATAATACCAAACAGCAATGTAAAAGTAATAATGGGAGATGCAAATGTAAAAGTAGGAAATTAAGACATATTCAGAGTTATAACGGGAGGCGAAAGCAAACATAATACGAGTAACGATAATGGTTTTAGATTAATCAATACGGCCATTGAAAAGCAAATGAAGATAATGAGTACACATTTTAAAAGGAAGGAACTTGGATAATACCAGGCACTAACGACTCAAATCAAATTGATCATGTGCTAATAGGGGAAAAAGATGCCAAATCAACAAAAAAATTAAAATCAATATAGGGTTGCCGATGTAGACTCTGACCAGTTTCTAGTAATGGCTAAATTCAAACTAACAGAAACAGATAAAAGAAAAACAAGAACGGTGAAATATAACATGGAAGAATTGCAACATCCTCAAGTAGCCGGCAAATACAGATCTAAAATCGACAAATACTTAGAGCAAACTAGGGAATCAGAATCAGGACAGGGTATAGAAAAGAAATTATCACGGATGAAAGCGTCAGATGAAAGCTTAAACGCCATAAAGGCTACCAAAAGAAAGATCTGGCTTGACGACGAATGTATGGAAGAAATAAGTAAGAAAATAAGTTTAAGAGAAAAAATATCTACAGACCGGAATAGATGGAACAGACGAAAGTTGCAAAGAAGATTTGCAGAAACTGAAACTGCAAACCAGTTGAGCTCGCAAAACTGTTTTGCAACCCTAGGTATATATAGAAATGGGGGACTTCACACGAGGCATATTGCATCCCTTCACAAAGTTACACATGTTGAAAAAGTAAAAAAATCTTATATCCATATTGTAAATAATATAGAGCACCAATAATAATTAGAACAGATGATGATAGCGATAGTGATATATTACGTGAATAATTATTATATAAGTACCGAATAAATTGTATATTTTTGTAATCATAGATATAATTTGTAATAATAAAATAATTTGTAATTTCACATTTACACAAATAAAATATTATTTAGTTTTTTACTTATTTTTATTATTAAACCATGATTAATTTTTAAGCAAAGTACGGACCTGTTTGACTGTATTTCAATTTTATAGCTCTCCCGGGTATTTCCTAATAGGAGTCAGTTAGTCATTTTCTTATATTGTACCCCTAACTACAGGGTTAACGTCCAAGCACCAATGAAATTTGCATCGGAAGAAATTCGTGGACTGTAGATTTATTCTAAAACAACTGTAATTTCTTAGCAATGTGGGTAGTCACCGGATTGCTGGCTTTCTGCACCTTAGGATCCCTTGATTTAGGCTATCACCATTTTTATTATTCACTTGAACGTCTCAGTATCTTTTCAATCACTTTAGTGTTCAGTTTGTAATTTTATCACCAAATTTACTACTTTTAAATTGCCGTGGTTAACGGTCGCCGGCCAAACGTCTGTCTTGTCCTTTTAGGGCAAATGCTACGCGATATGTGCACCCAATCGCTTGAAACCAGCTGTTTTTGATCAGCGCGGAAATTATTTTAAAATTAGAAAAAACTCAAATCATTAGTGCATGAACAGTTGATATTGATTTGTTGTGTGATTATTATATTCACCAGGAGTTCTACTATTTGTAGTTATGTTACAAGATGTTTTTATAAAGTTTTAACTTGGTAATGTTTACACTTTATGATGTGCGTACTTTAAAGGTTATGCCATTAGACACCTATTGATTTTGACGACAGCTTTGAAAATGGCCTAGTGGCCGAAAGCGCTTAGCTGGATGTTTACATTAAATTACACACTTAGTACTCGTCTTTGTTTCATTCATTATTATATCTCTGAACAGACTCTACCACGTATTTTTCACCCATACTCAATTCACACCTCCGCTGTCGCCAAACACGCGATGCCGCGCTGGTAGCTCGTCTGTTGTTTTTATGCCGAAAGGTACCTACAGCTGCAAGTTACTAAATTAGGTAGAAAAAATATATTGGTGTTTTTATTATTTATGGAGTATTTTTTTTCCCGATGGTGACGAACCCCGGGTTATAAACATAATAAATACAATTATTAATTTTGCAAATAGGGAACGAATTATAATACAGCTTCAAGAAAAACAAATTGCAACAAAAGTGACGACGAGAAAAAAACTGGAAATTATAGTACCCTCTAGGGCTTTTAATACAACAATTTTCTATTTAGTCAAAAATAGGCCTTTATATTGTTTGACTAAATACTTGAGGGGTCGGAAAAAATCAATATCTGATGATTCAATTTTGGGTTTTGTTATTTCCTATGAAAAATGACTTCTCCTTAAAAGTAATAATGAAAACATATTCCATATGAGTCCAACTTGAGTAGACATATTGTGTAATGAAAGGAAAGTCCACTTCTAGAAGCTTTTAATATAACAATATTTTATTATGTCAAAAATTAAGGTACTTTTTTGCCTTAATATTTTTTGACTAAATACTTAAAGGGTCGGAAAAATTAATATCTCATGATTCTATTTGATTTTAGGTTATTTTCTATGAAAAATGACTTTTTCCTTAAAATTAATAATAAAAACATATTCCATATGGGTCCAACTTGAGTAGACATATGGTATAATGAAAGAGGAAAATAAACTCGGCCCACCATTATACCCTCTCCTAGATATTTTAGTATATCCATCCATCGAGGATACATAACGTGTTATAAACAAAATTAGTCCTACACATTAAATAAAAAATACAGTTTCGAGACTGCCCCCATTCAATGTAACATAGGCCCAAGACAAACTACTACTGATATAAAGAATAACAAATAGGATCACAGGTAATATCTCTTCACAATTCTTCAGTTATACCATATCCAGAATATATGTCTAATTTTCACACCCATTTTACTAAATTCAGTGGTGAAATAGCGAAACTATTCTATAATAATCTAAATAAAATCTACATGATTAATTATCTTCATGTCTCTATTGTAGTTTCCTGGTTCTACATATCAACTATTGCTAACTATTCAATTGAGTCAATGAACGACTTGACTTTCCCTATAGTCCCAGACTTGCTCCTGATTGCTTTTTCAAGTACATAATATGTTTCTCTATTTTATAAATAGCGATTCTCTTTTAAAAGAAGGCATTGACATGCTTTTGTTAGACCTGGAGTGTTCCTAGCCCTAGATTACTTTAAATCGCTATGCTTAAGGCCGAGCTCACATGGAGCAATTGTTTGAAAATGAAACTGCAAACCAGTTGAGCTTGCAAAACTGTTTTGCAATCCTAGGTATATATAGAAATGGGGGAACTCACACGAGGAAGATTGCAAGCCAGTCTCATTAAAAGGGAACGAGAGCATCAAAATTAAATTCCCGCGAAGCGGTAACTGTTTATACCAACGTGTTTTTAATAGTTGACAGTTATTCTCGTCAAATTGCTAGGAAACAGTTTCTCATTAAACAGCCCAAATTTACCCGATAAAATACAAACCACTTGTGCAATTATAAGTGAATCAAAAATAATACTGAAGTTGATAAGATCTTGTTGCCTTTTTGTAGTTCCAATCAGAACTGGATCTGGTAAAATCATTCTATCATTTTATTTCAACTATTGCTTCACCGGAATGACAGAAAAAACAAAACTGTTCGAGGCCTTACTACTTTTCCTGATATAACTAACAGACACAACTTCCATAACTTTAGTAAATTAATGCAGCTCTTGTATTTGCCCTTTCTTAGATAGCATCTTCAATTTTCGCACGGACTTTCTTTTTAATTTTTCCAGTGCTCTCGCTTCTATAGCTTTCTTTTCCGGAGTGTCAGGTATTATCCCCCTCTTTCTCTTGACCCGACCTTCTCTAGTACGATTCCTTAGTGCTTTCGTTGTGGGAAATCCAATCAATTTGTGTGGAAACAAATAAGTTTGTTTTTACTACTATTTCTTCATTTGGTATATTTTTGGATTCAAATTGTCGCGCGAATGATATGGTTGTTCATTTTCTAGAGATTCTTGATTTGAAGTTTCTTGAGTTTAGGGGGCTATTAGGGACAATTATGTTCGGCCTGTCTGTCACTTTACTGGATAGGACATCGGCCTCTGTGAAAATGTGCTTGTCTAATGGATAAACCCCAAAGTGATGTTTGAAGGTATCATTGACTTCTGGAAAGCTTGACCTACACAACTATTCCATAGATATTCATAGGTATTCCTAGGTGATCAAGTAACCAATTATCCACTGCAGCATTGTAGAATGCTATAAACTAATAAAAAAAGTGACTCATCGAGCGGCTGAAGTTTATTAGAACACTGTGGTGGTAATGTTACAATAGTTACCCCATTATCTTTGGGCAGGTACAATGTTCCCACAGAAATGTGGCTTTCATGGTTATCCATGATCAATAAATTCTGATTATTTTTCGAACTGGATGTTTTTTTAATAAAACGTTTGTTCACTTTCTGGAACAATTTAGTCATCATCCTTCCAGAAGGAGTTGCTAAGCCAAGAGTACCAGGGGGAGCACCAATGATCATATGCTTGAATTCCTTCCTTGGGAATATCATCACCGGGGGGAGAACACTTCCAGCAGCTTTGATAATGCAACATGTCGTTACTAATGTTGCTTAATACCTTTTTCGGCTATGACTTCTGCCTTGTTGTTGCAGTTTCATCAATATTAAAGATTCTGAAAGGGGTAGCAAAAATCTTTGTTCTTTTCAAATTTTTCCAGATTTTCGAAGAAAAACGAGACATTATGTTGGTTGAAGGACATGACCCTCAGACTGTCTGATAGTCACTGGAAGTCATTTCATGAATAACTGGAGTCGATACCAGCTAGTTAATTTGTAATCCATTTTCTTGGGAAATTTTGTATGGGCAATCGCCAATTCATAAGCTGTTACACGGATGTCTTTCATAGACTTCCTGTAATACATTATGTTGCACTGAAGGATGTAGTCCTACTCGATACCCGGAAATATTTTTTTGGAATCGTATTTGGGAGTCATACGAATATCTGTATCAGGATTTACATTTTTGTTTTTTAACATATCTTGCTAATGTTTGAAATTTTACACCATTGATTTCTGCACTTTCTCTTATTGATATTACGTCAACAAGAACTTAATCGACAGCATTTCTCATCTGCCCTTGCGTGAAACTTCCCTTATCTGTTTTCTCTTTCGACCTCTTGACGTTTTCTGAAATTAAATGATAATTAATTATTATAACTTTAGTAAGGTGCCGTTAGCAGAAGAAAAATTTCTACTGAGAGGCAGTAGTACCAGTTAGGAGAAGAAATCGATCCTATGCTTGGTTGACCAGGTGAATGATTAAAAAAACAAATACAATTTGATCCGGGCCACAATGAGACATGTCTCATGGTGGCCCGCAATATATTGACTCATAGTTGCCCTAACGATATCAGATGTTTAGAATTACACAAAACCTCACTCATAATTATGGTTAACGAAAGCTTACTTTGATATATGATCATCATCGAATATCACAGATATGCTTCAATAGCAGAAATTTAATGTCAAAATATATACAATAATAGTATATTCTGCAACGAGTGTAGAATGATGGCTATTATTCACGCGGATGAATTTTGGAATCATCCAAGTGAATAATAGCCATTCTACACAATAAAAGACTACTCTCTCCACGACTATGCATAAAAAATTCTTCCATTGGGAATCGAACCTCGATCGCCTGCATGTAAGAGTCAAGTATCTCTCTACCACTGAGCTATCGACCACATTTATGTATGAAAATGTAAAGAGCATAGAGATAAGATAACTCAAATTTTTAATAAAAACTTTTACATTTTTAAATGAAATTATAACATTATTAGGAATAA
Source organism: Galeruca laticollis (assembly GCA_963921935.1). Lineage (NCBI taxonomy): Eukaryota > Metazoa > Arthropoda > Insecta > Coleoptera > Chrysomelidae > Galeruca > Galeruca laticollis. Next base: position 95,272,198 of record OY998182.1, on the reverse strand, counting down.
TAATAGAGATAACATACATATAGGTACTTAATTTAGATTCATTCTTTTGCAAAATGTATGGTCAAGTTATTACAATTGTTTATATTTAATGTGGTTGGTACTGAATTATGATTAAAACTAGCAGTGCTAGTCTGTGCTGTATGAAGTTGGGTGATTCCGGTTTGATTTATCGACTACAATATTTTGCTCGCAGTGTTCATTTTATTTATCATTGAGTCATCCACGTAGCCCTCAGCTACGGATGTACTTTTCCAGCCACCGTGTCGTTTGAGAGCCGTAATATCTGCCCCCGCATCAACTAATAGTGTGGCAGAAGATCTACGAAAACTATGTCCGGTGTACAGATTTACATTTAGTAAGTTTAAGTAGGCTGCTATTTGTCAGTCCATTGATGCCAATTTTCTGAACAGTACATTTGCGGCGTTAGTAATTCAAGAAGAAATAAGTATTTGTTACATTAAATGGGCGTAGTGCTATATACTTTTTGCATATTTCATAAAATACACCAGTAACTGTAAATTTTTTAACAATATTTGTTTTAGGGTTAGGTATGGTCATTAAAAGAGCTGAATTAAGGTCTTGAATGTCCTCCATTTTCATTAAATACATTTCGTTATTACGGCAAGCATCCATAACCCTTATGATTAATGCAATCTAAAAAAAGTACTACTTTCAAACTTTTACGCCTAAGTGAAACAATGAGCTAGTTTCATGAATTTCAATGAAAATGTCGAAAGATATATTGGGTCTGAACTAAGTATTTGCATCTAATAACGCCACTCTACGATTTCAAATAAAAATGGAAAAAAATATTGAAATTTGAATTCTTGTGGTAGATTGTGATAGGTTAGAGCCAATGGCAAACAAATAAATTTTGCGCTGTTGTCACGAGGGAAAACTTTATAAGTAGACTAGTTATTATTTTTCTTTAACACTTGTTAAAGAGAAACGCAAAGTACTGTCAAAACGTACTATTTCAAATAATGTTCTTCTAATCGGGTGCCTCTTATTGAAAAAGGTAACTCACGCGTAGTCAAAGAAATTTGGAAATATATATTTTAAACTGCAGTGACGATGCTTTCAAAATAGAAAATATAATGTAAAATATATGTATAATGAAAATTAAATGTTCTCCATGTAGGTTGAGTTGTTTGGAAAACATGTGATGTAACACACTTGCACAAATTGCGTTAACCCAGAATTCCGGACTCGATTTAGTACCGGATCGCTTATTCTTCTTCTGTCTAGGGGAGTTCGAGTGTACTGAGACACTATGTCCACATCCACTTGAGGAAGATTTGTCGAATTAGCTTCAGTGAAAGATGGATCCAGTTTAAAGATATCTTTTAGAAGGCAATCAAATAGAAGCATACTTTCTACTATAACATAATATTACTCAAACAACTAAAAAGTCGACGAGGATGATATCTGTTTGAGATTGGTTGTGGACATTGATGTCAATTGTCAAATTCTTCTAATCGACTTTCACTTTGTATTAATCAACTTGGATAGTCAAGTAGGATTGTTCAACAGAACGTAGTTTCAATCTGAAAACAAGGGCTTCTGCCATTGGTAGACATACAGAGGTTTATTTAAATCTAATATTCGAAGATATTTATAACTTTTTAAGATAAATATCATTATCATAGAAAAATATATGTTATTCTTAATCCTTCTGATATGATTTCACTTGTTAATTCATACCCATGAAGCTAGCTCATTAAATTTGTTACCTTACATCCGAGATATATATTGTCAGGAGATTTATATCTTCTGAGGTAAACGTTTTCGATTTCTTTGCTTTAAATCCTTCTCCTTTTCGTTTAAGGAACACCCGCAATTTTGAATAATTTTCAATGTATATTTCATTATTAAACTTTAATGTACTTCTTAGTATAGAGTATATTTTCCATAAAGTTGAAGATTTATATTTGTCGGAAAGTTTTATGAAATATGCTAGAACGTTTTCCGAAAAGGTACTTACTTTATTGGAATATCTCCATGTCATAAATGTTTCATACATCTTATATTGCTTTTGTCTCTCCGGTAGCAAATTCATTTTGGATGATTGAGCAATTTGTTTAATTTCGGGAGGCGTACATATTAAATCTTCAATATCGCTACTGTTGTCCATGTTGTCTGTCTGTCTCTATATACACGTAAAATTACGATTATATGATTATTTTGACGTTTCAAACGACGCGATGTCAGAAGCGATTTGCGTAGTTGGGTATTTGACGTTTTAAAAGAGACGATTTGATTTATTCATTTTAGCGTCATTTCTGATAATTATACAATGTGATTGGCTAACGAGAGTAGATTATTTTCCATTATTCGCTAGTGTAAAGAATTTATATCATTATTTAGCTAAATATGTAAAAATAATATGTGCCATATTATATAGTCGTGGAGAAAAAAAGATTATACACCTTGAAACAATGTTTTCTTGAAAAAAATCTCGAACTAGTAATATAGCTTCAACACTACGGCTGATGATAAATACCAACTATATCTAGTACTGACGTGAATGGGTAAAAACAATGTTGATAGTAGTTTTTGTTTGATATCAACATATGATACGAAAATCTATCTAGTTTCAAAAAATAAAATATTGTTATTCATATAACTTATTGAACACTGTTAAATTATATTTATGGATAGTTGTTAACTATTTTTCTAGCAAACTATGATATGTTCACATTTATTGTTGATAATTTGGAAAATGGTTTGCACGCCATAGTATGTAATCGTTTGTAACTAGTGGCCTTAACATAATATAATAAATGTGATATTATTTGTAAAACGCATATACAAAAATTAAACAAATTCTTTTCACAATTCAGGGTTTCTCGGGCTATTGGTCTTATTACCATTCTACATAAAAAAATGGCAATTTTTGCCTTTTGGATCACCTTGTTGAGATATGGACCCCAGGTCAACTTTTATTTAAAAGTGACTCCCAGGTTGGGGCATCTAAGCCCTCTCAGTGCTCGTTTTCTTGTGAAGGGGACAATAACGGTTTTCTGCGGATCAACCGATAGACCTTCCTCCCTGTACTATTTATCTACTATGTTCTGTGCGTTTTGCGTTCTTTATGAAAAATGTTCTAGATTCCAGCCTCTGATCACTAGCACTATGCCATCCGCAGTAAAGTCTCCTTGGCCATTTTTGTCAGGAAATCGTCGACTAGGTCCACCCAGTATAGTGGCAATAGAGCACCTCCCTGTGGGCAGCCTGTTCCCACATTTGCTTCTACTGCCTCCTCGCTCAGAGTGGATCTGATGACCCTATTTCTTAGGCTGGCCTCTATACAGTTGCACGTGCGGTGCGGAATGTTGCTACGCGTCGGTGCGTTCATTAGTGATGTCGTAGGAACGTTCTTGAATCCCCCTTCTGTGTCTAGGAACGCGCCTAGTGCCACCGCTTTGTCAGGAGTCTGTTAAGATCATCCACTGCTGAGACTGTAGATTTTCCTGGTTGTTTGGCGTATTGGCGAACTGTCAGGGGATAGAGTGTCAGTGTGTGGTCCCTAATTTGTCTGTTCACTATTGTTTTCAGTGCTATATGCTGGAATGGGGAGAGGTATATAGGTCTATATGACGAGCGTTTAGTCTGAAATCCTGCCGATCTTTGGCAGATAGACTACTGTCGCCTTTTGCCATACTTCTGGTATATAGCCACAAGCGATACATGCTCTGAAAATGTTGCATATGTGTGGCAGTAATATGTCCTGACTTTAATGGAGCAGTACTGGGTAAATTCCATCTGGGCATGGCGATTTCAAGGGATGGAACTCGCCTATGGTCCATTTAATTCTCTCATACATTACCAATTCTTTTGCCCTGTTCCAGTCCGCCTTTAGTAGCCTTCTGGGCCTCTGGACTTGTTCTATAGGCCTGTATTGATCAATTAGGGATGATCATGGAAAATGGGTAATGATTGATTATTAGTGCTTGTATGTTTTTAGAGGGCCAGGAGCGCCCGTAGTACCTTCACTTGCAATTATTGTGTGCACCCTGACGCACTCCGGCGTTTCTGTGATCTCACAGAAACGCTCCCACGATTTCCTCTTTGCCTTGCGGATCCCCTTATTATACTGCGTGAGTTTTGTCCTGTATGTATACCAGTCTTGGTTGATTTTTTGGCTTTGTTGAATAGCCTTCGTACCTCGGATCAGAGACACTCCAGGTTATTGGCGTTTGGTTGCGTTGACATAGTATTCTGTTATCTAAGATGGAACACTTCGGCATCTGAATATCTGCTTCATACCTAGCTGATATGTCGCAGTACATTGGTTTTAACGCTTCAAATTCTGATAGACTTCCGTGTCACTCTGGAGTACCACATGGATCAGTTCAAGGCATTCTCTTGTTTATTTTGTACGGCAATAATCTTCCTGCTGCTCTGAACAACTTGTCTTGTATTTTGTTTGCTAACGACACCATTGTCATCAGTAACGGGGACAGACATCTTATTTGGGATGTTCCGTTTGATGGAAGGAACTGGTTTACTGTCAACAGACTGAAGTTAGATCATAAAAAAAATCTTAATTGTGTTTACTTCAGACAAACTTGACCAACATTTGAAGATAGAGGGTGTTTGCTCAAAGGTTGTTACAGATATTTGCACTGAGATAATTGCAGTATTACCTATAAACCACCGTTGTGGGATTTGTGTACTTTGCGCTGGTTAATTCATGTTAACATATGGTACATCATTTTGGGGAAACTACTGTGGGGCAAGCAAAATCTTCATCTTGTACAAACCTGCTATACGCATTATTGATAATGCTGCTGATGATGCACATTACCCACCACAATTTCGGAAACTCAGAATTCTTCCAATTCCCGGCAGCATATTTCAAAACTGCACATTGATACGAAACCAGTAGTTAAATGCTGCGCTGTCATTGGCTGGATTGTGTAGTTACCGTCTTTTAAACTCGAACTTAAAATTTTCCTTGCTGTTGTTTACAACTTAGGGATGTCAATTTTCTTCAATTAGGTACTAATACCATGGGATCACCCTGCATAAAAATATTGATAGAAATTTTACTTAAATCTAAATTATTACATAATTTAGTAGTTGTCATTCCATAATGGCAGCGACAGCATAAAACAAATTTATGTATCGTATTCGAATAAAAACGGTCGCAGTCACATAGGGAATGACGGTGGAAATCCAGCAAATAGCAGCGCCGTATTTGGCTACTGGTTTCGTATCAATGTGCAGTTTTTAAATTTGCTTCCCGGCAACTACAAATACAGCACATTAAATGCTCTTCTCAAAAATAGTGCAAATTTCAAAACACATTTCAACATCTATGCGCATCCATATCTATTGTTGAGGTACTGAGAACATGGTTCCCTTTTCCAGAATAGAAAGTTCTAAGTTGAACAAACTCGTTATTCAAATGTATTAGTGATATACTTCAGTGAGGATCATTAAGTAGCGGATAAAGAATCAGATAATTCTCACAATATATGTAAGTTATTTTAAGACAGACCAGAAAATATACACATTCTGGATAATTTCTCGTCCAGAAATCAGATCAAAACCGGAAAATCAACGTCAGGGACCGGCAAAAGATTTTCTGATCTGAGTTTTTTCGTTTTTCCAATCGCTGTTTGATAATAGAGTGTGCCTTGATTTTGATACTATGACAACAGCGTTGCGATTAATTGTAAACTGACAGTTCGTTGATTCAGGTTTTGAAATGTCCAACATAAAAAATGAAATTTCAGTAGAAATTTTGGAAGCACTTACAATACCGTCATTCGAGGTGAAGTTTGTTTTTTAATAATATAACAGTTTTCAGAATAGAAATTCCCAAAAAAATAAGCTTCCATGTGTCGTTTGTCAAATTCCATAGTAAAAGTTTTTTTTCAGGTAAAGTGTGTCCGCCTTCGCCCGAATGTGTGGGATAAAGGGGGATGATCCTCTATTAAGAATAAAAATTGGTCTAAGCCCCTAGTACGGGGTGTAGTCGAATAACAAAAATCTAAATATAATTGTTATAGCAACATTTTATAACTTTTAGGTAAAAAAACAAAAAGTATGCAAATTTAAATATTTTGTTCTTAAATATATAGTTGATTATATTAGAGAATGGGATTTTTTCAATTGTTTCACCCAGATTTAAGAAATAGCTCTCACCTATTTTTTTTGTTATATTTGCCCTTAAGCGTTTAATATTTTGAGCAAATCGTTCCGTTAAAATTTTGTTACGAGAAATAAATTTGTAAAACCAGTCAGTTCCAGTTTTTATTCTTTCTCCTTTTCTCTCTAAATAGCTTTTAACTATTAGTATAATATGTTGCCTGGTGAGAGGAAAACCCCACGCTGAATTTTAAAATCCCTTGGAAATTGTTCTTGTGATATACGAATTTCCCGCCATGTTTCTTCGTTTTCATTCCATTTTCCTTGTCATATAAGGTATATTTGGGAACCCTATAATAATCAGCAGCCTGTCTTATACTTTTTCTGCATTGTCTAATATCTTCGAGGGCTCTAGCGGCGTTTTCTTCATTGTAGTTTTTAAAATTAATGCCGATTTTCTTCTTATACGTCCTAACTATGTCCGCCTACACCCCTGTAACATTATTTTTTTTTACTAAAACGCCATTTTTTAATAAATAAATTTTTTAAACCAAATTGCCATGAGTTTACTAATAATAGAGCACATAGCAAATAATAGCTCATTTGCAGTATACAGTTTTAGTATTATCTTGTGCCCAACAGTTTCTTTTTCAGTTTTCAAATTCTAAGAAAAAAATAGAATATATAAAATTCTTATCACATGCTCTTCGCCGAATTTATCCAGCGAAAATACTCTCAACAATACACCAGCTACACTGGCAGGAATTTGTCAGTCACTGGATCTTTTCGGCGTCAGGATACATATGAAAAAACGCAGGCCAATGCCCGTCTGTTCGAGTTCACCCCCACAGTTCGACTTCACCCCGAATGACGGTATATTGTCAGTAAAATAAAATCCCGTTACTAGCTAGAAGTCATACGACGCATTTAAAAATTTATGTCGAAAAAACGTTTAGAATTTTACATTTAACATAAATATTCAAAAATAATGTATTTGTGCAGTTTATACGATTGTATCCGTGTCGGTCTTAAAAAAATATTGTACGACCAGCGACCGAAAATTAGTATTTTGCAGGACTCTCCAAACTTCCAGGGCGTGCTGTAGGCTAGTCCTAGAATCTGCTTGTCTCCACCTGCAAAACACTATTTTCCAGTCCTGTAAAGTTAATTTCTATTCTTGAACGTTGTTTTTATAGTGTACACAATTTTCTATTGTATTTAACTTAAAATTGTCTCATTTGTCACTTATATCCTATAGATTTTTGTCAACTTCACTGTTTTATGTCATTCTAAACTTTATTTATATTTTTATACAATTGTGACCAAACATTTTAAATTATGTAAAAGTGATCAATAAACACATAAGCATATTGAAAGTATCTTTTTGTCCTTAGTTATTATTTACAAGTATAATTTTTGTTGTTGGTTATTGTAATTTCTTACAAAGGGCCGTTTTTCTTTATGTTTGAGCAGTGAGCTTTGAATTCTAATTTGTTGTCGAGTAGTTTGCCTAGGTACTTTACATTGGGTTGTGGACGAATCTGTTAATTTAGGAGGGTGATGGGAGAGGAAGAATTTTTCAGTCGGTGATTGGTAAATGATTTTCGGCTGCTTTGTATTTTTTGCATGTAAAACTAAAACTGTGTCGTCTGCGTATTGTAACATGTAGCTGTCTTCCTTGAAGTGTTCTGGGTCTTTACTATAAATATCTGCACAATATATATTATATAATATTGGCGACAGAGGAGAGCCCTTGTTCATTTGTAAATGCGTTTGAATATATATCATTTAGTTTAATCCTGATTTTTCTCTTTTTAATTATGTTTGCTATAATTCTGATAAGGTATTCCGACGCCTTCATCTCATGAAGTTTGTATATCAAACCATAATGCCAGACGCTATCGAACACTTTTAGTATGTTTAGGAATAATGCCGCCGTTTTTCCTCTTTTCGCACCGTTGCTTGTATGTTATTAGTAAGGATGTTGTAATATAAAAAAAACCTTCGAGTTTTAGGCTTTAATCCACAAAACATACACATAAGTATCAACTTGACAGTATGTATAAATGTGACAATCCAGAAACAATAGTAAGGGCGAATATTATACACAATACGAGAATTTAAATAGTAAGGGAGACTCATATCAATTATATGACAATCTCCCCAGGTTTATTAAAGTTCATAGCAACTTAAATACTCCGGAGGATGTCGCTCTCTAGCAGAACGACGGACTGTAGGTACTTCTGGTTCAGTATTACTTGGAAGATTTTCAGTTATCTCAATTTCAGAAGATTCTTCTCGTGACTGAAAGTCTGCAGAAATCTTGTCTTCAGATGGGGGGTTAACTGTCGTTTGTAGTTCCTCTGAATCCATATTAACGTTAGCGTCTGATGATAAAGTTATATCTCCACGAGGTGCTAAGTGTTTCAGTGACACAGTTGATTATTTTCTATCTTGGTGACGAATTAGAGCATATTCTGGATTTGCCTCCAATAGTTCAACTTCTTCCACTAAGGGATCGTATTTGCTGTGACGAATGAACTTCTTCAAAAATACAGATGTGGACGGCTTCAACCAAGTTGGTAACGATGTTCCATAGGATGATCGACGAAGATGATTGAACATGCGTTCATGAGGTGTACAATTTGTTTCAGTGCACAACAGAGATCGAATGGAATGGAGTGCATCTGGAAGAGCTTCTTCCCATTTTTGTGTTCCTAAGCCTTTACTTTTAAGAGCTAAACTTATGCTTCTCCATATAATTCCATTGTACCTTTCGATTTGTCCATTTCCTTCAGGGTTATATGGTGTTGTTCGACTGGTTGCAACTCCTTTAGAATGAAGGAAATTAACTAAGTCATTGGATAAAAACTGCGATCCTCGATCCGAATGAATGTAAGCAGGCATTCCAAAAACTGAAAATAATTCCACGAGACAATTTATAACAGATGCAGTAGTGATATCCTTGCAAGGGTATGCACATGGAAATCTAGAGTATTCATCAACAACTGTCAAGAGATATTTGTTTTTAGTGCAGCTGGGCAATGGTCCTTTGAAATCAATGTTTAGACGTTCTAAAGGTGAAGTTGCTTTAATCAAATGCGAATTCTTGAGTTTGAGAAATCTTGACTTCGGTTCGGCACAAACAGGACAAGACAAAATCATTTTCTTGACATCTTCGAAAGAAAATGGAAGATTTCGATGACGTACAAGATGGTACATTCTTGTGATGCCTGGATGACAGAGTGACTGGTGTAAATCGAATAATTTATTACTACTTGTGGTTCCACAAATTCGAGAGAAGGCATCAGCTGCTTCATTGGATCGTCCAGGACGGTAAATGATATCGTAGCTGAAACACGATAGTTCCAACTTCCATCTTTGAATCTTTTCATTTTTAATTTTACTAGAATGCTTTCTGTGAAACATGAACGAGACAGCCTCTTGATCTGTGACGATTTTGAAATGTCTTCCTATCAAAAAATGTTTCCATTTTCTTATGGACTCTATGATAGCATAAGCTTCTTTCTCTACAGAAGAATGTGCCTTTTCTTATCCTGAAAAAGTTCTTGAATGGAATGCTACAGGTCGCCCTCCTTGGTTCAGTGTAGCAGCTAAAGCAATGTCTGACGCATCTGTTTCAATGACCAATGGTTCATCACCAGAGACTGTCCACAAAAGAGCTTTTGCAATATCGTCTTTCAATTCATTGAACATTTTGGCAGCATCAGCTGGTACGGGAAATGACTTACAGTCAATAAGTCTTCTGATTTTATCAGAATATTTTGGGATCCACCTGGAGTAGTGGGCAAACATTCCAATTATTCGTCGTAGAGAAGAAATATCTTGTGGCACAGGTAACTTCAAGAGTGGTTCCAATCTACTAGGGTCAGGTTTCAAAGTACTATTTTCTATCACATACCCTAGAAGACATATAGATTTTTGTGAAAATTTAGACTTATTTTCATTAATTGTAAGCTGATATTTGTCGATGACGGACATAAACTTCCTGAGATTTACATCATGTGTTGACCGATCTTCGCCGCATACAGTTATGTCATCCAAATAGGTGAATACCCCTTTTAAATTCTCATCTGATATTATTTTATCAAGGGTTCTTTGAAAACAGGCTACTCCATTAGTAACGCCGAACGGAATCCGACGAAATTGATACAGTCGACCACATGCTTCGAAAGCTGTGTAAAATTTTTCGCTGTCTGCAATAGGGATTTGGTGGTAAGCACTTTTCAGGTCAATAGAACTGAACACTCGATATTTGGCAATTTTAGCAACCAGATCCTCAATATTCGGAACAGGATACGCGTCCAACAATGTGAACTTATTGATGGTCTGCGAATAATCTATGACCATTCTCTTTCTGTGACGTTCATTCTTCGTTACCAAAACTTGTGCTCTCCAAGGTGACATACTTTCTTCAATTATACCCTCTTTCAGCAGATTTTTGATTTCGTTCGTGATAAATTTTTCATCTTCTTCCGAATGTCGTCGAGGTTTACAAGCTATGGGTCTATAATTTTTGGTTAGATTGCCGAAAAGAAGGGGAGGAGCGACTTTCGCTTCAGTGAGGCAGCATATAGAGAGAGGAGGTTTGCTTCCACCAAAACTGATGTCAAGTTTGGAGTGCTGCTTCATAATATCGTGACCAATTATTAAATCAGTGCACAATTTTGGTAGAAAAGATACTTTGAAATTTGTATAAACATTCCCAAGAATTTCCAAGTCTATATAGCAGTAACCATTTATTGATGAAGACAGAGAAACTGAAGCCATTGAAACTTTTCCAGTGCTGGGATGTATGTTGAATTTACGCTCCTTAGCGAAAGTATAGTTTAGATAACTATCAGAGCTGCCCGTGTCTATCAGGGAAGTAGCGTGCATGTTGTTTATTTTAACCATAGAAAAATGTCCCAACCTCTTACAGTACTGACAGATCTTGGCCCGCGCAGGGCATACGGTGCGAGGATGCTTGTTTCCGCCACAGAAATAACATTTTTGTGTGGTAGCAGCATTAAAAGAAATATTTTCGACACGATTCATTACTTCGGAATGGTTCGGATGTTCTCCAGCAGTAATGGAAGAAGATGTTGCATTGACGCAAGACTGATATGATGGAAAATTGAATATTTGAATATTTTTGTGCACTTTCCAACGATCTTGATTGAGAAACTGCCTGGTCTAGTGTGAGAGTACTATTCTCCAAAAGTCGTTGACGGATATGAGGTGTTACTAAACCTCTGATGAAGGTGTCTCTTATGAAGTCATTTCTGTTTTCTTCAGCAGTTACTGCTTTAAAATTGCATTCTTTACTCAGTATCTTAAGGGACTGTAAATACTGATCTATCGACTCACCATTTTCTTGTTTCCTCGTAGCAAGAATATGTCTAGCATATATTTCATTCACAGGTTTGCTATACGCATTTTCTAGTGTTTTGATAGCATCTTCGTAGGTCGTACATTCACAGATGAGTTCGAAAACTGTTGGAGATATGTAGTTGATAAGAAGTTTGAGTTTGTCATGATTTTCCGGCTTTGTACTCTCCAGAAAATTTTTGAAAGTCGTATACCAGTGTTTCCATTCCATGGAAGCGTTAGTGTTATTTGCATTCACGTCGAATTTCTCGGGACGTAAAAACTTATCCATTTGTAATCCTTCAGTAGTTATTGTGGTTTAAATTGTAATATAAAAAAAACCTTCGACTTTTAGGCTTTAATCCACAAAACATACACATAAGTATCAACTTGACAGTATGTATAAATGTGACAATCCAGAAACAATAGTAAGGGCGAATATTATACACAATACGAGAATTTACATAGTAAGGGAGACATATCAATTATATGACAGATGTACAGAAATTTTTTTTGTTTGAAGCCGAACTGGTTACCAGGAATTTTATTTTAGACTTCTTCGATGAGCTTTAATGCTTAAAGCATTCAATAAAATAAATATGTATATGTACACTAGGAATATTATTTGGTAACTTTGAGTTTAACACAGAGTCCACAAGCGACAATGTGTTAGAAAGTAGCGCGTATAAATTCAGTGTATTACACTTTTTCTCATAACCAAGCAAAAGTGGAAATCGTACAAAAGGAAATAGCGGTAAGCGAAGACATTGTGTTACAAAACAAGTATAAATTCATTGTAGGCATTAACAAGATATCCGTAACAGTGAAAGATTTACAAAACAGTTTATAACGAGGAAAATCTACAAACCCTCTCAGTGCTCGTTACAGGTATGCGGGTTGTCTCACGTGGTACAACCCGTGCTCGCCAGTCGACTAGCTTCGAGTCGAAGAAGGGGTGGATTCTTCAAAAAAATTATTGAGTATACAAAAAGGGCGCCAGAGAAGTTTTGGCAAGCACCCAAGACTTCCTAAGTTAGCCCACAACTCCTCAGTGGGTTAACAACACTCACTACACACTCCAAAGGTTAAACTGATAGGTAAATTATCATAAATAAATAAAAGTCAGCAAATACACCCTGATTGAAATTTTAATTAATCTTGGTGGACCAAAGGTCTCTTTTCAAAATATATGATACAATATCACTACCAAAAGAAAAATATTATAAATAACGTCTGAGCTCAGCTGAAGGCTGTAATCTCAGGGTGCAGTAGAGCTGAGGGCCCCAAACTACACCGATGTCTCAATCCAAAGATTCTAGAGAATCGACCAAATTGTTCATGTACAAAATTCCAAAAATTACAACGATAATATATTATATATATGTCAAAAAAACACCAATGTATAGTTACAAGGGTTCACACTTCCGCAATTTATACCAATATAATAATTGCATAAGCCAGAAATTTAAATTACAACGAGTTTAGCGTTGCTGGAGAATATACAGCTCAAAATTATATACGGCGCAAAATTATATACAAGAAACCATTAGAAATAGGTAAAAAAAACTACTAAATATCGCAATACTAGGTACGTACCAAGTGTTCCAGCGTATCTTAATCTATGAGCAAGATTTCAAAAATATTTTAAATACAAAATTCAAGGATAAACGAGATTACAGTAATCGCCGCAAGAAAAAAAAATAAATAAAACTTAATATAAAAAAACGGTAATATGTGAAGCAATAGATGTGAATTTACTACTGAGTTTGAGAAATAAGAAAAGGAAAACTGTTAACCTTTCCTTTCCCGGCACCAGAACAGGAACTGAAATTTCTCCAGATTAATCCAGGCCTCCTGGAACTGGTCTCACCGACCCATTAAATTCCAATCAGCGTTTTAATGTCCATATACTAAAACCCCCCTAAAATAGAGAAACGAATTAGCCTCTACATAGGGTTTACATTTTACCCCGGTCAAATTTTCGACGTACCCCCGTAATATCCCATCATACTGACTATAATAACTATACCCGAAATTCGCAAATAATTACACCTCATGACTTTTAACTGTATAAAAGCCACCTACTCTGAGAATAAAAACTATATGACTGGTTTTTTTCCGCTTAGCAAAAAAACTACGATACCAATAAAAACCCATAATATAAAAACTACGTCGTTGGACACATCCCTGAATGTTTATACAACCCCTGTGATATATTCTTATTTCAACAAAATATAAAGCCATGAAGAATATGAGTTAATAAGAATTTATAAAATATAACGAAACTATCCCGCGAACCCAGATTACAAACTCCAATAAATTACGAATCAAAGCAGAATTTCTACGTTAAATTGCCTACAAATCTGTTAATTCCGAGAAAGTATCTTTCAACCATTTACCTTTTTATTGAATCCTACCAGCTAACGCCGTCTACGGGAATTTTCCACGTGGTTTCCTAAATCTACCAATTCTACTGGAATCCTTTGGTCATCGGCACCCCCTGGTTCAGTATATTATTGGGTCAGACCTTCGATTTGTTAAATCGAGCGATATTTTCTTCCCCTACGTAGAATTTATCAGGCTTTCCGTGAAATAACGTTATGGCTCCCAGAGCACATGCAAATATCTCTTGTTGAAATGATGTGTATTCACCTTGACGGCAATTGGAGGACTGAAATTTTTAACTCGGTTCCGACAGCGCTGTGACTTCTCTCAGTCGACAGGTTAGCCAAATTAAATTTACGACGGCTCGGCGAATTTTTCGCGTTACAAGTTAAACGTCCGAACTATAGCTGGTCAGAAGTACCGCCTTCGAGAGTCGCAAGCGCGATTCGTATTCGTATATTCCCGTTCACTATGAGGCGATTATAGTTTTACGTTAGAATTAAATGAGGAATAATTTCTGTTATTATTAAAAAGGAATATTGTATGGGCCCTTATACTTTCAACGTGTAGATTGAATATGAGGACACGGATAGGATAAAAATAGATGAATTGCAGCTCGAGAAAATCGTTTTATCAGGAGCATAGGAATTCAGGCGGTTTACACTCATAACTACAGATACATTTTATTAGACGTTACCAGTGGGGAACAGATGTTTACGCTAATCGTTCAGAATTGAAGATTTGCCATTTTATAATATGTACAGTATTTAATTAATGAGTTGCAATAATAAATTATTTCAAAAAGTAGCCTATTCAATATGTCACTATCATCGATTTATTGTTTTTTATATTATAATCATTAAAACTACTAGATTTTCAACCTATTTTTAGAATCTTTATAATGATTGGAGTGATATTTGAAAAACAATTTAACATTTTGGGAACGATTTACTACAGAGGCGATTTGGAGAGTCCATAAGAACAATGTTAAATGTTACAACAAAATAATGTATATATCTTTTATAAATAAACATAGAAAGTTGAATCCTTGACTGAAGGATAGATAATTGTTTGCCCGATATACAGGAGTGAAAAGAAATCCCATTTTTTTCATAAAACACCTTAAACGCACATGGCAATTTTTTGACAAATCGAGATATTTGATAAGGGTAATAACTTCCTACCAATTTCTGAACTAAACGACTTTTTCCATGACGTGGCCTATATTAGATACTCAAAAAATTATCGCTTATTTGGAAAACCCTGTACCAAATACTTTATTCATAAAATTGGTAAATTAACATATTTAGTGCTAAAAACATTAAATCTTTTGTTTGCAAATTCCAGCAGGTATGAGTTTTTATGTGGTTCGATATCATTTATTCTGATGTTCTCTACAACTGCAAAATGCTATATTTTTTACTTATCAATGGCATGACTATTCGATAAGTTGACCATAGAGTTTCACACGAAATTATTAATTTGCTGAAATTTGTTATATGAACGACAACAACAGCCGCCTTACTACACATTTCACAAATGCCGAGGCACAACGAATATTATTCTGTCAACTGAGGGATACAATCAAGTACGCATTGCGCAGATTTTAAATGTTAATCAATCGTCAGTAAGTAGAGTGCTAAGACGGTATAGGGAGACTGATATATTCTCAAGATGTCCTCGTCAGGACCGTCCGAGGGCCACAACTGCAGCACAGGATCAATTTTTGCGGTTGCAAACTTTAAGAAACCGTACAACTTCAGCTCGAAATTTACAAAATGCGCTAAGAAGAACTTGTCAGGTTAGGATCAGTCATCAAACGGTTAGAAACAGATTGAGAGAATATGAATTAAGGCCAAGACGAGCAGCAACGGGACCACGACGAGCAGCAACGGGACCACGACTCACCAGGCAACATCGCGTACACAGATTAGCCTTCGCCAGAGAACACCTGAACTGGAGAGCATCTGAATAGGGCACGGTCTTATTCACCGACGAGATCAGATTTTCACTCTCACCAAATGATCGTGATGTGGTATATAGAAGGAACCCGATTTCCACAAGGCCACATTCCTCATTTGGGTGCATACTGTGGAGGAGGCATTAGGGTTTGAGTAGGAATACACTTTCTTGGACGCACCGATCTCCAAATTGTATAACACGGTACTTTGAATGGCAATAGGTACATTACTGTATGTGTATGTGATTCTTTTTGCCCATTTGTTGATGATCACTTCATATTAATACATGATAATGCCCGTCCAAACATAGCACGCGTTGTGATGACGGGACTCTTGCGGGACACCAATATTGGTGTCATGGATTGGCCAGCAAGCTCACATGACCTAAATCCAATTGAACACATGTGGGATGCACTCGGAGGTTATAGTTATAATACACATATTAGCATACGATACTTATTTCGCATGTTAGGATACCCTTTTAAAGAAAATATGTGATGCACTGAATATACTTGTTTCGTTCTATCACATTGTCGTTTATGGACTCTGTGTTAAACTCCATGTTACCAAAGAATATTTCTAGTACTTTTTATATTCTGGCTGTTATTTATTAAAAATTAAAATAATGTTGCAGTTTCTTTGTGTCGGCTTCAACCGCCTGGCCTGTATCATCATCCATTCATTATCGTTGATCTCGATCTATAAGTGACGAAACCTTCACAGTTCACATTCTCCTCAGAAATTTAGTTTTAATGTCCAGTAAATCTACAAAATCAAATAGTTCTTGTAATTAGACAGGTTGATGGTAATAATTTCATTGCAATTTGGTTCCAGCAGTATGGCACATCATCACAATAAATTGCAATTCAAAATTACCTGTGTGAGGTTTATCAAGATAGGTGGATCGGAATAAGAGGTACAATTTAGTGGAAACCACGATCTCCAGAGCATTCACCTTTGGATCACTGTTTATGTGGATACCTAAGAAATGATGTTTACAAAACAAAACCTGACAATTTGATTGATAACTTTCATACTAATGAAGACAGCGATGCAGTTGTCACTGTTATATTTCTAAGCTAAAAAAAAATTCAGAAAAGGAAAGGAAATGTTTGCTTGTGTAGGTGGCAAGTGACCGTATGTGATGATCACAAATATATGTAAAAGCATTTATTTTGTAACAAAATTGTGATTTACCCAATAAACAATATACATAAAATAATAGTTTTTGAAAAACACAAGTATTGGTTATAATTTCTAAAATATATCTCTTTCCTTTGGCTAATGTTAATAAATTAATATTGGTAACATTGGTTTGCTCAATTTATATTGATATAGTGAAACACTTCCTCAAAATGCATCAACAGAAATAAACACTATACAAAAAGTACTAGAATCTCAGTAGGGGTGATGATGAAAGTAATGATCGCAGGAAGAATTTGAATGTAAATTTGAATTCGTACAATAATATTGAAATTATTAGTTTAAATTAGTTCAAAATTGTTAAAATCCAATCCATACCTACAACCATAGTAGGTAATCTATATTCAAGCAGGATTCTCATCAATAATCGTCACCTCGTTTTGATATCAACACTTCAGTGTTAACTGTATATTTATATTCATTATGTTTCTTCCCATAGTATGAAGGTGATACTTCCATTAGAACTTTGTGAATAAAAAAAGTTTAACCAACTGATGCAGTAAAAGATTTACGCAAATCAAGATGCGATGAAGAAAAACTGTAACGTCTGAAGATAAACCTTTAGACGATTGTGTCATGTTGGAAGACGATACACACTTCAATAATAGAGTGATATCTGTGGAACTTGATATTTCACAAAAATCTAAAAAATAATGTGGTATAGATAGCAGAAGATAGATTGAAAAGCGATGTTTTATCAAATAACCCCCGCGGTCCCCCTATATGAATCCATTACAGATTACACTATTTTCTAAAGTTCCCTATTTATTAGAGGATATAAAATTTCAAGTAGACGCCACAATAGCAATTATTTTCTAATAAATATTGGAATACTTTTAAACGCAATATTTGCACTGTGATGTTCGTTTGATAAACTGTCTTTAATCTATTTTGCATCTGTTATTTATTATACATTTGCCTAGAGACTAGAGATCCAAGTTGTTTATATTTTATTTTTTAAAATGAATTTCTTATGTGATTGATGGAATCTTCAAAAAATAGTTTAAATTTATCTTTGTTAATCAATTCAGTTTTTCATATAAAACTTTTTACAAACCTGCCATGCGTTCTATTCATTATTAATTACAATTTGTATAATTATGTTGAATGTTATTTCAAAGTCACTTTTATTAATCTATAAATTATACCACGGAAAGCTTAAAAAACTTCTTTCAAGTTCATGATAAATCAACAATAAACTTAAAAAAAAGATCAGATAACATGGATTTATAAGCCAATGGTAAGAGGGAAGGGTATTAGAGAATTAGGAACACAGTAGTTTTACAAAAAAGTCATTCCAATTCAAACGATTTCAATAATTTATTAGATAATAATCACATCTCATTTAAAGGAATATTCCAGCTCAATTATATTTATACCGCATCCTTCCTTCCTTCTTGTTTGTGTTTTAGTCAATTGCGAAAGCAAAAATAATATCAAAATTATGTGTGTGTGTGTTTCACATAATGACCTTGATCTGAGATCAATTGGCCAGTTCTTTCTTTATAATTATTGTTTTACATTCATTTTTAAATATCCTTTATATGTTTATTTTCTTATACCTACTTTAGTGTTGATTATTATTTCTGTATTAAGTGTATGTAAAGTTGCTTTTTTCCTCTTTTTTCCTTTTCTTTTGATTTTTTTCCTTTTTTTCATTTTCTTCTTTTTTCAAATATCTAATTTAAATTTTTTCAAATATTTATAAATAATTACATATATATTTACATTCCGTAGAGACAAAAGCGCATCTAAGTTAGTGGGAGTGCTACTCCGGCCATGTGGAAGGTCTCTGTAGAATTCTGCATTCTCTTAATTGTATGTTTGACAGTGGAAAATAATGTGTTGCAAAGTTCCCACTTCGCCGCAGGGACAATTTGGGGAATATTCCAAACCAATTTTAAACTTGTATTCTGGATATAGCCCATGTTTGCTTCTTAATATATTAATTGTTTGAATGAGGTGACGATTTGATATACCAGAAAACCAAGGTTTGTTTAAGATGTTCGGATGTTTTTCTTAAATAAAGGTCTCAAATCAGACACTGGAGTTAACGGTTCTTCTAATAAATCCCCATTCCTCGTAGCCGTTTTTGCTAACTGATCGACTTTTTCATTACCTATGATACCCAGATGTCCTTTAATCCAAACCAGAGTTACCAACTTGTCTCTATTATTCAGGGTTTTAATCATCATTAATATATTTACTACTGTGATTTGGGTGGTGCTTAATAATTTATTTCTTATTGCTTCTATACAACTTTTGCTGTCTGTAAAAATAACAAAATTGACTTTTCATGGTTATTTATGTATTCTAGTGCTTTCAAAATAGCCACAAGCTCTGCAGTAAATATTGACGTGTTATCTGGCAGTTCCAAAATTCTTGACCAGTTGACATTTGAATGGAAAAACGCACAGCCAGTATTTTCCTTTATTTTTGAACCGCCTGTATAAATGTACTCAGATTCAGGCCACCTGGTATTTAATGTATCGTTGAAAAAGAGTTTCAAGGAATTAACGTATGTTTCTTCTGTGTCGAGAAAGTAGTGTGGTACTTGGAAATTAGACAGTTCATATTCACCAACGTAACAGGATAATTTGTCGCTCCTATATATACAATTTTCCAATTGTTTAATCTGTTGAAAACTTTTCACTAGAAGAGGTTGTTTTTTGTGTAACCAGAATTTGTTTATTGCTAAATTGTTCAATTTTTGTTGTTCTGTTTTGGGCAAAAAGTTTTAAAATAAAAACATCACTGAGATAGTATCTCTCCTTAGTTCTAAAGGTGGTTCTGCTTCTAATATATTAATTAGTGTTCTTTTTAAGGCTCCTAAATATAGCCGTAAACATTTGTTTTTAATTGTCTCGATAGTTTTCAATTGTTAAAATACTGGTATTTCCACACAAAGTGCTGTCATAATCCAATATAGAACTTCTTAAAGCTTTTTAAAAGATTAGTGATATGTTGAGATCTGCACACCATTTTGTGTGAGAGAAAGAAAGCTCTAAATGCATTTAAAGCGTTTTCACATTTTTTTGTTGAGTGATAAATATGGTCTTTCCAGGATAATTTTTGATTAACTATCATGCCTAAATATTTAACCGAAGATTTGTAGGAAATAGTGTTTGGTCCTAACTTGATTTCGTTTGGATGCTTGTAGCAATGCTGCGTAAATGAATATAAGACTGATTTTTCTTGACATATCTCAAACCCATTTTGATTAGTCCATTTAACAACACTGTCGATTCTGTGATCCAAGTCCCTTATTGTGTTTTCCATTATTCTATTTTCTGAATATAGACAAAAATCATCTGCAAATTGTAACACTCTAATTTCAGGTTGAATATGATCCATAAAATCTACAGAATATAAAATAAAGATGATCGGGCTTAAGATACTTCCTTGAGGTAGACCTAATGATTGTTGTCCTTGATGAAAGAATCTGTCCATTCATTTTTAGATGTAAATGTCTGTTCGCATATAATTTATCAAGCCTGTTGGGATACCTACATTTTGTAGTTTGCTTGCTAGTATATGAAGGTTAACTGCATCATAAGGTCCTTTTATGTCTAAAAACAATGCGGAAATAAAGTTATTATTTGTAAAAGCTAGTTGTACATCTGTAGTAAACGCAGCTAGGGTTTCTAGTGTTGATCGTCCCTTTCTGAAACCATATTGTATTATTGGTAAGGTTTGATTTTTTTCCAGCCATTGTTCCAATCTGTTTTTCATAGGTTTTTATTACACACGAACCCAGAGAAATGGGTCGATAAGACTGAGCAGTTTCTGTTTTTACCAGATTTAGGAATTGGTATTATAAGGTAATTTTGCCATATTTCTGATATTTCAGACTTGTTGGACGAAACCTTGTTAAAAATATTTATAAGTCGATCTTTGGCTACCTGAGGAATGTGTGCAATCATTTGATAGTGGATGTTGTCAATACCTGGAGAAGTATTCTTCTTTATAGCATGTTCTAACTCGGTTATAGTAAATGGGTTGCATAATGGATGAGCCTGATCTTCATTTTCTAAGATTTCCAGAGGTTTTTCATTAGCCGAACTTGGACATATCTTGTTATGAAAGTCTTCTGTCCATTCACCTGGTTCTATGGGTAGAATATTTGAGTGTTTTCTATTTTTGTACCTTTTAGTTTAGACCAGACCTCTTTCATTGGTGTACTTTTATTTAGGCTGCTACAATATTCTCTCAAACTTTGTCTTTTTGCCTGGTTTGTGACTTTTTTAACGATTGCATCTTGATTTTGGTAATTATTAAGATTTTCTTGATATCATCTAAAAAATTCTTTTCATTTCAAAACAGCCTCATTACACTTTTCATTCCACCAGGGTTTGCATTTTTCTGGTCTGTATTTATGATGTGGGTTGTATTTTAGTATAGCTAAATTTGCAGCTTCGTTGGTATCGTTTATTAATTTATTGTAACTGTTATCCGTTGTCTCCTCTGAGTTTACCTGTAAATAGTTTTTGTACATAAGCCAGTTTGCTTTATTTATTTTCCACATTTTGTGTGTCTTCTTAAGCGATTCCCCTTATATTGTCATTTTTATAAGTATTGGCAGATGATTTGATCCATGAGGGTCCTAAATAACTTCCCAATTAAACAGATGACTTACTTCTTGGAACATATTGTTATGTCTATAGCGCTTTTTCTTTATCCAGGTCTAGTTACGACAGTTAGAGTTCCTGTATTAAGAAAAACTAACTGAGTAATATGAATTGCCTCTAATAGATTTCTTCCATCGGCATCTTCTGCCTCTTATCCATAACCTAGGTGATGTGCATTGATGTTGGAATTTACGCCACGTAATTCCAACCGTGTGAATTATCTATTTCGAGACACCCTGTACATATGTGCTTGAACCTGCGCGCAGATAGGTTGCTGGTAGGTACACTACACCAACTTGTGCGCAGGTTCAAGCACATATGTACAGGGTGTCTCGAAATAG
This sequence comes from Galeruca laticollis, assembly GCA_963921935.1. Classification (NCBI taxonomy): domain Eukaryota; kingdom Metazoa; phylum Arthropoda; class Insecta; order Coleoptera; family Chrysomelidae; genus Galeruca; species Galeruca laticollis. The sequence continues at coordinate 95,250,211 of OY998182.1, read as the reverse complement.
ATAATTCACACGGTTGGAATTACGTGGCGTAAATTCCAACATCAATGCACATCACCTTGGTTTTGGTTCAGAGGCAGAAGATGCCGATGGAAGAAATCTATTAGAGGCAATTCATATTACTCAGTTAGTTTTTCTTAATACAGGAACTCTAACTGTCGTAACTAGACCTGGATAAAGAAAAAGCGCTATAGACATAACAATATGTTCCCAAGAAGTAAGTCATCTGTTTAATTGGGATGTTATTTAGGACCCTCATGGATCAAATCATCTGCCAATACTTATAAAAATGACAATATAAGGGGAATCGCATTATTCTCCAGAATACTGAAGTAGCCTTCGCCTGAAGCACACCTACTGTGTGTGTGTCTACTCACTGTAGACAAAACTGACCCCATGTCAGAAGTTAGAGCTTTATTGTGAATTTAGTGAGTTGTTGGATAATTTGTGTGTTTAGTTATGTACTATCCAGCCAACGCGATTGTTATCCGCCGTGGTCTTTCGTAAGAAAGCCGGTAGTTTTTTCTATCTCTAACCCGTTTTATCCGCCGTGGTCTTTCGTAAGAAATCCGGTAGTTCTTTCTATTTCTAACACGTATTGTTCCGCCGTGGCCTTTCGTAAGCCGGTAGTTCGTTCTCGCTCTAACACGTTTTGTTTGCCGTGTCCTTTGCCCAAAAAGCGGGTATCTCTCTCTCAACATCGAATTACAATTAATTCTATTACAAGTTATTAATTGTCTCTATTGAAAGATACTCAACATTTATTTATGTAATTACTCCTGTAAAGTGCATTACATTTACTAAGTTCTCTGTTACATTTTTTCATGTAATAATATTTTACATTAAGCGCGAAGCGCTAACATTACAGTGTTGCCAAGTAGTGGCATGAACAATTTTAAGTTATAACGTTTTCACATGCTTATTTTATTTTTGTTAAGATCTTTTGAAGTTACTTTCATTAAAGATCAATTGAAAATAAACTGGCTATTTTATTGAGATCGTAGTAGTTAGTTAACCCTTTCGTGGTCAGTGGAGACAGGGTAGTTTGTGTTTAGATGTCATCAACCACCTCCCCATCAATTATACAGTCCGTTTACGTTACTGCCTGTCTTCGCTCCTCGACAATTGAAGTCCCCGCCAACAATACATGGCTTTGGAATGTTATCACAAAATGTTACAAATTGATTTGTTGTTAGTTTGGATAGTGGTTTGATATAAACTGTTACAATATATAATTTTCCTAAGTGCCCTACCCTAACACACACGCATTTATACATTATTTTTGACACTCTTTGAATATCTACTTCTGAATAAGATAAATTATTTTTAATTAAAATTGCTACTCCAGCTTTACCAACTGCAGGATCAAATCAGTTAAATCCTGTAAAATTATAGTAACATTCTCTTTTAACCCTCGGGCACCCGCGTTCAATTTCGAAACACAAGTACCCGCGTGGCGTCTGTCAGACACCATTCAATTAGATCATAAGAATAAAATGGAAATATATGATTAAGGTTTTATTTAAATAATATACATACTACTTATGTTTATTTTAATGTTTTTCTTCAAATTCACATTTTAAAACATACAAACAAAACAAATTAAATTCATAAACACAGATAATTTCCAAGCAAAAATAGAATAATACAATAAAATTTAAAAATCCCCAAATGCGACAATATTTCTTTCATTTGAAATGATATGACTGGCATATATATTCTGCATGTTCGAGGCATATATAATTATTGCATTGCTTGCACTTGTATTTGGTCATGCGATTTTTTTTCCTACTACACATATAACATCTTTTTCTTATTGCTTGTACATTATTATTTCCAGTTTCCACAGAAGTGCTTGGCTTACTGGCATCAAGAGATGACACTTCTCTAGTCCGTTTCTTGAGATTTATGGGTAAAGTTAAAATTTCTGATCTTCCTCTTATATGTTGTTTGGTCATCTCCACAGCTAACGATTGTAAAAAGTGTCTTCTTTTTTCTAAATCATCATTCAAGTTTCCTTTATAAATTACGTGGGCATTAATTGCTGCTACATTTAGAATAGTATAAAATATAACCATTGGTCATCTATTTGTATTTCTTGAGACTAAATAAGTAGCACATAATTGATCTACAATGTCAACACCCGATTTTGTGGAATTATAAAATGTTATTATTTCTGGTTTTTGTGCCACGCCAGTTTCCTTGTCTATTGTTGAATCGTGATGCATTGAAGAACAGAGAATAACATTTTTGCCCTTTTTCGGAATATATGACACCAAAGTTAAATTTTTCTGAAATGCAAAACGACTCGAATATTGCTCCCTGTTTTGAACGGTCACAAAACTTGTTGGAAGTTGCCTTTTGTTTTTTCTTATTGTTCCTACATAGGTCAGTCTATCATTTTTCAATAAGTCGGTTATTAGATCAAAACTGGTAAACCAGTTATCACCAGTAATGTTACGTCCACTTCCACGAATTGGTTTACATAATCTTTTCACCAAGTCATGCGAAGAATTGCTTACCTTGAACGGACCATCAGGTTGCTGTCCTACATAGATCTCCATATTAAGAGTGTACCACGTCTTTGCATCCACAAGAGAATATACTTTTATGCCATACTTATTTGGCTTGCTGGGGATATATTGCCTAAATGAGCATCGTCCTCGAAATGCTGGAAGCATCTCATCTATCGTAACGTACTCTCCTACTGAATAATTTTTTTCACAACGATGAACAAATATATCGAATATTTGCCGAATAGGAGATAATTTGTCATACATTTTACGTTCATTTCTTGTCTGCTTATCATCAAAACGAATATATTGTAGCAGAAAATGGAAACGATTACGAGACATTGTAAGACGAAATAATTCAATACCAGAACCGTCTGTGGCCCATAAATCTTGCGTGTTTAATTTACAATTTCTATGAACTCCTGCCATGTACAAAAGACCAATGAACGCTTTTATTTCAATTGAATCTGTCGGTTTGCAGTCTCTTTCTCTACTGAATTGATCTCTCTTGCTCAGTATATGATTATTTGTATTTTCTACTATGACTACAATCAATTCATCGGGCAATAATAACTCCCAACATTGCAGAGCAGTCTTGGCATTCTTAGCTACTTGTTTTACACCTGGCAAATGGGTCATAATATTGTGAGAGCTAGTCCTTACCGCTTGTCTAGGACGATCCATATTCCACTTAGTAATTCCATCTTTCCCAAATAATACATTGGCATCTGAATTTTCATTTTCAATTTCTTCATTTTCTTTACTATTATCACTTTCGTGCTCTGTATCGGAATGTTCATCATATTCTTCTAACTGTTCCAAATCGGATATGGAACTACTGTCATCATTAGCATCTGACAAATCCGAATCGGAAATATAAGCCAGCCGTTGCATTTCCTCGACATCTTCGGTTTTGTCAAAACGGTAAACTTTCTTTTTATTATTTCAATCATTTATCTTACCTTTCAAGAAATTACCAAAAAATAAATTGAAACACCTGTGCCCGCGTGGAGTCTGATAGACGCCAACCAACTAAAAAGCTTGATAAATTAACCTACGCTCAAGAGATTTCAGTTCAGACTGAATGTATCAAAGTAGTCGGCGTATTAGGAAGGTAGATGGAAGGGGAAGTCTGTATCTCACTATTTTAAAAAGTTCTGCGCATTGTTTATCTGTCAGACGCCACGCGGGTATCGGAGGGTTAAACCATGTTTCAGATAGTAAAGCAAGCAGTTACATTATATTTATGAAATATGTTTTCTAAATTAGATTTATTTGAAACTGCAGACCTGCAATTCCATTGTGTTATTGTAAATTCCATGTTTTATGTGTCTTGGCTCCACCCGGGTTTATTTAATAACCTTTACCTAATAATATTAACCACTTCAACTCTTTTAAAATTAAGTGTATTTTGATTTAATGAATTGAAAACATCAATAACTAATTCTACCAGTGAATAACTTCAATTTCACTTCGTTCGTCCGCAAGGTGTCCTTGATAAGACAATTTTCCCAATATACCTCCCTCTCATTTATCTGTACCTAAAGGTCTAAAATTGGTATCTCTTTCAATTACTAATGGTTCTGGGGTTACGGTTCTGGGACGTTTTGGAGGAACTTTAAATACTGTGAATTTGTGTGATGAGGATAGCGTTTTCTGGATAGTAGTGAACTGATCTGAAGTATTTGATAATGGGAGGGGTGGGAATGTTGTTTGGGATCTTACGTCGTCTATAAATCTGGAATGACTAGGTTGGGAGTCAATTCTATTGTTCTTAGTAGCTTTTGCATATAGATTTTTTAGTATAAGTTTAATTGCAGCCTGATAAGAAATATTTTTTTCTGACATAATTAATTTTATCTTCTTTTGACGATCAAATTCGGGACATTTGACAAAATCTGCAGTTGTGTGATCACCATCACAATTAAAACACTTATTTAATTGAGAATTTTTACAAGTTGATGGTTACATGCTCCTCATGACAATTTACACATCACGGTTTGCTACAACACTGCCCTCTAACATGCCCATATCTATTACAGTTGTTGCATAAAAAAATTTTTTGTATTACTTCTAAGATTACTTTATTTAACACTACTTGTTTAGGTAATGTTTGAGATCTGAAGGTAACAATTACACTTTTTGTTGGTAAATATTTTACAGAATTATTTTCCTCAACTCTGCGATTTATTCTTTTAAAGTCTATTTCGATTTCAAATTGACAATTATCATCATATGCTTTAATTTTAGTTTTTAAATCGTCCATAGATGTGTCCTTATTTGTATTCCCGTATTATACCCTGGCGATGAATAATAAGTTTAGGTATATATGCTTCAATATTGTTGCCTTTAAAAATAGAAGATTTATTTTGTTGTATCAAATAATTTGCTCCTTTGTATTCATTGAATAATACTTTTACTCTGTTAAATCGATTCGTTTTATTTTATTGTCTAGTTCTGGCCAGTATTTTAAAATGAAGTCTCCTATTTATATTGCATTAATACGTGATTCATGTTTGTTTTCAATAATTACTTGGAAAGATCCCATATCGATATATATTTGTATTCACGTTTTTTATCATCATTAACGACAACTGGATTTTTATCTATTTCTGATGTTTTTGTTAACGTTTTCGTTATTGTGGTCTTCTGTATTACCAATTTTATTAGCTTTTTTGCCTTTATCTCACTATGTTTACCGAAAAAATCACTAATTATGTCATTTGAAAGTTTACTTAGTTTGATTTTTTGCTATATTATTAAATGAATTGATATCACCTGATTCAACATAGTCGGTTTCCATTTCCTCCCTCGTAAAACCTTTAAAACTGTTTTCTCCTGGATCGGGTGGATCGCCATATTGATGTACACTCATTTATGAAAGATTATAGGTCAAAAATTAAGTACCACCACAAAATTTGCAGAGATTTACAACCGCTTTCAGGGAACTCGGATATAACGTCTTATCACCGTCAATACTCGAGCCGAACTGAATATCAAAATTAACAAATAAATTTTATTTATATAACAAAAGATATATATATATATATATATATATATATATATATATATATATATATATATATATATATATTACAATACAAGTTTACCTAAACTTTTTGTTATACTAATACTTGGTAAGGTCTCTGTAATTACTCCAGTTGCAACAGTTATATGATTCTCCCTGACAGTAAACTGTTGTCCAGGAATCATAACCATTTTCCATAACAAAGTGAGATCCACTGAACCATGTTCACCTGGCATCAACATCTCTACATCTTTATCTAAAAGCAACATAAAAATGAACGGTTTTAAAGATTAAAACTAACTTTTTCGCATCTGTGAGATGACCTGAACAATATTTTATCAGAAAATTGTCACTTGTATACACTTCAGGGGATGCATCGTGCTAGCAAACTGAAATTTCTCCAAAAATAACCAAAAATGTAGTATATCTGGATTTATAGGACCTGTTGTACTCACTCAAGTCAGCTAAAAATCAATATTGTACATCTGTGAGATACCTTGAAATATATCCAATTATAAAATTGGTCACTTGTATACACTCTGGAGGCTGTGCCATGTTAACAACCCGAAATTTCTCCAAAAAGGACCAAAAATGTGGCACTTCAGGTACCATAGCACCCGTTGTACTAGCTCTGGTGAGCTGAAAATATTCAATCATAAAATTGGTCACTTGTATATACTTTCAAGGCTGTATCGTGCTAACAAACTGAAATTTCTCCAAAAATTACAAAAATGTCTTACTTAAAGTCCTATAGCCTCTGTTGTGCTGGCTCTGTTGAACAATAAATAGGGTTCGTCTGTGGGATATCCTGAACAATATTCAATCATAAAATTGGTGACTTGTTGCACTCCGGAGGCTGCATCGTGTTAACAAACTGAAAATTCTCCAAAAATTTGGTACTTTAAGTACCATAGCAGTGGTTGTACTAGCTTTAGTGAGCTGAATATCAATAGGGTTCATGTTTGAGACGCCCTGAATAATATCCAATCATAAAATTGGTCACTTGTATATACTTTGAAGGCTGTATCGTGCTAACAAACTGAAATTTCTCCAAAAATTACAAAAATGTCTTACTTAAAGTCCTATAGCCCCTGTTGTACTGGCTCTGTTGAACAATAAATAGGGTTCGTCTGTGGGATATCCTGAACAAAATTCAATCATAAAATTGGTGACTTGTTGCACTCCGGAGGCTGCATCGTGCTAACAAACATGTTACTAAAAGTGGCTGACAACGACGACGACACCGACGACGACGACATACACACAGGATTTTTTTTATAAAAACCGTTTTTTCGTGTAGTTCTTGACGAATAAAAATTTTCAAAATTTCAACTTTTTTCGGGGTAAACCAATACTTTTCTCGCATATTAGATAGGTTGGGCGGAAAAGTAAAATGTATGATTTTGTACTTCAGTACCTTTTATGAACATTTTGTTGTCAATTATTATATTTTCTCAATAGAGTAGTAAACATATTTATTATTCTGTCCATAAATTGTTTTTTAATCCAATAATTTGAATTTGTCAATTTTGTAATCTTTTTGAAGAACACAGTACCAGTATAATGTAAAATTTTGTTGTTTTTTCGTTGTGGTTAATTTCAATTGATATGTGTAATGAAATAACTAAAATGTGGTATTAAATTAAAATTACATTAGAAGAATTACTGATTCAATTGCTTAATTAGTTCAATAGAAGGTATATTTAAAAAATACATGGATCAATTTGATGTTAAGATACAAATTTGTTGGTTAAATAACTTACCTAAATCAATTCTACAGGCTACATTCCAAGTCCTACTGAATAATTGTTGACAATATTTTCCAGTTATTGGTCTTGTTCTTCCTCCCTCTTTACTCGAAAGAAAATAAATACTTGCCTTAAACCTATTAGTAATTTTTTCGCTTCCTACTGCACACAACAGCATTCCTTTAGAAACATCTCGGAGTTTTAATCCTCTTAGAAGAGCCCCTACATTTTCACCAGCTTTTGCCTATGAACATAAAATCATAGTAAATTATAAACATATACACTATTAAATTTACAGTAGGAAAGCATCACAGGAAATGTAACTTCTGTCATTCTGATGATTTTATGATATCGAAACAATTGTCAATTTTTTATCATTTTTTCATTATAATGTGGAATTATTTAGAAACAGTTAGTTTCATTTATAATGGTTATGTACACCATTTCTTTGGCACAGCTACTGCAATCTCATTTCAGTATATATACAGTGCGCGGCTAAATTATTGAACAAATTCATTATTTTGCAAACAATTTCCTTTTTACAAAAATACTGAAATAGGTCGATTTTTAATTTTAAATGCCGATTTTTTAAATAATATGCGAACATGGTGACGTCACCTGTTTTGACGTGGTGACGTAAATAATTTTTTTAAATTGAAATGTGGGTCTTATAATACCTCATCAGAAAGGTCGTTTAATACTGTTTTCAGTAATGGTAGTTCTTCAGCTATTAATTTCTATAGAGTGAACAAAAATTTCAGTTTGAGAATTTGCTACTACTATTAAATATTATTAACAATAAGCTGTTGTAGGTTGTGGTTCAATATTTTAGGTGACACTCCAATTATTTAATAAACTTTATCTGTGTGTGTTTTAGTTATTGGCATTAGTCGTAGACCAATTGGCCAGTGCTATATTTTTTGTTAGTACTATGTCTAATACATTATAATATAATTTTTTTATACTTACATTTTTTTAAATAAACAAACATTTCTTATATTTTAACTAAGTTAATTTCTTAATGTGTTATAGGGTGGGATTACATTTCTTTCTCTTTTTTTCATTTTTTTCTTCTCTTTTTTCTTTTCTTTTTTTCCTTTTCTTTTTTTCTCTTTTCTTCATATATTTTTTTTCATATATCTATTTCAATTTTTTTCAAATGTTGGTAAACTACATAATATACACTATCATTCCTTGCACTGCCTAAATTGGTGGGTAGGTCTATTCCATTTTGTCGCAGTTTGTGTAAGAATGCTTCGATCTCTCGCTGGAAGTTTTGGCAACCCAAAATTATGTGTTGTAGTGTTCCAAGTTCCCCACATGAGCAATCTGGTGAATCCGCCAATTCAATTTTATATAAATGTTCTGGATATCGTCAATGTCCGTTTCTAATTCTATTTAATGTTTTTATAAACACAAGCTTTTATATTCATTTATAAACAATTCTCTCCATTCTTCCATTGGTTTCACTTTCATTAAAGGACGTAAATCCGTAAAAGGTATTTTATTTTCACTTGATGTTTCTCCATCTGCTGTTGCTAGTTTGGCTAATTGATCTACTTTTTCATTGTTTTTTATTCCATGATGTCCTTTAATCCATACCAAACTGAAGTTTTTCTCTTGTTTTTTATTGTTCTGGCGATTTCTAATATGCTAATAATGATTGGTGAGAGATTAGATGTCCACTTTAAATTTTTTATAGAATCGATAGAAATTAACTGTCGCGACCCTTACTTCGTGGAATGTACTCATATTAATGTTTTGAAATAAAACAGTAAGTTTCATTCAAAAACAGTAAGAATCGATGGAACTTTTGCTATCAGTTAAAATTACGAAATTAGTTTTCTCATGATTACTTATGTATTTTAATGCTTCTAATATTGCTGTTAGTTCAGCTGAATAGATAGACATCTGGTATGGGAGTTTTACTAATTTGGAAACATTTTCGTTTGGATGAAAAAAAGCACATCCAGTGGCTTCTGTATTTTTTGACCCATCTGTGTATATGTAATCCGCATTTGGCCATTTGTTCTGTAAGCTATTGTTGATAAAAGCATTTGTATCTGTATGAAGATAACATGTTGGCACATTAACTTCTAATAATGTGTAGTCCACATTGTAACAAAGAAGAACATCACTTTTATACATATTTTCTTCAAATTGCCTCAGGAACTGATAACTTGTGAGGAGGGGTTGCTTTTTCTTTCTTCAATAGGGAACATTTAATAGTGAGGATAGTTCTTGCAACTGTTCATGTCTATTTTGGGCTATAAGTTTGGATACCATCACATCACTCAAGTATTTTCTTTGTAAGTGCAAAGGAGACTCCGCAGCTTCGAGTTCTAGGATCTTTAGTGGTTACTCTGTAGGACTCCCAGGCATAAACGTAGACATCTGTATTCAATTACTTCAACTTTTCCCAATTTATTCATTCTTGAGTTTCCATATGGAACCGAACCATAGTCCAAGATTGAACGTATTAGAGCTCTATAAAAGATTAGAGCAATATTTGGATCTGCTCCCCATTTTGTATTGCAGAAGACTCTAATAATATTTATGCTATTTTCACATCTTCCTGTCAAAACTATTAATATGATTTTTCCATAATAGTTTTTGGTCTAAAGTTATGCCCAGATACTTAACCGATGTCTTATAAGGAATGTTTAAAGGCCCTAGTGCAATATTATTTTCTGGCTGATAACGTTTTGGGGTGAATGTGCAGAATATGGTTTTTTCTTGTGAGATCCTGAATCCATGGGTATCTAACCAATTTTTTTGCATCTCCAGCTTATTCAAACCTTTGTATTGTTTGTTCTATTGCTTTATCTTTGGCAAAGACACAAAAATCATAGGCATATTGTAGAACTCTAATATTTGGCCCGAAAATATCTACAAAATCTAAAGTGTAAATGTTGAACAGAGTTGGGCTTAATATGATACCTTGTGGAAGTCCTGTTGAGGATATCCTTACATAGCTCTTTTCACCATTTAATTGCACAGTTATTTCTCTGTTAATGGAAAGGTTTAAAAAATTTTCTATTAGATTGTCGAGAATACCTAATATTTTCACTGAACTATTACGGGAAAAGGCTGATTGAATTTCGGATGTGACAAGAGTTGTAGCTTCTTGAGTAGATCGACCGCGCCTGAAGCCATATTGTTCTTTAGGAAATAATTTGTTCTTCTCAATTCAGTGCTCTAATCTATTTTTCGAAGTCTTTCGAAGGTCTTCATGACGCATGAGCTCAATGAAATTGGTCGGTAGCTTTCAGGGAATTCTTTTGGTTTGCCAGGTTTAAGGACTGGGACTATTACATATATTTTCCACTGTTCTGGTACTGCTACTTTATTTGAATATATATTGTTAAAAATATTTAACAGACGATTTTTGGCATTAATTGGGAGTTCATAGAGCATGGGGTAGTCAAGATTATCCATACCTGGTGAAGTATTGGGGTTATTCTTTAATGCACTGTTCAGTTCAGGAAGTGTGAATATGTTATTCAAAAAATGATTATTTTCCATATTTGGATGTAATTTCATAGGGTTTTCATTTACCAAGTTGGGGGATGCATTTTTATGAAATTGTTCTGTCCATTCTCCCCATTCTGAAGGATTTGGGTTTGTTTTCTGTCTTTATATTTATTGTCTTGACCAGACTAGTTTAATGAGTGTGTTTTGATTTAAATTAGTACAGTAATTTATCAAACTTTGACTTTTTGCTTGATTGGTAGTTAGTTTGACCAATGCATCTTGTTTTTGTAGAATTCTGAGATTTTCTATGTTGGGATTTTCTTTGTATCTTCGGAAGTACTCTTTGCGCTCTGTAATTACTTTAAGTGCAAGATTAGTGGAGTTACCAAAATTTAGTTTGTATGTTTTTAAGTCGCAGTTCCTAGTTTAAGTTCCAGTTTTTGATAATAAGGTTCCTACATTATATTATTCTTGTGTTATTCACAATAAAAATATGATTTCTTTAAAAACAACAAGGTTTTTAGGCTGTTTTACCCAATAAGTCCATAGTTTTGAAAAAAAAAGGAAAAATTATTAAAAGGCCATAAAACAAATTTATGTGTCAATGTTGCTTAACGATTGACTTAGGCTTCAATTTATATGGGGTGTCAATGTTATATCTATGAAGTAACATTGCCACCGGAACAAGTTTTTTAAAAAAAAATTTTTTGGATAAAGTAAAAATCAGAACATTACGTACATAATTGCTTAATATTACTATATAGTATGCCTGTCTCAGGAAATTATTAGATTTTTTTTATAAAATCAGATCTAATAAAAAATAAATAATGAAGATATATCAATGTTTGCTCCTCTTACCTTAAATTAAATTAATTTTTATTATCCCTGTATAAGCATTAGTCAGTTAAGTATGATACTGCATAATGCATTATTAAAAGACCTTTCCAATGAGGTATTACAAGACCCTCATTTAAATTTAAAAAAATCAACCATTAGTCATAATTTTCGCACATTATTAAAAAATAGACATTTAAGATTAAAAATCGACTTATTTCATGATTTTTATCTAAAATAAATTGTTTGCAAAATAATGAATTTGTTCTATAAATTAATGGCACTCTGTGTAATGTACAGCTTTGAATAGACATTGAGCTTGGTTATGCTATGGAGCTGTCCCAAATTACATTTCGTCTTGATTTGAAACATGCTGGCAATTTATTTAATATGAAGCCAAATCTACTGGATAGTTCACAACTCTCAATTACATGGAAACATTTTCAATGAAATTAAGTGTAGGCAGTTTCTTATGTGAAGCATAAAGTGAAAGTCTTTACATTTGACCACCATATGTGAATAGTAATATACTTGCAACAATGTTTATATACCTCAGACACACTTGTCTTAAACACTTGAATGTCTGTAATAACAGTTTTAAGTTGAGTATCAAAGCCCAATAGTTCTGCATCTTGAGTTTTCTTCATTACCCCTCTATGAATAGTACCAACAACTACAGTACCTCTACCAGGTACTGTAAATGCATTATCTATAGGTAACATAAAAGGTGAAGTGACATCTCTTTCAGGATCTGGGATGTAATTGTCTAAGTAGTGAAGAAGTTGAACTATTGACTCTTTACCATATTTTGAATCTTTTTCATTTAGAGCATCTAATGCAGAACCACACACAACTGGGACATTGGAACCATCAAAGCCAAAATCTTCCAGCAATTCTCTGATTTCTAATTCAACCAATTCCAATATCTATAACAAAGAAAAATATAAGTACCTAACCTATGTAAAACCGAAACATAACTTTTTTTATTATATATGGTGGCATTTTTCAAAATATTTTGAAAAAGACTTTAAAGTCAAATAGATACTTCTGTATCTAAAATGCGAAATGATACTTTTGCGTTTAAGAATGGAAGATATTTTGCCAAGATTCGGCAAGGCAAAATAGCCATTCGAGAACGCAAAAGCATTTCGCAACACTAGTTTTTCGAAAACTGCATGAAAACTTACATCAGAACGAAAAATTAATAAAAAAGTAGGTATATCTGTCATTGAAATTTTTTGTTTGAACAAAGACGATCTAGATGACTAGAGATGCTTCTATCTAGGTGGTATTGTTTGCATGACTATCGTAACGGTAGCAACATAATAATAAACAATAAAAATCGGTTGTTACAAAAATTAGTGTCACAGTCATTATTCTAAAGTGTTTAATTACAAATGAGCTCTGAAAGTGAAGAACGGTATTTACCAGTAAAAGTATTGGAAGCAGCACAAAGTGCGGTTTCACAATTATTTCCCCAGAAATCATCAATACAGTAAGAAGTTGCCTATACCCAATTCAAAGAGTGGTGCAGGTCCAAGAAATTGTCCGAATCTGTATTATTGGCATACTTCGAACATAAAATTAAAAAAGTAAAACCTTCAACTTTATGGTCAGTATGTGCTCAAGAGTACGTTGAATGTCAAAGAAAATGTAAATATCACAAAATTTCCGAATCTGATACCATATTTAAAAAACTAGATCAGTTGGATACTGTCCAAAGGAGTAGAAAATTTTAACGAAAGAAGGAATTGAAAGATTTATACAAGAAGCACCAGATAATAGATTTCTGCTAGAAAAGGAAATCCAAATTAATATTAATAGATCAACTGAAATAATTTTTAGCAATTTTTCAGGTGATTTTAATAATAGGCGGTTGTGAAGCATGTAGAAAAGATGAGTTATTAAAAATAATGTTTGATTATATAGATTACACAGATTCAATTATTATTATGATAATTCCCGATTCCAAAACTCATACTCAGAGAACTTTCGTGATTTTGACTCCAAACTACATTAAGATATATTGCAAATACAGTGCATTACAACTGGCAGTTACCACTAGCCGAAGATAATTTGTGAAGTATGTCAGAGAGAAGTGTGTTGACCAGGTGGTTGGCGTCATCAAAATAAGGAATGTACCAACCGAAAGAAATAGCAACTTATCTCACTGCTTCAGGCGTTCTTCCGCAACCCTGTTAGCCGACTCAGGAGCTGATATTACAACCATCAAGTGACATGGCAAATGGCGCTCTAGTTTGGTAACTGCGACATATATAGAAGATTAAATATATGTTATTTGATATTGAAATCAAATTTCAATATCAAATAAAATGCTACCATCTTCAGTAAAGCCTACTGAATTGGCCAATAATACAATGTGCGGAGTAAACTTAAACAAATTGCAACAGCAGCCTCATTGAACACCCAGAAATAGAAGCTACCATTACTAATAGCACTGGATCTGGCATAAATATTACTCATTGCAAAATGAGCACTTTCAATTTAAATGTAGTGCTTACAAGATAAATTATTATAATGTTCATTTTTATAATAGTTTTAATAATAGATAATTATTATTATGTATTGAAATTTACTTGTATTCAATTAATAAATTAACAAGTAAGTTCCTAACATATAACAAAAAAATGTTTACTTTCCAAAACGACAAAGTATTGTTACGAAACAGCACACTGGTATAGTCCCTAAAACCGACCCTGTCTAAGCCAGGTATAAAAGTTAAAATTATGGCGGATACGCAGTTATAAAAAACTGTTTACGAGTTTACGACTATCTTATGTAAACATTGTTTTTATGACCAGAGTTATCTAGAAAAGGCCAGAAAAATTATTTGTGTGTAAGCCGCAGCCCGGAATTCTCTAGTACAAAAGACACTAGTATATAAAAGGGACCGATCAGCGGACGAGTGAGTTGATAAAGTGATCTCGGGAAATAAATACACCAAAATAGCAAACAGTAAATATAAATTAGTTAAGTGTTCATATAAATTAGTTTACGTGAATATACTGAGTATATATAAATTAAGTGTTAGTAATTAGTTTAGTGTTTAAATAAATTAGTAAGTAGCCATACCGAATGTTTAAAATTTATCCCACCCGTTTATTGTCTAAATAAATAACAAAAACATTACATTGGTGTCAGAAGTGGGATAATATAAATAAATTGCTACGTAAAAATGGCCAAGAGACTATGTGACCTCAAAGTGGCGGAACTAAGAGCAGAATTGGATGATCGTGAGTTGGAAACGTCCGGTAAGAAAAGTGAATTAATAGAAAGACTCAAAATGGCACTGGAAAGTGAAGGCTTGGATCCAGAAGACGAGGCTTCCACCTTAATCTCGTCAATTTCTGATATGAGGAATGCTTTTTCTGTAATAAAGAACGATTTTTCTGCCATGGACGAGAAGATTTCAACCATGAAGAACGATATTTCTGCTAACATGGACAAGGTTTCTACTAATATGGACGAGAAGATTTCTGCTATGAAGAACGATTTTTCTACCATGAAGAATGATATTTCTACCATGAAGAATGATATATCTGCAGATATCTTATCATTGAAAAATGACATTGCTGCTGAAGTTGAGAATAAAATTTCGTCTCTAAAATCAGACATGGAGAAAAAGATGACAACGATGGAAAATCAGATGGACGAGAAAATCAAGGAGTTAGAGACAAAGATTGCCGATTTAAAAACACAAGACACTTCAGCAGAAGAAAAGAAGATCGAGATCTGCAAGTCAGAAACACAACACAAGGCAGATGATATTGGCAGTTTTACCCGAGTCAAGGCCCCAACGTTCGATGGAAAAATGTCGTGGACCAATTATGTGAAACAGTTTGAAGCAGCCGCTAGAGTGAATAATTGGTCCGATAAGGAGAAGGCAGTGAACTTAACCATCGCACTTCGCGGAGATGCCTTAGATGTACTCCAGACGATACCTTTTGAAGAAACGGATGACTTTGAGCAGCTGAAAAAGAAGCTGGACATGCGATACGGTCACGAACATTCAGAACATTTGTACAGATTCCAACTGAAGAACCGAAGGCGGAAACGTGACGAAACCCTTCAAGAGTATGAAATGGATATTGCCCGACTAGTCCGATTTGCTTATCCATCAGCACCAGAGAACATGATGGAATGTTTAGGCATCCAGGCCTTTCTGACGGCTTATGTGACCACGAAATGGAGAAGACGCTTCGATTAGCCCATCCTAAAACATTGGTCGACGCATTGACTGCTGCTCTTGAATATGAAGCAACCACGATGGCTTCGGGATACAGCAAAGGTAGGACCATACAGGAAAAAAGGTGACGATGACAGACTTGACCAGATCGTCAACCTGTTGAAAGGTATGGTAGACGTGAAGCCGAAGAAGATCAGGTGCTGTAATTGTGGCGAGCTAGAGCATCCACGCAGTTCGTGTAAGCGTCCTACGACTCCTGCAAACGAAGAATCTCTTAAATGCAAAGCAGCCACGAAGGGCTCGCGGTACAACAAAGGTAGAACCATGCAGGAAGAAGATAACGATGACAAACTTGATCAGATCATCAACTTGTTGAAATGTATGGCAGACAAGAGGCCGAAGAAGATCAAATGCCGGAAGTGTGGCGAGCTAGAGCAGGTACGCAGTCCGTCTAAGCTCCCCAAGACTCCTGTAACCCAAGAACTCCAGACATAGGGGAAATCAGACAGGGGTGAACATCACAATGCAACAAGTCGAAATCTAAGGAAGTTGCAGTTTCAATAATTACAGTAGTCAACGAGGAATGGTCACCCACCAGGATCAGAGAAGATCAGGAGAATGATCCTCACCTGAAGATGATCCGGCAATGGAAGAAAGAAAATCGGCGACCTACCTGGCAAGAAGTGTCAAAATTTTCACCGAAACTCAAGGCGTATCGGGCTCAGTGGGACTCTCTTGTCCTGGAAGAAGGGCTGTTAAAAAGAGTCCTTGAAAACGATGATGGTTCCGAGATGAGGAGACAGCTAGTTATCCCGAGAACAAGAGTAGCTGAGGTACTGAAGAAGTTACACGACAGTCCATCGGGAGGTCATCTGGGAGTGAAGAAAACCCTTCAGCGAGTCCGTGAAAGGTTTTATTGGATGAACAGCTCCGACGATGTGAAGGACTCGTGTAAGAAATGTACGACTTGTGCTACGAGTAATGGACCACATCGCAAGAGAAAGGCACCCATGAAACAGTACAATGTTGGAAGCCCTTTCGAAAGGATTGCTTTAGATATCGCTGGGCCATTTCCGACGACAGAAAATGGTAGCAAGTACATACTGGTTGTAATGGATTATTTCACAAAGTGGGTGGAAATTTACGCTATCCCGAACCAAGAGGCCACAACTGTCGCGAATGTATTGGTGAAGGAATTTATCAGCCGATATGGAGTACCCTTGGAAGTCCACAGTGACCAGGGAAGAAATTTTGAAAGCCATCTATTCTAGGAGATTTGCGACAAGCTGGGAATGAAGAAGACCAGGACAACAGCTTTACATCCACAGTCAGATGGAATGGTCGAGAGAATGAACAGGACTATTGGAAAATACCTGTCCAAAGTAGTATCCAGCCATCAGAGAGATTGGGACCAGTATCTTTCCCTATTCGCATTGGCTTATCGATCTGCTGCCAATGAGTCCACGGGTGAAACACCGGCGAAAATCCTGTTTGGACGTGAAATGAGGCTTCCTTGTGACCTGGAATTTGGCTGCCGGCCTGGAGAAGATCTAGCAGGCGAAGACTACGCAATCCAATTGAGAAGAAGGCTGGATGATATTCATGAATTAGTTTGAACAAATCTTCAAGTTGCCAGCGACAGAATGAAAAGTCGGTACGACACGCAGGCCACAGAAGGCGGTTTTAAAGAAGGGGCCAAAGTATGGTTACACAACCCGACGAGGAGAAAAGGATTTTCTCCAAAATTACAAAAATCCTGGGAAGGTCCATACTTAATCAAGAAAA